>CM076581.1:1074942904-1075552431 GCA_034641835.2 Pinus albicaulis | reverse complement strand
AACCAAGTTCACATCTATGTTATGATATGTGCCTTATATCCGTGAAGAGAAGGCCAAGGTGAAATATTTCATGAAAATTTTATCGTTATTGATTAAATAATGTTTGGAGTTTTATAACCCCAAAACCATGGATGAGGTCATTAGGAAGGCATAAATATATTATTAGGAAATGAAACAGAATGGAGAAGGAAACAAGAACTGGGCTCAAAATAAGGTGTAGAGAAATTTCCCGAATATGAGCCCTATGAAGAAAGGAAATTCCATAAATATGCATAGAAATCAGAATAACATATTATCTAGAAAGAATCAACAAAAAAAAAAATCACACAATGAGACCATACAAATGGAGGCTTCCAGCAAAAATGAATTTAACCAACCTCAAAGACCCCCATTACAACGTTGGGATTCCAGGGAGCTTAACTATCACAAAAATTTCCCATCGTGTCAATAATTAAGTGGGCTACCAATCTGCAAGAGACTTCTATAGTAGGAGAGGTAGCTCGAAGCATACCCAAGATCAATGTTTATTTGGAAGACCATTAATTCGAATATCAACCTACTATAATTGAGTTAGAAGGTAAGTTTCATAACCACTCTGTGTCTAGTCTGGTAGGTCCAGGAGCTAGTTTAAGCTATGTCAATCTTAGAATTGTGGAAAAATGTCAAATGCAAACTTGTAAATTCAGAAACACCTAGATGGTACAATTAGCTACTAGGAAGAAAGAAGGGTAATAGCCAAGGTGTATGACTGTCCCCTTGATGTATCAAGCCAGTCAATTTCACGTCAATTAATGTGAGCCTAAATATATTACCTTTAGGGTTTTATGATGTTTTAATTGGAATGAATTGGTTACAAAAAAATCGGTCCTTAATAAATTGTAAGGATAAGACTATATTTTACCTTACTAAGGAGGGAGTTCATTAGGAGATTCAGGGGGTAAAGAGGCATGTTAAATTGCGACAAATTTCTACCTCTCAATTATGAAAGTGAATCCGGAAAGGGTGCCAAATATATGTATTCCAAGTGGGTTTGACTAATTCCAAGAATAGGTGAGCCTCCCAAGAAAGATTTCCAAATATTTATAATTTCCTCGATGTATTCCCAAAAAGAATTTCAAGTTTACCTCCCAAATGAGACATTTATTTCACCATAGACCTAATCCTAAGGGCTACACCGGTGTAAAAAAACCCTTACTGGATGTGTATCCCTTAATCAACTGACCTTAAAATTAAATTACATGAACTACTTGATAAGGGATACATTCAACCGAGTGTGTCCCCAAGGAGAGCAACTGTTTTATTTGTTAGGAAGAAAGATGATACTTGATATTATGCATTGATTCTTTCCATCTTAATAAGCTTACTATTAAGAATATATAACCATTACCAATGATCGATGATTGATTCGATCAAGTCAAAGGGGCTACAATGTTCTCTAAAAGGGATTTGTGGTTACTATATCATCAAATAAGGGTAAAATATGAGGATATCCCAAAACCATTTTTTCGGACCCTTTATGGTCATTATGAATTTGTGTTCCTACCATTTGGAGTTAGTAATGCTCCAACAACAATTATGAATTTTATGAATAGTTTTTTCACCTGTATCTTGATAAATACAATAAATAATATCAGCAAAGTGTTTGTCAACCACCTTTTCCGATATATCACATAACATTATCATAGCATAGTAGGTCAATAATATCAGTAAAGTGTTCGTCAACCACATTGATAGCAAAAATATGCACATCAGGTGGTCCCTCCTCCAAACTGGTTGGCTCCTCCCCATTTTCGATGCGTGACGGGTGATCAGTTTCAACATTCAATCTTCTAGGCTTCACAATGATTTCAAAGTCATATTCTTGAAATACCAACAACCATCTACAAATCTGCCCCCCCAACACAGGCTTATTGACCAAGTATTTCAATGCATAATGGTGATTGAACATCTTGAAGTGCCTGCCTAAAAAATAGTGCCTATATTTTAGCAGGGCATAGCCCATGGCCAATCATTCCCTTTCAGTGGTTGAGTAGTTGCACTCTGCACTAGAGAGCTTCCTACTAGAAAAAGCAACAGGGTGATCAATTTCTCCTTTTCTTGGTTGTGCTAAAATAACTCCAAGTGCTATACTGGATGCATCAACATATACATGGAAGACCTTGGACCAGTTTGGGAAGATTAGAATAGGTGCAACAACCATATTTTCCTTCAACAACTCCAATCTCTTTTGGAATTCCTCGTCCTAGAAAAATGACACATCCTTTTTAAACAATTTCTCCATAGGCGCAGTTATCAAATCATAGCCCTGAACGAATTTTCTGTAATATCCGGTGTGTCATAGAATGGAGCACAACTACTTTTCATTAGTGAGGACTTCTAGGTTGATGATAACTACAATCTTGGCTTGATCTACCATCAACCCTTTATGACACACAATATGTCCCAACAAGATTCCAAAAGGAACGATGAATATGCATTTCTTCAAGTTAAGAGAAATATGATGCTTCCTACAAGTGTCAAGCATCATGCGCAGGTTGGACACATTCTTCTTTACCAACACAAATGCAATACACTCATCAAAATACACCTCCAATAACTTGTGCATGAATTATTTGAACACAGCTACTACTACGTGCAAAATTTTGCATGTGCATTCTTCAATCTGAAAGGCATGACTGTGTATTGGAAAGACCTCCATTTCGTTGTAAAGGTGGTCTTTCTGTGGTCTTCTCGTGCAATTATGATCTAATGATACTCTGAAAATCCATCAGTAAAAGAGTAAGCCTCTTTTCCTCCCATGTTATCCAAGATCTCATCTGAAAATGGAGTAGGGAAAGGGTCATGTACACATGCATCGTTCAGCTTGCACAGATCTACCTAGATCCTTATCTCTCCCTTGGTCTTATTTTATTTAACAACCATGGGGCTCACCCAATCAGACTACTCCATGGGCTCAATGATTCTTGCAGCAACCATCTTCTCTAGTTCCTCTTTCACTTTCTTCATATACTTAGGATTTAATGGGTATGGTCGCTGCTTGATAGGGCACACATTTGGTTTCAAAGTGATCTTCATAATGCCTAAATATCCTACAATTCCTTCAAGCTCAAAGAACATCATTGGAAATAGATCCTGATATTTTGTCAGCAGTTTTGCAACCTTCCCCACTGTGTCATCATCCTGATAATTCCCTATTCTGACCAAATTGGGTTGTTCCTCTACCCCAATGTTGACTTCCTTTAACTTCAGAGGCTTAGTTGCATACACCATTCCCAGGGAAGGTCCTACTACTGGGCACTCCCCCTCCGACTCAGGGATGTTGATATTTCTTGGATCTTCATCGTTGTCTTCTACTAGGAGGTTCCTGCAATTGAAAATATATTGCATTTGCGCTTCCCATGCTGGTGCAACATATTCTATCTGAGGGATTGAGTCATCAAAGACAAGTGCTAGTATATCTTGTAGGGCTTCCCCCAATTCCTCCGATCCCCCGACCAAGCCAAAGGTAGATAGAAAACTGTCAGTGATCATAATCCAATGGCGAGTCCCATGGCGCAGCTCCGTTTCCAAATACCACGAAGTAGGTATCGGTCCAACGAATGGACAAACATATGAACCCATTCCTTCCACGTTTTCTCATTCCAAACTTCCATCCACATGGCCAGGTGTTTGTGCAGGTCACCCTGACCATAGAACAACCCAGTTGGTGGGGTAGAAGGCAGCTCAAGGCGCAACTTCATCCTTTTAACTTATTCCTCCCAGTCCTTAAATATTACTTTGTGTGTATCACGCCAACGTGCTGGGGTTGCGTACATGGCCAGATCAAGTTCCCAAAACCTCCATTCTTCCGAGACAACCTTTTCCAATTTTTATAAAAATGATACAAGACTATCAGTACCATGAAAATAGGATAATTCTCTTACTTCTGAGGGGATGCATTGAAAATTTTTAGTGATGTTGAGGAAGCGCAATGCAGAAACATCATGCAACCTATTGTAACTTAAGATACAATCCCTTGGCTGTGGTAAGGAATCTGTGCTTAAGACATTTATATAAATATGTGACAGAAATATTGGCCTTTGTTTAACCACCTTCATATATTTATCATTAAACCGTCAAAGATAAAATACAATGAATGTCCCACAATGATATTATCTGCCGGTATAGAATGGAATGATGAGAAGAACATGAAACAAAGAAGCCCAAACTGATATGCTGATGTTCAGAATATACCACCTCAAACTTCAGAAGAATTATGAGAAAAGAGATAGTTAAAATGAAGGAGCGCCTCTTAAGGATTTTAAATCTTATTCACATAAGTAAAAAGAGACCTTCAGCTTCATTACTTCATTTTATTCAAGGACAAAAAGAACATAATGTAAACTAGAAGACACATTGATATCAACAAATGCCAGAAACTTGTTTTTCATTCATTAATCATTTGAAAAATGAGTACAAAACTTGCAGTCTGAAGGTCCAAAACTCAGAACCTTTTTCTTTCTTGTTTTCCTTTTTAAATACAATAGAAAGTTGTTTGTCACTGCTGGAACTAATATTCACTGCTTCAACTACTTAGGAATTCGTCAACTACGTATTACATGTCATCAAAATTTCTTATTACAATTAGATTCTCTTTAAAAGAGGAAAATAACATAAAACATAAATCCTAATATATTTTCTGAATGTGAATTGATGATGTTGCTCCTGCATTTCCTTGACTGGTTGGTTTATCCTTCTTTGAAGTCGAGGGGTCCTTTGGAAAATCTGTCATCCAAGCTCTGCATTTCTTCCATATCTCAGTGTTTGTCTTAGGTGAATGGGCTAGCTTGTGATATTCCAATCTAAAGGCAGTGATTATGTTGAATGATGGCCTCTCTGCAAATAAATTCTTCACTAACCACAGCAGCTGAAAATGTCTTTGAAGGAAATTGATCATTGTTGCTCCTTTAAGAACCCAAGTCTTTTCATGAGTACTCTCTACCTTAATTTTTTCCAACACCAGTAAGGGTTCATAATAATCCCATGATAAAATACTACCTCCAAGACCGCAACATGATGGCAACGCTGCTCTTGCTATTTTGTCAAATGAATTATCAAACTGGCTCACTGCTTCCTTAAGCTCGATCAACCTTTTTTTTGTAGACTTCCTATAGTCATTCTTGACAATCATCTTATTAATTTCCACAGCATATAAAATCATGTCTTTAATTTCATTTTCTTCCAACTCTTGATCTGTTTTGGAATCAATGAAATCAATGAATTCTCTTGCCCAAATAGACCTATTAATTGTCATTTTCTTGTCTATCATGACTTGTTCTTCAAAATCCCTGATAATACTTCTTTCCTCTGCACCAACAGTCAGAAAACTCCAAATTTATTTCATTTCTGTAATGATATCATTCCAGATGATATTCTTAGCCTATATTAGGGATATATTTCCTTTCAATTTTTCTTTGAGACTTTTAATATTAGCATCAGCATTTTGGCAGTCTATTCTGTATTGACTGACTTCCCCCTCTGTGGCTTGTATGGTCTTTCTTCCTGTTTCCAAATCAACTTGCGCCTTTTTCTGATCTCTCTCTACCATCTATAATTCAATGTTAATTTATATATTTGTGCTAATAGATCTTCATTACCAAATGGAAAAACAAAAGTAAAAGTATGAGATTCAATGTGATTTTGCAATGACAATGCAGTTTTCTTTAGTTTGGTGATTTCTTCTTCTTTTTACAAGAGCTGCTGAAGAAGTTTTTCTTTCTCATTTTCTACCTCTACAATCTCTTCTACTATTAGGGATCTATAATTTTAGCAGATTGGTGAGACTAAAACTGCAGAAACAACATCGTTGTCCAACTTTGGGATTCCAGGACGAGTCTTCCGAACCGCAGAGGACCCTCTCCGTGTTGCGATGGATTTGGCCTTGAAGTTTAAAATTAATATTAGGCTAGCGTTATGAAGGCCATGATTTTGTTTTGTTTTTTATAGTGCCCAAGCTGCTCATCTTTAACATAGTGGGTGCCTTTAAGTGCAAAGAGTTTCAAAGGTGAGAAGTTGTGTAAAAATAGAAAAAAACTTCGGCTAAAAGATAGACAGGAAAGCAGTTGCTGAGTCCATTTAAGCAGTGGAGTCATATCTGATTTATTTGAGAAAATATGACGAAGAGTGATCCAAGGGGGAAGGGGCACCAATTATACCAGGACTCTCGTCTCGCACAGTGGTGTCTGCTAGGGGGAACAATGATGTTGGAGGGTGAAACTGAGCAATAATTTCTATATTTAGCTACCCAAATGATTGAAAAGTCAAGTAACCTGCAATGAACAACCAAAATAAAGTGAACTATCGACTTCTTGGGCAAGTTTTTGATAAAGTAAATTTAATTGACAAACAATCCAATAATCCACATAATTGCCTTCAGAAAGTATGAAAACATATAAGAGAAACAAAGTGTAATTTAAGATCAGATAAAGTACTTTTAAACCTAGTTTGCTTTCAATCAACACCAAGGGAAACTTTAATCGCTGGAGAAAAACTAGACCTCAGGCAATAATTACATTCTCCACAGTAATTTAATAAGGTCAACAAGGAAAATAACTTTCAAGAACAATGTTTTGGACAAGCAGAGGACGAGGAAACTCAATGCTCCTAACCGCTTAACTGATAAATCATTCTTAAATGAATAAATTTGAGGAAAACATTAAGACAAATATTTTCAAATAAGAGAAGGTTACTGTTATTGAGTTCTGTCCTTTTACAATAGTTGTTCTTTACTTAATAGTGAAAAATATGAAATACATAGAAGGAAAAAAATAACAAAGAAAGGGGCACTTCACCAGTGATATAGACTAGGATCCCAAGAAACATCTTTATATCGATGTCAAACCAGTTACAATCTTCAAGTCCAATGTTTCAGTTCAGCAATCATCTTCACTACTTAGCCTAACTAATATATCACAGGCAAAGCTCCAAGGGCTAGTGAACACTATTTAAAATCAGAAGTTTGAGCTCAAATGTATTTCAAAGTTCTGCAACCAACAATTTCTCGTCTTCTACTGAGGTATTTATAGAAGAATGAGGAGGTGAAATCTAACAAAATATCTCTTGAGACAATAAATGCAGATTCAAGACTTCTCGGCCTTTTTAGGGGCTCGATGGAGAAGTTTACAGTTGGACTACTGTATTAACTGCTTTACAATAAATATCAAAGCTCGGTGGGAGTTTACTGACTCGAGGCTTTCAAAGTGGAGTAACTTCCGTAGACATAGCATTTAAGTTCCTTACGGTAAGCAACTTCTCTCTGCGTCGTTAGTGAATATCTTCATTGACCAACTTCGTCGTCTGCTGAACGCTTTTGAGTGAAACAAATTATAGCTGTTGAAGAATCACACCCAGCCCTAAAATGTGGCGCAAGGTGAGGCCTTTCTCGTTCGTTTTCAAACACCTCTCACTTCTAATTGTGTTTAATCTGGGGGGATTAGGCCTTTGATAATCTTTCTTAGCCGTGATCCCCGCCATTCCGTCTTCAATCTTCATCTGCTGTGCTTTATCTTCAAACCTATACTCTTTAATTGTTCTTTTCAATAAAATAGTGTCTTGTCGATGTGCAGGGCCACGCAGGGCTTTTTATGGTATCGACGCCCATGGAGCATCGATAAGACATTGAATCCAACCCTGCAAATGGTTCTTTGTGGTGAATCGAAGGGAGGAGGATCGTCACCCTCAAACACAATTTTCTTCGTATGGCGGAAAACATTAAACTTCGTAAAATACGAAATAAATGTTATAAAATACGTGACAGAAGTTTACTTTCTAAGGTGGAGGAGTGGGGGCTAGCCTGATGGCATCATCCAATGGCCCATCATCTATAGACTGCGATGATGGAAATATTTAGAAGTTCTGTTTACCTACCTGGAGAGATCACTAGCCAGACGAAAGTCGAAAGTCAAACTAAGAGAAAATGAGGATGCAAATGCACCATGGACTGCGCGTATTAGATCGACCGTGGATATCGTCGGGACGTCGCGCTCGCAGCCCGGTTATCGCGTGGGCACCTTCGTGAACGAGCCCAGAACTTCGGCGAGCGACAACCGTTGGATGGCCCGCCCAGACCTGATGTGGTCCACCGCAACATGCCCGCCTGTGAAATCCACATTTTGTGGTCAATACGATGGATCAGGAAGCAGGGTTAGCGGGACAATGTATTTTGAAAAAGGCACAGGGACGTTGCACAACCGTTGGTATTTTAATCACTTCAAGTTACTTTCTCAGAAAACGAGCTTGGCCTCAAAGGCGTTAAGATATAAATACCCGCCGCTTTTGGGAACTGGCGGGGGGTTGTTGGGGACCACAGAGGACGAAGATCACCTCGTACTCACATAATGACCACGGAGATTGCTTTTGAAACTTCCTGACCGCAGGATTTTTACAACAAAACCCGAAAGTTTAAGCAAACAAAGTGCTTCTCAAATGACGTACATATAATAGTGTCAACCGCTCGATTACGGGGCCATTGGGCGCATGGAGAATGGTATGACCGGGGGGTGAAAAGGGAATGGGCTTATTGCATATCGGAACTTTGGGCCCGGGCTTTTCAATCAACCCATTGTATTTTCCGCGATTGCGATTGCGTGATCAACTCTTTTCAATCAACCCATTTATATTTACACGTGACTTTGGTTTTTAGACCAAAACTTTGAAAAGTGGGTTTTCAGATTTTACAAAGGAAAAAGCGGATTGGGAGAGGATTTTCAATGGTTTTAAGCACCGAGGTGGGCCCATGTTAAATATGAAAATAGCAATGCGATCGGGAGTTTTTAAACAGAAATGTTCAATCGCATCGGAACTTTCGATGATGGCAAAAAAACTTGTGCACATTGAAATCTTGTGATGCCATTAGCGCTATATGGGTTCGGTGCTTGGTTTTTATGACAAGGGAACATGTGGGGAAGTGGTTAGGACTTAGCCCAAAGGGGCTTAAGTCCATAGGAACAAAATTTGTTTTTTATGAAAAATTTCAAGATTTTAAATGGATTTGGGGGTTTTGGCACAGTTCAAAAAAGAAGTTTTAAACCATGTATGGAGGATTTTCATGAATGGAAGGAGGAAACTCATGAAAATTAGAGGAATAATATGGAGAAAAGGGGAGCAAATGAAGGATTTTGAAGGGGGAAAATGAAGGTGCTTCAGCAGTCTTTCTCTTGGAATCAACAGAATTTTCTGAGTATAAAAAGGCAAAGGTAATGAAGATTTTGGACAGAGGCATGAGGCCTTTCAAGAGTCTTCAAGAGCCAACAATTTTTAGTAATAAAATTTGTTCTTTGAAGGCTCAAAAATTCTTAGCCACCTTTTGGTATAACAAATATTATAGGTGGCTAACAGTGGATCCACTTGGGGATGATGCCTTCTTGAAGGCATCAAGAACTTTAGACCTGCATTCTCTGGGAGGCAAACCTGTGCCACATCCATTATGTTCTCTGGGAGGCTGACCTATGCCTGATCCATTGGGCTGCCCTTCCTTTGCTGGGATGATTTTTCTCTAAAATCTTTTTAGCAGCCATGAAAACAGTGGATTTTCATCAACACAAACTTTCTACCTACCCTATCCTACTGATCTAACATTTTTTCTTCATTAGAGTGCACTTGGATTGGAAAACTATTTTCACAACATTTTATTCTTTTGAAAGCAACAAATCTAATCTATTTCTACTCCTTATTTCTCCCTGAACTCAGATTAAACAGTTGAGTTCAGATGCTTCTCTACCTAATCTACTATCTGTTGGGATTAAACTGTCCAACATATTTTTATTCTTTAAATTCTACAACAGAAATTTAAAAGAACTCAAGTCACGATTGAACAATCTAACTTGATCCTGGTCTATGGCATAAAGACAAGTTGCACATAGAAATTTATTTTGTAGAAAATTAAATCAAAATGGAATGCTTAAGATCTGAGAATTCAAAGTACTGCCTTCTCTTTTTACAGCTCTATTTTAACTATGTTCGAGTTGTTTCTTCTTCGTTCTCTGGTTCATATTTTGAGCTAATTAGAACCAGATTTACATATTTTTGACTCAAGAAAATAGAACATATTTGAGTCAATTCTTGCTTTGAAATTAGGTTCAGATTTTGAGTTTGTTTGAACCTTTGATTTCTATCCTAAACTATCTACTGATAAGCCAAGATTAAATAGTTTGGCAAATCAAATTCACTACCCTATCAACAGAAAATTTAAAACCAATTAGTCAATTTTAGGCTGTTTGACTAACTAGAAGTGTGTTTTTCAGGAGTGGCATTTAAGCTTGCACACTTTCAGATTTGTGTTTCTCTTTTTTGGTATGGGGCTATACCTTTCTTTTTTTTTCATCTGCCCTCTTTTCTTTCTTTTCATTGTTTTTGTATTTTTGTTTTTTCTAAATTTGAATGTACTGGTGGGTGAAATATTTATAATGGAAAAAAGATAAAAGGCTTTAAAACATATCATGGATCAAGAGAAGTAATTCTTAAGCATCCTACCATTGACAGGACCCCCAAACAATTCTGCTCCATTCAACTCCTGCAAGAAAAATGCATTGTTACCAATAGCTGAATGAATAGAGTAAGGGCCAAGCCATAGATTGTCAAATTTTCCATGCTTGCCCTTGTCTTCCCTACTTGAATCCCACTTTAGAACTTTGTCCCCAATTTTGAAATTGCTGGTCTTTGTTCTTCTGTCAAACAACTTTTTAATGCTGATCTGTTTCTGCAATGCTTTGCTATACACTTCCTCTCTGGTTTGCTGAATATGAATGGTCTGGTTCAGTCTTCTGATCATGTCATTTTATTCAGTTTGTAACTCTTGAATCAAATTCATCACTGGCACACCAAGGCTGTTTGGAAAAATTGCATTAGTACCATACAGAAGCTGGAAAGGTGACATACCAATGGATTTCTTCAAAGTTAATCTGTCAGCCCAAAGTGCATGAACCAGCTTTGTGTGCCAAGACTTCTTATTTTCCTCCAACATTTTCTTGATTAAGTTCACTAATATTTTGTTTGAGGATTCTACAAGTCCATTACCTTGAGGGTAATAGGCCGTAGAATGCCCCAATGTTATCTGATATCTATGAAAGAACTCAACCATTTTCTTTGATCCAAATGCTGCTGCATTATCAGTGATAATCTTGGTAGGACAGCCAAACCTGGAGAGAATGTTAGTCTCCATGAATTTTATGATAACTGAATCATTGGCCTGTCTACAAGGAATGGCTTCTATCCACTTTGTGAAATATTCTATGGCAGTGAGAATCCATCTATGCTGGGCAGAAGACGGGGGATGGATTTCTCCTATAAAGTGAAGTCCCCACTATTGAAAAGGGGCTTCAACCATGATTGGATGCAGAGGTAGGGGTAGCAGTTTTCTTTTTCCTTCAAAAAGTTGACATTTATGGCAGGATATGATCATCTTATGCACATCTTGGAAGAGAGTAGGCCAATAGAAACCAGCCCTCAAAATTTTGTTGGCTGTTGTCTTCCAGTACAAATGACCTCCACACTCTCCTTCATGGAACTGGTACTTAACCTTCTCTGCATCAAACTTAGGAAAACATTTAAGCAATATACCACTTGCATTTTTCCAATAAAGACATTTATCTATAATGCAATAATTTACAGCTTTCAATTTGAGGAATCTTGCCTTTATTTTTGTCAAACCAGGAGGTGTATTCAAGTTGAGAAAAACATAAACAATATTAGCATACCAACAAGAATTCATAAAATGATCCTCAACTATGGGAGTTGAGGATTCTTCTTGGTCATCCAAAGCATCAATCATGTTAATATCAATAACTTCAAAGTTTGGGTTCTATATACATGTTAGGCAACTAACTCGGTCAAGGGAACAGAGATTTTGATTTTGGAAATTTCCTGCTCTAGGCTGAAAGGAATTTGCCTTTTAAAAGTGCTGGTTTTAGCCTTATTCACTGTCACTCTATCAGCATTATCAGCTTGTTGATTTGTTTTATTTACACTTGACACAATAGTTTTAACAGGAGTACTAGCTGAAGTGTTAGTACTACTAGTGTCTTCACTCTGATTTTCTTTCTTTGGAGTGCCTTTCTCTTTTCCTTTGTCAGAATTGACAGTCACTGTTTTGTCCTTTGGTTTGACCTTTTAGGCTTGGTTGTAGTGTTATTTTGCGAATATTTTTTAGAGGTTTTGGTGTTGGGGGGCTGTTGACTGGTTTTGCTTCTAAGGTCATATTCTCTTTGAGGCTCTATGATGACATTTTCCATGTCTTGATAATAATTTTCATTATCATCTCTTTTGTCATCATAAGGTGTATAAAGACCTTGTTTTACATCATAATGAACTTCAAAGTCATCATGCTCTACCCCAAACATGTTTATATCCTCCTCCTCTGTTACTTCATCAGTTTCTTCAACCTCAGTTACATAGTTTTGCTAAAAGGGAGGAGTGATCTGTTGATCATCTTCCCTCAGTCTGTTTGGAGGTTGATTCCTTCTAAAATTCTGATTTTGGTTCTGGTTCCTGTTTTGAGGAGCAGTTTGGTTTTTGCTTGCTTGTGCTCTCTTGATTATGCTCATCTCTTTCATCATCTCCTCCATCATTTTCTCCATTTTTGAGTTGGAAGTAGAAGGTGTGGATTCCTCTCTAAAAGATACTCTCTTTTCTGATTTCATTCTTGCTCTCTTCTCCATTAAATTGACTTCCACAGCAAGAGCACCCCTTTGCATATCTTCAAGAGTTGAAAAATCTCTCTCTCTCTCAGCTGATAGGTCATGTCAGAGTCAAACCCTTCGGGGAACTTGTTTAAAGCTAAGCCTTATGGAGGTTTTAGTTCTGGGGAAAGTGCATTATAGATACTGTTGAATCTAGTACAATAAGCTTGTACACTTTCCCCAGTGTTTCTATGGAGGTTCTTGTGATCAGAAAGGACTTAGAGAGGGATTTTATTTACTTCCCACTTGTTTAAGAAACTTTGATGGAAGCCTTGGAGATCGTTTATACTATGGGAGGCTAAGATTTTAAACCATCTTCTTACTTCTCCCCCAAAGCTCTGAGAAAAAAATCTAAGCTTGACAGAATCATCATCAATTTCATTTCTGTCAAAGTATTCATTCATCTTATCCACATGTTGTGATGCAGTTGTAGCATTTCCATCATCATATAATGGAATTTTGGACTGATAGTCCTGTGGAAGATTGACTAATGGTGCAAGAAGGACTAGGGGAGCATACCATGCAACCATGGCAGGAGGTGGAGGTGGATTAACAAAAGGGAAAGTGGGCTGAAGTGGGGTGGTTTGAACAGTGGATGAAGGATGAGTAGATGTGGATGGGACAACAGTAGATTGCTGAGTTGATCTTGGATGAGAGACACCTAAGTTGTGAAGGAAATGCAAATCAGGAGGCGTTGTTTCTCTACTACCAGGATGTTCACTTGTCTCCGGGAATGAAAGTGAAGACTCAGAGTCTAGATGTATTATATCATCAAATGACCTAGTTCTAAATGGATTTACTAAGTCAACTTGTGATCGTTGTAGAGCTGAAATATTTTCAAAAACTGAATTAGCTCTCAAGGGTGATCTGAAAACAGTTGATAATTTAATCTGAGGAGACTTCCTAAGGATACTTTCTAGGTTATCAACTATGTTAGGTGGGTTAGGGTTAGGATGGGCTCTAGTGTGAATCTTTCTAGGAGCCACTATGCTGTTTTTTTTAGACCCAAATAAACAAGAATAGTTCAACCAGGTATGACAATCTTTGAGAGGTTAACTAATATGTTTACACAATTCTTAATCCTACAGTCCTCTAACTGAGTTTGAAAGATGTTATAATGATGGGGGTTCTTCCCAATGGAGTCTTAAGGTCTGCTAAGGATTTTGGAGTCGCCAAGTGGAAGTTTTTAGCTCCTAAGGAGGTAAAAGGTTTTATGGTCCACCACCATGTTTATTGAATACCAATATGAAATATTTTTAGGTTTTCTGAGTTATTTTTCAGTTGTGTGGTTTCTAAGAATATGATAACTCTGTTTCAAAACTTATCTGTGGTTATGATACAAAGACAGTTTACTCTTATGGCTAAGCCAGCTGATTTTTCAAGGTTGGATAAAGTCTTAAGAGAATCCTAGGGTTTGCCTAGATTGTCACTGATTCAAACAAGTTTTATCATGATTACCATTCCTTGGTAGTGCTTGAAAAGGCTGCTTTTAACTCACAATATTTTATGAAGTTTTTAAAGGAAACTAGGATGAAAATTCAA
Organism: Pinus albicaulis; assembly: GCA_034641835.2. Classification (NCBI taxonomy): domain Eukaryota; kingdom Viridiplantae; phylum Streptophyta; class Pinopsida; order Pinales; family Pinaceae; genus Pinus; species Pinus albicaulis. Next base: position 1,075,538,176 of record CM076581.1, on the reverse strand, counting down.
CTGAGTTCCCCAGTGGAGTCTCCAGAAATGTTAGGGATCTGTAATTTTAGTATATTGGTGAGACTAAAACTGCAGAAACAACATCGTTTCAACCAACTTTAGGATTCTAGGATCTAGCCCTCCTGAATCCAGAGAGGGATCTATCCAATAAGTGCAAATATGGATTTTTCTTTGAAGTTTGGGGTAAATAATATTAGGCTAGTTATGAAGGCCAAGGATTTTGTTTTGTTTTTGGATGGTTGAGCATGATTTTTACTTGAGGGGAAAGTTCTAAGTGCAAAAAGTTTCAAAGGTGAGAAGTTGCAAGCAAATAGAATAGCTTTGGCTAAAAGATAGATATAATGCTGGTTTTTAGTCCATTGAGCTATCGAGTCATATCTGGGCTTTAATTGAGCAACAAAATCAAGAGTGATCCAAGGGGCAAGTCATCTATACCACAAGATTTTTGAGATTAAAATGATGGAATGGAAAAAATAAAGTGTTGGAGGGGTGGAAACTGATAATAATTTCTCTGAGGATTTATAGTCAGTCCAAACAAGAAAAGCCTCTTAAGTAACTGTTCAAAACCAACCAAGTGCAGGGCTAACAATTGACTTCTTGGGAAATTTTGTATTAAAGCAGCTTAATTGAAAAACAATCCAGTATTCCACATAATTACCTTCAAAAAGTATGAAAACATATAAGAGAAAAAAAGTGTAACTTAAGATCAGATAAAGTACTTTTAAACCTACTCTGCTTTCAGTCAACACCAAGGGAAACTTTCAGAATCTACTTTTGGAGAAAAAACTAGGACCAGGGCACACCATATCTTCCATAGTCATATTTACTAAGCACAATAAGGAAAATAACTTTCAAGAACAATGTTTTTAAGGAAAACAGTAGGACGAGGGAACTCCAACATTCCTAACTGCTTAACTGTATTAAATCATTCTTAAATGAACAAATTTGAGGAAAACATTAAAACAAAGATTTTCAGTTAGAGAAGGTTACTGATATACAGTAGGTCCTAACCCTATAATTGTTGTTCTTTATCAAACAATAGTGAACAATATGACATACATATAAGGAAAACAATAACAAAGAAAGGGGCACTTCACCAGTGATATAGACCAGGATCCCAAGAAACAACTTTATATTGATGTCAAACTAGTTACAATCTTCAAGTCCAATGTTTCAGTTCAAAAATCATATTCACTACTTAGCCTAACTAATCTATCACAAGCAGAGCTCCAAGGGCCAGTGAACACTATTTACAATCAGAAGTTTGAGCTCAAATGTATTTCAAATTTTTGCAACCAACAATTTCTCATCTTCTACTGAGGTATTTATAGAAGAATGAGGAGGTGAAATCTAACAAAAGATCTCTTGAGACAATAAATACAGATTCAAGACTTCTCGGCCTTTTGAGGGGCTCGATGGAGAATTTTACAGGTGGACTACTGTATTAACTATTTTACAATAAATATCAAAGCTCGGTGGGAGCTTTTATTTGCGTTTGAGGCTCTGTGTGCTGTGTGGAGTAACTCTGTAGATATTTTTAGCATTTAAGTTCCTTGCAGAAGTAACTCTCTGGCTGCGTTGAGGTGAATATATTCATTTGATCAATAACTTCGGCCTCTGTTTTGAATGCTTTGAGGCACAGGTGGCACTTATGGTAGATGAGGAATCAGTTCGCCTCAAATTTGGCAGTGGAGGCCTTTCTGTCTGTTAAACACTTATGATTTCCCTTTAATTGTGTTTAATCTGGGGGGATTAGGCTTTTGATAATATTTATTAGCCGTGATCCCCACCATTATGTCTTCAATCTTCATCTGATGTGCTTTATCTTCAAACCTATACTCTTTAACTGTTCTTTTGAATAAAACAATGTCTTGTCAATGTGCAGGGCCACGCAGGGATTTTTATGGTATCGGTGCCCATGGAGCATCGATAAAACGTTGAATCCAACCCTACGAATGGTTCTCTATGGTGAATCGAAGGCGGGAGGATCGTCACCCTCGGCCTACGAATTTTCTTCTGTATGGCGGAAAAACATTAAACCCTGCAAAATACGAACAAATGTTATAAAATCATGCGTATATAGGTTTACTGCTTTAGAGGATGGGTGGAGGAAGTAGGGCCATTGGATGACATCATCCAACGGTCACGATTGATCAGGAGAGATCGCAGACCAAATGGAAAAGAGATTAAGTCTGAGTCGTCGATCGTGCAGAGATCGACGGTCAAGAACAGAAGTTGAAAGTCAAACGGAGAGAAAATGGGAGATAAAATGTGGACCGTTGATCTGCAGATCAGATCGATGGCGGAGATTTATTGGACGTCACGCCGTAGCCTGGTTATCGCGTGGGCACCTTCGTTAATTATCGTGCATCTTCAGCGAGCGATAACCGTTGGATGGCCCGCCCCAGATCGGACGGTCCACAGTAATATCGCTGGGCATCTGCGTCCGAAAAATAATGCGCGATGGACTGCGGTTATGCGCGATGGACGACAGTTTTGAAAAAGGCACATGGGACGCGTGTCAACCATTGTATGGAATCGCTGGCCATCAAGAGAAAACCACCCTTGCCCCAAAGGTGGTGCGATAGATACTACTGGTTTTGGGCAATCGGCTTATGGGTGGTGGGGACCATGGGGAGATGAACTCCACACCGTCGATCTACAGAACAGATCGACGGTGGATATTGCTTTGAACTTTGGATCGGTAGAGGATTTTATAAAATAAAATAAAACCCAATGCTTACAAATAACAAATGTTTTTTTATGTTTGGACGGGACATATAATAGGGTCAGGCGCCCGATTACAGGGCCATTGGGCACATGGAGAATGGTATGACCGGGGGGTGAAAAGGGAAGGGGCTTATCGCATATCAGAACTTTGGGCCCGGGCTTTTCAATCAACCCATTGTATTTTCCACGATTGCGACTGTGCGATCGACTCCTTTCAATCAACCCATTTATATTTACACGTGACTTCGGTTTTTAGACCAAAACTTTGGAAAAGTGGGTTTTTAGATTTTACAAAGGAAAAAGCAGATTGGTAGAGGATTTTCAATGGTTTTAAGCACCGAGGTGGGCCCACATTATATATGAAAATAACAATGCGATCGGGGGTTTTTAAAAAAAAATGTTCAATCGCATCGCAACTTTCAGTGATGGCAAAAAGACTTGTGCACATTGAAATCTTGCGATGTGATTAGAGCTATATGGGTTCGACGCTTGGTTTTTATGACAAGAGCACATGTGGGGAAGTGGTTAGGACTTAGCCCAAAGGGGCTTCAGTCCATAGGAACAAAACTTTGTTTTTTATGAAAAATTTCAAGGTTTTAAATGGATTTGGGGGTTTCGGCACAGTTCAAAAAAGAAGTTTTAAACCATGTAAGGAGGATTTTCATGAATGGAAGGAGGAAACTCATGAAAAGTAGAGGAATAATATGGAGAAAAGGGGAGAAAATGAAGGATTGTGAAGGGGGAAAATGAAGGTGCTTCAGCAGTCTTTCTCTTGGAATCAACAAAATTTTCTGAGTATAAAAAGGCAAAGGTAATGAAGATTTTGGACAGAGGCATGAGGCCTTTGAAGAGTCTTCAAGAGCCAAACATTTTTTGGAAATAAAATTTGTTCTTTGACGGCTCAAAAAGTCTTAGCCACCTTTTGGTATAACAAATATTATAGGTGGCTAAAAGCTACCATGGAGTGTTCTCCTGTAGCCAACTTCAAATTTTTCTTCAGCACAGATATTTCTGATTCAACACTTTGCAAAAGCTTCTGTACAACAGACCTTTCATTGGGATCTACCCCAATCTCCACAATAATATTTTTGATTTCTTCGTTCTCGATTGTCAAAACCCTAGAATTTTGCTTTCTCTAACTTCAATTGCTTGATAAATTTTCCAAGCATATTTTTAGCCTTGAGTGCCATTGCATTGGTTTTGGTTAGGTCATTTACAATCAATTGAACTGTTTGCATATGTAGATTTACTTTGTCAAGCAATGAAATTTTCTTCACATCTATAGTTAGATTCACAATATTGAAATTATTGGAAGAACTAATACACATATTAGAGGGATGTCAAAGGGCAATATTAAATTTATCCTTTTCAAGATCCATTGCAGTTAGAATTCTTGTTTGATCTGGGTTATCTGGTACTTAGCTTGAGCCTCCGTGCTTGCCTTCATTTTCTGATTTCTTTCTACAAGTTGGCCAAACATTTATTTAATTAAGGGCACTTTTTCCTCAATGCTTTCATGTCTCCTTGGTGAAGCAAGGACATTTTTATCATCTCCCAATTGTAATTATAAACCAGGTTGCGCATATAAAAAATCCCCACTAAGCTTTGTTCTCTTTTTAGTCCTTTGTTCTTCATCCTCTGAATCAATCACTGCTTATTTACCTCTCCTATTTGATTTTTATGATATGATAAGAGTCTGTATTTTCAGCTCACCGATCCTGCAAAACCTTTACTTGCCATTTTTTCTATATCAGGTCTGCTTTCATGAATGAATGTTGAATACCAATTTTCAATTCTCCTATTAGAGATCACACTGTGAGGGTAATAAGCCCACGTCTCCCCTAACAGAAGGTGCATTTCATCTAACATCTTAGTGGCTTCATCAATTTCTTGTCTCATATTAACTATAAAAGGACCAACAGTCATTGGTAACTTAAACATGTGACCTTTCTTCATAGGCACAAACTGTATTTGATTCACGTTTAAACTTTTCCTAATGGACTCCAAAGAGAATAATCTCATAGGCACAAATACAGGAAGCCTATAAGGTTCTACACCAGAACCATAAAGTCTAATTTCAGAATAGTCTTCAAAGACAAACCAATCACCAAACTTACAATTTGTCTCCAACTGCAAGAACTCTTGATCTTTTGGCAGAAAGAAGGGGGGAGAAATTCAATTCAAAATTTTATATGCATTAGAAATAAAATTACTATTAAAATCAAACAAACCACACTCATTATGTTATTTCCTCACTATGTTTGTCCAGAACAGTACCGACTACCTCTTCTTATTTATATCCATTATATTTAACCCCATATGCATGAATTCTTCTACATTTTGATAGAAAAATAGGTAAATAAAAAGAGAAATAAACTTGAATGAACCCACTAGTGATAAGCTCACGAGCTTAGAGTTGGCATCTTTTTGCCAATAATATGAAAAATCCAACACCACTCTTGGCTTCATCATCAAGGCGAAAATTCCGAAACTTATTTTTCCACTATATTGTCATCATATTTTCCCAAAATATTTGAATGCACCTCAACACTGGTCTACCTTCTATATTAAAAACCTCCATGGGAAATTATTTATTATCAGGTGCAAACTATTGTGTATATGGATTCAAAAAAAAAATGAATTGGTTGAACTCTTGACCTACAAGACTGTCATAATGTGTCATCGAAGAATCATTAGTCAATTGGACATACGACCCTGACTTAGGGTAACATAGAGCTTGGCGAATCAATTGGGCTGAGACTTGCAGAATATTTTCCCCTTGACAATTCATTACAAAACATTTTCCAGGGTACATAACAAACACTAGCCAATACAAAAATTCGGGAAAAACGTGGGTTCTTGGAATGCATGCAGACAACACACTAGTTTTAACCATGGAAATGTAAATTGAAGAAGTTTTATCGTTTAGGCAGACTTGATGATAAAATTAAAGGTGGTCTAGAGAACATACAATATCCTGGATGTCCCTCTCAGTGTCCATGAGAGGAATGTGACTGGAAGAACCTGACAAGGATGGACAGTTGGACATAGTTTCATTTGGGGTGATAGACAATCAACAACGTGGCAGACTGTAGAGAAAGGAAAAACACAGACACAACTTCAAACACAAACTAATAAAAATAACCTTAGAAAAATGAGAATCATTCTTAAATAGGTGGTGTGGTCTTAAGAATTAAATGTTGATGAGACACACCAAAAGACGATTAAAAGTACTATGACGTGGACCACATCTATCAACAGTTGGTTGCATACATCACTGTGGGAGGTCTCAAGGTACGGAGAGCTCGTCGGGTTCATGTACTGTAGTGAATCTCGACCATTGATCAGGATCGACCCCGTAGTCAACAGGGTCCTTTGCAGAGGCACCCTCCTCATTAACTCGTGCACTGAAAGTGCCTGCAGATTGACACTTTTATTCCCTGTCTGTCAAATCATCAAATCCCGCTCCATAAGATGCTCACTTTTTAATCTGTGCACTGGGACCTGTTTCCACAAAGACTTAAAGTATTAACCTTTAAACTTAATGTAACAAATATTACATTTTTATGCTAAAGTATCTGAAACTTTCTACTCTAACATATTTTTCGATATTTTTCTATTTTTTTGTATTTTTGAAAATTAAAAATAAAGGATATTACAAATGAGCCGCAACATCTGGCTCCACCTGAGGATAGTATTTTTTTCCATGAAACACTAATAACTGCAGATTAGTGCCTTCACTTCAGGCATCGAGTCATATGATGTTTGATGAAAAATGTAAAATGAAGGTTCAAACTGAACATGTACAATGGTGAACCATAAAACTTCAAAGCTAGCAGTAATGTTTTAGATACTGTCCATTCACAAGAAACTCTACTATTTCTCCATCAAGATTCTCCAGCATGAAAGAGTTATTCGATCTAGCTTCAATAATCCTATATGGGCCATACTAGAGAGGATCAAACTTACCATGCTTTCCTTTTTCCTCTCTTCTAGTATCCCATCTTAATACCAAATCTCAAGTTTGAAAAAGAATCTCCTTTTCTTTTCTATATAAAATGGACTTCATTTTTTCTTGATAGTTGACCAAGTTTTCCTTGACTTTATTCTTGCTCTCACTCAATTCTATCACCTTGTTCAGCCTTCCTATCAATGCGTTAGGTTCTTCTTGTGCTTCTTGAAGAAAAGAAATTATTGTTCTAGCTAGTTGAGTGGGAAACAAAGCTTGAGTACCATATACCAATTCATAAGGGGACTTACCAGTAGATCTTCTAGTAGTCATTCTTACTGCCCAAAGAGAAAATATCAAATTTGAATCCCGTAATTGTTTTCTTCAAAATCTTAACCAATGTCTTGTTGGAAGATTCAGCTAACCCATTCCCTTGAGGATGATATGCTATAGAATGAGACAAAATGATATTTTATGTTTGACAAAAATTAATGAATCTGACTGAATTGAAAACTTGAGCATTTTCTGTTACAATCTTGATTGGGCACCCAAACCTGTTGAAGATGTTTTCTTCCAGAAACTTCATTAATTCCAGATCATTTTTCTGGTAGGTATTGCTTCCACCCATTTTGTAAAATAATTAGTGGTAGTCAGAATCCACTTGAACTGCCCACTAGATGGTGGATTGATTTCTCCAATAAAATATAATCCCCATTGTCTAAAGGGGTTTTCAACAAATACATGGAGAAGAGGAAGTGGAGCTAACCTTTTCTTCTCTGCAAACAATTGACATTTATGGTAGGTTTTAACCAATCTGTATACATCAGAAAACAAAGAAGGCTAGTAAAAACCTAATTTTAGGATTTTATGAGCAGTAATCTTCCAACTATAATAGCCTCCACACATATTTTCATGATATTCTTTGATAACTTCCACTGAATCTCCTTCTGTCAAACACAACAAAAAAATTCCAGCAGGATCTTTCCAATATAATTTAGCATCAATTAGAACATAAGGTTTATCTTTGATTTTAAGAGCTCTATACTTTGTTCTATTTATTGAGGGAGGACAAGAGAAAAAGCACAAGTAGTGAATAATATCCTTATACCAATCATAGCAGAGAAATTTGTATTTAATTGCTGACTTTATGCTACTTTAACTTGTTTCATCAACAACTTCATCCAAAGGTGCAAGCAGATTAAATCCTAGAGCTTGAAAAATAGTTTCTGTTAGCAGCTTTTCTAAGCCCTACCCTTTTACCAATTTAGTAGGTTTAATGTCTAAGTCATACTCCTGAATTTTAGCAACCCACTTTCCTCTTTTTCCTTCAACATCACTTTGAACTAACATATCTTTTACAGTTGATTTAGGTACATATGCCACTATTTGAGACTACAACACATAAGTCCTGAAGGCTTTTGATGCTTTAACTAAGGCATATACCTATTTCTCCAAGATATTGTATTTGAGTTCTTCATCTCTGAGAACCATACTAAAAAATGCCATAGGTTTCTCTTTTCCCTCTTCATTCTTATACAACAACACATCAGCAATGGTAGAAGGTGATGCAAATGAAAATATTTGGAAAGGATTTTGATAATCTGAACTGATTAAAAGAAGATCTTCTTATAGAGCTTCTTTGATCTTGGAAAAGGACCCTCTTGCATCTTTGTCCCATTTTACTTCAGTATTTTTCTTCAGCATATCTGTTATGTTTCTGAAAATCTCATCATAATTTGGGACAAATATTCTTAAGAAAATATTTTTTCCTAGAAATATCTAGATATATTTCTTACTTCTAGGCAACGGAAATGCCTGTATAGCTTCAACTCTTGCTGGATCAATTTTCACCCCCTGATTTGAAACTATATTTCTTAGTAACTTACCTTCTTCCAAAGAAAACAGAGATTTCTTGGGATTCAATGATAACCCAAACTTCCTACATTTCAAGAAAGCCTTCTGCAGATGCTCCAAGTGCTCATCATCAAAACCTGAAAAAAATAGTCACATCATCCAAATATATGACTACAAATTTGTCACCCACAAATGCTATGTCCATTGCCCTTTGAAAATTAGCCCCTGCGTTCATGAGACCAAAAAGCATCCTGGCATACATGAACATTCCCCAAGGTGTGGTACAATTGTTTTCTTCTAATCTTCCTTCTCAACAGCTACTTAGTTGTACTCAGAGAAACCATCAACCATTGATAATATATAAGCTCCTGTCACTTTTTGTAAAACATAATCCATCTTTGGCAAAGGATAATTGTCTTTTAGAGAAGCTCTTTTCAAATTCCTGAAATCAACACATAGCCTTATCTCTCCATTCTTCTTCCTCACTGTAGCCGGATTAGAAACTCAGTTTGAATATCTAAGTGGGACTATGATTTTTTCTTGCAGCAATTTCTTCACCTCCTCTTCAATTGGGGCAAGGAGCGATGGATTAATTTACGTGAGCTTTTGGCTATGAGGCTTGATCCCATCCTTTAATGGTATTTTATGCTGAATAATATCTAAATCATATGTCTTCAAATCTTCATAGGACCATGAAAATACATCCATATATTTTATAAAAAGATCAATATATCTTTTTTTATAATTCTTAGGAACTCCTTTGAATAACTTGACCATCTTGGACTCCTGCTGAGTTCCTAGTTTATAGTATTCCATCTCACCTTCTTGAGATACCTTCTTTTTATCTAGTGCTACATCATTTGCATCAAATATCCTTTCAAGAGGAACCAAACCTATTGGTAATACATTGTCCTTCAATTTTATTATCTTCTGATGACCTATTGATTCCTTAAGGTTTGACAAGACCTCATTCTAATTATTCTGCTCACTTTCCTGATCTATTTCCCTATCTTCAAAGTTTCCAATCATTGTTAGAAAATGATTGATCTGATCATCATCTTCGAAAACCTTCCAGTGTTTAACATTATCCAGGATTGAGGGTCTATGCCTCAACTCAATGTCATATCTCATATTAGGATTGATGGTTTTATTGAATGTATTGGATACAAATGCCAATGAATCTGCCATTATGTTTTCTTGTCTTGGAATGAATTGAAGATTCAAAGCTTCAAAGTAATTTTCAATAAGGTCCCAGATCTCATTCCTATATGACTCAACCTTAGATGCTTGTTTTTACACAAGTTTTTAATCTGTCTTATAATTAACTCAGAGTCACAAAAAATGGAAATACATTGAATTCCCATTTATTTAGCAGTTTGGAGACACAAAATGAATGCCTCATACTCAGCTACATTATTTTTCGATTCAAATTCATTCTTAAATGAAAAATGCAATAGATTACCTTCTAGAGAAATCAGTAAAAACCCAGCTCCTGTGCCCTCCTTTGAATAGGCACCATCAAAATAACACTTCCAAATTTTATTTGAATCCAACTCCTTATGTACAATTGTTGAAGAGAGATGCTTCTCTGATTCTTTAGCAAATTCTGCATCTTCATGCAGCATAAAACAAGAGAGATCCTCCTTCTCTTGGCCATAGATAAGGGAATTTCCTGCATCTTTCTTTGTGGTAGTCTTAACAAATCTGGTTTCTATGTATAATCTTCTTTCTTCCCCATTAAACACGGGAATGATAGCATATGTGAAGTCCAGTTTTAAGACACCTCCAAGATTTTCTCCCCAATATCTGGACAATAGCATACCAAATTTGGCCGGAATATTTGCAACTACTACAGCCATCATAATACTCTTGGCTAGAATTTGGGCTAGGGATACCACCATATCTTTGATAAGCCTATCACAATTCACCCTTTTTGAGTCAAATGAATAAAGGTATCTATAGGGCTTAGTGATTTTTAAATTTAATTCTTTCATCACAGATAATGGCATAAGATTATGTGATGCACCAGAATCTAACATACAATTGTGCAAAATGAAATCATGAAGAAGCACCAATATATAAAATGGAGGAACTGAAGAATCTACCTCTTCAACATGTAGACAAAAAGTGACCACTTGCTTTTCTTCTTTTAAATTCACAGTATCACTAATATCATTAGACTAAGAAATATTAATAAATTATACAATTTCCTTCTTGTAACCAGGTGTCTTAGCTAATTCAAGCAAGGGTACTTGAATTTTGATCTTTTATAATTCTTTGGAAATACTAAAAGTTTTATTTTCTTTATTAATCTCTCAGGTTCTTCTTGATTCTTGTTAGGATTAGTATTCTTCTTACGTACAGTGACAATCTTCTCCAAAATATTAGAATCAATAGAATTATTCTGGGAAGCCTCAACCTGTTGTTTTTCATTTCCACCAATTGAATTCATAGGTTGTTTCCCTTTGTCTGATTGTTTTATTGAGTTCTTTGGTTGTGGAGTCGCCATAGGAGAAGGGATTGACTCTGGCTCTTTCTCCTCATCATATTGAGTTCTTAATCTCTTTTTTGATCTTAAGCCAAACTTCTTATGCAGCTCAGCTTCCATAAAATCAGTGAATTTCTTACAATAATCATCATTTCTCCCTGATCAAATGATACATTAGCTTTTGTGCATTCTTCTTCACATTTCTCTTCTTCCTCATCATCTTCAATATAAACAACATATATTTGATCTTCAATATATTTCTGATCATCCTCAGCAGACTATGAGGGTGTTGCTTCTATATATAAGGTTGTTTTGACTTGATCCTGGTCTCTTCCTTCCCTCTGCAAAATCTGCAAGGGTTTCTTTCTTAATTTTTGATTGAAAACTCCTCTATTTTGCTCTGCTGGTATCTTATTGTCCAATTCCATCTTCAATAATTTATTTGATAAGTTCTTGATAACCTTAGTCATGTCATCAATCCTTTGATCCTGTGATGACTCTTCTTTGGCCTTACCTTTACCTTGAACTGACTTTTGTTCCTGTGTTTTTCCAGCCGTAGTCACATTTGCTTCAATCTCCAAAGAATCAGTTTGGATTTATTCAAGAGTAGCAGATCTTATCTCTCTCAAAGTGAAACGAAAATATGATACAAAAGCTCCAACAAAAACAACTCTTGCTCCAAGAGGGGGAGGTTTCATTTTTGCTGGCAAACTATTATAGAATTTGTTCAATATTTTAAAAAAATCATTCATGTTTTCATCAGAATTTTTCTTAATAGCATTAAAATATATCAATAAATAACCATGATCTCTCTTTTCACCCCATCTTTGGGTGAATTGTCTTTCTAGTTCGTCCCAATTATTAATTGAGCCATTTGGTAATCCTTTAAACCATTTTCTTGCTTCTCCATTCAGAGACTGTACAAAAAGCCTCATTACTACATCAAGATATTCAACATTTAAATTTTCAGCAAAAGTGAAAAACAAAGGCAAGTGTTGTTCTGCAGTTATTTCATCTTCACCAGTAAATATAGGAAGCAATTTAAGGTATTCCTGACGTATTTCATTCATAGGTTGTGGAAGATTTAATGGTCCATATCTATTCAAGAAGAAAGCAGGTACAGGTGGGATTTGTGTACCAGTTGTAGATGTGGATGAATGGGGTGAAACAACTGATATGGAAAGGGGTTGATGAACAATAGCAGAAGAACTAGCAACTGTATTAGGCTGAGCTTCTGTAAATGTGAATGAAACAAACTCAAAATATTGTTCTTCTAACTTTGGTTCTTGAAAATGAATATGTGGAGAAAATGATTCTTGTTTCGGGAAAATTAGTTTCCGGGAAATACCCTTGGATGAAAGGTTATGGGAATTGCTGCCTGGTGTAGGCAGTGTAGCATTAGGTGTAGAAAGCATTCTTGATTTCTAGCCTTTTTTAGAAACCATCTTTTCAGGATTTGAAACAATAGGAGCTTTCTACTGTGAGGTATCTGACCTCGTATGTGGCCTTTTATATGCCATAATTATGAAATGAAGACACAACCTGATATTTACTCCTCTCTGAACAACCAGAGGGAATATAAAATAAAAACTAGTGAAAGAACTTCGTTTCTTCGTCCCCGACAACGACGCCAAAAAATTTTGTACCTTAAGAGACAATCCCTTGGTTGTGGTAAGGAATTCGTTCTTAAGACATTTATATAAATATGTCACAGAAATATTGGTATTTGTTTAATCACCTTCATATATTTATCATTAAACCCTCAAAGATCAAATACAATGAATGTCCCACAATGCTATTATTTTCTAATATAGAATGGAATGATGAGAAGAACATGAAAGAAATAATCCCAAACTGATATGATGATGTTCAAAATATACCACCTCAAACTTCAGGAGAATTATGAGAAAAGAGACAGTCAGAATGAAGGAGCGCCTATTAAGGATTTTAACTCTTATTCACGCAAGTAAAAAGAGACCTGCAACTTCATTACTTCATTTTATTCAAGGACATAAAGAACACTATAAAATAGAAGACACATCAATATCAACAAATGCCAGAAACTTTTTTTTCATTCATTAATCATTTGAAAAATGAGTACAAAATTTGTAGTTTAAAGGTCCAAAACTCAGAAGTTTTTTCTTTCTTGTTTTTCTCCTTAAATACAATAGAGAGCAGTCTGTAACTGCTGGAACTAATCTTAACTGCGACCTTCTTTCAACCTTCATTCATTTCTCGTCCTAAAGATGGATCCCTGTTGGAATTCGAAACGTCGACAATTGTTTTATGATACTATGGATAATCCGGTTTCTGCAAATACTTAGGACTTTGTCAAATACATATTACATGCCATCAAATTGTCTTATTACAATTAGATTCTCTTTAAAAGAGGAAAATAACATATAACATAAATACTAATCTATTTGCTGATTGTGAATTGATGATGTTGTTGCTGCATTTCCTTGACAGGATGGTTTATCCTTCTTTGAAGTCGAGGGGTCCTTTGGTAAATCTACCATCTAGGCTTTGCATTTCTTCCATATCTCAGTGTTTGTCTTAGGTGAATGGACCAGCTTGTGATTTTCCAATCTAAAAGTAGTGATTGTTGAATGATGGCCTCTCTGCAAATAAATTCTTCACTAACCACAACAGCTGAAAATGTATTTGAAGGAAATTGATCACTGTTGCTCCTTTAAGAACCCGAGTCTTTTAATGATTATTGTCTACCTTAATTTTTTCCAACACTAGTAAGGTTTCATAAGAATCCCATGATAAAAGACTACCTCGAAGACCCCAACATGATGGCAAACCTGCTCTTGCCATTTTTTCAAATGAATTATCAAACTAGCTCACTGCTTCCTTAAGCTTGATCAACTTCTTTTCTGTAGACTTCCTGTAATCATTCTTGACAATAATCTTATTAATTTCCACAACATATAAAATCCTGTCTTTAATTTCATTTTCTTCCAACTCTTGATCTGTTTTTTAATCTATGAAATCAATGAATGTTATTTCCCAAATAGCCCTATTAATTGTCTTTTGCTTGTCTGTCATGGCTTGCTCTTAAAAATCCCTGATAATACTTCTTTCCTGTGCAACAGCAATCAGAAAACTCCAAATTGTTTTTATTTCTGCAATGATATCATTCGAGATGATATCTTTAGCCTGTATTAGGGATATATTTCCTTTCAATTTTTCTTTGAGAATTTTAATCTCAACATCAGCATTCTGGCAGTCTATTCTATATTTACTGACTTCTCCCTCTGTGGCTTGTATGATCTTTGTTGTTTTTTCAAAATCAACTTGTGCCTTTTTACGATCTCTCTCTGCCATCTGAAATTCAGTGGTTAATTGAGATATTTGTGTTAATGGATATTCATTACCAGATGGAAAAAAAAAAAGTACAAGTATGAGATTCAATGTGATTTTGCAATGACAATGCAGTTCGCTTTAGTTTGGTGATTTCTTCTTCCTTTTCCAAGAGCTGCTGAAGAAGCTTTTCTTTCTCATTTTCTACCTCTGCAACCGCTGCTGCCATGGAGTGCTTTCCTGTAGGAAAATTCAACTTTTTCTTCGGAACAGATATTTCTGATTCAACACTTTGTAGAAGCTTCTATACAATAGACCTATCATTGGGATCTACCCAAATCTTCACAATAATCTTTTTCAGTTTTTCGTTCTAGATTCTCAAAGCCCTGGAATTTTATTTCTCTAACTTCAATTTCTTGATCACTTTTCCAAGCATATTTTCAGCCTTGAGTGCCATTGCATTGGTTTTTGTTAGTCCATTTATGATCAGTTGACCTATTTGCATATTTAGATTTACTTTGTCAAGTAATTGAATTTTCTTCACATTTACAATTATATTCACAGTATTGAAATTATTGGATGAACCAATAGACATATCAGAGGAATGTGAAAGGGAAATCTTAAATTGATCCTTTTCAAGATCCATTGTAGTTAGAAGTATTGGTTGATCTAAGGTTATCTGGTACTCAGCTTGAGCCTCCATGCTTGCCTTCATTTTCTGATTTCTTTCTGCAATCTGGGCAAGCATATTTTTAATTAAGGGCACTTGTTCCTGTGTGCTTTCATGTCTCCTTGGTGAAGCAGGGAAATTTTTATCATCTCCCAATTGTAATGAGAAACCAGGTTGAGCATCTACAAAATCCTCACTAATATTTGTTCTCTTTTCAGTCCTTTGTTCTTCATCCTCTGAATCAATCACTGGTTCCTTACCTCTCTTATTTGATTTCTCTGATATGATAGGAGTCTGTACATTTGAGCTCACTGAACCTGCAAAAACTTTACTTGGCATTTTCTCTATATCAAGTCTGCTTTCATGAATGAATTTTGAATACCCATTCTCAATTCTCCTATTAGAAATCACACTGTGAGGGTCATAAGCCCACTACTCCCCTAACGATAGGTGCATTTCATCTAACATCTTAGTGGCTTCATCAATTGCTTGTCTCATATTAACTATAAAAGGACCAAGAGTCATTGGTAAATTAAGCATGTGACCTTTCTTGATAGGCACAAAGTGTATTTTATCCATGTTTAAACTTTTCCTAATGAACTCCAAAGAGAATAATCTCATAGGCAGAAATACAGGAAGCCTATAAGGTTCTACACCAGCACCATAAAGTCTAATTTTATAATAGTCTTCAAAGAAAAACCAATCACTAAACTTACAATTTGTCCCCAACTGCAAGAACTCTTGATCTTTTGGCAGAAATAAGGGGGGACAAATTCCATTCAAAATTTTATATGCAGTAGACATAAAATGACTAGAAAAATCAAACAAATCACCCTCATTCTATTATTTCCTCACTATGTCTGTCTAGAATACTAATAACTGCCTCTTCTTATTTACATCCATTATATTTAACCCCAAATACATGAATTATTCTACATTTTGATACAAAAAGAGGTAAATAACAAGAGAAGGAAACCTGAATGAACCCGTTAGTGATAAGCTCATGAGATGAAAGTTGACAGCTTCTTTCCAATAAGATGGAATATCCAACACCACTCATGGCTTCATCATCAAGGCGAACATTCCCAGAACTTATTTTTCCACTGTATTGTCATCATCTTTTCCCAAAATAATTGCAATGCACTTCAGCACTGACCTAACTTCTATATTAAAAACTTCCATGGGAAATTATTTATTATCACGTGAAAACTATTGTGTATCTGGATTTAGAAAAAAGATGAATTGGTTAAACTCTTGACCTGCAAGACTATCATAATGTGCCATCAAAGAATCATCAGTGAATTAGACATTCAACTCTGACTCAGGGTAACACGGAGCTTGAAGAATTAATTGGGCTGAGACTTGCAGAACATTTTTCCCTTGAAAATTCATTACAAAATATTTTCCAGGGTACATAACAGACACTAGCCAATACACAAATTCGGGAAAAAGGTGTGTTCTTGGAATGCATGCAAACAACGCACCAGTTTTAACCATGGTGGTGTAAATTGGAAAAGTTTTATCATTTAGGCAGACCTGCTGATAAAATGAAAGGTGGTCTGGAGAACAGATAGTATCATGGATGTCCCTCTCAGTGTCCATGAGAGAAATGTGACTAGAAGAACCTGACAGGGATGGACGCTTGGCCACAGTTTCACTTTGGGTGACATACAATCGAAAAGGTGGCATACTGCAGAGAAAGACACAGTGCAGACACAAATTCAAACACAAAATAACAAAAATAACCTTAGAAAAATGAGAATATTTCTTAAATATGTGGCGCGGGCTTAAGAATTAAATGCTGATGAGACACGCCAAAAGACCGTTAAAAGTACTCCAACGTGGACACAATTTGTCAATAGTTGGCTGCATACGTCATTGCAGGAGGTCTCAAGGTACTAAGAGCTCATCGAGCTCATGCCCCCACAGTGAATCTATACCATTGATAAAGATTCGCCCCACAGTCAACAGGGTCAAATGTGGATGCACCCTCCTCGTTAACCCACGCGGTGAAAGTGCCTGCGGGTTGACACTTTTATTCCCTGTCTGTCAAATCATCAGATCCCACTCCATAAGATGCTTACTATTTAATCTGTGCACTGGGACCCACTTCCACAAAGACTTAAAGTATTGAACTTTAAACTTAATGTAACGAATATTACATTTTTATGCTAAAGTATATGAAAATTTATACTCTAACATATTTTTCGATAATTTTCTATTTTTTTTTGTAGTTTTGAATACTAAAAATAAAGGATATTGCAAATGAGCCACAACACAACTGATTCTGCGAGTTCTCCATTTCCCCATCAGAATCTGAGAAAAATTAGCTATCGTTTCCCCAATTCAGCATTCCATCGACCGTAGGGGTGATTCAATCCTCATCCGACGTAGTCGACCTGTATATATGGTCTACATCATCTCCTTCGCACACTAGTTCTGTATTTCTTTCTTCTTCTGTTGGATCTAGAGGTACTATTATCAGTGTAACATCATTTTCAAAGATCATGCTTTTGTGCTTCAAGTTGATGATAATACCCATATCGATGGCCCAATCCAGCCTGAGCAGCGTGGGGTAAGGGTCTGTATCATCCACAATTTGTATTACATCAAAATATCTGCATACCTTTACTCCAACAATGTCTACTAGAACTCGTGGGGGCCTTCCAAGTGTAATGATCTTATGTTGATTAGCCATCTGCAACTGAATGGTGGACCACTCAAGCTTTGGTTCACCCATATTTTTCTAGGTCTTCTTAGGTAGAACACTTTCATCAGACCGTAAGTCCAATACAGCCTGATCCATCTCATACTCTCCAATTTTCATGGTCATGCACATCTCCCGACTATTTCTCTTCTTGTTCTTATAAATCTTGTTTACAACCTTAGTCTCCGTTCCAGGAAATTCCTTGTCTGCACAACTATCTATCAAGGCCTGTATACTGTATACTGCCTTCTGATTGCTCAATAGCTTAATGGAGACTTGTAGGAAAGGTTTGAATTCATCATCAATATTTTCTTCCATTATTGACTTGGATGTGGAGGTACCCGCAACAACAAAATCCCTCCTGGATTCGATAGAATTCTCCTTTGACTTCTATAGGTTGAGTCCTTACTTATTTTCAGAGGCCTTTCAAATGAATGGTTTTGCATCAGCCTTACTTCCCTCATCCCCTCTGGTGGTAGCACCGCTACATGTAATTATATTTACACTTGGATTGTCATCTCACGACTCAAATTTAACCATTTGTATGTTCTGCGTAGGTGTTTGTTGTTGCTTTTCCTGCATTATAGAAATTAAAATAGGGCGGTCTTCAATCACATGAACAAATTTTCTACAGTATGTGTAAGAATGTCATTCAGAGTTCACAAAATCATGCGCATAGTGTTCAACGTCTCGACAGTTATAGAAAACTAATTGTCCTCTTCCACGACCTGCGCCTCCACCTCTCCCTCCTCCCTTTTGTCTTTCTCGAGATCCTCCATGCCTAGAGGGAGATGCTGGTGAATATGGTTTGGATTTCACCCTATAGAGGTTTGAACTGTCCATCATTTACTCGAATGTGCGGCAGTGGTGCTCATCGTGGTCAACTAAAGAGAAAAACCTGCATCGTAACTACTTCAGTTTTGGCACATAAATACCTAATCGAGCGAAATGATTTGTGTCACACCTTCCATCTACCTTACATCATTGCACCGTAGTTTGGGATACCCACTTGGTCCTACAGCATCCCTGGGGGGCGATGGACTTGGCCCTCTCGCTTGCATGTAATCTTGAAACAAGGTACACTGATCTTTTGTGTGCCCAGAACCCTTACAACGTATACACTAGAAATATGTGCCAAATTCCTTTCCATTGTCTCTACATAGGTTCTGAATCTCCAAGTGGATCGCCTCCAATTGAATTTGGTTTTGCAGAGTTCCAAATTGGTCAGCAACTCTAGGCACAACTTCCAGTTTCATAGAAATTTCAAGGGCTTCGGCCTGAGATTTAATATTTTTCTGATTCATAGGCCCATGTAGATATGGGAATAGCATGGAAATAAACCATTCCTTATGCTTCTTATAATCATATATAAATTCTCTCTCGCTGATGGTGTCCTTAGCGATTGATCCACCTCCCAAACAAATTCAGTTGGCCCTTGTTTGATATATTTCAACTCTGTTACGCATTGTGAGTAGGATTTTGGTTTTCTGAAATGCTGCTTCAAAGCGTACTTGATCTCATCAATAATAGGGTTAGCAAGCAGGAGGGAAAAATCCATTGGGCCCCATGTATGCTGCAGGTCTAGTGTGTTGAGCCAGATATCCCATAAATCAATCTAGTGCATGACCTTTAGACGCCATAGCTAGTTGCACTCTATTGACAACATCGGTGTTAAAATTTTGCGCATTCCATACTCCATTTGGAACAAACCAAAACCTATCCATGTCCTCACCTCCCACTCCTTTGAAGGTGGGAAACTTCATATGCGCAACCATATCTCTTATGGTGGTGGAGGTGGTGGAGTAGGAGATGTCTTACCCCTATGCGAGTTCGACTATGGAGTAGCAGGAGGGCTACGTCTGGAACGCGTAGCGTCGCCACTCTTTATATCACTCTCAGGTGAATTTATTAGAGGGTTGTATACAAATATGTATCCTCTCTGATTAACCCAATAATACCTTCCACTGCTCATAGTGCTTTCTAGCTTTTTGGGGGTCATTCACTCAGTGTGACTGCACAAAACACCCTTTTCACACAATATCAACTTAATCAGCCAAGGCAGAGAGCATATGAACTTACCTCTCAGTCATTTGAAGAACTTTCTTTCAGCTTCGGAATATGACATAAACTAATATACCGCAAACTCTGTGACAAACCCACCCAAAATGATGTCAACCTAATGATCTACAATGAGGGTGATGGAGTTATTAGTTTTCTCTAACTGTTGGATAAACTTAGGCGTCCACTGAGTGACCTTATCTTCCTTCCAATAGGTTTGGAACTCAACTATTTATAACGAATCTTGCAATTTCTGTGCAAAGGTCACAAAGAATATCTCATGAACCTATGTAAAAAAATACTTCTGTTTCCAATCTTCAGTACACAACTTCTTACTTATATTTTCCTTAATGGAAAATTATTGAATATTTTTCTCAAACCACTCTTCTAAATCAGGCTTTGATGCCCGCCACATCACCCAGTCTCTCTCAAAATGATCCTGATCCTGTCAACAGAACTATTTGTTTCTTTGATGTGTCTTGAACTAGGTTCAAAATTTTAAACTTAACAAAAAAAAACCTCTTACTACTGGCCCTTTTGGCAATGACCTACTTGCACAGGTCAAACTATCACCCGAAGCAGTATGGGGGGGGTGTTGGAACTAGGTTTCCACACCCTGAGAGATAATTAAATGATGCATGTGTCTTTAGATCTATAATACTAGGGGGCAACCCTTTTCAACAAAAACCCTAACCTGAAACCCTAACGAGGAAGATATAGGTCAAATTACATATTTTATCTTGTGTGTGCACAGATAAAGGCTTCGTAATCCCTTCGATAGTCTTAGTAAGGTGATATGTAGTTATTATAGTAACAAATCTATGCATTCAACATTCATGTAAGACGGAAAAGCACGTACGTAATCGATCCAAACACAGACAATATACTTAATGTAGTAAACAAAAATAATACACAGAAACATATCATAAAATGAAGTATTGATGCATTTGATACTCAGAATTATCCAAAACACTTCTTTATTCATTCACAGTTCATAATATCCTAACAATACATCATTTCCACCCACGCAAATATCGAGCGGGGTCTGCACACAATAGGACTAAGGTCTCCACGCACACAGCCAACAAGAGCCTTCTATACCCAGGTAAATTCTCTTCACATCTTAGGGCATCGTAATATTATCAAAACTTACTTAGAATTTATTGATCCGACTCGATCTAGATCACTCCTATTTATATCTTTAGCCCATGCTCATCTAAGGTCTACAAACTATGGTTTGCGACCCCTAAATCTACCTTTTTTCCCATTAAAACTCATTAAGGGGCTTTGAACTGCCCCAAAGCCCCTTGACTTGTGCATTTCTTAGTGCACACAACTTAAAACTACAAAAAATTATATTTTTATCAAAATTTTGGTCGTAAGGGACCCCGCTCCAACATATATTAATCATCTAAAAGTGAGAGAGAATCATATGGGAGATGAATTAAGTAGGAAGTTGCATAATGTATATGAAATTTCATTTATCCAAGATGATTTTATTTTTACAGAACTGATAAAAGAGGTTGTAGATAAGGACCCAAAATATTTATTTTTATTGCAGCAAGTGAAGCAAATAAACAATTATGAACAACATTCTTATTATGGGTTAAATTAAAATAAATTATTGACATTTAAGAGAAGAATATATATACCCAATAGGATAAATCTAAAACAATTAATATTGGAATAGGATAAATGTAAAACAATTAATATTGGATGAATTCCATAGGAGGCCTTATGCTACTCACTCCAGGTATCAAGTATTTTTTTGCCATAAAGAAAAAATATTTTTGGCACAGAATGAGGCAAGAAATTACCGAATATTTAGCTAATTGTTTGGAATGTTAGAATATTAAAGTTAAAGATAAACATCCTACCATATTTCTTCATCCAATACCCATTTCTTCATGAATCCTTAAAAATGTGTCCTTTCAAGGTTTTTATACAGAATAATATGAAGGACACCTATTAATTAGAATAGAGTTGAATGCAAACTAATGTTAGCATGAGATATGTTAGCATAAATGGAGTCCACTGTGAAAAATGTTCAACAAAACCTAAGAGTCACCCATGATAGGCAGAAGATGTAGATAAAAGGAGAATGCTTAAATAATTTTAGGTGGGGAACAATTTTTATATTTGTGTGAAGCCTAAAAAGTGTAGCTTTCAGTGGAAGGGATGTGAAAATTTAGCTCCTCGAAATTTTGGACGCTTCCAAGTTCTAGAAAATGTTGGAGGAGGTGCATATCAACTAGCATTACCCAGCCACATGCAAGTCCATAATGTGTTTCACATCTCCTTTTTATATACAGATATATATATATATATATATATATATATGTATGTATGTATGTATGTATGTATGTATGTATGTATGTATGTATGTATGTATGTATGTATGTATGTATGTGATTCTAGACACATAATTAACTAGTACGAGGTGCAAGTATTGGTTATGAAAATAGTAATATTACTTCTTCTTTCTGATAGATTTAGTGCAAAAATTAAAATACTTACAAATGATGAAAATTTTGTACCATGTGTGGTGAAACAGGTAGAAACGGACATATAATTCCTGGTAAAGCCAATCTCTATTCTCGGTAAGAGAGAAACAATGTTGTAGAGGTGAGCTATCACCCATGTTAAAGTGAAGTGGAGGAAATTTATCCCAGAGGAGGCCACATGGGAGGATGAAAGCTTGATGCGGGAATCATGTACTTGCTTGTCCCATGGGCATGAGTAGACATGATGATCTGAATCCGAATGTTAGTTTTTCTATGCTAATATCTTCAGAATTATAAACAATTTTTCCATCTTTTGCTTCATGTGCATAGGTTTCTTGAGGTGTTTGTGAGTGTTAAAACAGGTAAATGCATGAATTTTCATGTTAAATTCATGAGCATTTTAACTTAAAACATAATGCTTAAAAACAACAATAAAATTTACAACAAACCATCAAAATGATCCATTAACACATGGTTTTGATGAAGGATTTCACCCCTCCTGGGCTACATCTCCTTTGTCCAGCTTCCATGGATGGGGCCTCTGTATTAGCTCAAGTGTGTAAAATGTGCTATTTACATTCATCTACTGCTCCTGAAACCTGCTTCAATGTGTTCAAAATGTCCAAATCATCCATAATAGACTCTTCTTGAGCCTAATTTGGTCAAATTTGGCAAAAGTTATGGCCTCCTCCATTCTGGACTAGGAAACCCCACTAAAACTAGAGAAACTCTAGCTAGGGCCGCTAATTTTGGAGGCAGCACTGAATATGGGGGCTCTGCCAAACATGCCACTGAATTAAACTAGAGTTTAATTAATCATTATGTAGAGATTTAAATGAGAATTAATGCTAAACATGCTCTTTGCAAAAATGTTGGATTAATGTGATAAACACATTTTTAATTCGGGTGAGTGCTAATTATGCACGTTTAACCTTTTGCTTTAAAATACACCTCCACTCCTAGTCTCAGCCTCTCGTTATATGTATAGGGGGTTGGCCCCTTGCTTAGTCCCACCTGTCAAATGGTATTTATTGAGATATAAGTCGACAACATGCTTTATTAAGACGCATCAGTGTGGCTTAATGGTATCGAGAGCACGTTGTTTGGGAGAGGTCACGGTGTTGAGCCCCGACCTTCACCCTTCCATCAATAATTTTTCCATATGCTATATCATAAGGTCTAAACATTACGACTTCATAAATATTTTTCCCTGGGTAATATGTAACCCAAACTTTGATATATGAAAATAATTCTGATTTTCAACTTTCCATTTGGCCTTGACCTTGGTCCACTATAGGGGGCACATGGTGGCCCCTGGCTGCACCACGTTTCCACTTATTGTTGGACTATTCCAACCATAATATATAAAAAAATTCACCTCTATAAATATATGAAAATTTGACCTTACATAAGAAAAATTCACCTTCCAAACTTTCTGGTGAATCCTATAGTGACACTTGTCACAGTGTGATTGGGAAAATCGAAGAATATTCCCAGAATATATTTAAATTTGCTGACTAGGCTGCCAAGTCACCAACATGTCACTTCTGCAATTTTCTAGCTGTTTGGGAAAATGAATGGTGGGCCCGATCTTCCTCATCTGGGCGTAGTTTTTGACGAAACAAATTGCACTGGATTCCTGGCGACGATCTCTTCATTTTCGTTCAGTTTCCAATTGATTTTGGGCACTTTCATTTTTGAGCTTTAACATTGAGCACCTGATCCTTCCTCCCCAATAGAAGCCTTTTGGACCAAAAAATCTCTTTTATTATTGATCATGTGGATGTGGGTATAGTTTCCTCACCCTTCCAGTCTCAATCCACTGAAATTTTCCCATTTTCATCAACTGGAGCTTTTCACAAAAACTAAGCTTTTTCCTTGACTCTTGAGACCCTCTCTTGCTATTTTTGACATCGTCATGCTGAAATTTCCATGATTTTGTAGAGCAACAAGTTGTTCTTGCAGAAACAAACTTTCTCCCACCTCGATCATCAATCAAAGGAAAATTAAAAATTGTCTCACCTTGAGAATACTTTCGTCATGACGATTCTTAGCTGATATTTCTTTGTACTTGTGTCGACTCTTGACCAAGTATTTTCACCATTTCAATGTACCCTTTGGAAACAAAAAAATAAGCACTTGTGGAACCTATGACTTCTTTTTCAAACTTCTTTGGTGCTTTCTCTTTCACCTTTTCACTCTATTGCACTGGCATCTTGTTTCCAGCACTGCTCAACACTGATGTTGACAGCTGCAAGTTTTTCACATATTGTTCACCTCCTTTCAAGGACAACCTATTATAATTTTGAAAAATATCATTACAAGCATAAGAAACTTCAATTAAATCAAATTGTTCATTCGATGCATCTTTTTGAAAGGTTTTATTTAAAAAATCTCTATGCTTGATCATTAACAATGTAAAATTTTGACTTGCACTCACTATCCTCTTCATTTCTCCTGCATTTATAAGATACAAACTTGTATTCTTCTTATGCACTCTAACTATGTACTCAATTCCATATTTAAACTAGTAATACTTATTCTCATGGTGATGAAATATTTCTTTCCAATGATAAAGATAAGGAATTCCCAAAACAATACCCGATATTTCAAACGACACCACATCAAGAAAGTTTGAATTTATGTCAAAAATTAGTATGCACTTACTTGTTACCTACAAGTTTGCATTATTTCATATCCACCCTAAATAATAAGGTCTTGGATGTTTAACAATTTCAAGGTTTAGCTTCTTAACTAAGTCTTCGGGAATCAAATTAGCTTGAGACCCACTATCAAAAAGTGTGTCTATCTTGGTATGTTTAGAAACGACTAATATGAAAAATTTCAATTCTTGTATCTTCATCTTGAGTTACATTAGAACAACTTGAAGAACTAGTTCTTTCTATGTTCTTACCTTTCAAACCCATGGTTGTAATCCATGTTTCATATCCTGAATTAGAACCTAGGTCATGTTCAATTATAGCAATAGTTTTCCCCTTTTCTATCACTTTCAATTTGTTTGGCTTCAAATATGGATGAAGTTGCCAATAATGGTATTCATCATGGCCATTCTTCTAACAATGTTTACATGTGATTTTCTATTTCTCTTTTTTGATGGATCTATTTCTCTTTCCTCTTCCATTAAAATTTCCCTTCCCTTTACCCTCATACTCAAGGAAACTACCACTTTTCTCATCTACATTCGGTTTTCCTCTTGCTTCTAAATGGATGGCTTGAACGAAAAACTCATCTAAGTTTGTGGGATTGAACGAGAGAATAGTGTGCCTAATGTAACTGTGAAAACCCCTAATATATTTTAACAAATTTTCTTGAGAATACAAATTAATATCCAAAATAAGAGCTCTTCTCCTAAATTCATGAGTATACTTTCCTTTGAATTCTCTAAATTTTAGCTAGTTCATAATGGCTTTTATCATGTAAGATAGAGGATAAAATTACCTTTTAATGGTAGTAATAAAAATTCACCAAGACATTGAAATATTACTGTAGTTTTTAGTCTCTTCTTGAGTCTTTGGTTCCCACCATACAAGTGCATATACTTCCATCCTTAAGGAAGCCAATTGGATATTTATGTCATCTTCTTGAAGGTTTTGAATTCAACAATAAACCTCCAATTGACGAATCCAATTTTCCAATTTCTATGCATTCACCTCACCATTATACATTAGCAGCTCAAATTTGACATCAAGTTTGAGTAAGGGATTTTTTCCTTTTGGAGTTTTTGAGTGAGTATGGGTAGTTTTGGTTGTGGAAGTGGATGATGATTATGAAGGTGATGATGAGGATGATGAGGAAGATGGTGGAGATGGAGGAGGGTTTCCTCCACCGCCCTTTGAATCCTTCTCTTCATCCTTTTTTCCTTCTGAAGTTCCATCTCCATGTGGAGACTTAGAATTGTCTCCAACCATCCTAGTGTCCCTCTCTTCGAAGAGGATCCTAACCCTTTTAGTGAGTTCATAGAAATCCTTATTGTAAGCTTCCTCTTCTGAAATACCTTTAGTCTCTCCAAAACCTGACATGATGGCTATGGATTCGAGCTAGCTTTTGGTGCAGCTTGTACCTCCTCAATCTCCACTAGAGATAGAACATCAGGTGCTTCAAGTGCCACTCTGAGTGAAACTTTGGGTGGATATGGTGCCCTTTTGGCCCTCCTTCTTTTGTTCATAACCTCAATATTAGAAACCACCAATTTCCCTTCTCCTCTCTCCAACTTCAACCTTGTAAGCATCACAAATTTGCAACCACTAAAACCCTACTTGCACAAAAATCAAGCAAATCAAGAAAATAACCTTTGAAAGCTTTTCTCTCATACCACCTTGATTTGAATCTGAATGTTATTTTTTCTGTTCTAATTTCATCTTCAGAATTATAAAAAACTTGTTGATATTTTGGTTCATTTCCATAGGTTTCATGAGGTGTTTGTGAGTGCTAAAACAGGTAAATGTATCAAGTTTCATGTTAAATTCATGATAATTTTTACTTAAAACATAATTTTGAAAAAAAACAATAAAATGTATAGAAAACCATCAAAATGATCCATTAACACAATGTTTTGATGAAGGAGTTCACCCCTCCTAGGCTACATCTCGTTGGTCCAGCTCCCATGGCTTGGGCGTCTATATAAGTTGAAATGTGAAAAACGTGTTGCTCACATTCATATAATGATCCTAAAATTTGCTTCAATTTGTTCAGAATGTCCAAATCATCCAGAATAGACTCTTCTTGAGCCCAATTTGGTCGAGTTTTGAAAATGTTATGGCCTCCTCAATTCTTGCCTAGGAAACCCCACTAAAACTGGAGAAACTCCAGCTAGGGCCACTAATTTTGGAGCCAGCGCCGAATATGGGGGCTCCTCCAAACATGCCACCAAATTAAACTGTAGCTTAATTAATCCTGAAGTGGATATTTAAATGAGGATTACCGATAAACAATTTCTTTTCACAAATCCTAGATTAATGTGATACACACATTTTTAATTCAGGTTAGTGCTAATTAAGCACATTCAACCCCGCACTTTAAATACGCCTCCACTCCTTCTCGCAGCATCTGGCTATATGGGGAGGGTGCTGGCTCGAGGGGCTAGCCCGCTCCTTAGCCTCATCCGTGAAATTGTATTGATTGAAATATAAGTCGAAAGCATGGTTTATTAAGACCCATTGGTGTGGCTTAATGGTATGGAGGGCGTGTTGTTTGGGGGAGGTCACGGGATTGAGCCCCACCTTCCTCCCTTCCATAATTAATTTTTCCATATTCTATACCATAAGGTATAAACCTTACAACTTGATGAATATTTCGCCCCATGTAATATATAACCCAACCTTTGATATATGAAATTAATTAACACTTTTCAACTTTTCATTCGGCCTTGACCTTGGTCCACTAGAGCGGGTTTGTGGTGGCCCCTAGCTGCACCACGTGTCCACCTCTAGTTGGACTATTCCAACCATAATATAAGAACAATGCACCTCCATAAATATATTAAAATTTCACCTTAGATACTAAAAAAATTCCACCTTCCAAACATTTCAACGAATCTTGCAGTGACACTTGTCATAGTGTGATTAGGAAAATTGTAGAATATTTCCAGAATATATTTAAATTTTCTAACTAGGATGCCATGTCACCAACCTATCACTTCTGCAAATTTTCTAGCTATTTAGGAAAATGAACAATAGGCCCTATCTTCCTCATGCAGACTTCGTTTTCGATGAAACGAATTATGCCAGATTCCTAGAGACGAGCTCTTTGTTGTCATTCAATTTACAATTGATTCTAAGACCTTTCATTTTTTAGCTTTAACACTGAGCACCTGATCACACGGAGGATGATATGTCACACAACTCGAGGGAGATGTAACAATTATTCCCATGTATATATTATTTACTTATTGACCACAAGACTGGGTAATTCTATTTGGTAAGACACACATTATTATATTTCAGAGTTGTTTTTCTTAAAAAAAAAAAAATTGAATTATGATAGTTAAGAAAAAAGAAGAAAGAAAAAGGAAATCTTAGTTTCCATACAGTTAGAAGGTTGGACATTTATCTCCTCTTTGGGTGACCAAAAATGGGAAAAATCCTAATGAGCGGGAGGAGAGAAAAGAAAGAAGAGACAAGTCATTATCAGTGGAAGAAGTAGTACTTATAGATGGTTTTTCGAGAGCTAGTTCAACTAGTGGAAAATAATCTAAGAAATTATGGACTCGAATTGGACTCCCGAGGTCGTAGAATTTTTTTTTTTCCTAATTGCACTAGAAAGCTAAGGGCTTGGGGGGAGTTCTAACAGTTATTTCCAAATTCATCAGTTGGGTGGACTGAGAAATTTCTTTTTTGTTTCTTCTTTTGAGAAGGGAATAACTAGACCTACGACAAATGAGTATTATTTTGAATATTGTTTGTGTAATTCAGTTTTTACTTTTAGGTTTATGCTCTGATAAAATACTTGTTGATAATTATAAAATTTAGAAGGCCTTTTTCATATAAACATGAGCAACACTATGCTAATTTATCAAGATAGGAGAGGAACATGTTGAACTATTGTGATATAGGGTTCCTTTTTTCATGAAGAAGTTATTTTGCTATTTAATTATAAGATATTTGTGAATATTGTGTATTACTTGTAGTATAGGCTCTTTCTCAAACACAAAAGGTATCTCGTTGTTTCTTTATAAGCTATACGTAATGTATGCATAATATAAAAAAATAGAGTACACGTAAAAAAACAAAGACCAAATTGTACATAAAACGACTAACACTTCCACATTAAAGGTTAGCTTCCTAGTTGGGCTGGAAACCCTCCATGGAAACAGTCCTCTTAACTACTTGGATGTTGTTTCCCTAAATTCAGAGATACCTTAAAGGAGTGATCACATAGAGAAAACCCATGTACATAATAGAAATACAAAGAAACTCATCCATAACAAAGGCATATAAGTCTTGATCTAAACGCAAGGAATAAGTAAATTGAGCATGTATATTTTTAACTAAATAAACCCGTATAACAGTGGAAAGGAAAAATCCTTGAAGAGAAAAATTTCACATGAAGATATGCTGACTATTGAGTATCTACAAGATAGTCAACAAAGCAAGATACTAAAGCAAAATTATTGAAATAGGAAGTTCTTTCTTAGAAATAATATGAAATTAATTTGCATAGATAATGCTCTAATAATACAACTGAATGTATACCAAAAAAGATATAATTCATTAAAGTTAACCGTCCAATCCTATGGCCATCACAGAGAAAAACACATATCTAACCCCAGAGTATTTTAATAGGAAGTTTCGATATAAGGCCAAAATTCACCACAATTAACTAGGGCCTAGAGAAGTGAAACTATTAATAAGTTGAGAAGCAGTAATCACAAAATAATTACAATATTAATAACATTAAACGCCATATATTGCTACTTTGATAACTCTCTAACATGTCCAGAACCATTAAAATGCACCCCGGAAAGGAGAGAGTCTAGGAACCTGAAAGAAATGAACCCCAAGTCGGTCAGCATGTCGAGCTAAGACTTTGCCATAAAACCAAAAGTGGAGACCCAGAGTTGGGTGATACACACCTGCAGGATAGTGAAATAAGGAAAATAATGGAAGGGATCCAACCTGAGACAAAGAAAAACCCTTGCTTGAAAATTTAGGAAGAAAACAAAATATACCATGTAATAACTCCAAAATTTGAGAAAACACCATACCTGTATATTGCAGGGAGCTTTTGAACAT
This sequence comes from Pinus albicaulis, assembly GCA_034641835.2. Lineage (NCBI taxonomy): Eukaryota > Viridiplantae > Streptophyta > Pinopsida > Pinales > Pinaceae > Pinus > Pinus albicaulis. The sequence continues at coordinate 1,075,508,156 of CM076581.1, read as the reverse complement.
GGAACCGAAACCTGGTGACCAGTAACAAGATTAGTTCCATTGGATGAAGAATGACAACATGCTACAATAGTGGAAATGGAAATGACCAATTGAATACCTGGAAGGAGAAGTTGTCGAGTGCCAGGAAGCATCAACCGAAAAAATATGATGACCAATGATTCCTGAGGTCTACCAAACCCCAATAAGAGAAAGGAAAAATTAATGTAGCAACAAATAGAATAAAATAACTATATGTGGAACAAATGAAAAAGACTCTAACCTCTGCAATGAACAACTCATAAACTGTAGCTAGGGTTTGAGAACCGATAAAGCGGTTCCGGTGGAGGAAAAAAATGACAGTGCCAAAGGGAGTTTGGGATGTAAACTGGTACAACAAACCAACCCAAAAAATCTTTTTTTTCCATCACAAACCTTAATATCCAACAAGGAAGGTACTTATAGTTGTAAACCACTATTTTATTCACCCAAGGCTGGTGCCACGTTCACCATGTTTTGGAGAGTTCTGGATGATGCAATTAACATCTTAACCAAACCATATGTGATACAAATTTATACCTTAGATATCTGTCAATAATCTCCATTGATAAAAAGTAATGTACCTTCGTGCATAGATTGGGGAACATCAAATAATTGCTATATAGCCTAAGTCAAGAACAAAGATTAAGTGTTGTTAAAAAAACCTGAGCGGATTATCCAAATAGGGAAAAACTCAACTTAGCCTTTTTCTCTTTATATTATGTTTTACTATAATACTAGTGGGTACATTTCTTTTTTTTTTAAGTTGAAGTCAATGCACATTACAAACTTCTTTTGAAAAGCGTAAAAGAGAATGAAGGATTTTAAATTAAGGGTATGTTGCACATAATAAATAAATTAATTTTACCACTATTCCTAAAATATGATTTTTGAAAACTAAAATTATATAATAAAAAATTATAAAACAATTTAAAACAAAATTAAATATTTTCATATTTTAATGTAATAAAAATGAAATGAAATATTTTAATATTATAAGGAAATAAAAATGAAGTTAATTGACCATAGGATGAATGTTATATATGAAGTTGTTTTTAATGTTATTTTTGGATTTTTTGGTGTGGCAGAAAAAATTGAGATGAAATCTTAATTTATGTTATTTAAACTGGGTTTTTTTACTGTATATATGGATTCAACACCCAAAAATTGTACTATGGCACTTCAATTGTGCACATTTTACTCATAAAACTTGTGATTTCAATGACTTTCTGTAGCATTTCAGACAAATTAGATAGGAAAAATAACTCTGAAAACTTTTCAAAAAGTTGAATTAAAGAGAACTCGGTTATAGAGTATAAAAATCAAATTAGTAATAAAAAATTATATAGCTTTTTAAAAATTTAATGTAATATTTTAATATTTTAAAGCCACATATAATTAACATAATTGACCTTAGACTGAATGTTATATGGCCTTAAAATAACATATATGACGAAAAATAAAGATATTTCTTAATGGTATAGCTATTTTTTAAATGGCTTTATTGAGTTAGTTAATTTTAGTATAGTTTAGAATTGAAAAAAATATAGATTTAGAGATTGTCTACTAGTTTGGGATGATATAAAAATAATAAATTAATATATATATATATATATATATATATATATATATATATATATATATATATAAAATAGAGAGGGATCAAATCTCTAAAGTTGTAAATCTTTTTTTAATTTTTATATATAAAAATAATATATATTACCTCAAGGAATTTGATCTCTGTGTTTGAAAGATTCTAAGTTATGATGGATCTACTGTAGTTTGTAATAGCACTGAATAAAATCAATAATAGATGAAAAATATTATGGTAGTGGACTATGAATTAAAAGTCAATTGTTTGGCATCTATGAGCAATGAAACCGTGTCCACTTACAAATGGTCAATTGGTCATTCCAAGTAGTGTGATTTTTCTTGAACAACCTTGATGAGACAGCATGTGTTTGTTGAGATCATACTTCAATGTTTGTTTATAATTGTCTCCACTACTCATTTGACAATTGAATTATGATAGATTTTTTTTTTTTATGAAAAAAAAGAATAAAATATAAAAATAAACAAAATGCTATACTTGTTAATTCCATTTAAATAAAATGTGTTTAAGTTAAAATATTTTATATTTTTTTCCATATAAATATAAGATTTGATAAAATTTATTTAAAAATATTGAAATAATAAATTTAAATTTTTAAATTTTTAATTTTTTTTTTATAACTTTAAATTTAAAATCAAATTTATTTATATTTTCAAAAAAATATATTTTAAATAATAAAATATAACAATTTCATTATATCAAATAAATACATTAAAAATATTGTTACTTTTAAGTTTAAAGAGAAAATGTGTTGTGATAAATATTTAGAGGCTAAAAGAAAATTAAGATATTATAAGGAGATCATCAACCCTAGTCTAGAAGATCAAAAACATCTCTCTATTTTAAGTAGCTCAAATAAAAAAGTTAATATAGCCAAGATAACAACTGACTCTCTTGAGTTCCATAGTGAAACAGGTCATTGAGTTCCATAGTGAAACAAGCAGTTGTGTAGTCCCATAGTGAAGTTGTGTAGTCCCATAGTGAAACAGGTCATTGGGTTGTTCCATAGTGAAACAGGTAGTTGGGCAGTTCCTGAAACACCATGGGTGGAAAGGACCTCAAACACCATGGGTGGAAAGGATTTTGCATATATGTGAGAATATGAACATTGAGGATGAAAATCACTCCTGCATACACCCACATTAAATCTCAGTTTCATAATCTTTATTGTAATAACTACTTTCCTAGCCTTTTAACATGTCAAAATTTTAGTGAGCTTGGGACACTTCTCTCCAAGCTCTTTGAACATAGAAGTACAATTTTAAAACAAACTAAATAATTCGTTTCTTTAGGTCCAATAGACCAAAGTTTAGTCTCAGTGGACAATAACCACCACCACCATCATCATCATCATATATATATATATATATATATATATATATATATATATATATATGTTTATATATAATAGAAACTAATTGTATTTTTTGTTATATAACTTTCAATTCAATTAAAAATAAATAAATTCTTATTATAATTAATGATGTAACGGTTAGTTTTAAATTATATATATATAATTTATTTTTTAATTAAAACTATTAATATTTTTTTAATTAATATTTTATCATTTACATAAATATATTAACATAAAACAGTAACTATATGGTCTAGTATTATATGGTTTAGTACCATATACCACTAATTTACATCATCCAAAAAAATTAATGTATCTCTTGAAAAGCCATTTATGACTTGTTTTTTTATTAAAAAACAATAATATTATTAACTTTTGGAAGAAACAATTGAGGTGAATTCTTGATTTAGACTGGTTTTTTTTTATTGTATATATGAATCCAGCACCTTCTTCAACCATCTTGAAAAATTTCTAACACATTTTGATTGTGCAGCATTATCTATAAAACTTGTAATTTCAATAAATTCCTACATGATTATTAAAAAAATTATACTAGTAAAATCCACCGTAAAAATATCCAAAATTAAAAATAATTAGACCTAGAATAAAATTAAAATTAACTGAAATATGTCTTTAACGCATCGAAAATCCATCGCTATTAACTGAACTCTGTATAAACGTAACGCAGATCCATCGCTCTCCATGTGGCAGGGATCAATGATAAAAAATTGAATCTGTCCACAACCCAAAATCCACGTGTCTTTCGGACGAAATTTACGTGCCGTGGCCAATTAAATTTGAAATATATGCATAATTGTTTGTGGGGAGATGGCTGCTGCAATGAAAGGTCTTCCAACGGTGAGAAGTTTATTTGTTTAACGAATCTAATTGATCCACTGCAGAGAATTGTGCTTCCACTTCTTCAACCCAATGCCAATGGCAGCTCAGCAATACGACGACCAGAGCTATCATCTGATCCCTATCACCAGTGACACGCGGGTCAATTTTAATTGCAATGTTATATTCGAACTAAAAGAAGTATATGCTTTGAATTGAACGGCTGTTTTTCACGAATCCCTCCGTAAACAGAAACGGCACACAAGTTTTTCATAACTAGAGAGTACAAAGCAGTAGATTTTGTATCACTCATGGAAAAACAGTAGCCTCCAGCGCCAGCAGGCACTCGTTTTAGATTAATACAGGAAAATCTGCGCTGATCTGATGGCACACAAATAATTTTGTTACTGGGTTTATGCCAGAAAAGTCAAAGGCATAAATTTGTGACATGCTCATTTTCGGTCGGTAAAGAATTACTGCAGTAATCTTTTGAGCACTGTGAAGCTAGTTGCTGTTTCTATATATAATCGTCGGCCCTCCGAGGAGACCAGCGCCGTGTCTATTTGTTCCTGGCAAAGTAGATCATCAAAGTGTTGAGTTAGTCATTACTAATTACACAGGAAAATCTGAGATCGGTAGATGTTCTTGTTGCTCAAAACAAGGGTTCAATTGTGGTGCCTGGACCGAAAAGGAGGACATGATTCTCTCCGAATACATTCGAATTCATGGTGATGGCAAATGGAGATATCTCCCCAAAAAAACAGGTAAATCTAAATAAATCTTCTATACTGGCATCTCAATGAAGATTCAAATATATATTGCTAAGCGGAATTAAGCTTACAGAATTTTGTTTTGCAGGTCTTAAGCGGTGTGGAAAGAGCTGCAGATTACGTTGGATAAACTATCTTTGTCCAGATATTAAACGCGGAAACATTTCTCCCGATGAGGAGGATCTCATTGTTAGGCTGCATCGCCTTCTTGGCAATCGGTATTAGAGAATTACTGTACTCAATTCATTCATGAGTTACAATTCATTGATATTCAGAATTATTGGCATGGTTAAAAGCTTAGTGTAAAATGTAATGTAAGTCATATATATATATATATATATATATATATATATATCAGATTTCATGATTCCCCATGTCACGCATTCCAATTTTAGAATTATTGTTATATTAAGCGTGAATTATATTCTATATGTATGAGTGCAGGTGGTCACTAATTGCAGGACGACTGCCTGGAAGAACAGACAACGAAATCAAGAACTACTGGAACTGTCACCTTTGCAAGAAGCTGCTGCCAATCAACAAAGCCCAACGGAAATCGAGTAAAAATTATCTCAACAGAAGGTAAGATAATCCTGCTTCCCCACAAAACTATGTGTACAGATCCATCCCCGTAAAACCAACAACGGCAGTGAGACCGTTTGAATTTGAAAAACTGAACAGCTGCAAGGCTTATAGATGCAGTGAAATTCACAGAACAGATCGTGCGCTCAAACTGTTTAATATTAAAGAAACAAAGAGTTCCTCCCAGTCGTCTGACAACCTACTTGTGAACAATGACTGGAAGCGCATGACCTCCGACGTGGCAGATGTTAATCTAGTCGAAATAGAAGGTACAAATTTACCGCACCAGAAATTACCCCATTCCGATCTTTTTGAAGGACGTGCATCTACATTAGAAGGGAGTGTATTTGATTTGGCGGAAATATGATCTTCTTGTTGGATTAATAGTAATTTCAACCTACCCTCCTCTGAGAACCATTAATGAGTAGGAGTCATTTAGAGGTTTCTAGGTTGTTTCTAGGGAGATCTAGCTTCCTGAAGAAGCTATCTCCACCGACATTCCTAAATCTAGAAACTTCTCAGCTGTATATAAATATCTGTTTGTTGTAAATGCAAATAACCAAGTTGGGTGTTAAGCTGCGTTTTCTGTTTTGGTATCAGAGCTCCTTCATTGGAGTTGTTCTGATTCTTTCTTGGTATCAGCTGATGGTTTCGACCTGGAGCTTGCAAGGGTGAGTGCCTGCAGTGAAGCCTGTGCATCAGAGTTGTGTGCTCGTGGTTTGAATAGCTAGGGCTCATTGGTGTGTGAAATCTATGTGCTCGTTGAGAGCTGTGAGTGCTCGGTGAATAGCTGTATCCTTAGTGGCTTAAAAAGTCGATGGTTCCGGCTTGGTGAGTGTTTGCAGGGGTGAGTGCCTATAGGCATTTGTGTTGTGAGAGAGCTGTAAAAAGAGTAAAGTGTGGTGAGCGGAGAATCAAACTGTTGTGATGAGCTGTGTGCTCAGTGGTCTCTGAAATCGTGTTTAAGTGTGCAGAGAGCCTGCTATTTAGTGTTGAGCGCCTGTTATAAACAAGGTGAGGAGTGAAATTTGTTGTGGAGTGTGAGCTCACTGGTGTGAACGCCGAGGAATTGCTATGTGTGAGAGCATATTCCCAGCAAAGGACACAAGTGTGAGCTCAGAGCCATAGAAGAGCTCGGTGGTGTAAAGTTGTGATAGCATTGTGAGAAGCGGAGCTCTGTTACAGTGCTTTTATAAGCATTTGCGAGGAAACTGTTTGTGGAGCTGCGTGTGAGAGGCAGAGTACTCGCTGGGTGAGGCCATATCTGATTTTTTGCGCAAGTTTTTGAAAGCTTTTGTTGGGTTGAATCCACTGGTGAGTGTGCAAGTGAGTGTGGACGCAGTGTGCATATGAAGTGGCCAATGCTGAAGATACTGGTTGAGCCATGAGAGGAGAAGCTTGCTTTGATAAGGAACTGCTTATAGAGGTAGAGGCGGTGTTGTGATTAACTGTGCAAAGCCAACCATGGAGAGTTGTGCTTGTGCGTGTGACCTGTTGGTGTGAAGTGTGAGAGCGCGTTCGGAGAGAATTGTGCTGCTTGCTAAGGAGTCGAGTGTTGTTTTGGTGCAGCAGCGAGACCTGTAGAGGGTCAAACCAGGTGTGGAGGGGTGGATCGCCAGTCCGAGTGCTATTGTGGACAGGGGTGCTGTTCGTGAGCACCGTGTGTAACGCTGAGCCACTGTGTGTGGTGTGTGTTGAGTTTCAAGTTCGCTGGAGCTAAGTGTTAGCTCTTATACGTGTTGAAGTATTTTTTGTTATGTGTTGCATTGGCATGAAAAACTGTTGTGAGAACTTGTGTGATACCTGCGTGGATTTGAGTGTGACTGTCACGGTAAACCAAAGAGTGTTTGCCGTTGTGAAACTGTGCGTTGGATTTGCTAAGCATCATGATTGCTTGAGCTGTGTGTCGACAAGGAGAAGCGTTGAGTGGAGAGCCGATTTGATGAGCATCGTGGAGTCATAGTCGAAGTGTTGCAGAAGCGAACTATTGTGCCCTTTGTGTCCGGTGATAAAAAAGAGGCCGACTAATGTCTTAGTGAGGCCGGATCTGAGTTGAAGGAGTGCTGTAGTAATTGTGAAGGTTTTCGTTCGCTTAGTTGTTGTGACGATTGTGGAGGACGCCAAGATGGGCACAATCGTGTGAATTTGTGTGGAGTAATAGCATTGTGGCGTGGCATGGGTTAGACAACCCTCCGTTGTGTGAAGAAAATTTGTGCAAAGCCCTCGTAGAGCCTGGAGCCGGCGTGGAAGGGTGCAACTGTGTTGAAGTGGTTGTTGAAATTTAATTGTTGGTGTGAAGATTGGCATGCGTTGGAGCAATGGGTCGACAGAGAAGATTCAAAGAGTTCCGAAGAGAACTCAAAAACATTAGGAGAAAGGATAAAAAAGTAGAAGTTGTAGAAGAATATGCATTACTGTGGGATATGGAATCAATGCTCAATGAAGATATGAATCCAGATCAACCAGAAGATTTTACGGCTGCAATATTGAAGAGATTAATGCCATTGCTGTCATCATTTTCAGGTAAAAATTTTGAACTTTGGGCTATTAAAATGGAAGGATTATTAGGTTCAGTAGATTTGTGGAAATTTGTCCAAGAAACTGATATGAATTCTGAAAATAAAAGTAGACGTGAAATAGCATTGTTTCTCATTATATCAGCTCTAGATGAAAACATCTTGTCAAGCATTTTAAATGAATTTGGTGAAGTATTTGATCCAAAAATGTTTTGGCATATTCTTGAAATGAGGTATAGCATGAAGTGGAGTGATGTTAAAATATATAATTACTTCCTCATGCAGTTAAGTGGAGTTAGTTAGTTGAGTTCAGTTTCAGTTATATTTGGTGAGCAAGTTAGCGAGTTGATTAAGTCCAGTTTTGTGTGAGAGTGTTTGCATGTCAATTAGGTTAAATACCCGTCATGGGTTCAGTGTTTTCAAGAGAGTAAGAGAGTTTTATGATTCAGAAGTTTATGATTAATAGAAGAGCAGCAGCTCATTGTTCGTGTGAAATATATTGGCGTTATTTGTGTGTGTGAATCCTCTGTCTCTCCAAAAAATTGGTATCAGAGCTGAGGAAGGATCAGAAGATCCGTGGGCGTGCAAAGCCAGTGAGAAGGCCAAAAGAAAAAAGCCGAATTTTTTTTTTACACAAAAAAAAAAAATTTACGCGGTCCGCACGTGTTTTAGTGCCGGACCTGCGGAGATCCACAAGGCACGACCGCATCCACTCCCAAAACGGAGCTGCGGACCTTGGATGTTAGTTCAAATTTTGCATTGTTAGCATTCCAACCTTCTTCGTTTGAAGAAGCAATCAGAGATGACAATTGGGTGCAAGCCATGGATGAAGAGATGAATTCCATTGAAAAGAATGATACATGGGATTTGGTTGATTTACCAAAAGATAAAAATCTCATTGGTGTGAAGTGGGTGTACAAGACTAAAGTGAATGAGAAAGGTTAGATTGACAGATTTAAAGCAAGACTTGTAGCAAAAGGATTCTCGCAGCAACCGGGAATAGACTTTGGAGAAACTTTTTCTCCGGTAGCCAGATTGGATACTGTAAGAGCAGTTCTAGCGACAGCAGCTCAGAACAAGTGGAAAGTGTATCAGATGGATGTCAAATCAGCGTTCTTGAATGGCATTCTAGAAGAAGAGATTTATGTGCAGCAGCCTCCAGGTTATGAAGTTGAAGGACAAGAAGACAAAGTTTACAGATTGAAGAAAGCGCTCTATGGACTGAAGCAAGCACCTAGAGCATGGTATAGCAGAATCGACAGTTATATGATCAAGAATGGATTTTGCAGAAGCAACATTGAGCCTACCTTATACACAAAGGTAAATGAGCATGGACAGATTCTGATAGTTTGCTTATATGTTGATGATATGATTTTTACAGGTGATCTTGAAATAGATGAATTTAAAGCAGCCATGATGAAAGAATTTGAGATGACAGATCTGGGTCTCATGAAATATTTTCTTGGTATTGAAGTTGAGCAATCTGAAAAAGGCATTTTTATTTGTCAAAATAAGTATGCAACAGATTTGCTGAAAAGATTCAGGATGGATAATTCCAAACCTGTACCTACACCAGTTGCAACAGGTACAAAGTTGAGTAAGGATGATGAAGGGGCATATGTCAATCCAACTCTATTCAAAAGATTGGTTGGCAGCCTCATGTATCTCACAGCTACAAGACCAGATATTATGCAGGGAGTGAGTCTGATTTCCAGATTCATGGAGACTCCAAAAGACACACATTGGAGTGTTGGAAAAAGAATTCTGAGATACATAGCAGGAACCAAAGATTATGGCATAATGTATGCAAGTACAGAAAAGAAAGAGTTGATTGGATATACAGATAGTGATTTTGCAGGAAGTTTGGATGATCGGAAAAGCACATCCGGTTATGTGTTCCATCTCGGTTCAGGTGTGATAGCATGGGCATCTAAGAAGCAGCCTATTGTGACATTATCATCAGCAGAAGCAGAATATGTAGCAGCGACTTCAGCAGCATGTCAAGCAGTATGGTTAAGAAGAGTATTGGATGGACTCAAGCAAAAACAGCAAGGATCAACAACGATATACTGTGACAACACTTCAGCAATTGCACTATCCAAGAATAGTGTGTTTCATCAAAAGAGCAAGCATATTGATACTCGATATCATTTTATTCGAGAACTAGTGAGCAATGGAGAAGTTCACTTGAAGCCTTGTAGAACGAGTGATCAAATGGCTGATATCTTTACAAAGCCATTAGCAGTAGATTTATTTGAGTTTCACAAAAGAAACTTGGGAGTTGTAAGCCTAGCTGAGACATAGACCAGCAGGCATGTTTGAGTTGTCATAAGTTATGTTTTAGTTTAGAGGTCGTAATTAAGGGGGAGTGTTAAAATATATAATTACTTCCTCATGCAGTTAAGTGGAGTTAGTTAGTTGAGTTCAGTTTCAGTTATGTTTGGTGAGCGAGTTAGCGAGTTGATTAAGTCCAGTTTTGTGTGAGAGTCTTTGCATGTCAATTAGGTTAAATACCCGTCATGGGTTCAGTGTTTTCAAGAGAGTAAGAGAGTTTTATGATTCAGAAGTTTATGATTAATAGAAGAGCAGCAGCTCATTGTTCATGTGTGAAATATTGGCGTTATTTGTGTGTGTGAATCCTCTGTCTCTCCAACAAGTGAGAAAGGTGAAGTAAATGAAATTGTTATTAAAAATAGTGACTGTGTTGAAAGCATCATAACTAGGATCAAGTCTGAAAGTATGGCACTAGATGACAATAAAGTAGCATGTGATAGTCAGGAAATTCCATGTGATGCAAAAACTTGTGAAATCAAATATGAAACTTGCGAAGTCAAATATGATGAGAATTATGTATCTCATGAAGAGTGGTTCAATTTGATGCATGAAAAGCAAATCATTGATGAGTTGTTGTTTGGTGAGAGGATATTCCTATCTTCATATGCAAATCAAATGCAGGATGACATGTTTGCAAAAACAGAGTTGATTAAAGAGGTTGAAGGTATGAATCAACCAACTATGAAAGATGAAGATTTACAGATTGCAGATAGCAAAATTGTGGAGGATTCAAAAGCTCATGAAGCTGTAGAAGACTTACTAATAGTTGATGAACTGAAGAAAGTTAATAGACCCTTTAAAGAAGAGTGTGCAGATATTGACAGTGAGGAAAAGGCAATAAAACTTGAAGAAATGGCAAGCATTGAGGACAAGTGTAAATCCCGAAAACCTCCAGCAATGGTGAATGGAAAGAATGTTAGCCTGCAATCAAGAAAGGGGAAACTTCACCGCTATCTAATGGTGAGAAAGGTGAAGATGAAACTACGTCTGAAAATAAACAAGTATGGACCATTTACAAAGAAGACAAAAATGAAGGCCTTGTTCTCATGTATTGTTGTAAGCTTAGCTGAGACTTAGACCAGCATGCATGACAATTAAGAGTGTTTATATGTATAGTGTATTTTTTGTGTCTGTATATGGTTGAAATTAAGGGGGAGTGTTGGATAAATAGTAATTTCAACCTACCCTGAGAACAATTAATGAGTAGGAGTCATCTAGATGTTTCTAGGTTGTTTCTCGAGAGATCTAGCTTCGTGAAGAAGCTATATCCACCGACATTCCTGAATCTAGAAACTTCTCAGCTATATATAAATATCTGTTTGTTGTAAATGCAAATAACAAAGTTGGGTGTTAAGCTGCTTTCTCTGTTTTGGTATTAGAGTTCCTTCATTGGAGTCGTTCTGATTCTTTCACTTCTCAATCCGACTTTTTAACTGATATGGGAGTAGACGACTTCTACAGTAGACCTGCTACATTTGGGGGCACATAGACTAATGATATTGAATATGTATGTTTTGAACAAACGAATATGCAGCACCTTAACAGTCTTACGTTCGCCGGTGAGCAGGGAATGTAAAGATTCTAGAGATTTTAGTCACTTACGCGTATGATTATATTATGAATTACCATTTCCAGAAATTAATTTCCTTTTTGTTAATATTTTCAAGGAATTTTAAATACCCAAGAGGACATTTGAGTCACTTGCGCGTATGATTATAATATGAATTAGCATTTCCAGAAAAAATAATTTCCGTTTTGTCAATCGTTTCAAGGAAAGGAATTTTAAATACCCAACTGGACATACAATGATATTTCAAATTGAGGTCACATATGAAAATCAAACGACAGAACTAAGATGTTGTCGCGGACCATTTAACGTTGCACACACACCACTAAATTGCAAAGTAAAGTTTGTACATTCATGCAATAACAAAAAAAAATTATTTTGCGTTTATTTATGGTTTGGTTGATAAAAATTTTGGTGTAATATACTTTTTTGTTTTTATGGTCATTTGGTGTAATTTTGTTGGTTACGAGAAATAATTGTTACTTTTATTTTTATTTTTTTAATATGATGTGTTTTGGGTCTAGTTATAACAATTTATTGATTTTTTATTTTATTTTTTATTTTAAACAATTTCACTAAAACTAAAACATATATATTTTATATAAAATATAATATAATATGTTAGAGAAGAGAAATTAAATTATAATATAGTTTACAATTAATTATATAGAAATTAATACATATATATTTTATATAAAATATAATGTAATATGTTAGAGAAGAGAAATTAAATTATAATATAGTTTACAATTAATTATATAGAAATTAATATAATGTAATGTTAAATAAAAAAATTGAAATAAAAATTATGAACTTAATTCTATTTCAAAATTTAAATTTACTAATTATTAAAAGATCTAATTTTAGGAATTTGGCTTTTGTGATCCATAGAATGTATATAAATTTTTTTGGTGATAATTTATTAATGTATATTTTTTAAAGTGTAGTTTAACTAATAAATAAAATGATCTTTTCTCTCAATTTTTTTCTTCAGTTTTGTCAAAAATTGTTAAATAGTTTTAAGAATCATAAATTTAAGCTATTCAATTTACACTATTTTTTTTTTCTCTAGTATCTCTAATCCACTTGTCCATTCAAAAACACATTCTAAATTTCAAACTACAAAAGCATGATCTTATTTACTAATTGGACTGCACCTTTTTTAAATAACTTTATAATCCAGTCTAATAAGAGATATTTAAATATACATAATAGTGTTGGGTAATTTTACGTTTTAATTAGAACACGATTTTTTTGGAAAAGTGATAATTTCAAAAAAGGAAATTATTTCATAAATGCAACAAACAATTCAAAACCATTGAGATACAACTATTTCATGAATGCCACAAAAACACATTCTACCACTACAAGAAAATCCCTCATAGATACAATTATTTCATGAATGCGACAAAAACACATTCAACCACTACAAGAAAATCCCTCATAGAAATGTAACATTTCACGATGGTGAAAAAATCTTACATTTCCACCATTAACTCCAACACCTTAAGGATTCAAATAAAAATACATGGGGTCCCACCTTAGAAAATGAGGATGTCCAGTGAACTTTAAAATAGAAAGACATAAAAGTCACAACTTAAAAAAGAGGATGAATGCATGCTTCATGAACCCATTTAATATGGCCTCCCTTGCTCTACCGAAGTCCTCCACGAAATTGAATCTTGCCAAACAATAATAGATCATTTAAAATCTATATTAAATATTAATTTGTTGTAAAAATTATTTAATTTAATTTGAAATTTTACTAATATATAATATATAAAGATTAAAAAAAAGTTTTTTTAATTATAATTATTAATTTATTTATTAATATAATTATAAATATTTTAAAATTAAATTCATTCTTTTAATTAGCTGTTATGAAATATTATATGATTTAAGATTTAAATTTTAATGATGGATGTAAGAATTTTATGATCCATAATGTACATAAATGTCTTTCATATTATATGGTTCAAGGTTCAAATCTTAGTGAATGATCTAAGACTTTTGTGATCTATAATGTAGATGAATGTCATTGTCATTTCCATTAATAAAATCATTAGGATTTTGTTGAGGTTGTGAACCATCTACGGGTTCATCCTCATGACAAGGTGGATCATCCTCATGACAAGATGGACAAGGTAATCCATCCTAATGAATAAATAGTGTGGATGTGTCATTTCTTGGAAATAGCCGTTGAGAACTAGCCCTTGAAAATTAGCAGAATCGGTCCTAATGAATAAATCTAGTGTGGATGCATCATTGCCCAAAATAGTCATTGAAAACTAACCGTTAAAAACTAGTTGTTGATAACTAGTCGTTGAAACTAGCTGGAATTAAATTAGCTAGTTAATTCATTATCACTAAACATATTTTTAAATCATTTATTAATAATAAAAATTTTAAAATAAAATTTATTAATAAATAAAATTTTATTTAATAATAAAAGAAATATATTTATAAAGGAAATATATTTAATATATTTTTAATATTTTTCCTCATAAGTAATTAATTAATCTAACTAATTTAATTTCAGTATGCATCCACACTATTTATTCATTAAGATTGATTAACTTCTTCATTGAATTACATTATATGGTTTGAAACTTCTACCAAACCTTAATGATATGATTAATCCGAAAGACATTCATCTAAATCTTAATGAATCAATCTTTAAAAAACAAACTAGATTCAAATAAAAATACAAACCTAACATTTAAAACAAAAAAATTATATATGGGGCAAAATACTGAGCATTTATATATTACAATATTGGTCACGCATACAATTACCGATTTTGTTTGAAAAGAAAAACCAACTGTAATACATTTTTTAAATTAATATAACTAAGAAAATTATAATATTTAAATTTTCTTCGGTTAATGTTAACTATTACTATAATCTATTTAGTTAATGTTTTATGTTAACAGAATTTAATTCATGTGGGTATTATTAATATTATTATATTATTAAATGTATTATTATTATGATACTTGTGTCATAATTGATTGGTCTTGAAGCGTTTCAATGAAGTTAAATCTTTATGAGTCATATAATAATTATTGATAATTAAATTAAAATTTTGGAAATCTTATTTTAAAATAAAGATGCCTACTGGTATAAATATGTACACTTGAAATTGAAATATTTTAATCAACATAAAAATTGAAATAGTCAAACTTGAAATATTTTGGTCAACACCACAACTGAAATATACTACTTATGATCCATATTGTTCACATTAAAACGTTTTGTTTGTTATTGGTATATTTTTAAATACACATACTCTCATATTGGAAACTATAAAATGTATATTTGTGTACTATAATCATTAATATTTTTGAAAGTGTTATATGTCAATTGTCGGTCTTTCTCTCCTATATTATTTTTGAAATATATCTTGTTATTTTTTAAATATCATATCTCAACTCCATATAGAAAATTGAATAAATTATATATATTTTTAACATTTTAATGGGGATATCATAAATAAATATTTCAATACCCATGTTATATAATTATTTATGTGAAATATGTATATATTCTATAAAACAAATAAAGGTAAAAAATAATTTCTTTTATCGTAAAAACATTTTATTCATGTGATTCTCAAAAAGAAATAGATATACAATCCCTTCCATGTTCAACATAAAATTAAAACATGTATATATAATTATACCATTATAAATTTATGTCAATCTCTTATAAATTTGAAATTTATACTAGTTATTTATTATTTTTTAATATAACCTTAAACAACAAAATTTTCCATATACTAAATTATAACTTAACACAATAAAAAATTATATAAATAAAATAGAAATTTTAACATTTAACATTATTTAGTTATAAGATTCAAAACTGCACATACTACATAAACAAAGGTCATTTCTCATTAGGAAGTATTGACAAGGAATATATACTTGTTTTTGTTTTGCATTTTTAATGTAGATATCATAACTAAAGTGATAGCCTCATTAAAGTTAACTAGTGTTAACTAGTTAAAAAACAATTCGCTTATCTTTATTAAAAAAGTTATTTAATTTTCTGATTTATTAATTAGGAGTAATTAATTAATGAAAGGAAAATATTTTTAAATATGATGGTAAAAATATTTTCAAGAATAGGAGGTGGTTGGGGACAGTTGGAAAGACAGTTACCTACTCCTCTAAGGATAAAGCTGAATCCCAGAGGAGGAGTAGGGGTTCTGTGCTAATGGTAAAGGGGAGTATTTTCTAGAGCCAATTATGATCAGTTGAAAATAACTCACATCATACCTTGTAAAACCAGACTTTCTGAGTTTGAATGGATTGGCCATCCAGAGGTCACAGTAGAAAGTGAAACAAATCCACTTTTAACACGGGACACCGTCCAGATTTTGGAGCTAGGGGGCAAGTGTAGGACGTAATAGCCTCCCTTGATGATTGGAAGGACCACAAATTTAAAATAGTAATCGAGATAAGTATAATGAATGAGTTGCATGCTATATTTTATGTATTAATATGAAAGGGTTAACTGTGGTAGGAATTTAATTAAATTACAGTGAAAGTGGGTTTTACTGAAATACTGTTTAAAATACAGTTGAAGTGGTTTGTTACTGAAATACTAATAAACAGTAGAAGACTTTCTTTATGCAAAAGGGAAAGAAGAAAACCATAAAAGAACCCAGTTAAATACTTAGACTACATGTTTACAGAAAATAGTAATAAAAAATACAGCAGAGCTATTCTTTTAACAGCTAGCACAATAAAATATAGGTACAAATTTTTACATGTACATCTAACAAGAGATGAAGAATAGGTGGTAAAAATGTGTGTATACAAATGTATTATGATATACACAACATAATACTAGAAATTCTTAAAATTGTTATATGTAACTTCATTAACCCCTGAAACAAAAAGACTAGAACTTGCAGTCTCGGGTTGAGGTGAAACCCTACTCGAGACCGACTGTTCAACATTGTAAGTATTCGCAATACAGTGACATTATTTGTGGTGGTCCAGTCACCGTAGCATGGAGCTAACCATATATTATAGAAAAGAAAATTAAGAAAGAAACTCTGTGGAATGAATAATCGAAAGAACGATGGTAAGGTACCATTAACCCACAAACTCGGCGTGAAAATTATCTTTACCAGAAATAAATAACAGGAAACAAAAAATCATGTGACATTTATGTGGATTCATTATATTTAACATCATACAACAGTGGAAGACGCGTTTCTCAAACTACATATTGTAGAATAAAACAAATTACATGCAAAATGAAGCGAAAAAAGGGTTTTTCCAACCCTGAATGTGTCGATATGAATTGTTAAACTTTAGAAAAAGAGAGAGTTCTCTTAAAAAATATAAGTTATTAAAAATATACCATTACAAGCTAGGGCATAGTGCCGAAATGTAAAGTGAAAGTCGAGCTGAATTAGAAACATAATACAAAGCTCAACATATAAACTATGAATAAATAATTGTAATGATAAGAGTTGAGTTTAAAATCCCAAGTGTTGACTGGTTGGGGTGTATATTATATGCGTAGAGTTAAATCATACGAATAGATTATATGTTTTCTAATGTAAGTCATAGCAGAAATATTGAACCATGCGCCAGATTTGATAAATGTCTTGTTATTATTATTGGTATGTTTATTCCATAAGTACTGTGGAAGGGTTTGATATTTATATATATGTCAAGGTAAGTAATTTTTTTTTTTTTTAAATAGTAGTATTTTAATTAAGAATGATTGTGAAAAGTGGTATCAAGGTAGCGTTACTACGTTAGGACCCTAAGGGTCGACTAACAATGAAGTTGTGTATGTGAATAATGCACAGAGAGAGAGAGAGAGAGAGAGAGAGAGAGAGATAATGAGAGGAGCTACAGCATTACAATCGCAACAAGGGGCTAGGGAAAATCAATCACCAACAGTCATGAACCCAAAAATGTGGGTTCATTTTAAGTGTAGAACAACATCAAAAGACCAGCCGGTTGCTTGAAGAACAACAACACCAAACTAGTTTCTCGCTGAATACTATACAACAATTGCAAGAGGAAATGATAAGAGTTCGAAAGGATAATGAGCGACTGTTACAAGATTAGGAGAGAATATTAAAGAGTTTATCAGACAAACAAAATTAGGAGATGGATCATCCAAGTGTTGAAAGAGGCTTACCGGCAGATGATGAACAACAAATGAGAATTAATATCACAGACAGAGTTGAAAAGATTCCCTCTAAAATAAGTAAGCATAAGAATTACAATGAGGTAGAGTCGGGCAATCTATCTGACCAACAAGAGATTAAGAGACAGAAAGTGGAACTGCAGGGAGAATTCCGTAAGATTAAGCCACCAACTTTTGATGGTGAGGTAGAGGAAGTGGCAGAAGCCTGGCTAATTAACATGAATAAGTACTTTCAGGTATATGAATATAATAGAAACCAGAAGGCCAGATTGTCTATATACCAACTATGAGAGAAGGCCACCCTGTGGTGGGAACAAGTGAAAAATGTACGCAACATTGAAGAATGGGATATTACCTGGGAATTTTTTCAACAGTATTTTAAAGACAAGTAGTTGACAGAGAGATTTTATGAATAAAAAGCTAAAGAATTTCATGATCTAAGGTTGGGAAAAATGACCATGGATGATTATGTCACTAAATTCACTTCCCTGTTACGTTATGTCCCTTATCTCCGAGACGAAAAGGCTAAAGTGCAGAGGTTCCTGAGTAGCTTACCAACTCATATGAGGGAACAGATAGAATTTTTTAATCCTCAAACCATGGATTAAGCCATATGTAAGGCACGAATGTGCTATCAACAGTCCAAGGCCAAGGGTGAAGGAGGAAAAAGCTGGCAGCCAAAGAAAAGTCAGAAAAGTAATTCCAATTTCAAAAGCAGTAAAAGTGGCAACTTTAAAGGCACAACGCGAAATCCTATTAATAAGCAATTTGGTAGAAATCACCAAAGAAAAAAATGGCCAGCGGAATAAAAGCCTATAGAAGCATCTAGTAAGCCAGAGCAGGGACAGATTACTAAACCTGCTCTACAGTGCTGGGGCTGTGGGGAGGCTCATTATTATAAAAACTTTCCACAATGAACCAGAAACAATAATGTGGCAAATCTACAGGAAGCATCTACAGTGGGGGACGTGGCGCGTAACATAACCCGCATCAATACAGCTTTGGAAGATCGGCAGGATGATTATCAGCCCACAATGATTGAATTAGAAGGTACTTTGCTAACTAAACTTGTTTCAATTTTGGTAGATCCTGGAGCAAGTTTGAGTTATGTAAGCCCCAAATTGGTGTAAATGTGTAAATTAAAAGAACATAAATTTAAGAATTCCTGGTTAGTACAGCTAGCTATTGGGGCAAAACGAAAGGTAACTGCAAAGATTCCAAACTGTACATTAGAAGTGGCAAAACATCAGTTACAAGTGGATTTAAATATTTTACCATTGGGATCTTATGATGTGTTATTGGGCATGGACTGATTAGAAAAGCACTGGAATTTAGTGGATTGTAAAGAAAAGATTATTTACTATAGAATGCAAGATGGAACGCGAAGAGAGATTCAAGGAATTAGAAAGACAGTACAAATACGCCCAATCACAACATCTCAAATGAGTAAGTGTATCAGAAAAGGATGACAGCTGTATGATATTCAAGTAGGGTATACGGATTCCAAGGAAAAGTCGCCAACAATGGAGAATATACCTGTAGTATAGGAATTTCTGGATGTTTTTCCAGAAAACATTCCTGGTTTACCACCAAGGAGGGATATTGACTTCACCATAGAATTTTTGCCAAGAGCCTCCCCGGTGTCAAGGGATCCTTATAGAATGAGCGTGCCAAAACTAACTGAACTGAAAATGCAGCTACAAGAACCACTGGCCAAAGGTTATATCCACCCAAGTGTGTCTCCATGGGGAGCACCAGTTCTATTTGTTAAAAAGAAAGACGAAACCATGCGTATGTGCGTGGATTATAGGCAGCTTAATAAGCTAACCGTCAAGAATAAATACCCCCTACCAAGAATCTATGACTTATTTGATAAAGTAAAAGGGGCTAAGGTGTTTTCTAAGATAGACTTGAGATCTGGATATCATCAAATTCGAATTAAGGATGAAGACATTTGTAAGACAACATTTCGTACTCACTATGGGCACTATGAATTCGTGGTGCTACCCTTTGGATTGATGAATGCACCAGCAACCTTTATGAGGTTAATGCATGGAATATTTCATCCATTTTTGGATAACTTTGTACTTATTTTCATAGATGATATTCTGATATATATTCTAAAAATCCGGAGGAACATAAGGAGAATTTGAGAATAGCCCTAGAAATGCTAAGAAAACATCAACTATATGTTAAGTACAGTAAATGAGATTTCTTTAAAACATAAATCCAATATCTGGGCCATGTCATATCAGCTGAAGGAATCGTTTTTGATCCGGAAAGATCAAAACTATTATGGAGTGGCGAGTACCCCAGAATGTGGCCAACATTAGATTGTTTATGAGATTAGCTGGTTATTATAGAAGATTTATTAAATGATTTTCTAAAATTTCTTTTCCCATTACATATTTGCAAAGGAAAGGAAATATCTTCAAATGAACAAATGAGTGTCAGAAAAGCTTTAAAAAGCTGAAACAACTTCTAACTACAACACCGGTATTGAAGGTAGCTAACCCTGATAAAGAATATGAAGTTTGTACTGATGCAAGTAAAGAAGGTGTTGGAGCAATCTTGACCCAGGAAGGTAAAGTGGTAGTATACGAGACTAGGAAACTGAAGGACCATGAACAGAGATATTCTGCTTATGATTTGAAGCTTACAGCAGTGATACATGCTCTCCGAGTGTGGAGGCATTACCTGCTGGGTAAGAGGTTTGTACTTAAAACAGATCATAGTAGCTTGACTAATTATTTCAAGAAAGCAGATTTAAACTTCAGGAAGGAAAGATGGAATTCCTTTCTATGTGAATTTGATATGGACATTCAGCATGTAAAGGGAAAGGAAAATCAAGTAGCAGATGCATTGAGTAGAAAATTACATGATATTTTTGAGTTGTACTATAATCAGCTAGAAAGCCAAATTTTGGAACAATTAAAGGAGGAGGCACGAAAAGATCCAGAATACAAATTTCTATGGCAACAAATGGAAGAAAATAGGAAGCAAGGTAAAATATTTGAGTATGGAAAGAATGAAGATCAGATGTTGACGTTCCAAGGGAGAATATATGTGCCTAATATCATAACTCTAAAGGAGTTAATATTGAATGAATTTCATCGCAGCAATTATGTGGGTAATCCGAGATATCAGAAAATTCTTACCACAATAAGAAAGGTATACTATTGGCCGAGCATGCATAATAATATTGCTGAATATCTAAGAAAATGTTTGGAATATCAACAGGTAAAGGTGGAGCACCAGCATCTTGCGGGACTATTACAGCCCATACCCATACCTGAATGGAAGTGGGAGGTTATCTCCTTAGATTTCATCACAGGCTTTCCACGAACAAAAAGACAAAATGATTCAATCATAATAGTGGTAGACAGATTATGCAAATCTGCACATTTTATACCTGTACAGTCTACCTATAAGACAGTATAGATTGCTGATATATTTATGAAGGAAATTTTCAGGTTACATGGGATTCCAAAAACCATAATTTCGGATCGGGATGTTAAGTTCATGTCCGTATTTTGGAAAACTTTGTTTTCCAGTCTGGGAATGCAGATAAATTTTAGCACCTCCTATCATCCCCAAACTGACGGGCAAACAAAGAGGGTAAACCAAATATTAGAAGACATGTTGCGCATGTATGTGATGTAGCAACCAACCAAGTGGGAGGATTATTTGCATCTTGTTGAGTTTTCTTATAATAACGGTTATCAAGAATCTCTAAAAATGAGCCCCTTCGAGGAATTATATGGTAGGCAATGTCGTACACCTATAAATTGGAGCAGTCTTGAGACAAAATTAATGTTGGGACTTGAGATGTTGGCCGAAATGGAAGTTGAGGTAAAAAGAATAAGACAGAATCTGAAGGCTACTCAATACCGAAAAAAGATTTATGTAGATAAGAAAAGGTCTTATCGTGAATTTGCAGTGGGAGATCATGTTTACGTGAGAATTAAACCTAAGAGGAGTACCTTAAGGTGGACCTCTTGTGCCAAATTATTTCCCAGATATTGTGGACCTTTCCAAGTACTGTGAAGGGTAGGACCAGTAGCATATCGGTTGGCTTTACACAGCCTCATTCAAGTTCACAATGTGTTCCATGTGTCTTTGTTGAAGCGATATGTACATGATGAAAAACATGTGATTCATTGGCAAAGCATTCAGGTAGGATAGGAATAATAATTCTAACGTGAAGTTTTGAACAAAATTGATGCATATTGATTTCAAAACATTTTTGTTGTTGTTTTCAAGTAGAACCGGAAAGATAATTTCTGGTCGAGACGCAACGCATACTTGACTGAAGAGAAATCGTACTCCACAAATGAGTATTTATCCAGGTAAAAGTGCAATGGAGGCACTTCGGACTGGATGAAGCTACTTGGGAGGATGAAAAGTTTATGCAGGAAGCTTACCGAGAGCTCTTTGCAGAGCCAGGTTGAAACACCGAGGACGATGTTACTTCCAAGGGGGAAAGTTGTGACAACCTCCTTAAAGTTAACTAGTGTTAACTAGTTAAAAAAGAATTTTCTTATCGTTATCTAGAAAGAAAAAACTCAAATAATTACTCTTGATTAAACAAGTTATTTAATTTTCTGATTTATTAACTAGGAGTAATTAATTAATGAAAGGAAAATCTTTTTAAAGCTGATGGTAAAAATGTTTTCAAGAATAGGAGGTGGTTGGGGATAGTTGGAAAGACAATTACCTAATCCTCTGAGGATAAAGCTGAATCCCAGAGGAGGAATAGGGGTTCTGTGCTAATGGTAAAGGGGAGTATTTTCTAGAGCTAGTTATGATCAGTTGAAAATAACTCACATCATACCTTGTAAAACAATAATTTTTGAGTTTGACTGGATTGGCCATCCAGAGGTCACAGTAGAAAGTGAAACAAATCCATTGTTAACCCAGGACACTATCTAGATTCTGGAGCTAGGGGGCAAGTGGAGGACGTGAAAGCCTCCCTTGATGTTTGGGATGACCACAACTTTAAAAGATTAATCCAGATAAGTATAATGACTGAGTTGCATACTATCTTTTATGTATGAGTATGAAAGTGTTAACTGTGGTAGGAATTTAATTAAATTAAAGTGGAAGTGGTTTGTTACTGAAATACTAATAAACAGTAGAAGATTTTATTTATGCAAAACAGAAAGAAGAAAACCATAAAAGAACCCAGTTAAATAATTATACTGCATGTATATAGAAAATAGTAATAAAAGCTACAACAGAGCTATTCTTTTAACAGCTAGCGCAATAAACTGTAGATACAAATTTTTACATGTACATATAAGAAGAGATGAAGAATAGGTGGTAAAACTGTGTGTATACAAATGTCTTATGATATACACAGAATAATACTAGAAATTCTTAACATTGTTATATGTAACTTCATTAACCCCTGAAACAAAAATACTAGAACTTGCAGTCCCAGGTTGAGGTGAAACCCTACCTGAGACCGACTGTTCAACTTTGTAAGTATTCATAATACATGGACATTCTTTGTGGTGGTCCGGTCACCATAGCATGGAGCTAACCGTATATTATAGAAAATAAAATTAAGAAAGAAACTCTGTGGAATGAATAATCGAAAGAACGATGGCAAGGTACCATTAACCCGCAAACTCGGCGTGAAAATTCTCTTTTCCAGAAATAAATAATAGGAAAAAATAAATCATGTGAAATTTTTGTAGATTCATTCTATTTCACATCATACAACAGTGGAAGACACATTGCTCAAACTACATAATGTAGAATAAAACAAATTACATGCAAAATGAGGCGAAACGAGGGTTTTTCCAACCCTGAATGTGTCGATATGAATTGTTAAACTTTGGAAAAAGAGAGAGTTCTCTCTAGAAATATAAATTATTAAAAAATATACCATTACAAGCTAGGGCACAGTCTCTAAATGTAAAGTCAAAGTCGAGCTGAATTAGAAACACAACAGAGAGCTCAACAGAGCTAATCAAAACCCATGTCTGTTTAAAAAAAAAAAAAAAAAAAAAAACCTCAGGTATAAACCCTAAGGGATTACCTTTCGACTAATAAATCATTGAAATAAGTTATGAAACCCTATGCCGGGTATAAAGCCTCATTAACTGTTTATACATTGCCGTAAATATGAAATACTTTAAACAAGAAATGGAACGGAAGACCAGAACCCTAGGTTACAGTCTCCCTTCGAAGGGCAAGCTACCTGTGCAACAAGGAAGAGAGTAGTTAGCTGAGGCCGTGAAGAATGTGGTAAGGAAACACTAAAGGAAGTCAGCTCGAGGGTTTGGTAAGTCGGAACCACTAACCTGCAAGGAAATAGAAAAACCAAGAGATGGGGTTAATTTTTTAAGAATTTAACCAATAATAAAACAAGAATGCCTGAGCTAAAGGAAGAATGGCTCGGATAAATACCTGTATCAAGGGAAATTCCGTTTGACTGCATTGTGAAAACAATCAAATAACAATTATTACACTTCTAAAGCGAATGAATTATTATACGACTCTGTAACAAGCAAGAGACTGAGTATAACAAGAAAAATATAGCCTAAGATAGCCATACCGTTGGTGCACATCTAAATGCCATTTCCTCCATTGCAAATGTGGACGCATCGACAGAGTAGAAGCACAAGAATTCTCCGCAACAGAGGATCATCAAAAAATACCAAATTTCAGCTGAATAAGCCGACAGAGTAGCCCTAACAGCCAAAGGCCAATTTAATAGAGTATTGGTAGCAGAGCAATGGAGAAATTATGTAGAGGAATGGCAAACCTAAATGGGATTCGAGGTGGAGTGCCCAAAGTGTATAGGGCTGGAGAAGTCTAGCTTTGAACCCTGCCAAACAGTGATCCAACTCATTAACTCATAGTTCAACAATAGTAAAACTCAGAGTTTCCCTGGATAACCACGACGAATCTAATGCGATCTACAACTGTCCAAGGGGAGTAAAAACCCTATACTGATATATGAAATGGAGTTGACATAACTCCACGGAGGTTCAATATCAAACGCCAAGTGAAGTACTATATTAATTCCAGATTAAATCTTATCGGTGGATTACCATTGATAGAATCGATATATAATCACGGTGAACTTTATCAAAACATAAACTATGAATAAATAATTGTAATGATAAGATCTCAATTTAAAATCCCAAGTGTTGACCGGTTGGGGTGTATATTATATGCGTAGAGTTAAATCATACGAATACATTATATGTTTTCTAATGTAAGTCATAGCAGAAATATTGAACCATGCTCCATCTTTGATAAATGTCTTGTTATTATTATTGGTATGTTTATTGCATAAGTACTGTGGAAGGGTTTGATGTTTATATACATGTGGAGGTAAGTAATTTTTTTTAATTTTATAGTAGTAATTTAATTAATAATGATTGTGACAAATAAACATTTCAATACTCATGTTCAATAATTATTTATGGGAAATATATATATTATATAAAAAATAAAAAATAAAAATAAATAAAAAAATGTATAGTTAAAATATTTTATTTGTATGATTCTCAAAAAGAAATAGATACACAATCTCTTCCATACCCAACATAAATTTAAAACGTATAAATATAATTAACCATCATAAATTTATATTAATCTCTTATAAAAAATTATACTACCTATTTATACTACTACACATACTACATAAACAAAGGCCATTTCTCATTAATAAGTATTGACAAGGAATATATACTTGTTTTTGTTTTGCATGCTCTCCTTCCAAAGGAGAAAAAGGGGGCAATGAGAACACGGCCATGAATGTGGTGGCATCTATGTTGATAGCCAAATAGAGCATCTATGTGAAGAAAAAACAATCATAATGTATGTATGTTTTATGGTAGATTATTTGTTTTGTACGAGAAAAAGGGAACAAGAACATAGCCATGAATATGGTGAAATCTATCTTGAATTCCAAATAGAATATCCATGTAAAGGTAAAGTAGAAATAACCTCATTACATGTATGTATGTTTATACTATTTTTTTTAATTTTTAATGAGTTTTAGATTTTATTAGGCTTTAATTTTTTTTTATGGGCACGAGTGAAGGATGGGAGTAAATTATGATGTTTTGAAATTACAATAAGATTTATATAACTATGGTTATGACATTATAAAATTAGTTTGAGTTTTACTAAGTTTTACATAAATTTAGTGACAACATCATATAATGGATAAGTAATTTTTCTATTCAAAATTATAACTAACTCGATATAAATTTATTCTACTAAAATAAATCAATAATATTATAATATTATGTTGCATTAAAAGGAAATATATTTACCTATGATAATACTATAATAATATATGTATGTTACATATAAAAGGTTATGAATTCTTATTTTAATTATGTATTTGAGAGTGGAATAATACATTCATTTACAAAAGGTGGAGAGAGTTTGTTGTGTGTGTTAGAGAGATTGTTGTGGAGGTAAATCCCCTCTGCGGACAAAGCCGATCCCTACTAGCCTAGATCGGGTCTAGAAACAATCGTTCACGCTATAGTGAAGGTTCCTAATTGCAAATAAAACAACTAATGATGAAGGCTTACCTGGAATCCAACGCTGTCGCTCATAGAGAAAGTAGCACTCCCGTTCCTTAGCTCCGGTAGATCAGAATCCTCACGATCTCCGTGATCGGACACCTGCACATGCAAGAAACAAAACAAACGCAAGTGTAAAATCCACTATATGCAACTATATGTCAGTCAGAGAAGACATAACTCATCATCATAATCAATAACAGGATTGGAACCATAACCAATAGTCGCTTATCATTTATCAATCAAAGAAGAATACAACCATAGCCCTGATGATGAATTCCCCTTCGGAGGGTCACCAGTGGAACAAGTCTCGAAAGAGCCTTTCGAGGATGGGAAAAACCTCTCTCTTCGGATGTCTCGACGATAATCTCATTGCTTGGATTTGGCCTTAAGGGAATGAATCAAGGCTCTTGCAGCATAAGGCTCTGATGGCTCTTGGGAACTTTAAGACTAGCTTGCAAAGGGAATGAGCAAGCTTTTATAGATGGAGGAAGGGGAGTTGGGGTCCCTATAATCATGGGATTGGCCCTATCCTCAAGGAAGCTTCCATGAGAGGTGGCAAACCACTTCCTCTACATGGAGATCCAGAGCCAAACCTCCTAACTCAAATTAGATACCTCTTCATGAATTGGTTAGGATGAAACTTCTGCTATTTATTTTTAAAAAACACTCCTTAAAATGGTTGGCGCGAGTGCGACTCTGAGACAGAGCGCCAATTGGCGCGCCCTCTTTGAAGGATTTCCCCCATTGGTGTGGGTACTGAACTGACTTCCCACGCCAATGCAAAAAAGGGTTTTTTTTAGGGTTTTTTACAAGGAGTTGTCTTCAGGGCAATGAAAGCTCTTGTTCAGAGGGATGTCATGAATATGGTTTCAGGTTATGTCACTGCTCACAGGTCACGGAATGAGCCCTCCAATTGTGCGGGATGGGGAATTGTAGGGACAGTGACAAATTGCTGTGTAACAGATGCCCCCTAAAGCATGAGGCCCGAAAGAGAGAGAGGGGTGAAATTATTTACGAGAACGTGTCCAACTGGAAACACCGCCGTCGGAAAACCTGCGTAGAGAAATACAACTGATATCTCAGATACATGATATATACGTGGTATGGGCGCAGCCATCCATAATAGAGTATACAATAATCCAGATCCAGGGCATGGACGCAACCATCCAGTGAGGATCGATAAATAGACTCAGGTATGGTCACAACCATCCAATCAGTGAGTCATGTAACTAATCATAAGAATCCACAAAATCTCAGCCTGGATTATAACAGACATGAATCCAGGGTCTTGTGCTCCATCTCGACCCGAACAAAGCACAAGTTCAAGCATGCGAATATGTGAGCTAAAGTCGAACATGCGAGAACATCGCTTGATTACCAGCCAATGATGAAAGTTGTTAACATACGCGAGAGGTACCACCAATGATGAAAATGGCCCTCAAGGTACTATAGGTACAATCTACGGCATGTGAATCAATGAGCTGGCGTCGAACACCTGTAGAATCACTCAATCGAAGGGCAATGATGAAAACCTCACGTCGAACGCGAAGAACCTACCATTGAAGCATGCAGGCTCCAAGGTACCAGAAGGGAGTCTCTAGATCAGCTTCCTGGATATGCTGTTGAAGTCAACAAGAAGTGACCTTGATCGAAGTTGGGCCATAGTGTTTCCCAGATCATCGACACGAGACAGAGGAACATAATTTCTTTGTGAATCACGATCAGATGAGAATCAGAGGAAGGTTGGAATGTGCAGAGGTCAACTTCTCTTGAACATATCGGTGGCACGACAGTGGATTTGGTAGTATTTGACATCAAAAGATTAGGGGTCATGACGATAAGGCAAAGAGCAGATGAGAGGTCAAAATGGATTACCCAAACCCACAGAGGAAAGTGAACAAACGAGATGAGATATCCCCAACCCGACATGAATGCAGACAAGTGCCATGTTCAAGAGCGACATACTGCCGACACGACAATGATTTTGGTTCCATTTTCCCCACCATTTCTAGTGAGTACCTCTTTATTTTTACACAATCTTGAAGAGGATACCATATGCTTGTTGTATAAGCCCATGCTAGTACATTTATCGAGCCCTAGGAAGGAGGAACTCGAATATCGTCATTTCAACTAAATCCAATGTCATCAGGGTTTAACGAGTCTCACAGAGGAAGAACTCGATGCCTTTTAATATTTAGAGAGTTTGAAAAGATAGCGGAAAAGTAAACTCCAACAGTCCCTTTTCGTAAATAGTTCCTCAGATCCGAAAAGGTAGAAAACTATTTCTGAGAAAACCTCCTAGTCGCAATAGGCTAGGGTATTCCTTTTTCGTAAGTAATCTACCCCATCCCGAAAAGGGGGTAAATGTATACTGGGTAGATGTCGTTTCATGGCCACTTTAGCGAGATCAAAATGACAAGGGCCTCGGAAATCTTTTCATGTTTAGAGAGTTAGAAAAGAGCTGAAAGATGACTCCAAAATGACTTTTTCATATATTTACCGAGTCCGAAAAAGTATAAAATACAACTTGTGTCACCGTTTAAGTTGCGTAAATACCTGTTGCTACACATGAAGGCAAGTGTAAAATCCATTTTCGACAAAATATATCAAAATATTAATAAAAATGACTTTTAAAACCTAATTAGATTTCAAAAATTTATAAATAAGTCTTAAATGGTAAAAACAAAATTAATTTTACTATTTACCTCATTGGAGAGCAACAATGGTCCATTTTGTGTGCGATCTTCTGATGGTGATTATGACTGATCCAGGCTACTATTCAGATCCCTGTTTGTTCCAGGTAAGGGGCACTTCCTTAAGCTCCATTCCAATCCAATTTTTATATGTTTTTATTATGTATTAGACTTTTGGGCGAACCATTTTTAACTTTTAGGGTTCTCCCCATTGGCACGCGTATCGGGCACGGACCCGCGCCAATGGACATTTCCTCACAAAGAGGTCGCACCAATGGCACAACATAATTTTCTGCTCAAAATTTTGAAAATGTGAGCTATCTAAGTGGATTTTCAAATGTACCAGAGATCTAACAATGTATTTTTGATGGTGTTGATGCAGATATAAAGGAAAAAATGGTTATCGAATGGAAGGAAAGGGAACATGGAGAGGAAGATTAAATGGCTATGGAGAATGAGGCCTGTATGACTGCACTCAAGAACTGTGGTCTTAAAAAATTCTTCCTCACGCCCTGCTTACGAACTCAGCCAGAGGTACTACAATACTTGGTCAGTATATGGGACGAAAATGAAGAAGTATTTAAACTTCGGGACCAAGTGCTGGAACTCGAGGTTTCCGACGTATATTTCATAACCAGACTGTCGTGCAGAGGTCCGCTGCCCATCCTGACAGGCAGCAGACCATCTGGGGAAAATATGGAGCAGGTAATGGCGAGGGTGTGCCCAGGGGCACGAACCGGATCAGGAAGCGGGAAGGTGGACATCCACACTATCTAGGATCTAGCACTGAGAGTAGTGCTACACACCATCACACGAGCTGCGGGATCGCAAGCTCCACACGAGGCAACCAAGGCCCAAATCTTGCTAGCCGCTGAGTGTATGAGTCCAACACTGTTTGATTGGGCTACTGCAGTGACAAAAAATATCAAAAGACAGCTCACAAAGTGCAAGAAAGTCAAACTGAAGCAGTTTGGCTATGGTTCCATTTTGGTATCGTTCATCCTGGAACGACTACCTATCTTCCAAGGCCAAGGGGCCATCGTTGCTGAGCCGATACCACGAGAGCCGAGGATGGATCACTGGGCAGCACTTATGCCCAGGTCGAGAGGAGGCAAACAGATGTCTTGGAGGCCGGAGTTTTTTGGATGGTTACGGTGTCAATTGATCATGGTCGAGGATTGGCCCTATGCCGGGACCGATTTCACTGGAGACCCAGATCTTCCACTTCCGAAGGGGGATGACTGGGACGAGCAGTTGGGTATCACCTCTCTTTTTTATTTTTATGTTTTATGATTTTTTGGGTAATACATGTCCGTTCTGACACCAATTTTATATGTATGCAGATGTCGGCCCAGAGAGACTTGCTGGTATGTCTCCTATTTCACGGAGAACTCAGCCCGCAGCTGACCCTCAGGCGGAGGGTGCCGAGGGAGGAGAGTTGATCCACAACCTTGAGGGGATTTCCCAGGGGATTCCAGGCTATGCCCGGCTGGCAGATGTCCCGATGGCGTATCAGAGACATACGGTGGGAGTGCCTAGTCGCCTCCACCAACTTTTGAGATGCTTAGTGCACGTGGTAGCATGTTACCATGAGCACCATGTGGATTAGACACCTAGGGCTTCTTTCATGCATATTTTTTGAGATACATGTTGTCTCCGGATGTATTTAAGACGAACATGTATATTTTTGATTTTATGTGATGCACACTCTGTAAACATTTCGACACATATATATATACATACCTATTTCTGGATGGATCTTCTGACATGTGATGAAGTTTTTGTTTATAAATTGTGCAAATGTCTATCTAAAACCAAATTAGCTACTGCATCTGTTAATGTATTCATATGTGTGGGTATGTGTTGATATGTAATATAGTCAAAATTTCTCTCCAGCAGACGAATACGCAAATAGAGACGTAAAATGGATGGATTTATAACTGAATAATGCCCGTTAAGTTGTAATACTACAAGTTGTGAGTCTAGATACACGAGTAATTCACGAATGCCGAGGTTTACAGCCTCGGTTAATAATTCCAATACAGCACTATATTCCGCGATATAATTTGTAGTAGGACCTAGACACACACCTTGCAGGTTAACCAGTTCACCAGCAGGATCATAGATTACCTAGGCTGTTGAAGACAGATTCCTGGTACTGCGAGAGGCACCATCCGCGAAACCCACAAATGGAGTAATGGACATCTACACAATCAGGAAGACCCGATCAGCAGAAATATGCTTACATCGCACACCACACCACACATGCACACAAATTAATATACACACCTATGTACACACACCACACTAAAAATAACTTCAAGCGTAGTATTTCTTAAGGTACAACCCATTTCTAGGCTGCGCTAGTGGAACTCCTTCATAATCAATGAGCTCATAAGCCCCATTCTTCAATACTCATTTTACTATGTAGGGCCCATGCCACATGGGTTGGAACTTACCTGCCTCGAGTTTGTCATGCGCTTGGTCGTATAGGAGGACAAGGTCCCCTTTGACAAAGGAACGTGGAGAGACTGATTGATAAAAGTGCGCTTTGACCCGCTTTTTCTGTGCCTTAATGACTAAGGCAGCCAAGCAGCGGGTTTCATCCAACCATTCCAAATAAAAGAGACGCTCTTCTTCAGGAGAAGTGTCGGGAAAAAGTTAAACAACCAACTTTAAGGAAGGAATTTCGCACTCAGCCGGAAGAGTTGCTTCCAGAACATACACCAATTGGAATGGTGTGAATCTGGTCGCACTCTTTGTTGATGTCCGGTATGCCCATAGAGCTGAGAAAAATTGGAGGTGCCAATTGGAATTATGAATCCCAACTGTTCGTTGAAGCATTATGGCCAAAACCTTGTTCACAGCCTCAACCTGCCCATTTTCCTGGGGGTAATATGGCGTTGTGTCATAAGCCCAATCTTGATTTCAGCTTGGCCATCATGTTATCTCGAAAGTGAGTACCATGATCGGTAACAATGGCCTGAGGGACCCCGAAACGTGCAATAATATGGTTGAAGATAAATTGGGTATTTGTCTTACCGTCAGCGGCTAGTGTAGGCATCGCTTTGGCCCACTTAGTAAAGTAGTCGACATCGGTGATTATATATGCATGTCCCCCGGACGAGGGTTACACGACATGAAATCTATGCCCCATTTTGAAAAAGGGCCGACAGTAATGACAAGATGCAATGGGAGAGGTGGTGCGCGCATCTTGCGCTGAAAAACCTGACACGCATGACATTTTCAGACTGCAACAATGTAGTCTTTAAAGATTGAAGACCAGAAGTAACCCGCACGTAGAATCTTCTGGGCGGTAGCATATCCAGACATGTGACTGCCACAGGCGCCATTGTGACATTCATTTAAGACTCTTTCGGCCTCTTCCAGAGTCAAACACCGATGGAGTACCGAATCTACTCCAACCCGGTATAATGTATCTCCTACAATGCAGTAGGGTTGAGATTGATGCCAAATCCGACGTCGAGCATCTTTGGTCAACTCAGAGCGGAAGGTTGACGTCTGAAGATACACAATAATATCACCATACCATGGGTCATGGGTGCTGATAAGGAAGATGGTTTCGTCTGGGATATGATCTTCAGAGTGAGAGGGTGTGGAGTCTTTTGGGAGGGAGCAAATGAGATCCGCAAAAACCAGTGATTTGGTAAACTTAGCAGTGGTAAACTCTAAGTCGAACTCCTAAAGGATAACGATCCATTTGGATTATTTTCCCCCCAGTAATTGTCGAGATAGAATATATGTCATGGGGTTGCAATCCGAAACCACGGTTGTTGTACGCAGCAGGATGTAGTGGCGAAAACATTGCACAGCTTGTACGGCTGCTAATGCCAGCTTCTCGACATGAGCGTAGCGTGTCTCTATCTCAAGAAGGTTTTGTGATAGATAGTAAACAACGTGTTCGTTTCCATTATCATCATCCTGCACCAAGACCATAACTATGGTGCTAAATGTGGCAGCCAAATATAGAGTGAAATCACGGTGATAGTTCGGAGGCCGAAGCAACGGAGCATTAACAAGTAACGTCTTAAGCTTCTCAAAGGATTTTTGAGCAATATCGTCCCAATGAAAGGGAATGTTCTACTTTAAAAGACACATGAATCCTTTGGCCACTTCCACGTAGTTCGGTATAAAGCGTCGGAGGAAATTAGCTTTTCCCTACAGACTCTGCAATTGATATAACGAGGAGGGTGATAGGAGATAGGCAATGGCCTTGAATTTTAGAGGGTCGAGGCGAATCCCATCCTTGGAGACTATGATCCCAAAAAGATGGCTAGAATCCATGCAAAATACGCATTTATGAGGGTTAAGCCGGATATTATAGCGTCAATCTGGCGGAGGTGTTCTGGGTGGTTCTCTCACCGAGCTGATTGAGCTGGTAGATTTTCCAGATAAGGCTGAACGATATGGCGTATGTCGTGGAATGCGTAAGACATCGCACGCTGGAAAGTAGATCCAGTGTTCTTCAAGCCGAACGGGAGCTTTTTATTAGCGAAAGTACCCCAAGGACAGATTAATGTGGTCTTGTGTTGGTCAGCAGGTAGAATATTTATCTGATTATACCTAGAAAATTCGTCCATCAAGAAGTAAATATGACTCCCAGCACATTCGTCGATGATCTGATCTATGAAAGGAGTGGGGTAGTTGTCCTTCAGACAGGCGCGATTAATATCACGGTAATCAACATAGACTCTTATATTAACCCTATTTCTTATCTACAGGGACAATATTTGAAACCCATTCTGTGAGGGGAATTGGGTAAATGAAGCCCGCGTTCAGAAGTTTTTCAACTTCTGCTTTAATGGCAGCGGCTTTGCGAGGATGCACCGGGCGTAGGCATTGGTGCACAGGTTTTGCACCAGGATAGGTAGGAATCTCGTGCAATACTATGCTGGGATCAATGTCAGGCATTTCCTCATAGGACCAAGCGAACACGTCTCTGAATTCTCGAAAAATATCATTATAAACTCGTATCTCATCAGGAGAACAAGTTACTCCCACGTGTATGGTCTCGACTATCCCCCGTTTAACGGAGATGTTGATCGGAATGGTTTGAGTAATGTTGCTCATGTTTCCCTTTGAAAGCACCTCATGTGTCAATATGGGTGTCTGGAGAGGTGGAGTGGGAACCTGAGATGTAAAACGCTCTAGACAATCTGACATTGCCCCCAAGCTAGGCATGAATGAGGAACGATGATGTCCATCGCTCCAAGGCAGCTCCTCAAGAGACATTGTTTCAACAATAGCTTCATCAGAAGGGAAAATCTCTTTAAGAGGATTAGGCAAGTTGGCCTCGCCGAGCCAGGGGGGATTGAGAATAGATGTCTAAAGCCATGCTCGAAGGAGCATGCTGAGGAGGGGGAGGATCAGATGTAGTGACGATTTCACAGTACGTAATCTCTACCGGAGTTAAGGGCATCGATTCTCCAAACTCGGTCACCTACTCAGGCGAAGGGATGAGCCATGGGTCATCAGACCTCAAGATCATATTAACTTGAGTGGTGTGTGGTGGTGGTGCGGGAAAGATACCCATGAGGATGGGGTCCTTGAAGAGACCGGGTTCTACACTGTGAGGGGGATTTGGAGTCTAATCCACGTAAGGAACATTGTTCTCAAAGGTGGAGGTGAAGAAAGACAACTGATCCACCGTAACGATTTTTCCCTCATGAGGGAACTTAAGAAGTCGAAAGAGGGTGGATGGCACGCATAACATGGCATGAGTCCAATTGCGGCCGAGAAGTATATTGTAGTTAAGCTTGGTGTCAACTACTTCTACTTCTACGTTGATTGTCTTCCCCTGTAAGGTAATCGCTAAACTCTTGAGAATACCTAGGGGTTTCAATTCCCGACCATCAAATTGTCTAGGGCATTAGGAGACGATGAAAGGGCCAGAGAGCCAATGGCCTTCCACCAAGCCGGCGACATGACATAGGTAGAAGCACCTTCGTCCACAACGGCCCTATGGATGTTAAGACCGTTGATCCTGAATTGAATAACAAGAGAGATTTGATGTGGAAGTCGGGGGGTGAAATTTTCTAAGTCGAAGGTGAGAAGATTAGAATCAGTGGGATCGATCCCACCGATTGCAGATAACAAAGCTTTCCATTGTGACAGAAACCTTTGAAGAAATTCCAATGTAGACATGGCAGAAGGCACCTGTGCCAGATCCTCAACAATACTGTAGTGCTGAGCGGCACAGGCGTTTGGGTTGTAGGAAGATCTTCGTAGAACACCTTTGGAAAGTGGCCTCACAACGGGATCAACAGTAGGCTTCTCAATTTCCAACGAACCGGAGACAGGTGGTGGAGGTGAACCATCCACAACTGCCTTCCTAGATGCCTGACGCGATTCGTTGTAATCCTTCGAACGCATAGCAATAGAGATAGGTGCAGCACCATTCATCATAAAGACTTGGGACCCAAATGGTGCAGATGGTGAAGGCTGTTCAACCATCTAGTTCTACTGAGACGGGAACGGTTCTTTAAGAATAGCCGGAGTCCCTTTGGAGCCTTTTAGAAGTTGACTAATTTCAGGCTTCACAAATAAGGTAGGGGTACTTCAGTTTACATTGGGAACCGTCCTCGGTACGAGGTTTGGACTCTGGCTTTGGGGCGTCAGATTTAGATTTTCCTTTGCCCTTATTTTTCCCTTTGGAGGATTTTTCTATATGATTAGCCTGAACGGCGTTAACCTCCGCATTTTTGCCAGAATCGGGAGGGGAAGGAGGAGCAGAATTATTGGATGAGTTGGACTTCTGCTTCCCATTCGAAGAATTTTTCGAATTCTGAGACACAGAACCAATAACACCCCGGCAGTGGAGCTTTAGAGGTCCCAAACCATGGAGCATCAGGCAAAATATCATAAAGTGTGCCGGACTAAGAGTATACCAGATCCAGATATTGGGCACGTGCTATGGCTTGTTCTTTAGTCACACACACTCCCATAGCAATATCTTGGGCGATTTTGTTAACGAAGGAGGTGGTGAACCAATGAGTTAGTATCTGATCAGGTATATGGAACGTGATCAGTCTACGACGACGTCGCCACTCATGAATGTGATCAGAAATGTGGGTTGCTTTGTCCTGCTTCAAAGAAGTCAGGAGTTGCGTCCCGGCTTTATAGCGAACCGGTAACTAAAAGTGAGTCAGAAAAGCCATGGCTAACATATTGAAATCTTGAAATATGCCATGGGATAATTCAATATACCACTTAGCGGCAGCACCATTCAAAGTGTGCTGGAAGAGGCATAGACGAATTGAATCATCCACCCAAGAGTTGGACGAACACCAAAGATGGTAAGTCATCACATGAGCTTGGGGGTCCTCCCCAGCTTTACCCTCAAACTTGGGGCAATCATTGGGTACCTTGGTAGGAACCGGAGGCCAATAAGGATTGTGTAGAATTGGATCATCAGTTAATTTCGAAACATCCGGTAATTCCAAGGTAGCCAGGAACGACAATGGCGGATTGGATGGCATGCCTAGCCCTCGATAAGGACCAGTACCTGTACTCCATGCTGGTTGAGAATATCCTTGCCCCCAGGGGTTCTGCCTAGCAAGATTTTGACCGTAGGGGGTATAGGGTGTATAACCAGCCTGATTCAGTTATTGGTAACTAGTGCATGTGGATTGATAACAAGAGTATGGACCCTAATTGTAAGTCGGCCCCGTTTGAGCAGTCTACAGATTTGGCTGTTGCGTATAGGTATAGCCGGGTTGTTGAGAGTAATAGTTAGAACATTGGCGCTGGCTATAATTCTATCGATATTGACCATGAGAATAGTAACCACTTTGAGGTTGAGTGGGCCGCTGATAGGTGGGACCCTGCTGGGCCTGATAATTAGGGTGCAGCGGTTGATTTGGCTACAGCATTGAATAAGTCGGTTGTTGGGCAGGGTTGACAGGATGTGCAGGCTGGCCTGGCTGAACAGGCTGACTTGGGTGAGCAAGCTGCCTTGATTGAACAGGTTGACCCGGATAAACAGGTTGTGCCGGTTGCGCAGGTTGACCTGGCTGTTGAGGAGCACCAGGTTGTGCCGGATAGGCTGGTTGGCCTGGTGGGGGGACACCAGGTTGTGCCGGATTGGCCAGTTTGCCTCGAGGCAGGATACGAGGTTGTGTCGGATGGGCTGGTTGGCCTGGTAGAGGAATGCATCCAGGTGGTTGCTGATAACCGATTTGACCCGCAACAGGACCATAAGATGGTCCTGGCTGATGTGTAACGTTGGGACCAAGAGGATACTGAGGTTGCATAGATTGAGAAGCTGGAAATTCCCCCCAGGACCATATACCGTCCCCAGTTGGTACCCCGATTTACCTGTGAGTCCTTGAGGTTGCCCAGGTGGGACTCCAGGGAGAGACTGCATGAGTTGACCTGAAGGGTTGTAATACTGTCCTTGCAGACCATATACTGGCCCTTACTGGCCCAGAGGGAAGCCCTATATGGGGTGTCCCTGTGGGTCATAACGATAGCCAGGCTGGCCCGAAGGTTGGCCTTGAAAAGGTTGTCCTTGCGGGTTATAAGGCTGTCCAGCCTGGTTATATGATAAACCCTGAGCATGAAGCTGAGCCTCAGGAGTAGGTAAACGTAAAGGGTTCCCATGCTCATCGTACTAATATGGAAAGACGTACACGGGTGTACCATCCTGTGCATAATGAGAAAAATACGAGCGGCTGGGATCTTGAGGGGGTTGTCCAGCCTCGGGGTTCGATTGTTGGAGGGACAATCGATACTCCTCCGGATAAATATTCTCCGGTATAGAAGATGCTATATAGACATCTTCGGGAAGCAATGTGGTCCTTATGGACTGAGTGGTAACAGCGGGTGCAGACGCGGCCACATAGACAGTGGGCCTGACGGGTACAGAAGTGACCTGAGGGGATGATGTAATGGGTGTCTGTGGAGACAACCCCAATGAAGGAACAACCGGCCTCGTAGAAGGAGCTGGTACCTTTATAAAGGCAGCGGCGACAATAATCTAACCCAAGGATCTATACCCTGCTGGTAATGAGGGACCAGGTGATGACATAACAGATTGTTCAGGGTTGTCTTCTAGAAATAACTGTCGAGGGAATAGCTGGTAATATTCACCAGACGTGGGGATTTCCTCGCTAGGGGAATCACTCATATTCGAACCTGCTGCTAGATCTCGTAACAGACGGTGAGGACTAGGAGGAATAACAGCAGCTAAAAAAGGCGAACCCGATGTAAGAGGAGGGAAATCTTCCCCTACTCCCAAGCCAAACCAAGGGTCGGAAAAGGGCCAATTGAACTCAATTGGTCCTCCAAAGGGCTGCGCAGACAGAACCGGTCCCCTGTCGGGAAACTCGGAAACGATGGGCTGCTGAGGTTCAGCAGAGGATTGAGAAACCTCTGATGAATCGTCTGTATATGGACTACCAGTAGACGAAACGGAAGGTTCCGCCACTGTGACAACAAAGATTAAAGATCAAGCACAACACAGACGGGCTGAAAAAGAGTCAATACACACAATCAAATGGCCAACAAGCAAAATCTAACAGGGCGTGTGATCGCGGCTGATTTATTTTACCACATTGAAACTTAGAAACTTCAACATTTCATGTTTTGAGAGTCGAGAAACGGATGAAATGTGACTCTATCTCTTTCAGTTTTGAAGCAAGCATGAAAGGACAAGCGCTTGGTGATCCTTTCAAATTTAAAGAGTCAGAAAAGGTCAAATGCCTACTCAGGAATACTAGGAAAAGGGTGTACCAAATCACCGTGAACTGCAATATACACCTTGGTTTCAAAATGAAAGAGAAATCAACCAAGGACTTGACGTACGTGCAGGCAATCTCCCAAAATGCTGTGTCCGGTGTACCATTGGTATAGGGTGGCAGACTTGGCTTCCTATGGATAAAGGATAGAAACCTAGTGGGGTCTCCCTCTATATACTCGACGGTACGGGAAGCACAAGTCCGTACTAGTGCTGTCTAAAGCCAAGAGGCGAACGACAGTTACTAGGTTTAAAGACACCAAAACACGTCTCTAGCCTAGACCACTAAATGTTGCGTTAATGTTTCAATGCTGCCTTGGTGTAAATTGTGTAAATTTTAATGTTTATCTTCAATTACGTTTCAGTTTTAAAGCCCTAGTGAGTGTGATGTCTCAAAATCTCCTAAATGCACACTATATGCCACAGTATATCATTTCATTCGATGAAAGCTAATTACAAGAGAGTTGAGAGCTTTTTCACACAAACAAAATGATCAGAAAACAACCAAAATGGTCTCTAATGCAGCTAATGGAAACGAAAAAAATATCTCTCAAAGTCACTAATCACTAATAACACCGAAAAGATTTTAATTTGCACTAACTAATCAAAAGAAAAAGAGATTTTTTTTGTATTTTCAATGTTTAAGAGCAATGTTCACTAAACAAAAGGAAAACTAATGAAGAGAAATTTGAGATGTGATAGTAAAAGAGAAAAGATAAGCAAATTCACTCAACGAAAAACATGCAATCAAACCCCAAATTGAAAAAATAGTCCCTCAAAACCAAAAGAATCCCAAAGACTCAAATGGACCATGTAATCTAGGCCCAAAGCGAGACAAAGCGAAATTCGAATGAAGAAGAGAACAAACACTCAAATAACGCAATAAAATGACAAAGAACCGCCAAACGAATGTAAAGAAGCAATCACAAGGTTGACTGAACCGATAAAAACCAAAAATTCCCAAGGGAGGCTCGACACACAAGATCACCTAGATGCCCTAGGGCTAGAATGTGAAATCGATGGAAACGGGAAAACAACCAAAAGACGAAGGTCACAGCCAGTCAAAAAAGGCTCCAAAACACTCAAGGAGTTGAAAAAATAAGACCAAACACACTAATCAAGCTCAAGAAGGTCAGAATAGAGAAAACCCTAGTACCTCACAAGATTGGCGTTACTGTGAGGCTAAAACTAGCGCCATAAACGAATTGGCGCGGGTAATACACAAGCAACATATGCCAATGGGTGCGAATGTCAAGCTGTAAAGTGCACCAGTCGAGTTTGCTATGAAAAACTAAAAATAGACAATCCAACAAGCAGACCAGTGATGATCAAGCTAACCAAAAGCCAAAATCACAAAAAGAGCCAGCCCAAAGAGCTGATCAAGCAAGGAGAATCGAGAAACAACCGAAAAGACAAGACAATACTCCAAGTGTTCAGTTCATAAACTAAACCGGAGATTGACTGAAGCAGCTTTGATCTAATCCACTAATGCAAATAAATAGCGTTTCGAAGGCTATCTGGCTAACTTCAAGCTCCGTCTGTAGCTTACAAAGTAGAACAACAACAAGCTAGATGTCCCCAGTGGAGTCACCAAATTGTTGTGGAGGTAAATCCCCTCTGCGGACAGAGGCGATCCCTAC
The DNA here is from genome assembly GCA_034641835.2 of Pinus albicaulis. Taxonomy (NCBI): domain Eukaryota; kingdom Viridiplantae; phylum Streptophyta; class Pinopsida; order Pinales; family Pinaceae; genus Pinus; species Pinus albicaulis. Next base: position 1,075,467,738 of record CM076581.1, on the reverse strand, counting down.
TAGCCCAGACCAGGTCTAGCAACAATCGTTCATGCTATAGTGCAGGTTCCTAATTGTAAATAAACCAACTAGCGATGAAGGGTTACCTGGAATCCAACATTGTCACTCATAGAGAAAGTAGCACTCTCGTTCCTTAGCTCCGACAGATCACAATCCTCACGATCTCCGTGATCAAACACCTGCACATCCAAGACACAAAACAAACGCAAGCGTAAAATCCAGTATATGCAACTATATGTCAGTCAGAGAAGACATAACTCATCATCATAATCAATAACAAGAGTGGAACCATAACCAATAGTCGCTTATCATTAATCAATCAAAGAAGAATACAACCATAGCCCTAATGCTGAATTCTCCTTCGGAGGGTCGCCAGTGGAACACGTCTCGAAAAATCCTGTCGGGGATGGGACAAACCTCTCTCTTCGGATGTCTCGACGATAATCTCCTTGCTTGGATTTGGCCTTAAGGGAATGAATCAAGGCTCTTCCAGCATAAGGCTCTGATGGCTCTGGGTAACTTCGAGACTAGCTTGCAAAAGGAATGAGAAAGCTTTTATAGATAGAGGAAGGGGAGTTGGGGTCCCTATAATCATGGGATTGGCCCTATCCTCAAGGAAGCTTCCATGAGAGGTGGAAAACCACTTCCTCTACATGGAGATCTGGAGCCAAACCTCCCAACTCAAATTAGATACCAGTTCATGGATTGGTTAGGACGAAATTTCCGCTATTTATTTTTAAAAAACACTCCTTAAAATGGTTGGCGCGAGTGCGACTCTGAGACATAGTGCCAATTGGTGCACCCTCTTTGAAGGATTTCCCCCATTGGCGTGGGTACTGAACTAGCTTCTCGTGCCAATGAAAAAAAGGGGTGTTTTTAGGGTTTTTTACAAGGAGTTGTCTTCAGGGAAATGAAAGCTCTTGTTCAGAGGGATGCCATGAAAGTGGTTTCAAGTTATGTCACTGATCACAGGTCACAGAATGAGCCCTTCAACTGTGCGAGATGGGGAATTGCAGGGATGGTGACAAATTGTTGTGTAACAGAGATATATGAGAATGAAAAGACAGAGGAAAATAGAGATTGAGAGAAATGAAGAAATAGGTAAATGAAGAGAGATATATAAAGAGGGATAGGGGTAGGGGAGAGATAGAAAGGGGTTGAGAAACAGGATGGTTATGTGTAGAGAGAGTGAGAGAGAGATGGGGGGTGGCAGTGAATCCTACAGTGACACTTGTCACAGTGTGATTGGGAAAACTGAAGAATATTCCTAGAATATATTTAAATTTGCTGACTAGGCTGCCATACAATTTTTTAGCTGTTTAGGAAAATGAATGGTGGGCCCTAGCTATTTTTGACGAAATGAATCACACTGGATTCCTAGTGACTATCTCTTCGTTCTCATTCAATTTCCAATCAATTTTGGGCACTTTCATTTTTGAGATTTAACACTGAGCACCTTATCATTTCTCCCCACTAGAAGCCTTTTGGACCGCAAAATGTATTTGATTATTGATCATGTGGATGTGGGTACAACTCCCTCACCCTTCTAGTCTCAATCCACTGAGATTTTCCCATTTTCATCAATTGGAGATTTTCACAAAAACTAAGTTTTTTCCTTGACCCTTGAGACCCTCTGTTGCTGTTGTTGACATCGTCATGCTGAAATTTCCTTGAATTTGCAGAGAAACAAGCTATTCTTGCAGAAACAAACTTTTTCCCACCTCGATCATCAATCAAAGGAAACTTAAAAATTGTCTCACCTCGCATACTGTCGTCATGGCGATTCTTAGTTGATCTTTATTTGTACTTGTGTCACACTTGACCAAGTATTTTCGCCATTTCCATGTACCCTTTGGAAACAAAAAATAAGGACTTGTGGAACCTATGCCTTCTTTTTCAAACTGATTTGGTGCATTCTCTTTGAACTTTCCTTTCTCTTGCACCGACATCTTGTTTCCAACACTGCTCAATAGTGATATTGACTACTACAAGTTTTTCACATCTTGTTCACCTCCTTTCAAAGGAAACCTATTAGAATCCCGAAACAGCTCATTACAAGCAAAAGAAACTTCAATTAAATCAACTTTTTCATTCGATGCATCTTTTCGAAAGGTTTGATTCAAAACATCTCTATGCCTGATCATTAGCAATGTCAAATTTTGACTTGCATTCACTATCCTCTTGATACCTCTTGCATGTATAAGAGACAAACTTGTATTCTTCTTATGCTCTCTAACTATGTACTCAATTCCATATTTAAATAAGTGATACTTATTCTCATGGAGATGAAATACTACTTTCCAATCATAAATATAAGGACTTCCCAAAACAATACCCGATATCTCAAATGACACCACATTAAGTTCAAATTCATCAAGAAAGTTTGAATCTATGTCAAACCTTAGGATGCACTTACTTTTTACCTAAACGTTTGCACTATTTCATATCCACCCTAAAAAATAAGGTCAGGGATGTTTAACAGTTCCAAGGTTTAGCTTCTTAACTAAGTCTTCGGGAATCAAATTAGCTTGAGACCCATTATCAAAAAGTGCGTCTATCTTGGTATGTTTATAAACGACTCTAATATAAAAAAGTTCAATTCTTATAAACTTGAAGAACTAGTTCTTCCTATGTTCTTATCTTTCAAAGCCATGGCTGTAATCTTTGTTTCATCTCCTGAATCGAAACCTAAGTCATGTTCAATTATAGCAATATTTTTTCCCTTTTCTTTGGCTTTCAGTTTGTTTGGCTTCAAATATGGATGAAGTTTCCAAAAATGGTCTTCATCATGGCCATTATTCGAACAATGTTTACATGTGAGTTTCTATTTCTCTTTTCTGATGGATCTATTTTTGTTTCCTCCTCCATTAAACTGGCCCTTCCCTTTACCCTCATACTCAAGGAAACTATCACTTTTATCATCTACATTCGGTTTTCCTCTTGCTTCTAAATGTGTGGCTTGAACGAAAAGCTCATCTAAGTTTGTGGGATTGAACACGAGAATAGTGTGCCTAAGGTAACTGTGAAAACCCAAATATACTTTAACAAAGTTTATTGAGAATACAAATTAATACCCAAAATAAGAGCTCTTCTCCTAAATTCATGAGTATAATATTGCACACTTTTCCCTTTCAATTGTCTAAAATTTTTCCAGTCTATAATGGATTCTTTCATATAAGCTAGAGGATAAAATTACCTTTTAATGGTAGTAATAAAACTTGACCAAGACATTGAGATCTTACCGTAGTTTTTAATCTCTTCTTGAGTCCTTGGTTCCCACCATACAAGTGCAGATCCTTCCATCCTTAAGGAAACCAATTGAATATTTATGTCATCTTCTTGAAGGTTCTCAATTTAGAAATAAACCTCCAATTGAAGAATCTAATTGTCCAAGTTCTCTACATTTACCTCACCATTATACATTGGAAGCTCAAATTTGACATCAAGTTTGAGTAAGGGATTTTTTCCATTTGGAGCTTTTGAGTGAGTATGGGTAGTTTTGGTTGTGGAAGTGGAAGATGATGATGATGGTGCTGATGAGGATGATGATGAAGATGGTGGATATGGAGGAGGGTTTCATCCATTTCCCTTTGAATACTTCTCTTCATCCTTTTTGCCTTGTGAAGTTCCCTCTCCATGTGGAGACTTATAATTCTCTCCAACCATCCTAGTTTCCCTCTCTTCAAAGAGGATCCTAACCATTTTAGTTAGTTCATAGAAATCCTTCTTGTAAGATTCCTCTTTTGAAAGACCTTCAATCTCTCCAAAAACTGACATGATGGCTATGGATTCAAGCTCAGCTTCTAGTGCAACTTGTACCTCCTCAATCTCAGCTAGAGATAGAACATCAAGTGCTTCAAGTGCAGCTGTGAGTGAAACTTTTGGTGGATATGGCACCCTTGTGGCTCTCCTTCTTTTGGTCCTAACCTCAAGACTAACAACAACCAATTTTCCTTCTCCTCTCTATAACTTCAACCTTGTAAGCATCACAAATTTTCAACCATTAAAACCCTACTTGCACAAAACTCAAGAAAATCAAGCAAATAACCTTTGCAACCTTTTATATGATACCACCTTCATTTGCATCTGGATGTTATTTTTTCTGTGCTAATTTCATCTTCTGAATTATAAACAATTTTTTGTTCTTTTGGTTCATGTGCATAGGTTTCTTGAGGTGTTTGTGAGTGTTAAAACAGGTAAATGTATCAAGTTTTATGTTAAATTCACGAGAATTTTAACTTCAAACATAATTTTGAACAACAAAAATAAAATGTACAAAAAACAATCAAAATGATCCATTAACACAATGCTTTGATGAAGGTTTTCACCCCTCCTAGGCTACATCTCCTTGGCTCACATTCATATAATGCTCCTAAAACTTGGTTCAATGTGTTCAGAATGTCCAAATCATCCATAATAGACTCTTTTTGAGCCCAATTTGGTCGAATTTTGCAAACGTTATGGCCTCCTCAATTCTTTCATAGGAAACCCCACTAAAACTGGAGAAACTCGAGTTAGGGCCACTAATTTTAGAGGCAACACTGAATATTTTGGAGGCAACACTAATTTTCATATTTTGACAATATTTGTCAAAATGTGACATTTGATCATGGATGACATTTATCGATTATTCATATTATAAACGAAAAGAACTAATAAACCCAGGGGTTTAATATTATAATCCAAAGGAATTTGTAAACCCAAGGGAATTGATTTAAACATTGAGACAAATGTTGTCACAATGCTATGTTGGACCAACTATGACCATGGTTGGCCATGGGTGATTTTCATATTGAGACAATATTTGTTAGAATGTGACATTTGATCATGGATGACATTGATAGATTATTCATATTATAAACCAAAATAACTAATAAACCTAAAGGTTTAATATTATAAACCAACGGAATTGAATTAAACATTGAGACAATTATTGTCATAATGCGACGTTGGACCAACTATGACCATGGTTGGCCATGGGTGATTTTCATATTTAGACAATATTTGTCATAATGTAGCATTTGATCATAGATGACATTGATCGATTATTCATATTATAAACCAAAAGAACTAATAAACCCAAGGGTTTAATATTATAAACCAAAGGAATTGGTGAACCCAAGGGAATTGATTTAAACATTGAGACAATTGTTTTCACAATGTGACGTTGGACCAACTACGACCATGGTTGGCCATGGGTGATTTTCATATTGAGACAATATTTTTCAGAATGTGACATTGATCATGGATGACATTAATCGATTATTCATATCATAAACCAAAAGAACTAATAAACCCAAGGGTTTAATATTAGAAACCAAATGAATTGGTGAACCCAAGGGAAAAGTATTAATAACTTGAAGGACCAATAAGGCGAAGGGAAAAATCTAAAAAACACAATAGCTTAATAATCCCGAGGGAATATTAATAATATAAACCAAAAGAAATAATAAACTGAAGGGTTTAATATTCTAAATCAAAGGAATTGGTGAACCTAAGGGAAAATCATTAAAAACCTAAAATGAAGTTAAATGATTTACAACAATTTACATAATATGAGGTTAGCATGTTACTAATAGTAATAGTAATATTAATAGTAATAGAAATAAAAATAAAAATAAAACATAAGGGGATGATCATCCCGCAATTATTGTGGATATATTTATTTTTTTAATAGAAAGGAGTTATTATGAGTGTTTCAATTTTTCTTAAATTATAAATTTCTTGTTAGAATCACTAGAGGAACTTTTCAAAAAAAAATGTGATTGATGGAGTGTTGAAATAATTTTTTTTTAAATGGATTAACACTATGAGGAAAATCCAAAACCTTGATAATAATAACTTAAATTTCCAAAATTTTAAACTGGATTTAGCTAAAATCTTACCAAATTTATCATTATCTTCTAAACAAAATTATGACCTCACTAAACTACTCTCAAATATTCATATAAAATCTAGTTTTAGGAAAAATATTGTGATGTGCATAAGAGTAGGGCTTTTATTAGCATATTGAGATCATCAAAGAGATTTCCATAATATTTCATTCTTATTTATTTTTCCATTGTCAAATAATTCAAGGAACATGCATGCGTGAGCAACTGGGTTGTATAATAATTTGTGAGGGGTTTATTATCACATAATATTATATATTTATAAATCAAATTAGGTTTAAGATAAATTAATTATATTAGTGTACCAATTTAATATTTGAGTAAGTATTTTAACTATACCTAAAAAAAAAAGCTAATGGACAATTTCCTCACAAAACATCACATAGAAATTATAATAACCAATACTTTTATGATAAAAAATATTACATATTAATTAGAAGATTCTAAAAACTAATAATAGTTATTATTTGTATCCTTAATATATTTCAAATCAAAATTATTAATTAGGAAAGAAATACTTATAAAATTCTAAACTTTGGTTCATAAAACCTTGTATCATAAAACATATGATATGGCCATACATAAACCATATGTATATATCTGAGTTCTTTAAAAAAATACCACTCATTATAAAATTGACATTATACGTTGATATCATAAAAGACATATCATGTCTCATGGTATGATTCAGAATTCAATTTTAATAACACATTAAGATAAAAAACGATAACTAAATCGAACATCACTAAATGAAATGATGCCTATTCAAAAAAATATTTTTTTTTCTTCATGTCATGTTGTTTCAGGAACTAATGCCTCCAATTGCATGATTATTAAACCAATGCGTGTTCTTTCTTTTGGTGAACCTTGGCACATTGCGCCTTTATTTGTCATCTTCACATGCCTTTAAAACTCCATATCATTCAACGATTATGATTCAAAGAGATCGAATGTTTGTGAGAATGACTTTGGCAATGACACCAAGCATCCAGACAATAAACTCCACGACAAAACACAAAGTTGAAAGCTTCTATCGCAATCATACATTTACAAATAAGTTTCTAATACGTAATTACATCTCTTACAATCAATTTTAGTTAGCAAGAATGTATACTAAAACTGCGTCTTCGTCTAAAACGTTGCAATATCATCCTATTTGGTTTATACGAAGGGTCAAGTGTAGAGCATTTTCCCATTAGCAGAATGAACCTACAATGTTCTAGCATCCCTGTAAGCCACCTCACATCGCAATTACGCCATCATTCTCAGTGAATTCATTAGAAATTTGTGATAACATTCAACGTGTGACAAAGTCATCATAATCCTGCAGTTCTTTGTTTTATGATTGTTGTCACATTGTCTTACTCACCGCTTCGTCATGAGATTCTGCAATTTTATTATTTGAGTTGGACGATATTCCTTTTGTCAATTCCCTATATTTTTCATTGAGGTGAGCTGCTCTGCAGTGAGGCTTATGAATATTGCTGACACTATCTGAATTGCTCAGTTATTGAAACTATGTCACATGGTACATCACAATTTTCGATAATAAAAATTAATAATAGTCATGATGAAAAATCATTAAGTTTCCACCGCATTTTACCTGTGGAAGAATGCAATGGAGAGAATCCATATCATGGCGCTGATTGTGACGTGAACATTGTGATGATATGAAAATTCATTTTACCCTATGTGTCAAAGTGGCGATGGTCAAAGGGACTTCTGATAGCAATGAAAAGTTAATGCTTAACCTCTCATAATCGTATATTACAATAGCGATAGAAATATTGTATTTATGTTGGGTTTATATATACAAACCCAGGATATGAAAAATAAAATAAAAAACTACAAGGAATTAGAATGAAAGGAAACAATATATATACAAACCCAGGATATGAAAAATAAAATAAAAAACTACAAGGAAGTAGAATGAAAGGAAACAGTCTAATCGAGTGGAATTGGGACTCAATGAATTGAGCGTTACATTAAGTGCACAAGAGGAATTCTGAATCAAAGGTGAAGTTCGGAACCACGAGTCGAAGCGGAACCGGAAGACGGAACTGTGAAAGGAGTTTCAAAAACCAAACTAGTGGTTTGGTGCAGCTTCATGACGGTAAATGGCTTCATTGCATTCGAACGTGATTGCACTCATTGATCAACACGTGGTAGTGGTGGTATCTTAAAACCATGAATTTCGCGTAGAACCAACGAAGCCAAAGGAACGTGGACCAATCATGTCTCATTGTGTAGAATTTACCGTGACATCAAAAGTAGTTTTTGGAACACGAAATTTTTATAAAATCCAACTAATATTTTGCTTCATATCCGCGGGCCCCAGCAACCAGCCAATCACAGGCCTATCGCGCTCAAAAAGGGCTTGCTGATGTAGGGCTCAAATGGCATGCAAAAAAGAATGCAATTTGGTTTAATATTTGTTTGAATTTTGGGATTAAGGGTTATTAAAATTTGGTTAAAGTTTCGTTCGACACAACAATTTGTATTAAGGTTTATAAAGCCTAATGTATCATTCTGCCTATGTTTTATTTAAGCAACATGGTCAATAATTTTTATAAGCACATAAAACCTTTCACTATTTTAATATTCCCAACAAAAATACCTAATCGATGCATAATATTTTTCAATTATAAAATGAGAATGAATTATTCAAAAAATAAATAACAGTAACAGTCACTGCACTTAAAATAATCACTTACCTGAGAGTACAGACTGAACACTGTTAAGAAGGATAGTAAATTCCAGCAAAATTGCCAATTTAGAAACCGCGTTTATGATGATTGTACTGCTCGTAAACCCCTGATTGAAATCCTAGCGAAACACAACAGTGAGAACCCAAAAAACAATTCCTATCGCACTAACAATAAAAATGATAGCCAAATCTCATTTTTTATCAAAGAATAAGGAAAAGGACCAAATTATTAAAAAATAATAAATAAAATCCAAAATATTCAACTCTTTAATAACAAAAAATAAAAATGTTAAATTTCTAACTTTAAAGTTTTCAACTTTTCAATAATAAAAAGTGACACTAAAATCAAAATTAAAATGCTCAATTTTCATTAAAGACTCAATTTCAAAGAAAATAAACAAATACTAAACTTCAAAATATTAAAACTTTTAATAATAACGAAATTCCCAATTTATAAAAATAATTAGCGACTTCGAAATTAAACAACCATTCAATCATTTAAAAACAAAAAATCAAAGTTCCAAAGTAATTCGTAACGACATGTTTTCTGTACATCTAATCGCATTAACCATCAAAGTGGCATATATGATACTAGCAGTAGAAAAATTTCAGCGAACCAGAATGCAGTGAGGTTCTCAAATTTAATGATTGGCTAAACAAGAAATCTGTGGAGAGATGTGAGAAGCGGGCTGGGAATGGAGATATATGTGCAGTAGTACATTTGATATATTGAACACGTCACTAAAAACAGTACAAATACCATCGTCAAAGTCTAAATGATAAACAATCAAATAGTAACCCTAGGTATTAGCGATTTATATTGAATGAAATAAACAACATCAAATCATTCTCCTGTCCAGTGAAAACACTGGTTCAATTGGGTAAGGCGAATGATATGATTGCAGTAAGCACGGTTGATCAGTATGTTTCATAATATCATCGCTCATCACTATAGTACTTGACTTGCACTGAACTCATAATCTGACAGCCCATTTCTGTATATCTTTAAAATATGAAATAGTTAAAGTTTATAAATTCTCAAGGCTTGAAGGCTAAAACAATATATGGCTGTAATTTTTTTTCACTGTGTAAAAAGTCTCGCATGTACGCTGCCAAAAACAACTAATACATACTGAAGAAGGAGCAGAGTGTAATGGCCGTGTCCAAAATGAAGGATTTCTTACTTCGATCCAAGCCACACAGTCCTGGTTCTCTGCGTCCAAATGTCTCGGCTGCTCTGAACAGGGTGGCCTTATGGTCTGAACGAAATTGGGTGTTACAGAATTTCAAGCATCACCTTCAGCGCGTTGGAGAATGTCGACGACAAATTCATCTTCTAATCAACGTGTCATTATTCCTTCAACATCCATACGTTTCAGAATCCAAACAGACATGCGTTTCAAAGTGCGCGTTGGAGTATGTCGACAGCAAATTCATCTTCCTAATCAACGTGTCGTTATTCCTTCAACATTCACACGTTTCAGAATGCAAATAGACATGCGTTTCAAAGTTTAGCTCTAATCTCTCATACGTGGAGATAAATAAGATGCACAGTAAATTTTTAATGATCCTTTGGTTAAAAATTAATTTTAGGATTTAAATACTTGATTTAAACATGCAAGGAGGTTATAGTTTTTAATTTCATTCATTGATTGAGTGGCGACGACGAGAATATACCGGCATATTTCAATGTAGAGCATTGGATGGAAAAGATTAATTAGCATAATCACTAATAAAGCGATTTCCGATAGAGAGCATGGGCATAATTAAAGAAACAAAGATTTCCTCCAAATGACAACCTACTTGTGAACAATGACTGGAAGCGCATGGCCTCCTATGTGGCAGATGTTAATCTGGTTGAAATAGAAGGTACAAATTTACCGCACCAGAAATTACCCCATTCCGATCTTTTTGAAGGACGTGCATCTCCGTTAGAAGGGGGTGTATTTGATTTGGCCGTAATATGTTCTTCTCAATCCGACCTTTTTTAATGATTTGGGAGTAGACAACTTCTACAGTGGACCTGCTACATTTGGGGGCACAGAGATGCATGATATTTAATATGTATGTTTTGAACAAACCAATATGCAGCACGTTAACAGTCTTACGTTCGCCGGTGAGCAGGGAATGTAAAGATTCTAGAGATTTCAGTCACTTACGCGTATGATTATATTATGAATTAGCATTTCCAGAAATTGATTTCCGTTTTGTCAATCTTTTCAAGTTATTTTAAATACCCAAGAGGACATTTGAGTCACTTACACGTATGATTATAATATGATAGCATTTCCAGAAATTAATTTCGGTTTTGTCAATCGTTACAAGGAATTTTAAATACTCAAGAGGACATACAATGATATTTCAAATTGAGGTCACATAATGAGTGAGTGAAAATCAAACGACAGAACAAGGCTGTTATCGCGGACCATTTAACGTTGCACGCCCACCACTAAATTGTAAAGTAAAGGTCGTACATTCATTGAATAACAAAAAAACTATTTTGCATTTATGTATGGTTTGGTGGATAAAAATTTTAGTGTAATATATTTTTCTGTTTTATGGTCATTTGGGTTTATGCAGAGTGGTTATGAGAAATAATTGTTATTTTTAGTATTTTTTTTTTTTTAATATGGTGTGTTTGGTTGTAATAAGTTATTCATGTTTTATTTTTTTTATATAGCAATTTCAATAAAACCAAAATATATATATTTTATGTAAAATATAATATAATATGTTATTGAAGAGAAATTAAATAATAATATATTTTACAATTAATTATAAAAATATAGAAATTAATAATTAATATAATGTAATGTTAAATTTAAAAATTGAAAAAAAAATATGAACTTAATATTATTTTAAATTTTTTAATTAAATTAGTTCTATTTAAAATTTAAATTTACTAATTATTAAAAGACTTAATTTTAGGAATTTGGTTTTTGTGATCCATAGAATATATATAAAAAAATTTAGTGATAATTTATTATTCTATATGCAGTTTAACTAATAAAAAAAATGACTTTTTTTCTCAACTTTTTTCTTCAATTTTGTCAAAAATTGTTAAATATTTTTAAGAATCATAAATTGAAGCTATTTAATTAACACCATTTTTGTTTTCCTTCAAGACCTCAATCCACCTGTCCATTCAAAAATACATTCTAAATTTTAAACTACAAAAACATGATCTTATTTATTAATTGGAGTGCACCTTTTTAAAATAACTGTATAATCTAATCAGAGATATAAATATATATAATAGTGTTGGTTAATTTTATTTTTTTTAACTAGAACATGATTTTTTTGGAGAATTGGTAACTTCAAAAATACAATTATTTCATAAATGCAACAAACAACCGAAAACCATTGTGATACAACTATTTCATGAATGCCACAACAAGACATTTGACCACTACATCATGCTGACATGGCTCTAGGAAATCCCTCATCTGGTCATGCTGACCCCATGACCCCATGGCTATGGGGAATCCCTCATGGGAATGTAACATTTCAGGATCGTGAAAAAATACTAGATTTCCACCATTGACTCCAACTCCTGTGGACTTAAAATATGAGGACATGGGGTCACAACTTACAAAAGGAGGATGTCTGGTGAGTTTTAATCCACTTATAACTACATGCTTCATGAACCCATTTAATATGGCCTCCCTCTGTGCAATCACAAATTCAACCACTCTACCTAAGTCCAATCTTGCCAAAACAGTATTAGATCATTTAAAATCTATATTAAATATTAATTTGTTGAAAAAATTATTTAATTTAATTTGAAATTTTACCAATATATAATATATAGAGAACAAAAAATAATAATTTATTGTAATTATAATTATTGATTTTTTTTTATTAATACAATTATAAATATTTTAAAATTAAATTTATTCATGAAAATAATATGGTTAACGATCTTGTTATAAAATATTATATGATACAAATTCAAACCTTAATGATTGATCTAAGACTTTTGTGATCCATAATGTAGACGAATGTCTTTCATATTATATGATTCAAGATTCAAATCTTAATGATTGATCTAAGACTTTTGTGATCCATAATGTAGATGAATGTCTTTTGGATTAATTGGATTAACCATGTAATGTGGTTCATCCTCGAGACAAGGTGGAGAAGGTAATCCATCCTAATAAATAAATAGTGTGGATGCATCCTGTTGAGAACTACTCTTTGAGTACTAGTCGTTAAACACTAGAAAAAATTAAATTAGTTAGCTAATTAGTTATGAGGGAAAATATTAAAAAAAATTATTTAAAAAAAAATTATTAATAAATAAAAAAATTAAAATAAAATTTATTAATAAATAAAATTTTATTTAATAATAAAATAAATATATATATAAAATAAATTTATTTAATATATTTTTAATATTTTTTCTCATAATTAATTAAATAATTTAATTTTAGCTAGTTCTCAATGGCTATTTCTAGAAAATGATGCATCCACACTATTTATTCATTAAGATTGATTAGCTCTCCACCTTAACCACATTAGATGGTTCAAAACGTCAACCAAATTCTAATGATGTCATTAATCCTAAAGTTATTCATCTAAATCTTAATGAATCAACCTTTAAAAAAACAAACTAAATTCAAATAAAAATACAAACCTAACATTTAAAACAGAAAAATTATATATGGGGAAAATATTGACCATTCATATATTACAATATCAGTAATTATAATAATTATAATTTCTTTGATTAATGTTAACTATTAATATAATTTATTGGGTTAATGTTAATTATACACAAGTTAGTATTTAATAGAAAATGTATTATTATGTTAGAATGATTTAATTAATGTGGGTATTATTAATATTATTATGTTACAAAATGTATTATTATGATGACATTCATGTCATAATTGGTTGGCAGTGAGGCGTTTCAATGAATTTAAATCTTTACCATTCACATAATAATTATTGATAATTAAATTAAAATTTTGGAAGTCCTATTCTAAAATAAAGATGTCTACTGGTATAAATATGTACATAGTTTAAAATGAAATATTTTAATCAACATAACAATTAAAATAGTTGAACTCGAAATATTTTTTTGAACACCACAATTGAAATATATTACTTATGATCCATATTGTCCACATTAAAATGTTTTGTTTGTTATTGATATATTTTTAAATACACACACTCTCATATTGGGAGCTATAAAATGTATATCCATGTAGTATAATCATTAGTATTTTCGAAAATGTTATATGTCAATAGTGTGTCTCTCTCCTATATTATTTTTAAAATATATTTTGTTATTAATATTTTTTAAATGTCATATCTCAACTCCATATAAAAAATTGAATAAATTATATATATTTCTAACATTTTAATGTGGAAATCATAAATAAATATTTCAATACCCATATTCAATAATTATTTATCTAAGCTATGTATATATTCTATAAAATAACTAGAAAATAAAAATAAAAAACAAATCTTACAGTTAAAACATTTTATTCCTGTATTTCTCATAAAAAAATAGATATGCAATCCCTTCCATTCTCAACATAAAATTAAAACATGTATATATAATTAACCACCATAAATTTATGTTAAGCTCATATAAATCTGAGATTTATACTAGTTATGTTGTAAAGCATCCCTATTTAACTTTCCTAAACTGCCAGGTGTATCATTATGCACCATTGATTTTAATGTTAGACGATTGAAATAGTTTCAACCTTAGGATTAAATTGGTTACAGAGGAAAGCGATTTTAGAAAAATGCACAACTGACAATGCAAATTCTAAAAATGCCCTGCCTGGTTCTAGAAATAAATGAGGTTTGCGACAGAAGGAAGAAGGAGCCCATTTCCTCCTTTTCCAAAGAAACAGTAGCAGCGCCCATGATGGAGGAGGCTAGACACATTCCTCACATTTCCCTCGTCCAAGAGAGTCCAGGGGACTCCACTCCCTTCTCATCATCATTTCTTTGTTGATCTAAATCACAATCCCATAGCCTCCCATTTGTCTTCAAGGTCCTCTCATTACAAGAACAAAAGTAGAGTTGATCATCGCTATCAGAGGCCCAATGATAACGCTGAAGAAGCACCATCATCGTCCTTTGTTTCTGTGTGGGTTAGTGTTTCTGAAAAGCCTCCAACTTCTTCTTTTGACAACATCAATCACTCTAAAGACCTAGAATTGTCTGCTACTTCCCCAAGACAATGCATTGCACACCATCCGCTGTAGAACTAGCAAGAATGCCAAGCTTATCACATGGAAATGGATATTGCTGAAGAAGGGGATGATTTAGATGGTTGGAGTGCCGAAGGGTGTCCTCTGGTGGATATTTCCCAAAGGTTAATTGTTGCAGATCCACCAGGTAAGTATTCTTATTTGATTTTATTTGCAGGTTTTATTTACTTGGTCACTTCATTTTATGGATGAAACATTAAACGATGTGTTTTAAATGCCCACCCACTTGAAATTATGTGATTTTAGTCCGTCCAAAGGGAAAGGAAATGCTTTTTGAATCCGATCTGGACAAATTTTGTGAAAGGCAGAAGCAAACTGACTATGGGAAGAACATTGTCGGCTATGAAAGATACCAAGAGCTTGTTCCTCGGTATTAGGCCTTTCCTCGCCCTTTAGTCCTCTTGTTCAAGTTTAGCTAGGTCTCTGTCCACATTAGGTTTTGATCTTATTTATGATAGCTGAAAATGCAAGTGTTTTTGTTTGGCTCTGTCAGAAACTAGAGGAAGAAATATGTGCATCCTCAAAATCCTGACATCAAGCAGATGTGCAACAAGCGTAGCTGGTATGGGAAGGTCAAAAAATGGAGGAGAAGGCTTCATGAGTTTGATCCCCCTATGAGTGAGAATAAGGAAACCCCTCAACCATTTTCTTTTGATAATGGAGATGATGGATTAGCAGACCACAGTCAAGATGAGAAAGATGCAACAACCTCTTCTAGTTCAGAGGGAAATCCCAAAGAGGAAGCTGGTGGGATCTATGCAATCTATGAATATTGGGATATTGATGATGCAATGGATCCATGAGTAAAATATGACTAATTGGAAGCCTACCTGAAGCACCATCGTCATCCTCTGTTTCTATGTGGGTTAGGGTTTAGGCATGGCAGTCTCTGTAATCTGCGCTCCCTTCTCCAGTCTAACATTGAAGTTCCCAATGAACATAAGGATAATATTAACACCTTTCACTATAATTTCCTAATAAGTATTACCTTTTAATGCCCCATTTAAACTAATAATAATTATTTTTTTCATGATTAGTATACATTAACTAAGAAATAGTTTTTTTTTTCTAAAATTTAATTCATTAATATTTAAAAAAGTATTTTTTAATGAAAATATGAATGAACACCAGAAAATAGCCAAGAGCCGAGATCTTAGCAGTCTTTGTGATCTGCCCCTTTTCTGGTCTAATATTTAAGTTCCCAACCAGTATAAGGAAAATATTAACACTTTATGGAATTTAGTGGATGAATTCACTATTTTTTTATTATGCTCAATTTGAATAGAATGTTTTTTTTTCTCTTAAACCAACTAAATACAATTTCGAATTAAATTGTAAATTTTTATTATTTAAAATATTTTTTATACCTAAATAAATTAAAAACCCAAAAAAAAAAAAAACCTTAAAACACTTAAATACTGGAAATTTGCAATTTCAACTAGTCAAACTTACTGGAAATTTGCAATTTAAACTACTTAAAATTGCTTAAAACTCACTATCAAATATGAGATAAAATTAATTGAAAAGAATAAAAAAATATATATTTTTTTAATACATTTCTCCATTTTAGTGTATGATTTTCAATATGCGAATCCGTTTTGGCAGGGTATTTAATGATTTAAATGATAGAAGCAGTTAACCAAACATGCTATTTATTTATTTTTTATTTTTTTTCATATGAAACTTAGAATATTGTATCACCAAAGTGCCCTCATTCTGGTCATTTTTAATGGTCGTTGAAATTATAAATTCGAGGTGTAATTAAATTTATTTTACTGTTTTTATTAGTATTCTAGGTGTAATTAAATTTATTTTACTGTTTTTATTAGTATTTATTGAACATAGTTTATTAATTATTATGTCAACATTCTAATAATTTATAAATTTATTTATAATATTAAGAATTTTAAAAATCAGCTTACGATCTTCTAATAATATGTTCCTAATTACAGTCATTTATTTATTTTCTAATCATCTAAAAAATGAATTATATATATACTTACAAATCTTACATGTTATAAACTTTATCTTTTCCAATGACTTAGTGAATATATTAGTGGTATTTTTATTCTTAAAATTCATTAGATCAATTTTTATTGGTTGAATTTTTTCTCTTACAAAATGATGTTGATTTTTAATATGTTGTGATTTTGTTTAATAAAATGGATTATTTGTAAATTTTATTGAACTTTGTTTCTCCACTTGATAGTTGTAGCTACTACTTTCCTTTCTCCTATATCTTAAGAATTCACATTCTTAAGTAGCAATGCACAATACTTTGTACTCAATTTTAGGGGACAATGAAACAATTAGATACTTATGACTGCTCCAACATAGAATCATTAATCCTATATGAAATCCATATCCAATGGTTATTTTTCTATCATTTGGATCACCAGCACAAAATATGAATAACATGTCAAATCAACACTCAAATGATTAGTATAATTAATACCAAAGTCAGTAGCTCCATGAAGGTTTCTAATGACTTTCTTGGCATCCTTGCAATGGCTTTCATGTGATGTGACTTAGTATGAAATTATTATGTTGAATTAGTATGTAATATTAGGTTTCATTGTGTTAAGTAATTTGAATTTTCCACCTTTTTCCCATACAAAGTACCATTTTTTTTTTTTTTATATTATCATTAGTGTAATGTTTGAGAGTGAAATCAGATTCCCAGAAGACATCAAGTAGGCTGTCCCGGCTACCATAAATCTGAGCAATCATTGAGTTTGGTGTTGTTTGGGCATATAGAGTCATTCATGGAACAACCTAACTTTCATCTGATAGCTTGTTATTGCTCTGTTAATAAAAAATTTGAACTAGTTTCTTTTCATTTTGTTAGGCTTGTTTCTCTTAAATTATTATGATATATTTTGAATATATCTAAATCAAGGCATGATTTCCTAGAAATGATTTCCTTATAATTTTGCTAAAATTAGTTTCTCTTCATTTTGTTAGGCTTGTTTCTCTTAAATGATGATATATTTTGAATATATCTAAATCAAGGCATGATTTCTTAGAAATGTGTTCCTTCGAATTTTCTTGTTTATCAGTATGATAATTTTAATAATTTACTATGATATAATTTTTGGTGAATTTCCTATTTGGAAGACCAATGGGATGCCAATTATTTGTAGGTAGACCTTCTACATGCACAAGAAGTAAAGAAGAAGCTTCAAATTCATGTGAGAGCATTTTCTCTATACTACTCTTTCCTACTTGCATGGTTCATATAAGAGCATTTCCTTTATACTACTATTTCCTATGTTACTATTTTACAACGCTTTCTTTGCAATATATGATGCAATTGCTAATTATTTATTATTTTTTAATATAACATTAAAAAACACCTTTTTCCATATACTAAAATACCACTTAACACAATTAAAAATATATATAAATAAACTATAAATTTTAATATTTAATATTATTTAATCATAAAAAAATTAAAAATAAACATACTACATCTTTCCTCATTAAGAAGTATTGAAAAGGAATATATACTTGTTTGTGTTTTTCATGCTCTCCTTCAGCGGGAAATGAGAAGGGCAACGAGAACACAGCCATAAATATGGTGGTGTCGATGTTGATAGCCAAATAAAGCATCTATGTGAAGGAAAAACAATCGTAATGTACGTATGTTTGTGTTTTGCATGCTCTCCTTACAAAGGAGTAAAAGAGGGCAACGAGAACATAGCCATGAATATGGTGGCATCGATGTTGATAGCCAAATAAAGCATCTATGTGAAGGAAAAACAATCATAATGTATGTATTTTTTTTATGGTAGATTATTTGTTTTGTACAAGAAAAGGGGAACAAGAACATAGCCATGAATATGGTGAAATATATTTTCAATTCCAAATAGAGCATCTATGTGAAGGTAAAATAGAAATAACCTCATTAAGGTATGTATGTTTATTATAAATATATATTTTTAATTAGATTTAGGTTTTATTACGCTTTAATTTTTTTATTGTGAGGAGTGAAGGATGGGAGAAAATTATCATGTTTTTAAATTAGAATAAAACTCATATAATTATGGTTATGACATCATAAAATTGGTTTAAGTTTTACTAAGCTTCACACAATTTTAGTGACAACATCATATAATTGGATAAGTAATTATTTTATTCAAAATTAGAACTAATTCACTATAAATTTAATCTACTAAAATAAATAAATAATATTATAATATTATGTTTCATTAAAAGGAAATATATTTACCTATAATAATACTATAATAATATATGTGTCTTACATATAAAAGGTTATGAATTATTATTTTAATTATGTGTTTGTGAGTGGAATAATACAACACTTACAAAAGGCGGGGAGAGAGTTTGTTGTGTGTGTGAGAGAGAGAGAGATTGGAATGAATAGAAAGAAAAAAATAGATACCGAGAGAAATGAAAAAATAGGTAAATAGGGAGAGATATATAAATAGGGATAGGGGTAGGGAAGCGATAGAAAGGGGTTGAGAGACGGGATGATTATGTAGAGAGAGTGAGAGAAAGATGGGGAAGGAAGAGAGAGAAACAGGGAGATAGATGTCGGTGGAAGAGAGAGAGAGAAAGATATAGGGGGAGGAAGTGAGAGAGCGAGAGAGAGAAATATGGGCAGGGGGAGAGAGAGGGTGATAATAGGAAATAGGGAAATAGGGAGATAGATAAAACGAGGGAGTCATAGGTATAGAGAGAAAGTAAGGAAGGGGTAGAGATAGGAGGGAAGCAAGGGAGGAGCAAGAGAGAGAAAGGGATATAGAAAGAGGGAGAGAGGTAATGAGGATTTTACAAGTAGAGGGAGGGGTCTTATCAAAGGGGAGAGGAGTATAGGAGAGAAACATAAAAATGGACAAATACAAGGATAAGGATAGAGAAAAGGATGAATAGGGGTGAATGAGGCCAGAGAAAGAGAGAGATGGAGGAAGGGAAGGGGGAGAGAGAGAGAAAGAGAGAGAGAGAGAGGGATAAATGGATAATGAGAATGGGAGAGAATACATGAAAGCACAGGGAGAGAAACACAAAAAATGGATATGGAATGAGAGAGAGAGCGAGTGTTACAAATGGCTAGAGAATTTTATGATGAAAATATAGTATTTTGCAATATATTTTAATAATCATAAAGGCATATTTATGGGATCAAATTTGAAGCAAGACATTTTTGCGTCAATAGCTATAAATATGAGAAATACCTAGTCTATATCCAAATTATAATTACATACAAAATACCAAAGGATTATTCAACATTTCCCCCCTTTATCTGAAGGGACATCTCACATGCAAAGTAAACATCTAAATATTTCAAACTTTTCACGCCCGAATGCTTTGGTAAATGTATCTGGAATTTGTTCTGAAGTTGGACAATGTGTCAAACGAATTATTTTTGCCTCTACATGATGTAAAATCAAATGATACTTGGTGTTGATATGCTTTATTTGATCATGAAACTTTGGATTCTTGGCCAATTGAATTGCAGAAGAATTGTCCACAAATAGAGGTGTCGAATCCTTTTGTTTCTCCTGCAAATATTCAAGTATTTTGTGAAGCCAAATGATTTATTTTGTAGCTTGAGCTGCTGCAACATATTCAACTTTGGTGGTAGAATCAATAGGAACAAATTTCATGCATGATCTCCAACTGATGGTTTTTTATCCAAGATTCATCAAAATAAGAATATGAATAACTAGCAAGATGAAAGTGTAAAAATTTTGAATCTTTGATGTCATATGTTTGGGTTCCTTTTAATTATTTAAGAATATTTTTTCTACTACACAATGCACCTCACAAGGTTGATGTATAAATCTGGAAGGCATAACAAAGGTTATATTAGGACGAGTAGTAGATAGATAAATGAAAGTTGCAATAAGTTGTCTTTACTTTGTTGGATATTCAAATGGTTTTCCTTCTTTTAAGGCGAGTTTCAAATTTCATTCCATTGGAGTAGAAACATGATTACAATCCAACATACAATATGTGTTCAATGAATTTCCAACGTATTTCCTTTGAGATTTAAAAATATATTAAGGTTTTTGTTAAACTTCAATTCCAATATAATAATGAAGTAAACCTAAATATGCCATATCGAAAACCTTTTTGCAATTCCTTATTAATAGATGATATATTTTCATGATTTTTCCCTGTAATAATCATATCATCAACAAAGATAACTAGATATACAACTGACCTTCAAACATTCTTAGCAAAAAGAGTTGCATCATCTGGGTCAAAATGTTTATAATTCAACTTAGGGAGATGTTTAGTTAGTTTCTCATACCATGCACATGGTGCTTGTTTCAAGCCATACAAAGACTTCATTAATTTGCATATATTTTGTTCTTTCCCATTGACAGAAAAACCTTCTCATTCAAGCATGTAAACATCTTCTTTTAAATCTTCATTTAAAAAGAAATTTTAGCATCCATGTGATGAATTTTCCATCCTTTCTGAGCTACAATAGCAAACAAAGCTCTAATAGTGCCCCATTTAGCTGTAGGAGAAAATGTCTATGTATAGTGAACACCCTCTTTCTCTGCATATCCCTTTCTTACAAGTCTTTCCTTGTGCTTATCAAGTAAACCATCAGCTTTATAGTTAGTTCTGTCAACCCATTTTAAACCAATAGTTTTGATGCCAACATGATGATCCAACAACCTCCAAGTGCCATTTTGTATGAGGGCATCATACTCCATTTTCATTGCATATTTCCACTTATCATAACTAGTAGATTATTCGAAACAGGTAGCTTCGCAATCAAGAGAAAAAATATATTCACAATCATGAGAATAATTACCTGAAGAAATCCCTCTCTTAAACTCATCATATTTCCTCGAGAATGTTATAATAATAGTTGATATTGGTAGACATTGTGAAGTAAGTTTCTCATCTTGTGAAATAAAATCTTCATTACTTTATGTCCCACTCTCTATCCTTGTTGTGTCTCTCCTTACTATCCCTAAATAAATACACTTATCATCTAATTTCTCTTCAGTGGCAAAATTATTATCATCATTGACAGGAAATTTTAAAGGAAAATCTAGACATTGATCTAAAATGGGAATCCCCCCTTTAGGATGTGGAAGAATATTATCAAATTCATAGTAAAATTTCTTAGGAAAAAACTTCTCTAAATGATTAGGTTTCATAGAAACAATGGATATATCTTGATAACATTCAATAAAAAATACATCTCTTTCCAAAATAAGTTTTTTATTCTCTTCATCATACAATTTCATGCCTTAGAAGTCATAGAGTATCCTAAAAATATACAACGTCTACTTCTTGGACTCAAATTATTTCGTTGTTGTTTAGGAATCACAACATAACATTTAGAACGAAAAAAAAATCAAATGTTGAACAACAAGAAGACGATTGTACCACATCTCATATGGAGTTTTATTTTTTATGATAGAGGAAGGTTATAGATTTATAATATAAGCTATCATTAACACTACTTCTCCCCAAAATATCAATTTTACATTCTTCAAAAACATCTTCGATGTAACCATATTAAGCAGTGTTTTATTCATTCGTTTTACAATGCCATTTTGTTATGGATCATAAGGTATCGTGGTTTGCTGTTTCATGGAATTATCTTGGAAATATTTTTCAAAAACATGTGAATTATATTCTCCTCCATTAACATTTCTTATAGTACCCATATTAATTTTAGCTTCATTTGTAATCAAGAGATGAAATTTCTTAAACACATCAAAAAGTTCTGATTTTTCTTCAAGAAGATAGACCCAACACATCCTTGAATAATCATCAATAAAAGTAAATATATATTTATTTTCATTAGTGGTCTCAATAGGCATACGTCCACACAAATCTAAGTCTATGAGACTTAATTTCCTTGAAGCTCTAGATGTAGAACTTTGAAAAGACTGTTTTTGATGCTTCTCTAAGATACAAGCATTACAAAGAGAATTTTATTGGAACTTTTGGAAGTTCCTTAATCCCATTTTGTCTCATAATTATATTAATTTCATAATTAATATGTGTCTAGTCAATCTAGCATCCTAAATTGCTAACATAAATTATCAATCAAGGCTAGTAAATTGATGAAGTGTGGTGCACTATATGTGCTTAATAAACCTACTTCTTACTTCGTTGTGTTTGTATTTTTATTTTTTTTTGGGTTTTGTCTTTTTAATCCTTAGTGTGATATCCTAGGCTATTAGAAAAGTTAAAATGAATCTAATTAAAAAGGAAGAAAAGGAAATGTTATGAAACTAAGTTAATTTACTATAAAAGAAATCAAAGTTTATGAACTAATTCTAAGACCTAGTTTTGACCAAAAAAGATAAAGCAAGTACTTAATTTAGTGATTAAACCTAATCCATTGATCTATGACTCAATTGAGATTAAAAAAAATGAAAGCAGGGAAATGTGTCAACAATTGTACTTCAAGTTGTTTCAACATTCAATTATTAGGTCAAAGCCCTATGAGATGAAGCCAACTGTTTGCACTTTAGTTCCTAAAGTCTAAAACAGAAAATAGAGAATGCAATTGAGATTAATCTATGATGCTTTAATTACTTCATCTACCCAATGTGTGGAGAGTGACCCCCTTGAGGTAATGTTTCTAAGAAATCATTGTATCTGTCTAAACTAAAGAATTACAATAACTCAAAAATTGCATTAAATATAATCTTTTAATCATCCTCGCAAAGTATATTTATATTAGTCTCTTTTAGGATGACCTTTAAGAATATTTTTTTGTTGCAATGGAATGAGGATCTTCTAACTACAGCCAATTAAGTGAATAATTAACTTATCAAGTATCATCCAATTATGAAGCTTGTGACCCCTTGGTATGGCTTTCAGATAAACCAATTACACCCTTAATTCTTAGCAGGAAAATGACAAGAAATGAAATCTATTCAACCACTACACTTATAAGACATTTAACCATTCAATATAAGATTTGGTAAATAGGAAAAATGGACTTCATAAATGCTTAGCTAGACACAACAATTGATAACTATCTTGAAAGATAAAAATAATAAACTAAGCAACCATGTTTCTCAACACTTCAACCTTTATTCCAATCCTGAAGACAGAGTTCCTATCTCCTTGAAATGGTTTCGGAAGACAAATATCCATAGTTGCATTTAAACTATTGAAAACTAGAAATTAAGCATGAACATAAATTGCTAAACAAAATTGAAGAAATCTAACTAAAAAGAATAATAAAAACCTCTTTTGGCAACAGGGGCCCTCTGCTATCAACTTGGTTGACTCCTAGCTTGTCAGAAGTGAAATCAAACCAGCATTTGATGACTGAACTTCTTTATTGATAAACTCACAACTATACATCCCATTCCATCTTAAGCTTTGTTACAAAACATTCTATAATCCTTTCCCTACTTTTCCTATTTTTCACCTCCTTTGATAGGAGAAAGCTTCCCCTATTTATAGAAAAATATGAGAAGTTATCTCATTAATGAGAGTCCATGAATCTGTCCCCATATATCTAGAGTTGCAATCAAAATAGGAAATGATAAGACACATGTTCTCTTAGAGCTTCAATACAAATATGAAATGCGACACATATCCTCATGATCCCATGATCTTCTCCACTCAAATTCGAATTTGGTTTTGGGAGGCCACATAAAGGTCTTTTAGAAGCTTCCTTTTGACCTACACATGTCACAAAAATCATAACAAATATATAAATATATATGAAACTATGTAATTTTCTAGTTTCTAATCATAAATTCACTTTAAACACATAAAATAAATAATTTTGGAAGACAATGATCCTAACCCATAAATTTATGAAAATATTTACTTGATGTAGGTTTTTAGGTCAGATAGTATGAAATGAGAGCTGAACAGTTATGACATAATGGAAATATGTATGAATATGGAAAACAATTTTGAGACTCAACATACCCCCCAAATTAAGTTGTTGCATGTCCTCATGAAACTATTGCAATGATTCATTTGTCCATGAGTTGATATTTTATGAGTTTTGACTCATATAGATTCATTCCAAACTTTTCTTCATGATATTTTCTTTTGGCAAAGTATAATACATTTAGTTGCAATTTTTTTTTTTTTTAATGGTTGGTTCTTGTGTAACAATTCTTTATTTTCTTCGTTGAATCAAAGTTCATGAAAACATTTATAATCAAATACTATAATAACTCATCAATGAATTGATAATTTGCAAGGCATATAATCTTTTGGATCATGTTGCAACAATAGCTGGTTGGGAAGTATATGTGGGTTGGAATTAATTGAAAATGTGTAATAGTGTATGACATATGAATATGAAATGATGTCCCTTCTTGTAACACCCCTAGTTTTATGTTTTCTTCAAGCTAGACATTGAACTTTAATCCAAAGGGGAGTGGACCACAATGGACACATATTGTGTGGATGTAATTAAGTATTTAATTATGAAAAATAAATAAAATAATTCTGTGCATATTGAACAAATGAGAATTATGAGATCACTTGCCAAATCCATGAGGTGTGGAAAGAGGCTAAGACTTTCCCCAAAAATCTTTCAAAAATCCTTGAAAGAATTTATTTCTAAATTAGATTTATGAGGAAAAATCTAGTTTTCCCCAATGAGGTGGAGAGTAGTTGGGAAGAGGTAAAAAGCTGGGAAAAGCAGAAAGCAGCTTCAAAAGTCCCTAAATAAGGGAAGCCTAGGCAAACAGGAAGAAAAGCATCCTGTAATTCTGGATGCAGAATTAGAAACATGCTTTGGGGAGCAAAAGCTTAAATAAGCTATTCCAGAACAGATTGGGGGTTGGTCTGTTCCTGGAGATGATCTCAGCTCGGGGGTGACTTTTGGAGATAGAGGAATTCTAAGGTTGGGAGGACTGGTCAGTTGCAGAAGTGGTATGCCTAGAATGTTTATGTATGGTTGAATTTCTTGCTACTATATTGTGTGATTTATGACTGTGGATGTTATTTTATTTTATATCTGAATTTGATATTCCATACATTTAACATAATTGTTGAGAAGAAATTAATCCTCTCAATTTCTATAGAGTTGTAGGAATAGGAATTATGGGGAAAATCATCCAGAAACTCTAAACTTGTTGCTGGTTTAAATCTGGGGATTTATACTACTCCCATAATCCATTAAGATTATAACTTTAATCTGCTTCTGTGAAATTATTAACTTAATTATGTAGGAGTCAGGAATCCAGACTTAGAAGATTATTTATGAACTTGAAGAAAATGTAAATATTCGGGGCTGTCCAAACATTACAGATATAAATTTTCTGAAGTGTATGCTTATGTATCTCGTAAACTACTGCAAAAAGAAAAAAATCTGAGTTGAACAATAACCAATATGAGTTCACAGAACTATATACATTCAAACAGAAAATTTGAACAGTACCAAAGAAATTAATAATACCACAATGACAGAAAGAGTAAAATAAGAAATTTCTTCATCCTAGCTAAGCACTATCTCTCTAGTTGTTAGATAAATTATTAACTGGATGAGTTGCATGCACAGTAGGTGTAAGAAGGAAATCTTAATCAATTTGGCAATTTCCTACTTTTGATATAGTAGTAAAATGTCAATAGTGAAATCCAATTGTTACATACCAGCAGATAATTATAATCTAAAAATAGCATGAATAGTGAAAAATCTCTGGAATATGTACTAGAGATAATTATCAAAAACCACCAAACTGAGATTTCTAAGATCGTAGTGAAGAAAGTGTTGGCAATAAAGAGTTACACATTAACTGAGATGGTAATTTCAGATACAGGAATTTCATTGAATTAATGTTATGCATAGTGAACAAAAATAATGATGACCATCTACAGAGTAAAGATTACTCAGCTAAGAACATATGTATATTTGGAAAGGAAGCACATAAAAATATCTAAGTCCATAAAATAATAGCCGTACGAAATGTAATAATGTTCATTTTTTAGTAGAGTATACATAAACCCTATACTGTCAATATAGGGTATATCTCAAAATTTATTAAAATGTCTGAATCCCAAGAGATTCGATTTACAATCTACACTTAACTAGGAGACAGAAATTAAAAAGTTCGGTGGCAACTCCTTGAATCATTCTCGAGAATAACTGGTGAATACCAACCTGGAGTAGGAATAAAACGAGCGTTAACTCCTAAACGTCAAAAGTAATAGCTCGGCGAATAACCTCATTGGAATTTCCAATAATGTCAGTTAAATGTGTACCTACACAACAACAGAATGAGTTAGAGACTGTCGTGAGGCTGTGTCTAAACAAGCCGATATAAATAAACAATAGAAAAACTAAATTTAATGTAATAATTCAAGGAAATAAGGGCTTTAAGTAGTCGTTCTCACCTAAGAGAGATAGCCAAGGTGAGATGAGAAATACTGATGAATTACCAACAGAAGCAAAATTAATAAACCCTGGGTTCATACTCAAATAATAGTTACGATAACATTAAACCACATAGTAGAGCAGATTTGTACCAAAACAAATTGAGGAAGGGCGCATCCCGAACGCAGATAAGAAGAAAGCGTTTCACAATTCCATGGACGACATGGTAGTGTCGGACGAAGACTGAGGACAAAATCATAACCTCAGATTAATCAAAAAAAAAAAAAGATAGACACACAGGCATCATGTACCTACTATAGGATGCATGAACAAGGGTTAGCATAAAACAAATTGTTTAGAGCAGAAAGGTATGTGGCATATACATAGAAGCTGAATCATATACTGCCTATTGAAACAAATAGATCTAGGGAGGAAATTCCCATGCTGAGACGATGTCAAACAAATTAACACACCAGTCGTGTCATACAATGTATGAATATAGTAATAATTCATAAAACATGAAAAAACAAATTTATAAAAACAAATGCAACGAAGCCATATGGGCCGTGCAACACGAACATAGGCGCTTTGGGATTACCATCAATCTTCCCAAATATAAATCATAAAAACTTATGAAAACGAATGTATCATTATACTACGCCATATTAATTCTAGACCTTGTGACTTAAATAATAATTGCGACAAAAAAAAAATATGAGCCACAATCCTTAATATCTTGGAAAAAATCAATGCATGTGTCAAAGAATTTTTGGATCGAATACCATACCTTGGTTAATGAGGGAGGAGGCGTCGACTTGAGTGAAGTCCTCGCCATAGTGCAGAGGCAGCCCATATGGAACAGCGGGGAAGGAAGCCAGAAGAAAACACACTCTGAGAATGGAGAGTGAAGAAATAAACTAGGGTTGAGACGGTGAGTTTTATAACATTTGGAGTCATAAACCCTAAACGCATCCAATCGTCCAAGTGGCAACCATCGGGCTGTCCACACATGGATGGAGGAGTGATTGAGTGATATGACCCAAGCCTTTCGCATTAAACGCCCAACGTACCACGTTAATTACCAAATGTACCAATACAAAAAGGAGCATTTAACCAAGCTCAACGTTTCACCATTAAAAACAATATAAAATACCAAATATCTGGATTCGGGAATCCGAGAGGGAATAGAACGTTAATGCGAAGGTACTTGCATCGAATTCCAATGAGAATAGAATTTATTACATGTTAGACAAATTATCTACCCTAAATAAATTGACATCAGATGATTGAACGATATATCACTATGTCACTTGAATACCACATATGCCATAATAGAAAAGAGCATTTCTTTCATAGACATTGTTGAGAGATTGATTTCACCGTGGGAAATGATATAATGACACATGTTGAGTTGTATGGTTCGAAATTCCCATAGAAATGGAATATAACGTGATCATAGTCACGATTTATAGTATGGGTGCAGCCAAATTTTATACATCCATAAGAGTTAGAGAGATGTGCACCATGGAAAATCTATAGTAAATACTATAATATACCTTTGGGTATAAAAGGGACCATAAATCAATAGAGAAACAAATATTTTAACGGTCTCAAGAGAAAGATAGGGGCCAATTTAAAAAGGAGAGTTAAAAGAAAGGTGACAAGCCTAAAGCTAACACTCTGAAAAAAAAATGTTACCATTAGGTATACAAATGTAAATTGTTATTGAAATAAATTTACTGTATTGATATAGCCAACATGAAGGGTGAAATTTCTAAATGTATGCGCTATTGCTAACAAAGGGAATTAATGCACTAATAGAAAAAAAAAATTAGTGAAGAATGAAGTTCGTTACACTTCCCCCCAACTAAAGATATGACAATGTCAAAAAGGGAGTGAGGATTGTTTTCCAAAGTTACAATTTTAGCATTCTAAGGAATTACAGGACTAAAAATTAGAAAACCACATACCTTCACTTACCTTAAATGTGGATGAGTTGTGTATGCTGAAGAATGTGGTTTTTGATGTTGTTGGATCATGAACAATGTAAAAAAAGGAATTCGATCTGCTTCTTTGTTCTCTTTGTGCTGATGACAAGATTGGGATCTATATTGTTGTTGATACAAATTGATTCCTGCTGCAAACTGCTGAAATTATGTAGTCTTCAATCGTTACAAAATCCGATGGTACAATTCTAGTCATGCGAATAAATGTGTTGATGTTGAGCATGAAGAGAAGTCATTGGATTACTGACCATTGATGAATGTCGTTAACAAATGCGAGGCAAACTCACCATTAATGTCAATGAGTGCCAAGGTACCTAAGTACATCTTGTGAAGTGCAAATAGATGGGTTGTTTTCAAGCCACGTACAAGATCTGACGATCAAGGGACATTGATGTATTCCCATGATTGTCAGCGAGAGAACTTGTCATTAAGGAAAACAAGCCTCAAGGTACTAATAAGGACTCTAGTCTTGGACCTAGATAATGTGTTGATGTTGATAGGCCAGGACTTGTTAGAAGTGAGGCCTTAAGGAATCCTCCATCATTTAACCCAAGCATGAAAGAATAATTTTTTAAGGACTATGGATAATTTTTTTTTTGCAATGGATCAATGTTTATTTGATAGAATGAAAATGGAAATGAAATGAATTATCTTTGTAGAGGAGCTTAATAGTTTTTTTGCTAGGTGAGTGAAAGCATGGCAGGAAAATACAATGACTAGGAAAGAAAAATAAGCAGTGAGGGAAAATGAGACGAGGATTTTATGGAATGACTAAGTAGACTGCAATAGCAAATGTAAAGGAAAATGAGGTGAATGTTTTTTTTACTGAGGAAGCATGGATGCAATGGAGACACTGGCATCTGAAAGGCTTCCAAGTGTTGGATCTGATTTGAATTAGCATGTGCTCATGCATTGATGTTTATTTTTTTTTTGTTGATCATCTTGTTGTAAAAGAAATGTGGTCTCTGAGAGAGACACTATTCGCTTGTAGTCATCTGTCCTTCCTCCTAGAACCTGGAAAATAAAACTAGTACTTCTTTTGCAATGGAATGTAAGATTATCAAAAGAGAGAGGTGATCAATCTCTCTGGTTATGAAATTTACACAAAAAACTGAGAATTGGTACTAATAAAACAAGTTCACGAAGGAAAACCAAAAGCGTTTATACCTGTTTCGAAATTAGTGCCTCAAGTTATCTATTGTGTATTTTCAGCAATTTCTTTAGTCTTTAATATTTGAAAATTTCATGATAGTTTTCTCATTATGTAGATCTCATCGAAATATTTCCAGCGATGCTTGAATCATCGAAATTCAATATCGGAAGATAAAGTTACGCTAATTTGATATTTTGGTGAAACAATGAAGTTTCTCAGCTGCAAAATTGCTTCTTAGCTGCAGAACGTGCATAGTTTCTATAGCTAAAAATCCTGAAAAGAAAGCTAAGTATACACACCTATGCAAATAATCAGTCTTGACATTTAAATCAATTAGTACCTCCTCAAGGAAAATGAACAATACACTACTTATTTTATTGATGCAATATATATATATATATATATATATATATATATATATATATATATATATATATATATATATTCTTATTAAACAAAACAATTCATTAATTATTAATTTTTTTTTTTAATTGAAAAACCTTGAAACAAAATGTTATCCCCACTAATTTCATAAAAATGTTGGAAGGAACAATGTGGATAACATCAATCCAATACTCATTAATATAATAAGCAGTAAAACAATATGAAAAGGTACTTGCAATAAATATTCGCACATTCCCATCGGTACCATCGAGGCCATGTAGAAATTCCCAAATGCTGGAGAACAGGTTGAGTAATTCCTTCATTACAGTCGCATTTGTAACAATACCTTATTGGATTATTCAATATTGTGCCATACGGTTTGAATGCCAAAACATAATTTTATTTTAATTTGCATTCTCCCACCTTGTTGAAACCATTCCGTTCACTGTGTATATACGAATTTTTTTTTTTTTTCCACGCAGACAACAAAATTGAGCTCTTGAGAACCACAAAATTCTCTCTAACGGTTGCAAAATCTAGAAAAATATTTATGGGTTACCAAATTTCCACCGTTCCTGAAAAAACCCATGTCTCATTTTTTTCTAATTTGCCCTGGTTTGCTCCGAAACGGAATTTTAGAATCATATGTATGAACTACTGCGTTTTCTGTGAAGCTCCAGCAAAATAAAATTAATTGTGGTGGAACAGATTCAGCGATTTCTACTGACAAACCTCTCGGCATCCGATCTGTATTGCGTCAATATTTATTCTATTTGTTATAGCGTGAAACATATGCTTTTTTACTATAGAATTCAAACCATCATAACACCATGTATAAATTCTATCTTCAACCTAAACCGTAAACAATAAATTCTGTGATTTATAATTTCTACAGGAAATTTGTTTATCCAAATGACTAAATGCAGAAGATAAACCACAAGAGCACCATAGTTGTAATCAGTTCGTCATAATTGGATGGTGAAAGAAATCATTTGCAGAGGTTTAAAATGGGAAATCTTCCAAAATGTTAGTTTGTATTTCTTTTCAAATTTTACCTATTTTTTTTTCATTTTCTAAATCCTTATGCATCCAAATATGCAATGTATGCTAGATAATTAGCAAAAAAAATAAGCACAAAAACCTACACTACCATCTGGTCACTCAAGATCATTTAACTGTGCCCTAATTATTGATCTACCAATAAATCTTTCCAAGAAAATGTGAAATAGAGCATCCTCCCAGAATAAACACCTATGAATGGCCCAACTGAGGGCATCCTTCGAGCATCAACGATACAACAACCGTACCCTTTCCTTCTGAGATGCTCGACGAGCTAGATACGTTGATGTTGTTGCTGCCAATCTCATGGCTTCTCCTTTGGCCCTGCCCTACCCTGTATTTCTCGAGACAAATCCTTTATTCCATTTTTCTGATGCTATATGCCCAAAGTGTGAGAGGGTAAGGTGAAAAAATTATAAAAGGACACGTTGACAGAATTTTACAATGCATATGAAACAAATTTGTAGGTGGCAACGACAAGGTGACGAGCTGGGAAATTTTGCTTTCTATCATGATAGCGAATCACACCAATATATTTTAAAAAATGATGACTCATGGAAGTAAAAAAAAAAATCATATTTTCAGCTATACAAAATATGTAAGATCGCCCATCTATCGATTTGACTGGATCTTAAATTGCTTGACGTGTCTTCGTGAAAAAAAAAAGGCCATATCCTTTGGATTTACTGATTGTTTGTCAAAACCATGAGGGCCTTCCTTCAAGGTTTCCATGCTGTGTGTGGACTCTGGATTCGATATTTCCGCTGAGAAAATTGTTTCAATTCACATGTATATTTTAAAAACATCCACCAACATATTCAATTTAATCTTGAATTCTTCTACTGTTGAATCTCCTCTATGAGTTGAAATACCATACAACACAGGGATTTGAAAATTTATTTGCAGGTTGTATTTAGGGTTGAAGTCATGGAGAGACCTATGCGCCAGAAGAGAAAACGAAATCGTTGGTCCGTTCAACCTACACATGACCTTAATGTATTTATAATGTGTTTTTGTTTGTGATATATATATATATATATATGATGGCCTTGGATTTTAATGTTCTCAGCCTCTTGATTTCTTGATTTTATGAATGGTTATTGAATTTTTTTTTTTTTTTTTTTAATCAAATGATGGAAATTATTTTTTTAGATTTATGATTTATTTTTTTATTATTTTTAACATAAAAATTCTCTTTTCCTCATCCTCCAGGTCACACGAAGTGTAGAATGAGAGCATACTCGAGAAATTATTAATTGAATTTTTTTAGATGTAAGAAATAAGGTCTCTTAATTGCACTTCCCCAGAAGCAGCGCCAAAATGTTTAGTCAATCTAGCGTCCTAAATTGCTAACATAAATTATCGACCAAGGTTAGTAAACTGATGAAGTGTGGTGCACTATATGTGCTTAAGAAACTTACTTCTTACTTCGTTGTGTTTGTATTTTTATTGTTTTTTGGGTTTTGTCTTTTTAATCCTTAGTGTGCTACCCTAGGCTATTGGAAAATTTTAAATGAATCTAATTGAAAAGGAAGAAAAGGAAATGTTATGAAACTAAGTTAATTTTCTATAAAAGAAATCAAAGTTTATGAACTAATTCTAAGACCTATTTTTGAACAAAAAAGATAAAGCAAGTACTTCATTTAGTGATTAAACCTAATCCATGGATCTATGACTCAATTGAGATTTAAAAAAATGAAAGAAAATTTTTCAACTATTGTACTTCAAGTTGTTTCAACATTCAATTATTAGGTCAAAGCCCAGATGTTGTTTACCTAAATTTCGTGGTACCTTAAAAGAATTATCACACATAGAAAACCCATGTACATAACAAAAGTACAATGTAACTCGGCAAGAAAATAACCATATAACTCTTGGGAAATAAAATAACCATATAACTCTTGATATAAATGCAAGGAATAAGTAAATTGAGTATGAAAATTTTTAACTAATAAACCCATGTAACAATGGAAAGAAAAATGCCATGAAGAAAAAAAATTCACATGCGGGTACAATTACTATCCAGTATCCACGAGATAAGTAACAGAGTGAGCTAGTAGAGAAAAAATATTGAAACATGTATTTCTTTCTTGGAAACAATATGACATTCATTGAAGAGAATATGCCCTAATATTACAGCTGAATGTATAAAAGAAAATATATAAATCATCAAATTAAACCTAGCAAGACTACGACCATCACAAAGAAAAAACACATATTCAACCCTACAATATTTTAATAGGAAGTTGCGATATAAGACCAAAATTCGCCACAGTTAACTAGGGCACTGAAGGAGTGAAACTATTTATAAGTTGAGAAATGATAATCAAAAAATAATTACAAGATTCATAGTGTTAAATGCCATATATTTCTATTTTTCTAACTATATAGCATGCCTAAAACACTTAACATGCACCACGGAAAGGCAAGATTCTAGGAACCTAAAAAAAATGAAACCCAAAGTTGGTCAACATGTCGAGCTAAGCCTAAAACATGAAACCGAAAGTGGAGACCCCAGGCTGGGCGATACACACCTCGAAAGAAGGAAAATATGGGAAGGGTTCCAACGTGAGGCAGAGAAAAACCCTTGCTCGGAAATTTAGGAAGCAAACAAAATATAGGATGAAATAACTTGAAAATTTGAGAAAGCCAAAACCTGGTGACCAATTACAATATTGGTTCCGTCAAAGGAAGGAAAACAATAGGCTACAGAAGTGGAAATGGAAATGGCCGATTGAATACTTGGAAGGAGAAGTTTCCAATTACAAGAAAGCATCAATCGAAGTAATATGGTGACCAATCATTCCTGAGTTCAAAGGAATTGTAATAAGAGAAAGGAAAAATTAATTTCGAAGCATACAAAATAAACTTAGTATAGGTGGAACAAATGGTGGAGACTCTGACCTCTGCAATGAACAATTAAGGATTTGTAACTAGGGTTTGAGCAGTGAAAAAGCAGTTCTGGCAGAGGAACGAAATAACAGTGCCAAAAGGTGTTAGGGATATAGACCTGTACAACAAACCAACCTCAAAAATCTCCATTGTCCATTCAAAACCCTAAGATCAAACAGAGGGGGTACTTATAGCTGTAAAACATTATGTTATTCACTCGAGGTTGATGCCACGTTCACCACATTTTGGAGAGTTCTTAGATGACGTAATTTACATGTTAACCAAACCATATGTGATACACATTTATACCTTGTATATCTGTCAATAATATTCATTGATAAAAAGTAATGTACCTTTGTGCATAGTTGGGGAACATCAAATAATCTCTATATATACTAAGTCAACAACAAAGGCTAAGTGTTGTTTAAAAAACCATGAGCGGATTATCCAAAAAGGCCAAAATTTAGCTTACCCTTGTTCTCTTCATATTTCAATTTTACTATAGTACTAGTGGGTAGTTTTTTTTTTTTGAGATTAATGTACGTTACAAGTGGTATTAGAGCAAAGTTAACAACCCACAAACCTAATGGGCAATCCATTTACAAACACATGTATGTTGTGATTATAGAGAGTGCATAATGAGAAGAGGACCGATGAACACCCAAACAACAAGGCCCATTTTTTATTTTGGGTCTATACCCAATTTAGGAGCCAACCCAAAGGTATGGGTTCAAATAGAAGGGGGTCATCATAATACCACTTCCATGATGTCAGAGACTATCCAACAATTACGATTTGAGATGGCTCATTTACGGGTACCGACAATGAATATGGGAATGAAGAACAACAACAATAGAGAGATGAAAATTCACTTGAAGGAAGTCATACCTAGTGCATGGAAAGGAATAAGGGTGGAAATGAGGAGGCATCAGATAATGTATCATAAAAACATAAAAGTAATGCCAGAAGACAAAATTAAAGGGGGAGTTTAAAAATATTAAACCCACAATTTTTTATGGCGAAATGGAAGAACGTGTTGAGGCATCATTGATTCATATTAACAAAATATTCCAAATTTATGAAAATAAATATAACCTTAAGGTGAGGTTGGATATTTACCAGCTTCAAGGAAAATCTACAGTTTTGTGGGAGGAATTTAAGGATGTGCATGCAATTGAGGAGTCGGAGGTGACCTGCAGAAATTTCCAAAAATATTTTAAGGAAAATATATATAAAAGAACGATTCTTTGATGACAAGGCTAAGGTATTTCATGACCTCTGACTCAGAAAAATATCTATGGATAGATTTTGTAACCAAGTTCACATCTTTGTTACGATATGTGCCTGATATCCGTGAAGAGAAGGTGAAGGTGCAAAATTTCATTAACAGTTTGTCGTTATTCATGAAGAATGATTGGAGTTTGAAAATATGAAAACCATGGATTAGGTCATCAAGAAAGTGCCAATATGTTATTAGAAAATGAAACATAAGGAAGAAGGAAACAAGAAATGGGCTTAGAATAATGTGTAGAGAAATTTGCAGAATATGAGGCCTATGAAGAGTGGAAATGTGAGAAACCAGCACAGCAAATTATTTGGAAGGAATCAACAAAAAACTAAATCATAGAATGAGACTAGAAAAATGGAGGCTTCCAGTAAACCATAATTTAACCATCCTCGAAGACCCCCAGTATAGTTTTGGGGTTGTGAGGAGACTCAGTATTACAAAAAATTCCCTCAATGTGTCGGATCTGAGAATACTGTAAATCTACAAGAGGCTTCTAAAGTAGGAGAGGTAGCTCGAATCAAACCCAAGATCAATAATGCTTTGGAAGACCATATATCCAAATATCAGCCTACTATTATTGAGTTAGAAGGTAAGTTTCATAACCACTATGTGCCTATTCCGGTAGATTAAGGAGCCAATTTGAGTTATGTTAGTCCTATAATTGATGAAAAATGTCAAATGCAAACTTGTAAATTAAAAAACCCATGGTTGGTACAATTATATAATGGGAAAAAAAGAAGGGTTACAACCAAGGTGGATGAATATCCCTTTGATGTAGTAGGCAAATCAATTAATATGGGTCTGAATATATTACCTTTAGCTTCTTATGACGTTTCAATTGGAATCGACTGGTTAGAAAAACATTGGTGCTTAAACAATTGTAAGGATAATACTATCAGTTACCTTACAAAGGAGGGAGTCCATCGCGAGATTTAGGGGGTAAAGAGGCCTATTAAATTGTGACCAATTTCTACCTCTTACTTAGGAAACTGCATCCACAAAGGGTGCCAAATATATGTAGCCCAAGTGGGTTTCACTAATTGCAAGAATACATTAGCCTCCCTATAAATCTTTCAACTTATTAAGAATTTACTATATGTATTCCCTGAAGAAATTCTAGGATTACCTCCCAAACGGGACATTGATTGCACCATATAGATAATCTCAGGGACTACATCAGTGTAAAAAATCCCTTACCGGATGAGTATCCTTGAATTAATTGAGCTTAAAATGTAGTTACAAGAACTAATTGATAAGGGATATATTCAATCGAGTGTGTCCCCATGGGGAGCACCTATTTTATTTGTTAGGAAGAAAGATGGTACTATGAGATTATGCATCGATTTTTTCCAGCTTAATAAGATGACTATTTAGAATAGATACCCATTACCAAGGATTGACGTTTTATTAGATCAAGTTGAATGGGCTACAATGTTCTCTCAAAAATATTTGTGGTCAGGATATCATCAGATAAGGGTAAAAGAGGAGGATATCCAAAAAACAACTTTTCATACATGTTATGGTCGTTATGAATTTTTGGTCCTACCTTTCGGACTCACCAATGCTCCAGCAACATTTATGAGTCATATGAAAAATGTGTTTCACCCCTGTCTTCATGACTTTTTCCTCATTTTTATAGATGATTGCCTTATATACTAAAATAATTTGGGGAAACATAAGAAGCATCTGCACATAGTATTTCATACCTTACAGGATCACCAACTGTATGCAAGGTATAATAAATGCAACTTTTATAACGATCAGATCCAATATTTAGGACACATAATTTATTTAGAAGGAATAGTTGTAGACACAAAGAAAATTAAAACTATTATGGAATGGCTTGTTCTTACGAATGTTGCTAAAATTCAATCCTTTATGGGTTGGGTGGGATATTATCTCCATTTTATCGAAGGATTTTCCAAAATAGCCTATCCTATTGCCTCTTTGCATAAAGAGGGAAAAAAAATAAATGGAATGTTAGTTGTCAAGATAGTTTCGACTAAAACTATTATGGAATGACTTTTTCTTAAAAATATTGTTCAAATTCAATCCTTTATGGGTTTGTAGGGTTATTATCTCCATTTTATCGAAGGATTTTACAAAATAGCTTATCCTATTGCCTCCTTGCAGAAAGAGGGAAAAACATTTTAATGGAATTTTGATTGTCAACATAGTTTCGATTTGTTGAAAAAAATATTAGCCATGAACCTAGTGTTAAAAATTGTAGATCCTGAGAAGTAATACGTGGTTTGTACTGAAGAAGGGGTAGGAGGAGTATTCATTCAAGAGGGGAAGGGAATTGCATATGAATCTTAGAAAAAAAAATAGCGTGAGCATAAATACTCCGCATATGATTTGGAATTGATTACGGTTGTGTGCACTCTTAAATTTTGGAGGAATTATCTGTTGGGGAAAACGTGTGTACTAGTGGCCAACCATAGTAGCCTAACACGCTTCTTCAAACAAGCTAGTCTCAACGCACGATAATCTAGATTCTAAAAGGGAAAGAGAATCGTCTGGTAGATGCATTAACTAGGAATTTCCATCACGTATACAAAATTTCATTTACCCAAACTGAATTTAATTTTATATAATTGATAAAATATGTTGCAATTAAGGAATGATAATATTTATTTTTATTCCAGTAACAAGTGAACCAAACAAAAAATTATGAACAACATTCTGATTATGGCTTGAATGAAAATAAATTATTGACATTTAAGGGAAGAATATATATACCAAATATGATAACTTTAAATAGTTAATACTAGATGAATTCCATAGGAAGCCTTATGCTACTCACCCCGGGTATCAAAAAAAAAAAATTCCATAAAGAAAAATTATTTTTGGCCTGGAATGAGGAAATAAATTACCAAATATTTGGCTGAATGTTTGGAATGTCAGCAAGTTAAAGATTAAGATCAACATCCCGCCAGATTTCTTCATCCACTACCCATTCCAGAGTGGAAGTGGGAAGTAATCACCCTATTTTTCATAACAGAGTTTCTTAAAATAGTCATATTACTTCTTCTTTCTGATGGATTTTGTGTGAAAATTAAAATACTTACAAATGATGACATTTTTGTACCTTGGGTGGGGAAATAGGTAGAACCGGATGAAGAATTCTTGGTAGAGCCACTCTATATTCTTTGTCGGAGAGGAAAAATGTTGTGGAGGTGAGTTATCACCAAAGTTAAAATGCCGCTGAGGAACTTTAGCTCGTAGGTGGTGACCTGGGGGAATGATGCTTAATGCGAGAATCATATCCTGGTCTATTCCATAGGCATGAATAGACACCAAGGACAATGTTTCGCACAAGCGGGGGAATATGTAATGCCCTTCGCCATGTATATATTATTTACTTATTTACTACAAGACTGGGTAATTTGGTTTGGTAAGAAACATGGTTATTATGGTTAAAAGTTTGTTTTATTAAAAACAAAATAATTATGAAATATGATAATTAAGAAAAGACTCTTGTAATAAAATAAATAAATAATTAAATAAAACCTTAGCTTCCAGACGGTTAGATAGTTGGATAGTTATATCCTACCTAGGTGACCAAGAAGGGGGGGAGAGGGAATCCCAATGAGGGGGAGGAGATAAAAGACTCAAGAGGAAATACGATGTTAGTGGAAGCAGTAGTATTACTAGAGAGTTTTTCCAGAGCTGGTTCAACCAATGGAAATGAAACTAAGAAAATTTGGAGTGGACTTGGATTCTTGAGGTCACATAATGAAAATTGTCCTAACTGCACTGGAAATCTAAGGGCTTAGGGGGAGTTCTGGATTTTATTGCAAGACTCATCGATTGGGTAGACTAAGAAATTTATTTTTGGTTTCTTCTTTTGAAAAGGGATAGTCTAGACCTAAGACATATGAGTATTATTATAGATATTTTTTTTTTAATTCCTTTTTTCATTTTTTGTTTATGTTTTGATAAAATATTGGTTGATAACTACAACATTTAGAAGGAAATTTTCATATAAACATGAACAAAAATATGATAATTTATGAAGCTAAGGGAGGAACAAATTGAACTACTGTGATATAGGGTGCCTTTTTTAATGAAAAAGTTATTTTTATATTTCTTTATAGGATATATGTGAATATTGCATATTGCAGCTAGTACAGGTCATTTCTCAAATGGGAAAGGTATCATGTTGTTTCTTTATAAGCTATCTGTAATGTTTGAATATTATAAGAAATCAGAGTAACATTAAATAAACAAATACCAAAATGTACAAAAAACAACTGACACTTCCATGTTAGAGGTTAGCTTCCTAGGTGGGTTGGAAACCCCCTAGGGAAACAATCTTCTTAACTACCTGGATGTTGTTTACCTAAATTCCACGGTGCCTTAAATAAGTGATAACAGAGAGAAAACCCATGTAAAAAACATAAAAACAACGCAACTGGGCCAGAACAAAACCATATAAGTCTTGACATAAACACAAATAATAAGTAAATTGAGCATGCAAATTTTTAACTAAATAAACCCATCTAATAGTGGAAAATTCCATGAAGAAAAAAAAATCACATGCATGTATAATTACTATCCATTATCTGCGATATAAGGAATAGAGCGAGCCACTGGAGCAAAATTACTGAAACATGTAATTCTTTCCTAGAAACAATGACATTTATTACATAGATAATTCTCTAATATCACAATTGAACGTACACCATAAAAGATAGAAGTAATTAAATTTAACTGGTCAATCCTAAGACCATCACAAATAAAAAAACATATATCCAACCCTAGAGACTTTTAATACGAAGTTTTGATGTAAGACAAAAATTCTCCAGAGTTAACAAGGGACTGGAGGATTGAACCTACTAATAAGTTGAGAAGCAATCATCACAAAATAATTACAAGATTCATAGTGTTAATCGCCATCTATTGTTACTTTGATAACTATCTAGCATGACCATAATCCTTAACATGCACCTAGGAAAGGAAAGAGTCCAGGAACCTGAAAGATATGAAATGCCAAGTCGGTTAGCATGTTGAGCTAAGTCTCGGCCATCAAAAAAAAGAGTGGAGACCCTGGGCTGGGTGATAGACACTTATAGGACAACAAAAGAAGGAAAATAAGGGAATGGATCCAACCTGAGGCAAAGAAAAACCATTTCTCAAAAACTTAGGAAGAGAACAAAATATACCACGCAATAACTCCAAATTTTGAGAAAATTCCATACCTTTATACTACATGGAGAGCTTGAACATAAGGCCGAAACTTGGTGACCAATAATAAGATTCGTTTCACTAGAGGAAGGAAGACAATAAGCTACAGAAGTGGAAATGGCAACAACCTATTGAATACGTGGAAGGAGAATTTATCGAGTGTTGAGAAGCATCAACCTGAGTAATATGAAGACCAATTATTCGTGAAGTGCACTCAACCCCAATAAGAGAAAGGAAAAATTAATGTAGAAATATAAAAAATAAACTAAGTCCAGGTGGAAAAAATGGTAGAGAATCTAACCTCTACATTCAACAATTGAGGAACTGTAACTCAAGTTTGAGCAACGATAGTGCAGTTCTGGTGGAGGAATGAAATGACAGTGCCAAAGGGTGTTTTTAATGCACATCGGTACAGCAAACCAACCCGAAAAATCTCCATAGTTTATCGCAAACCCTAAGATCCAACAATGAGTATACTTACAGCTGTAAACCCACTATGTTATTCACCCGAGGCTGGTGCATGGTCACCACATTATGGAGAGTTCTCGGGTGATGAGATTAACATGGTAACTGAACTATATGTGATACAAATTTATACCTTAGATATATGTCAATAATATTGAAAAGAAATGTAACTTTTTGCATAGTTTGGGGAACATCAAATAATTCCTATATAGCCTATGTCAACAACACAGATTAAGTATTGTTAAAGAAACCATGAGCGAATTATCCAAATAGGAAAAAAATTAGCTTAGCCTTGTTATATTTATATTTGAGTTTTACTATAGTACTATTGGGTGAATTTGTTTTTTTGGTTGAGGTTAATGCACATTACAAATCAATAATTTTAATTTAAGGGTATGCTGCAAATAAAAAATAAATTAATTTGACCACATTTTTAAATTATGTTTTTTCAAAAGTAAAACTATATAATAAAAAATTATAAAATATTTTAAAATGAAATTAAATATGTCTTGTTTTAAGGCAATCTAAATGGAACTTGCTTGACCATAGAGTGAATGTTATATATCCCATTAAATTTATGGTGGAAGATAAATATATTTCTTATATTTCTTAATGGTATAGTTATTTTTTCTCCCACGTGGTGTAGAGCAGTCGGTGATGGGGTGCACTCTTAGGGCACTCTGTTTTGCAAGGTCACTGGTTCGAAACCTGTGGGTGAGATGGGAGGAGAAAAAATGGGAAGATTAGGATTAGTGTAAACGAGAAAAAAAAATGGTATAGTTATTTTTAAATGTTTTTAATGAGTTAACAAACGTTAATATATTTTAGAATTAAAAAAAATATTAGATTGAAAGATTTTTTTTAGTGTAGTATGGGATGATATTCTCCTATAACATTATAATTAAAAATAATAAATTAATATTCATGCTAATAAATATGAAGTTAATATATGTGTGTGTGTGTGTGTGTGTAAAAAACTAGTATTGTTAATTATTGATTAATCAAATATTGAGAGGGATCAAATATTTAAAGTTGTAAATCCTTCTTCAATTTTTGCATTTACAAAAAAAATGCACCTCAAGGGATTTGGTCTCTCTTTGCTTGAAATATTCTAGATTAATATGGATCTATGCTAGTTCATAATATCACTAAATAAAATCAATAATAAGTGCAAAATAGTGAATTATGAATTGAAAGTCATTTGTTTAGCATCTATGAAGAGTGAAATCATGCCCACATACAAATGGTCAATTGGCCATTCCTAAATAACGTTGATGAGACAACTTGCATTTGTTGAGAGCATACAACAATGGTAATGGTTTTTGATGATTGTCCCCATTGCTCATTTCATAATTTAATTATTATAGGTTTTCTATTTATATGAAAACAAAAATACAAAAATAAACAAAATGTTATAATTGTTAGTTACATTTGAATAAAATGAATGTCAACCTAAAATATTTTATATTTTTGTCCATATAAATATAAATTTTGATCAAAATTTATAAAAAAATATTAAAATAGTAAATTTAAATTGTTAAATTTATAATTAATTTTTTTAATTTTTTTTTTAATTTATAATTTAAAATCAAATTTATTTATATTTTCAAAAAAAATATTTTAAACGGTAAAATATAACAATTTGATTATATCAAGTAAATACATAAAAATAAACATTAAAAAATACTTAAACTTTTTCTATAGAAAAAGATTTTATATTTAAAATTTATATATAAATATATAATTGAAGCTACTTGTATTAATTGTTATGTTTTGATATATATAATAGAAAATAAATATGTTTATTATTATATAATTTTCATTTGAGTATTATATAATTAATTATAATTAAAAAATATATATACTAGCAGTTGCCCCAAAAGGTGCAATGAAAGGCCGATAGGTTTATTTACTTGGAAAAGTTCTATGGGGGATGCCTTTGTATGCATGTATTGTATTGCTTTTCATTTTGAAGCACACATTGAAAATAAAAATAGTACGTATTTTTTTAAAATTATTTGAAGAGACTTGGTCTCTATAGATATGGTCCAACTCAAACTTATTGTGAATTAATAGTTTTCAAATACCCTTCCTTAAGGGTTACTATCTTCCATTCTTTCATAGTGTTTTATTTAGAAAAAATACATTTTTTTGCAAATTAAAAGTTCTTAAATATTTCAATTAATTTTCTTTAAAAAAAAAAATGAATTGAAAAAACATGTTCTCAAAATATTATTGAAACATGTAATTCATTTAAATATTTAAAAGTTATATTAGTCTAGTTCTTGTAATTTAGTCAATGAAATAAAGAACAATTTAAATTTAATTCTTCTAATTCAATTTTTCTAATTGTTGTAATTAGTTAATAAAATAAAACCAATTTAAATTCAATTCTTCTAATTTTCATAATTTATTTAATGAAATAAAAAACTATTTAAATTCAATTCTTCGAATTCTTGTAATTTAGTGAGAATAAAACTTAACTTAGATCTAATTACTAGATCTGTAAATCTAAAATTACTATCTATAAAAATAAATTACTAAATCTAAATTAATCCAAGAGTTTAAAAGATAAGTTTTTCTGAAAGATCATAAGAAATCACTTAATCTGTTTAGCTCACTTGGTTGTGGTTACTGTTATTAAGTATTTGGTTATTTCCATGCATACACTAAATTCTCTTTTTCTGGACAAAAGTAAACACATTTTTATGATTTGTTGGGAGCTATAAACCTCAACTCTATCCAGCAACGCCTTATTTAATGTTGGGGGCATCAAAATTTGATTATTCATACACATGATTGATGTTATATTCTAGCTGCAATTTGAACATAGATTGTTACTGTGGTGACACCCCGTCTCAATATCTAGACCCTATCTCAACAAAAGAAAAAATACTCTAAAGCATTTGGAGAGAAAATATATTTTTGATTAATATAAGAATTTATGACAAGCTATAAAACATGAATATTAAAGAATAACTCATTTTACATTTTGTATACACATACGTACTTGAAATGCCAAATAATAACTCATTTTACATTTTAGATACACATACGTACTTGAATTTCCATGGATTTTCAATATTTGACACAAGAATGTTGGTTGGCTACTTTTGAATTAGGTTAGGAAAACAAACACAACCAGTGTTTTTTTTGGGTTCTCTGTCTTTTATATAGAGACGGTAAGTGAAGCATTTACATGAAATTCGGAATTTATTGAGTCA
Source organism: Pinus albicaulis (assembly GCA_034641835.2). Classification (NCBI taxonomy): domain Eukaryota; kingdom Viridiplantae; phylum Streptophyta; class Pinopsida; order Pinales; family Pinaceae; genus Pinus; species Pinus albicaulis. Next base: position 1,075,422,939 of record CM076581.1, on the reverse strand, counting down.
TTTTGATTGGCATTTGACTTTGAGTCTGACTAAGTTAGATTTCGTATCCTCAAAGAATAGAGTGGAACTTGGAATTTTGACTCATTTTTAAAATTTCTTATGCTTATTTGTTTTTCTAAAAAGATTTCTTTTTTTGAGCAAAGTAACATTACATTGTAGAGGTTGTACTGAAATCTCACTTTTTTGTCGAAACTTTTGGATAAAGAGGGGGCAAAGCTAAAGTAATCGAAGACTCTATTCTTACAAGAGTCATCTTCATTTATTTGTATGGATGCTTACTTTATCTAATCTCGAGATTGAGCTGCACTTTAACAATGAAAACTATTAGTTTTTAACGAATCTTTTGAAGATGTTAAAAAAATATAGAACTCCAAAATCTAGTTAATGAAAAAAGAGTATAAAAATAAAATCAGGTCAGCCTGATAACACTTTCACATAAAGACGTGATTTTAAGAAGAATATGAACATAGTTAGAAAAATGAGAACTATCTCAGACTTACTTTTTTGTGAAAATGAGTAATGAAATATGCTGATAATCCTATGGGAAGAAAGGGTATTCAAGTCTTGCAAAAAAAAAATAGAGTTTATTACAAAAAAATACTTACTCTTAGAATGGAATGCATAATAGTCAGTCATTTTTAATTAGTTGTTAATATAACCTAATATCATGCAAAGTAATGTAAAGTAATTAGAAGTTTTAAAAATTATGTGAGTAATATGTTTAAACTTTATGTTTCTTAAAAATTATTTTAATAAATTTGTAAAAAAAGAAATTTGATCTCTCTGGGTTCATGTGAGATCTATGCTTTAAATGAATCTATATTGTTTCTTAAATAAGAGTCAACCATGCATCTATGCTTTAAATGAATCTATATTAGTTCAAAAAAAAAGAGTCAACCATGCATCTATGCTTTAAATGAATCTATATTGGTTCTTTATAAGAGTCACCTTCAAAAAAAAAAAAAAGACATCACCCATGTTTTTCCTTTTTACAAATAACACTATATCATAGTAATGTAAATTTAATGGCAAAAACAATATATACATATATAATTCAACAATAATTATTCTATCATAAATCAAATATAAAAATATGTTGGTTGATTAAGACTTATTAAAAATTAAATATTCTCGAAAATTTTATTTCTTAGCATAGTTGAAACTAACATATAATTAATCTTTAATAGCTAAATATATATTGAAATTAAAAAAAAAGTTCGAGAATGAATAATATCATTAATATTCCTTTTCATGCCCACGGTTAAATTAGCATAAATATTAACAATGTGGTAACTCGGTTATGTCAGGTATGATGGCCTGCTCTCCATTATCCATACTAGTGTAGTCAACGTTAGTTACCATTTCTGTATGTCAACATTTTTTAACCAATATGTGGATGCAAAGCTTCATAGAAAACCTGTTGCGTGTACTTAATGTTACTCCCTTGCATGAATACATTATTAAATTCTTGGCATGTGCACAATATGCAATTCTGGCTGTAATAAGCAAGAAACCGAATGACAAGATTTCAAAAATTCTTATTATATGAAAACAGGAAAATGGAATTTATAAACTCTGGACAGAAACACCGAGTTTCCTTGCACACGGTCAAAGAATCGTATTGGAAATTCAAGAATACATGAGACTCACAATCAAACTCTCTAGCCTACTATTATCGCAGAGATAAACTATTATAAACTACAAATATTTCTGAAGAAAATAAAACACATTTAAAATCATGCAGATAACTCTGGAAAATTCGTGTAATAACTCTCTTTTCAAACATATATGTACCAGAAACTCGAAATTAAAGGTAACCAAATAATTCAACTATAAAATTGATTCCTTAAAAGAGTATAATTTCCAACAGTTACATCTAAAGAGAAAAGGAAGAATTATAGCTAAATAGCTGAAGCCCAAGGGGTAGGAATGTTATGCAGGAAGGAAATTGATATCAAACTTAATAAAATAATACAAGTGTCATTATCTAGTCGACCCGGCCAGACATTCTTGATGCTAGTCTTGAATAAAAAGTTAACATCTAAGGGAACGACAAAATCAGGCCAGCAAACTTCAATCAAGCCATGAAATGCCGGTAGGGTTTGTTGACTCGAGAGCAGGTCACAGTAATAGTATTGGTACCTAGCAGAGAGCCGGCTAGATGAAATTAGAGTAAACCATCAATTAAAATCCATGAAAAACCCTCGGCCGAAAATTCTTACCTGCCAAAACAAATGAAGAAAACATTAAAAATAGAGCTAAGCTAAGTGGAGAAACTAAGCATGAAAAGACGAAAACGCATAAGATGCAGCAGCTTACCTTGGTGAGCTCGTTTCTCGGCAACGCAGAAGAACCCTCCCAAATTGTCGTGAAGAAAACTTAGGATTAGAACTCTTAAAATAATTTGAGGGTTATTCTAAGAATTAATTCCTGTGACATAATAGTAGAGATTCTCATTGGGTATCGCACCTGTGGCGGAGCATTCGGGAGGCGGACTCCATATATAGAAGCTCCAGAGCAAAAATGATAGTCCTAGCGAAACATTTAACAAATAAAACAAAAACTATGTTACAGCAAAACAAAACTTCCGAAAATAGGAATTTTAGAGAACTAGGTAACTAATAAATGAACTTAGAATGCAGAAACCCTTTGAAGAATGCCATGATGTTGTTATTCATATCTTACCATGAATTTGCGGGTGAAAAAACCAAGCTTTCGCCGGATGGATTCTAGAACTTTGTTGCAGAGGGAACCCTCAGAAAGCATAAGGCAAGAGTAAAGCATTAGAAAATAAAGCATATTACCAATAATGCATAAATCATATTACCCAAATTAGAAATGGAAACTCAGTGTCATTTTTGGTAAAAAGTTAGGGAAAATTCCTAAAAATTTAGAGAAATATGTGAACTTGCTATGATGAAGGTATATTTCTTTGTTTTTTTGAACGGTTATCTTTTATGATTTTTATGATAAAGGTATAGTATTATTTTATTTTTGAAACTATTATATTTTATGATTTTATGATTTTTTTGCACACGTCTCACTAGTGACATGTGTCATTATCAAAATAAATTGGTTGACGAAAAAGAAACTGTATTAATTCAAAAGAGAAGGCCTATCAGTATATATATATATATATATATATATATATATATATATATAACTAAAACTATTAATATTTTATCACTTACATGAAAATATTACATGAAAATATTAACATAAAATGGCAACATACTATATACCATTACAGTGATTGGAAAGAAATCAATGTCTCCATTGAAAAGCCACTTATCACTTATTTTTTAATTGAAAACAACAATATCACAAGTTTTTGGAAGAAAATAAATGGCATGTCAGTGGGTAATAAAGCACAGGGATGTGTATATCAATTATTGAATTTAAACAAATACATTACATTATTCAACCGTAGGCAAACAGCCCTAACACATTAACTACACAACGACAAACCAATTATTGGTTGTCCTAATTTCCATTAATCGGATAGACCTAATTTCCATTAATCGGATAGACATTAATGAAATTAATGCATCGATTGAAAGACCATCCATCAGTGCATAATAGGTTTTCATTGGAAGAAACACTGAGTATTATGTGAACACTTCGTTTTTTTAATGTGTGAACCTTCCGTTTTTTTTAATGTTTGATTGTCACTTCCGATTAAATTTATTTTTAAAATTCCTTTTATAAAATTAATAATATTTTTTATAAACATGTGTTTTTGTAAATTTTGCATGGAAAAACTCTCTATTAATTTTGTCATTTTCGCGAGAGATTATTTTTTATATGTCTAGATATTCAAGAAAAAATGATCAGAACTGAGAGGTTATGTTTGATACTTCGAATAATAGCGATCAGAATTGAATTGATGGGTTTAGTAGCAGTGAAAATTGGCGTCGTCTCTATAACTTTTTTTGGACTACATGTTTTTTGTGTTTCTGTTGCAATATATGATGAAAATAAATTATAAATTTGGACTAATTTGTGAGCTCTTTAGACTATGCATTCAAATCGACACATAATAATAGTAATAAAAATCGAGTTTGATATGTTGAGAGATTATAAAAATAGAATTCAGAAGTCATAATTAATCTCATGTGACACTAACACTAGCTCCACTAGTGCCAAAAAAACATTACAATTCTACATAAAAGTAATATACTAGCACAACCACATTAATATAAATGTGGTTGATATAGGCTTAAGACATATAACTAATAATAATAATAATAATTATTATTATTATTATTATTATTATTAATAAAAGATAATAAAAATTGACTTCTTATTATTATTATTATTAATATTTTATGCATATAAATATTCTTAATTAAAAAATATATATATTTATTTTTTTCCAAAGAAAACATCAGCAACTTTTTATTAATGAAAATGAAAAGTTATATTTATTATACACAATTAAGCATTCAGAAATGTCCATAAGGCCTGTGTGCTTAAGAACACAACGCTACATAGTGAGGCTACCGGAGGTTTGTAAAGAAAAAAGAAAAAAAATAAAGAGTAAAAATACAAAGTGGGGAGTGTAATTAAAACACAACTAAAATTACACAATGCCAAAAACACTGCAATTGTCTTTTTTTGTCTTTTTTCTTCTGAACATTTTTCCAGCCATCCAGTGAAGAAGCAAAGAGGATAATTGCCAACTCCAAGATGGGAGAGATTTCAATGTCTTTTTCGGAATCAAAACTCTCATATACATGTGCACGCTTAGTTCCCACCCCACCTCGCTCATCGACCTGTTCATCCTGTTGGGGATCATTGCTTCTAGGAGGAGATGTATTCTCATCATTTTCCTATTTTTCTTCCATATTTCCTACTTCCTTCTCCTGTGTTTCTTGTTGATTTTATGTTTCTGTTTGCATATGATTTTCTTTAATTTCTTCTTCTTTCTCATCTGAAAGTTGCATATCCGGAAATTTCCAACCTTTCTTCTTTTGTGGTTTCTTGGTTGCTTTTCTCTTTAATAGTTTGCAGGTGTTCTATAGGTGCTCAGTTTGGTGGCATACCCTGCATCTAAAGGAAATGTTTTCAAAATATAATGTTTGTGTCCACTTCAGGTATTTATGTATCAAATGTATGCTGTCTGGTAGGCCTCTGCTTAAGTCCATCTCCATGCAGATTCACACAAATGTGAATATCCCTATGTCCATTCTCTCTCAGTCCAGCTTTATGAACTTCCCTATTGAATTCCCAATGTTTTCCAGGACCTGATGATGCCAGAAAGGGAGGGGAAGATTATGCAGCCTCACCCAAACAGGCATTTTTGTAACCACCATTGAGTTTGCATCAAAACTAGGGAACCATGGGGTTACAAAGAGGCCCGCTCTTCCCCAAAACCATGGTCCCTCATTTGTTGCAAAACTACAATATTCTATGTTATGAAATTGTACCACGGAAATTCCTTTTGTGCAGAGATAAATGTCGCAGTTTCTGGTTAAATTTTGGTGTATGCATGCATGTAACTCTTCTGGCTTTTGCCAATATCAATTAAAACAATAGATAACTTATTTTAATTGCTGATAATCAAATATCCCAGTTACCTCTAGTATTTCTATTGCCAAATCTGGAGTATTCTCTGTCTTTTCTTCAATACATGGTCTTGGTAATGACAAGTCAAGAATTTTATTTTTCCCTTGAGTGGAGGTTTTCCCTCTCATAATATCCTTGAAAGAGTGTTTTCTGTTTCCTGTTGGTGCAGATTTGGCCGATGTTGTTGTTCCTTGTGCTCCTCCCTCAACTCTTAAATTCAAAAAAATAGTGGAATTTCTTTGAATTTGGTATTCATATAGTTTTAGTTTTTCTTGTAACTCTTTACATGAGTATATCAAACTCTATTTTTTAGCGAGGTGCCTGTAGCATTCTGGATTTTTTCCTTCACCTCTGATACCTTATTTGAATCCCCCACTCATAATGTGATGGCCTTCCCATCTAATGCTTTTATAAAAATTTGAAATTTGGATTTCTGTTCATAGACCCCTCTGCATAAATCGCATCTTGGGTGTATTGATCTTATCCCCCAAGGGAAATCATTTACAATAGATAAGGGAAAAGGACCAGGGGATGGGAAACCCACAGATAGGAGTGACGACAGATAGGGCTTCACCCTGCACCATGATAGTGGAAAAAACAGATCATGATCCGGATTTATGCAGGAACGCAACAGAATAAACACATAACCATAAATACAGAGATTCAGCGGAAATAACACTTCATTTGATTAATATCAAATAACTAAAATTTGCTTACAGACAATGGAAATAAAACTAGCTAGGGCACTGGTAGCTATCTCTGAGAAGAGATGTGGTGGCTACAGGCCTCTGAACTGAGTTACAATGAGGCTCGAGGGCCTATTTATTATTGAGAAACAATGGAGAACCCTCAACATCCCAAAACCTAACCCTTAGGAGATGAAGCGCCAAAACTATGGGCCCCGTTTGGGTAAATTGTTTCAACTTCCTGTGTGGACGCAATCTCATGAGCTACTATCTCCGCTTTGATGCACATGATACATCATTAGAAAGCTCTTACAGGTGATCCGGATTTATGCAGGTACGCAACAGAATAAACACATAACCATAAATACAGAGATGCAGCGGAAATAACACTTCATTTCATTAATATCAAAGAACTGAAATTTGCTTATAGACAATGGAAATAAAACTAGCTAGGGTACTGGTAGCTATCTCTGAGAAGAGATGTGGTGGCTACAGACCTCTCAACTCCTTTACAATGAGGCGCGAGGGCCTATTTATTATTGAGAAACAATGGAGAACCCTAAACATCCCAAAAACCTAACCCTAGGAGATGAAGTGCCAAAACTATGGGCCCCGTTTGGGTAAATTGGTGTTTCAACTTCCCAGGGACGTAACTTTGGCATACTATCTCCGTTTGACGCATATGATACATCATTAGAAAGCTCTATCCAAGGACTACAGCTGTCGGGACGAATTTTATCAGAAAATTCGTTGGCGCTTTCATACCCAAAAAACGTCGTTTAGGGCCTCAAAACGGCTCCGGAAGTTCAGGACCCGAAAAACTGCTAAAAATAGTAAGTTATGCCGAAACTGAAAAACTGAAAGAGACAATGGTGGGGGCCCAAGTGGAATAGGCTGGTGGCCACCAATATCCACCTGGATCATTCCTCCCCCCTTAGGAAGCAATGGTCCCCATTGCGTTAAGTTCCTCCATGAGATGAGGAAATTTCTGCTGAACTTGGTCCCTGGTGAACCACTTTCCTTGGTGCAGGAGTTGGCCAGCTTTGACAACCCGATACGATTGGATCTGCTGTTGACGAGTGTTCTTGATTTGCATGTCCATGATACAATCTGTGGTGGCCTGTTCCATGCAGTCTGGGTTTAACTCTGTTGGTGTGAGTTGTTCTGCAATGTTCGAGGTGTCCAGTAGAGGTGGGAAGTAAGGACGAAGGCGATCCACATTGAAGACTGGGTGCAGACCAAGGAATGGTGGAAAACTGAGCTCGAATGCATTGTTCCCTACAGCCTTGGTGATGGTGTGCGCCTGTATCGGAGCAGGCGAAGCTTGCGGTGGGGTCCAGTGAGGCGCTCCTTCTGCAAATGTAGCCATACTTTGTCACCCACCTGGAAGTTGTGTGGCACCCGGTGTTGATCATGGCGTTGCTTGTACTTGGCATTGGCTCTGTCCAATATATCATGAACTTGTTGGCGGATGTGTTGAATGCGCTCGATGAAGCTACTTGCTTTGTCAACTTCAGACTGGACATGAGCTGAATCGGCCTGAGCAGCTGCAAACGGCATGGCTATGTCAATGGGACATAGTGGTTGGAATCCCAAGCCCACCTGAAAGGGGCTATGGCCAATTGAGCTGTGGAGAGCCCGGTTATAACTGTGTTGTACATAGGGGAGGCTCTCGTCCCATGTGCGTGGATGCTTTGAGTTGTACATGCGCAGAATGTGTACAATCATTATGTTGACGACCTCTGTCTGGCCATCTGTTTGGGGATGGAAAGCTGTGGACTTGGTGAGCTTGGTATCCAACATCGACCAGAGGCTGGACCAAAATGTGCTGAGGAACCTGCTATCCCGATCTGATATGATAGACTGTGGGATCCCACAGTGCACCCACACTCGTTCAAAGAAGAGTTTAGCAGTGGCTTCTGCTGTGATATTCTTCTTGCAGGCCGCCATAATGGCCATCTTCGAGAATCTGTCGACGACCACAAAAACACAGTCATTTCCCTGCTTAGTAGAAGGCAGGCCCGACATGTAACCCATGGAGATGGATTCCCAAGGTCGACTAGGGGTAGGTAGAGGAGTATATAGGCCTTGCTTCTTGATGGTCGGTTTGGCAATGGCACAAGCAGTGCAGGATCTGATGTGCTTCTCGACATCCTTTCGAAGGTTCGGCCAATAGAAATACTTCAGCAGGATTGCTACTGTTTTCTCGACCCCGAAATGCCCAGCGACTCGACTGTAGTGTGCTTCCCATATCATCTTGGCACGCTCGCTTGAAGGAACACAAAGGTGTCCCAGGTGACATAAAAGTGCATCTTGGAGGTGAAAATTTGGAACTTGCGTGCCCCCAAGAGTGCCTTGTAAGTGTGGCCGAATTCTGGGTCACTCTCATAGAGAAGCGGCCAATCAGAAGTCTCGTGCCCACAAGAGTTGAGCACGGTGGTGAGCGCCACGATCGGTGGATCGGGCACAGAAGCATGCAACATTGAGCTACCCTTGCAGCCATGATGTCGAATAAGCTGACACAACGAATATGTGGACCATTTTGGTGGCAGGTGATATAGCTTCCTTGTCTGTATGAACTAGGGGGGCCGGGGTGGTGCATGTGGATGACTGTTTATTCCCCAAAATATAATACTTCCATTAATACATAATGAGCTTGCACGATGAATACATTTCTTGTCATGGAACGGATAACGAACGCTCTCGGGACGTGTCTCCTTTTGTGATATGTGCACGGATGTCTCCTGTTAGCTCGGCCATGATAACGTAATTAGAGGGCATAAATACGGGTCTGAAATCGTTCTTGCCAAGTACGTTAAGGTGAGCAAGAAAGGGCGGGAAACGGAAGCGATGCTGGTTACGAACGCACTGCAACGAGTTCCGACAAAATAATTTTCTCCTAGCTCTCCTTTACGACTTGGCTCGAGGGACGGGCAGTGTGGGGGGGTACCAACACGAATCTCGGTGAGGGGCTAACCCAAGGACCCGGAGAAGGCACACGACTCTTGTTACAGTAGTGGAGGTGGCGATCCGAATAGCTTGGATCTTGGGCACAGGATCCCTGCACCCCCTTTCATCGTAAACCTTAATACGGATATTGGTTTTAGGTCTGCCAAACGTGCACTTCTCAATTGTTTACAAACTTGTGCCCTTGCGTGTTCTGGAGAGGACTTGTCGGATGTGATGAAGTGCTCACCCAAGTCTTCTTTGAAAGATCGAGTATACATCCAAGTACACCTGAATGGGTTGAACGAATGGCACTGAATGTCGTCCATCATCCTCATGATTACGAAACGTTAAATCGACTTTGAGAACGCAATGGCCATTGAAAAGGCCCCCGCGCCAGCTTTAGTGGTCTGCACACATCGAAGGGTTCAATTGGTACACAAGTGATACCCGGACTTCGGGTCGATCTTACCGAAATATTTTCACAGCAGGTGCAGGTCCGAGAATGTCATCAATCCATGGGATTGGGTGCCTATTCCGGACGGAGGCGGTCTTCGTCGGCGCGATAGTCGTGCGGTCTGCATGTCCCATCACTCATGCAGCGCAACCATTCCGGGGCTCCCACAGAGCGATGAACTTGGTGCAGTGTGACCTTTACGCAGCGACTTAAGATACGCTCTTGATTTCATCATTTTCTGAACGAACGTCGACAGAATCGGGTCCAAACCAGGTAATGCTTTTGAGGTCGGAATCAGGCGAATTGTCGACCTGTGGTGCGAAGAACCCACATGGGTGAGGGTGAAAACCATACGCGCATATATACGACCTTATCCATTTGTTGTTGTGGGCACGGAAGGCTTTTGTTCAGAGGTCGTGGCCGTTCTTCTTCTCACATAAGGGCGGTCCATCGGGGAAACTTGGGTGCTTTGTTTGGAAATGAGCTTTTCGTTGTTTTACGATAACAAGGAAGTAGTGCGTAGGAGGTGGTGCACACAGTATCACCTTAACTTGTTCCCAAGGTAATAATAACGACACAGGGTGGAGCCTCATACACAACATAGCTTCCTCAGTATGGTTTGTCCTAATAATACATAGAGAAGCTTATCAGCCAGGAGCTTAACGTCATAAAGACCTCATTAGTGGGGAGCAGTGCTATAGGGAAAGGGTGTGTGTGGCAGGCAGAGATCTTGTCATGGTGAAGGCCACCCAGGTATGGTGTGGTTCTGGGTGATGCAGCAGTGGCGAAAAACCCAAAAAACTACAGCGTACTGCGAAATGAGGGTTCTTTTGGCTCCCATTATCGTGGAGCGTACGAGGGCCCTTTTCTCCCACATCTTAAGTGGAAGAACCGTTCCTCCTCTCTTGAATCTTGGGGGTTCATCATACGGACCTTTATGATATGCTTGATGGCATTAATGCCTTATTCATCTGTTTCCCTTTTCATTCCCCCTTTTGATTGGGTTAAGAATTACATTGTGCCTCGGCCTAAGGCCCTCATCGACCACTAGCGAGCCTTGGCCCGACGCTCACATATGTTGTAGGTGGAGCTCTTATCAGGACTACCACTTTCGTGTGTTAACGTGAGCACTACGATCTTGTTCTGTTCTTGTGGCTTTGACGGGTTGTCTTTAGCCGCCATGCTCTCGTCTCTTTGTTCTGTGGGTTTGGGCTTTGCTTTTCACTTGCTTTTGATTCGCCAGTTAAGTCTCGCTTCTTCTGTCGAATTTCTGCTCAATCACCAGCGACACTCCGAAATCCATCTTGGCTTTAAGCGAGAGATGTCAAAGGCTATTCTCTGAATGTCATCGGACAAGCACGTGCCTGGCACCAAATGTTTCTTTAAAATATTTGATACCCAACTTTGTGCGCAGGGTATGGAACAGATTCGTCAGCTCATGCACATCTTGATCCCTTTGTTGTCGCAGCGTGGTCCATTGTATGTACTTGTCCTCATAGCTCCCCACCGGATAGTACTGTTCCTTGACGGCGTCTCGGAAAGAATTCCAAGTTGGTACGGCCGAGAACAGAGAGGGTTCTGTCTGGTCCTTGTTCTCACAGTAGGTTTCCCACCAGTTCTTAACATGGGGGGTAGCTTTGAGGAGTGCAAAAATAATCTTCTCCCGGTCTGAAAAGTCATGAACAGAGAAATATCCTTCTAATAGATTCAACCATCTATATACGGCATCTGCGTCTATTTGACCCTCAAATATGGGAATGTCAAAATTTACTTGTACCTTAAAGGGAGTCGCAACTCCAGAGTGGCTACTGGATGCAGATGCGCCGCCGGTGGGCAGCCGTTGAAGGATCTGAGCAAAGCTATCCATCATCGCGTTCCTTTGTTTTTCAAGGGCCTCCTCGAGCAATACTTTGATAGGATCTCCTGCTCCCTCATCTTTCTTTTCGTCCCCCATGGGCGTCCGTCGAGGTTTGCGAGGCTGATCTTGCAAAGGTTCCACCAGATCAAGCCCTAGCTCCTTATACCCTGACCTCATTGGGGACATGCAAAGAAGGATCGAGAAAAAGTAGACCGCTCTGATACCACTGATCCAGATTTATGTAGGAACGCAACAGAATAAACATATAACCATAAATACAGAGATGCAGCGGAATTAACACTTCATTTCATTAATATCAAAGAACTGAAATTTGCTTACAGACAGAATGGAAATAAAACTAGCTAGGGCACCGGTAGCTATCTCTGAGAAGAGATGTGGCGGCTACAGGCCTCTGAACTGAGTTACAATGAGGCTCGAGGGCCTATTTATTATTGAGAAACAATGGAGAACCTCAACATCCCAAAAACCTAACCCTAGGAGATGAAGCGCCAAAACTATGGGCCCCGTTTGGGTAAATTGGTGTTTCAACTTCCCAGGGACGTAACTTTGGCATACTATCTCCGTTTGACGCACATGGTACATCATTAGAAAGCTCTATCCAAGGACTACAACTTTTGTAGCGGTGCAGTGATCGAAATCGCCCAGCCAATTTAATACCCAAAAATGTCGTTTGGGGCCTCACAGCAGCTCAGGAGATTCGAGACCAACTTTAAAAATAGTAAGTTATGCCAAAACTGAAAAACTTAAAGAGACAATGGTGGGGGCCCAAGTGGAATAGGCGGGTGGCCACCAATATCCACCTGGATCAGATCATGAGGGGCAGACCCCCAAGCCGTCCACCTCGACAAAAAGTCTCAATCTTTAAAATTCCTGAGATGTAAGGAAATAACAGAGAGGGTTTTGTGGGTTACTGAGAGATGAGCGCGAATCTCCCGGGTCAGGCCAGCCGTGCTCAAAAGCTCCGCAGAAGATGTGGTCCAATGTCGTGTGGGGGAAATCAGTGGTAGAAATATACCATCAGACTGCATGTTCCTGAGCCATCTTACCACGCAGGTATGGAGAGCGTCCCCTATGTAATTGCCTAGCACTCACAGAGAGGCCGAGCCCTTACGTTCATCGTTCGCACATAAAACATTTTTCTCAGCCTCTCTCCTATCATGATTTTCGGCCCTAAAGCCCTTGCAGTCACTCCCTCCTTGGCGAAACTCTGGAGTAGAGCCCGATCTGTGAGCCTGCGTTAAAAGAAAAATGATGCATGGGTGCAGGGGCGCCGACTCTTTTCCCATCGTCGCCCCACCACATTTATCCTTCTTTGGGTCGACCACTAGTTCGAACGAGAGGTAGATGTCATTGCTACACTTTGAGGGCTGGAAACCCTATCCCAAATTGACCCAGTTGTTGACGATAGCCACAGAGCCATGCAACCCTCGACCTGTTTGTCTTTTGTCGCATTGCAAAGCCATCTTTTTTGCGATCTGACTAAAATTTCGGGATATGAATATTGTTTTTTGGAATATATATATGTATATATATTCATTCATTAAATAAGAAATAAATTTATTAAATTAGTAAACCCTAAGATAAATATTATAGCCCTAAATAAATATGTTTGACTCTGGTTAATTTTCATAATGAGACAATATTTGTCACAATGAAAAATTGGACCTTGATTGGCAAAGGGTTAACCCTTAGTTTGATAAACCTAACGAATTGATATTATAAACTCAAAGGAATGATAAACCCAAGGGATTAGTGATAAAACCCCAAGGGTTTATGAACCCAAAAGAATAATATTAAACCCAAGGGACTAATATTATAAGCTCAAGGTATATAAACCCTAAGATAAATATTCTAAACACTAAAACAAACATGGTTGACCATGGTTGATTTTCATATTGACACAATCATTGTCACAGTGCGATGTTCGACCATAATTGACCATGCTTAACCATGGTTGATTTTCATATCAAGACAATATTTGTCACAAATCGACATACGACCATGGTTGACCATGATTAACCATGGATGACCATGTTTGATTTTATAAAACATGGTTGACCATGGTAGACCAAGGTTGAAAATGATTGACCATGGTTGAGCATGGTTGGCCATGATTATCATATTGAGACAATATTTTTCAAAATGCGATGTTGCACCATGGTAGAGAAAATGATCGATTTTCATATTGATACAATATTTGTCACAATGTGACATTAGAACATGTTTGACCATGATTAACCCTGGTCGATCACAATTAATTTTATAAAACATGGTTTACCATGGTTGAATAATATTAAACCCAAGGGACTAATATTATAAAACTAAATATATATATAAAACATAAGATAAATATTATAAACACTAAAATAAACATGGTTGATGGTGGTTGACCATGGTTGATTTTAATATTGAGACAATTCTTCTCAGAATGTGACATTGGACCATGGTTGACTATGATTAATATTATAAACCCTAGGTATTAATATTAAAAACCCAATGGATTATTATCCTAAGAGAAGAATATTAAACCCTAAGAATATGAACCCTTATATTAATAAACCCAATCGATTGATACATAAACCCAATGGATAAAAATTATAAACCTAAGGTATATAAATGCTAAGATAAATATTATAAACCCTCAAATAAACTTGGTTGACAAAGATTGATTTTCATATTGAGAAAATCCTTGTAACAATGTGACATTGGACCATGGTTGAACATGATTGAGCATGATTTATTTTCCAATCGAGAGAATCTTTTTCACAATGTGAAATTAAAACCAAGGGAGTAATATTATACCCTAGGTATATGAACCCTTAGATAAAAAAACCAAAGCGATTGATATTATAAACCTAAGGGAATAATATTAAATCCTAGGAATATGAAACCTTAGATTAATAAACCCAAGGGCTTGATATTATAGACCTAAGGGAACAATAAACCAAAGGTATTAATAAACATGAGGGAATAATATTATAAACCCAAGGTATATAGTCCCCGAGTTAAATATTAGAAACCATAAAATAAACATTGCTAACCACGATTGATTTTCATATTGATATAATACTTTTCACAATGGGACGTTGGACGATGGTTGCCCATGATTGATTTTCATATCGAGAAAATATTTGTCACAATGTGATGTTGGACCATGGTTGACTAAGATTGACCGTGGATGACTATGATTGATCTTAAAAAACATGGTTTTTCATGTTTAACCATGGCTAACCATGATTTACCGTGGTTGACCATGATTGAGTTTATAAAACATGGTTGACCATGGACCACGAAGATTTATTTTAGAAAGCATGGTCGACCATGGTTGAAAATGGATAAGCATGGTCTTTTCATACTAGGAAAATCATTGTCGTAATGTGACATTGGACCATGGTTCACCATGATTCATCATGGTCAATTTTCATATTAACCATGAATGAGCATGGTTGACCATGATTGACCATTATATACCATTTTTGTCTATAGTTGTCCATGATTTATTTTCACATTGAGACAATTCTTGTCACAATGTGACATTGGACCTTACTCAACCATGCTTGAACGCTTTTATTAATAAACCTAAGGTATTGATATTATAACCCCAAGGCAATCATAAATCCAAGGGATTAATAGTAAAAACCCAAGGAATTATGAACCCAAGCAAATAATATTAACTCATAGGGATTAATATTATCAAACCTAAGATAAATATTGTAAGACCTAAAATAAACATGGTTGACCATGGTTGAGAATAGTTGATTTTTGTATTGAGACAATCCTTGTCACAAAGAGACGTTGGACTATATTTTTTTTGTAAGCTATGCTAATTCTCTTTATTAACAAAATATTTTACAATCCATTGTCTGAGCTAAGGAATTTATCCAAATCCTACTCTCAATTGCATCCAAAAATTAAAAATGAGGGGTTGCCCATGGCAAGGAAACCAACCCTTTAATTGTCTAGAAAATATTTAAGCATATACATTCGCTAAAACACTATATAAAACTGAAAAAAACCATAGATAACAGTAATGTCCAAAAGTGGAATGAGGTGGCAAAACCTTCAGTATTTGTGTGCTTCCCCATGCTAGTTGCATCAGGTGTTGACGGTTCCTCCTCAGTCACTAGACACCCGTAAATGTGAGCGATTTCCTCCTCTTCCTCTGTGGAGACGAAAGGTTCTGGCTCCATCGGCATACCTTTCTCATCACACTTGCGCTAGCCACCTGTAGTGTAATTCCAAAGATTGGAAATGTACAAGGAGGAGGCCCTAAGAGGCAGATGTTATAGCTTCTTGGGAGCAAGCATTACAGAATGCAGAATAGTGGATTTGCAGTATTTCCTCTTGGTCCTGAGTTGGGGCAACATGGAGGGCTCAACGGACCGGATGAGGGAGGCAACGGGTGGAACCGAAAGAGCTAAGGAATCAGAGGAGCCGTGACTGGTCAGGGTTGCAAACTGAGTGAAGGGAGCGGAGCAGGGTTCTGCATAAGAGAGAAAATGTATATGAGCATAGGCTTTGTCCAAACTGGTAGGGAGGGCGCCCCTAATGCTTCCTCTGCGAGGCTTCTGTATCTGCCTAGGCGCCATGGAAATGTAAGCACAATAGTATGTTGGATTGAGGTGCAGAGATCACACCAAGCCGTGAGGAAGAGCCACGATAGAGATACGTTGGAGAGCAAGGGGAATAATGTGTGTGAGAGCATGGTGCAGAGGATTTATGGTTGTGCCTCTCTAATCGAGGCCACAGTTGGTCGTCACCTCCCTCATTAACACCATTAACTAATATCTGCTGCAACGTGGCATGGCTGACCTGCCATGGCACTGCCATTCCTTTGGACGTTGCGTCATTGCGCACCTTGGGGTGGCCTAGTCTTCACGTCACATGGATTCTGGAAGCCATTGTACTTGTGCATGATAGAGATGCAGTTAGATCTTAGAGGTTCCTCCATCATGAACTAGAATGTAACAACGGAACTTGTAGATTTGGTTTTTGTAGTAGCAAGACTTGCAGATTTTGTTGACTTAATAGCAAAATGGATTTAATTATAAAAATACACAAGACGCATTTATAATAATAAATGTTTATTGATATGATATAAGATGATTTGAATGTTACAATGAGGCCATACTTATATACCCATGTAGGTGACCTTTCATGAACAAGCATGTCTTTTAGACATGTCTTTTAGGTTAACTAATGACTACTTAACATAATCCTAATTGATTATTTAGTAATTACATTTATTTGTATTTATTCTATTAGTTATGAATTAGATTCATAACATTGCCTTCTTCTCGAAAATCTTTTTCCTCAAATCTTAACTTTTCGACAATTTCCTTTACTTGGGATTATCTGCTAGACATGTCATTGATCAGTGGTACCTTCCTTGTACTTCTCATATTGTCCTAAATCCATTTGATTTTTTTTTTTTTAATAATAATTTATTAATAATATTATGTCACTTATATATATATATATACAGCCGTAATACTATATATATATATATATATATATATATATATATCTGTAATACTATATATATATATATATATATATATATATATATATATCTATATATATACATATAATTATTCCGGTCGACATAATCGAATCGAGCTCGAACAAATCATGCCATTTTGATCCAACCTCTATTCAAACCTTAATACGCCATCCATGAAACGTTACAGCGTATCGATCTGAATCACTGCTACTGTTCGTCGTTTTAATTATTTGACCCGTGTTTATAAAATATCTTCCGCTTCGGCAATTCACTGAGAGGATAAATCTTCTTATATTTCATAGCATTGTGAATATATTCCTCCACCACGGGCCCCAGCTCCTCGGGGCACTCGATGCCCTTCAGCTTCTTGTCATTTGCAATTGTCTTAAACTCTTTGCAACAAAGACAAACAAAGTACCTGACAGCGACGTTGTCCATTATATCAGGGGGGCCTCGTTGTTCAATGGTGTGGTCGTCGTACAGGAGACTGAGCACCGTGCCCGCAACCTCAGCCTCCACGTTAGTCTCGAACATGTGTTTCACTTCTAGAAGTCTGCGAACGGAAAAATTGTTCCATTTTTTGGTCATCTCCTTGGGAGTAAGCAACGATTCACCTCTGAAGAGACGCTCTATTTTCCATATCTTCTCGAAACCGACAATGTCGAGCGGGACCAGGTTATTAGCCTCCCTCACCGTGTTCAACCGGTTGAGGGTCTAGACCCTGACCAGCTCATCCAGTTTTTGAATCTTTGTTTGCCAATGGGTAAAGCCCATGTAGCGGCTGGCATTAAATAGGACATGGATTTTGCAGCGTGTGAAAGGGACCTCATAACGTGAGTGGCACTGCGCTGATTTCCACTCCGCTTTTTCCGGGTCTGTCATCATCACGAGCCTCTTTGCTTCCCGTGATAGCTCCATGTATGAATCCTAGTCCTTGCGGGATTCTGGCAGGGCCAGCAGAAGCTCTGTTGGTGGTTCATTTCTGCTATTCCAACTGCCTCTACGACCACAGCCACTGCCAAGGGGACCTATTTTTGTCTTCAATAAGCATGAAAATGTAACTACGATAATCAGACTTATTAAGGGTGTATTCAGGGGTCTGGCATTTCTTGTTTTCGTAACATCCATTCCAACCCGTAGTTCAATCTCAACATATAGTGGGAGATTTTCAGACATTATATCAGAGCTTAAAATTCTGGGAGGCCAAGTATTAACATTAAAATAATCCCAACGAAATTCACAATTCAATGAATTTATGTCGTTGTCTCCCTGCCTCAATTTATAGCCCTCTGCCTCCAAGGAATTAGTGTGACTTCTCTGCCATATATAGCTGCTCTCATCTCCATTCAAAGAAAGAGGATGCGTACACGCAATTCCCCAACTTGGCAACGGTGGAAGTCTCTTCCAATGAACGTTGAAGTCACTTAAATCAAGCATCCACATATTGTAAGTGTCTTGGAGGACTTCGGATTCTTGTGTTACAATTTATGGTGTGAATGAAAATACATGATGATTGTTGCGCACAAATTTTCTGTATTTATGTACTTCAACTATTGGGTGTTCAGGTAGCCTTACTGTGATAGCAGACTTGCTAATGTTGGCACTGTTTACAAAGCCTTTGCATACGGTTTCTTATTTTCTCCATGAACTTCCTGACCCTTTGTTTCATTATTCCTGTTTGTTTCATTATGTCTAATAGGAATTGGTATTTCAACATTATAGCTTTCATGTGAGCTGATTTCGTCCTCTTTCCGATAATCCACTTCAAGCTCAGCTTCGTCAGGATCCTCATCATAAATATTTTTTTCAATATCTTTTTCTTTTATTTCAACCGTGGAAATTTCATTTCTTGTATAAAAGACACATATATGTCCTGCGAAATATTTGTCTCCACACTTCCAACATTTATATTCCTTTTTACTTTTAATATTAGTTGGTTGTTTTCCTTTATTACGCATTGGTGGGGGAATGTATTTTCTTGAATTTTCCATGGATGTTCTACTTGATTTTCACTCGGCATAACTAACTACCTTCTCATTATTACAACATTTTTTATCTTTTTGTTTCTCATGATTTTCTTCTTTTTCTTTTTCCACATTTTTATGAAATTGTTCATATTCTCTATTATAGATTACTGCAGAAATTTGTTTACAACATGCAAAAAAAAATTTATAATCGTTTGTGATTTCTGCACATGAATTTTCTAATTGCTGAAGCTTTTCTTGAATTTTTCTAATCTGCTCAATTTTTTTGGGATCTTCACGTAACGGCACATTATACGGTAAACAATGTTCCTGGGCTTGTACACTACGCTCATAGGCTTGTAAGGCGATCTTATGTGTCATGGCTTTGATACCACTGTAACAACGGAACTTGTAGATTTTGTTGACTTAATAGCAAAATGGCTTTAATTATAAAAATACACAAGAGGTATTTATAATAATAAATATTTATTGATATGATATAATATGATTTGAAAGTCACAATGAGGCCCTGCTTATATACCCATGTAGGTAACCTTTCATGAACAGGCATGTCTTTTAGACATGCCTTTTCAACTAACTAATGACTACTTAACATAATCCTGATTGATTATTTAGTAATTACATTTATTTGTATTTATTCTATTAGTTATGAATTAGATTCATAACATAAAAGTTGGAGGTGAAGAGCTGAAGTTTTTGAATGACACCGTGGTTGGCTACGTAGTCAGCCACAACATTGGCCTTTCTTCTCACATGAAGGAATGTGATGGCTTTGTATTGATGAAGCCAAAGTTCCAGTTATTGCAGGCGTTGAGTCAATCTCCAGCTCCTGGAGAGTTTCATAGCGAAATACCCTGATGCGAGACGAGTTGTTGTTTGGATGATGACCTGGGAGTCCCCTTCAACTTCCAAGGGAAAGAGATTGAGATGGATGGAGATGATTAGGCCATGGATGAGTCCTTCCAGCTATATTGAGTTATTACTGTCCCAACCAATGTCGCCATAGAAGAGATGAACAGGGTTGCCCTTGCAATCTCTGAAAATGCCTCCAAAAGGAGATTCCCCTGGATTTCCTTTAGAGGCGCCATGGAATTTGAGTTTGACAAATCCTAATGGGGGAGATTTCCATCTGTCTTGAGCAACAACTTGGACCTTTGATGGTGATGCGGAGATGCTCAATTGATTGAGATGCAGGCCCCAATTATTCCAAATTGAACATTTTGTCGTTGTTGATGGGAGATCTTAGTTGGCCCATGGGGACAAGGCTAGAGTTTATTTCAAGCAGCTGTCGAATTTTGCCCATGTCCCTTCCTGAGAGGTTTTGATATCATTTTGTTGTCTATCTCCTTCATTATTTTTACCCCTTTGCCTCTATAATTTCTCTCACTTTGTCTTCTACTGCCCTTAGTATTTTTTACTAATTCCTTTTGAGGTTTTTCGTATTTTTGAGAAAGACATAATGTTTGGTATTATAATTGTCTAAAGTTTCTTTTGTGGCAAAATCCTTCTCCCTTTCTGCAATTTTTTTTACTAATTTATCAAAATCTAAATCTTTTAACTGACCAGTAGCTTGGAGAGATTCTAAGTAGTATGAATAACTAGGGTAAAGGGATTTTATAAAGGCAGTAAGATGTATATCAAGTTTAAATTGAGTAGATTAAATTTTATGATTGATGGCTTTAATTTCAGAAGAAATTTTCAATTATCATTATCTTTCATTTCCATGTTAAACAACTTCAATAATATCTAGATTATCTCCAATTCATAATGTGAATAATAAATATCTTTCAATTTTTTTATTGCATCATATGTCGTTTTACTTTGAATAATGTATATATTCTTACCTCTTTTGATTTTGAAGTGAAAATTAAAGCATATTAATTTTTATCCTTACTCACTGACATTGCTAATTTTTTTCTGGTGCATTGTCTCATTTTCCTTCCCAAACTCCATCTCACGTATTATTAAAACTAAAGATAGTTTTTATTTTATTTTTACTTCTCATGGTATTTTTGGACAACGCCAACTAAGGATACCAAAGATTTCAAATTTTTTTTTAATGATAAAATTAACAATCAAAATCGTGATTATAGATAGTTTTATTTGTAAATCCCTTTTTGTTTTGACCAGGCACAAATTTTATTAGGAACAAAAGACCAATAATAACGAAATGTAGAATAAACACACCAGAATATAACCAATCCAACGATGAATAAACTATCGAGCACGATCAACGAGTTGTCAAAGGCATAAGTCACATATTGATTACGTCCAACGTACATCGAAACCAATGGTCAAGATCAATAGATAGAAATCAAATCCGCGTATTAATGGGATGAGTGGACCCGGGAGACAATTATCTGTCATGTAAGTCCACACAATCCAACGATACCAATGCCACTTCCCTTATCCAATGGTACCGACGTCACTTCCCCGGCCGAGATTTAATATGGGTTATGGTCCCAGGTGACGGTTGGAGAAACTTGTTCAAAACTCAAACATGTGATTGTGATTCACTACGGGGGCACAAAGCATGTTTCAAATACCACCAGCGTGTGGTATCCGTTCGTTTCCAGTACCACCTGCACACTGTCAACCATGTACAATCAACTCGTGATCCCACACACTCTCTCAAGTCAAGAACTCTGCCAGTTTATCCACACTCAGCCACGTTACACGATAAGAACTTTGCCAGATCAGACTCGACGCACACCACACTCTACTAGGTTCCACGGCCAGTTGCAACTTCTGCAACAATGGAGTTCGAAACAAGCACTATAACTTCAATGTTTTTCCGAA
This sequence comes from Pinus albicaulis, assembly GCA_034641835.2. NCBI lineage: Eukaryota > Viridiplantae > Streptophyta > Pinopsida > Pinales > Pinaceae > Pinus > Pinus albicaulis. The sequence goes on along the minus strand of CM076581.1, from coordinate 1,075,401,116 downwards.
ACCTTGCTTTGAAGCACTGTTACAAGTTCCTCGAGAAATTTATGATGAAAAGATAGTATTCTGCAATATATTTTATGAATTAGGGGGACATATTTATACAATCAAATTTGAAGGGAAAGATTTATGCCTCTATAACTAAAAATATGGGAAATGCCTAATCGGTTTCCTAATTATAATTACATACAAAATCTTGAAGAATTATACAACAGGGAGTGCGAGGCTTTGGAAAGGAGAGAGAGCGCTCAACATATGAGGGAGACATAAGGATAGAGAGGAAATAGATAAGAAAATAGAATAGGATGATGAGAAAGGAAAACTGGGTCCAATGGAGAATGGAGAGATAAAGAGAGAAAGACACGAACACATAAATAAGTTTCAAAAGGAGTGCATGCATTTTATAACATAACAAAAAAAATTGGGTGTCTACTACAACACATGAAAATTATTTAAAGTATGGATTTTATTTGACATGTGGGTGTTATTAATTCATATGCATCTTAGTAACCACAAGAATTATTAATTTTAATTACATAGTGGATGAGGTGGCCACTTAGGTTTTATTTTTGGATTGAGAAATTACTTATTGATTATGTTACCACTGCTAATAGTGGGAAATTTGTCTTTAATATTGAGCTTATTGAGCTCCCTATAAGCTCAATATATAATTATGTACAAATTCTAAATATATATTAATTTTTAATTTTTTTTTTTTTTGAAATGTATACAATTTATAAAAAATATTCTCTTATTTAACTTACAACTTTTGATTGGTTGACTTATTTGAAATTCCAAAAGAATGGATTAGAATAGACTAAGTTACAGGTAGTGAAAAAAATAAAAACCCTCATAGCAGGGACTAAATTTATACATCAAAATTTTAACGCTTCATTTTGTTTCTTAATTTCAACAAAATAAAAATAAAAAATGATGGAAAAATAATGATACAGAATATTTATTGGCCAAAATTTCATGATTTACATAAAAACCCAATGCATAAAGTGAAGATATAACACTTTTTCCCCAATAGATTTTTTCCAAAATTCCATTGCAACTAACATGTTATAATTGGATAGCATTATCTTGCACCAAACCCCAGGTCAAATTTATTTTGGAGCAGAAAAAAGAATGTTGAAGCATCCATATACAACAATTTGTTTTGGAAAATTTAATATACTTCAATGAATAATTTTTGGTTGGTTGTTTATAATCATAGTAATTATGATGGATTTTTTTATTATAGAAAAATTATTTCTGATTATGTTTTCATCCTAAGATCAAGTGTAGTATCATAATATTCAAAAAAGCAACCAACTATTTCATTTGCAACAATATTAACAACAAGTGAAGCAATTTCTTTGAAGAGCTAGATCTAGAACAATAATAACAAAATCCTTTTCCATTCATATAACATGTTTACAGTTTCCATGAATATCTAGAATTGAAATAAATAATAATCCTTATTTATTGTGTTATCAAACATATTTCTATCAAATATCAATTCATAAGACATTTGGTAGAAAAAGGAAAAATGGAAATAAAGTTTTATAAACTAAATAATTAAATTCAGCATTAAAAAGGGAGCGTTGAATAAAATAATCAGTTTTATTCATACAACTATTAAAATTTTTATTAGAGTGTTTCTAGAATAAATTAAAGCTAATCAAAATTAACTATATTTTAAGATAATTTATAATGATTTTTAAATTTGTAAACATATATATATTTGAAATACATTCAATTTAAAAATTATATATAAATATATTATTTATGAAATAAAAAATGGTATAAATTTTAATATTTTTCATTGGAAAGATAAAATTTGCAACTAAGGCAAGAAAAGAAAGCAAAAAAATACTTATATACATAGTGGAATAAATTCATAAAGGTTTTCCTGCAAATCAAACTAAGCCTCGAACAAATCTCCACTCTTGTCTTTACAACCGAGTAAGAAAAAATTCATTATAATCAAATAGTAGGAATTATACGAAGTAAATGATGAATTAGGGAAAGGATTTCAGAATTTTTCTTTACCTTTTAATAGGTAATTATTGTGAGAATTGTTGAAGTTAATGGAGAATGTTATATTAGGAAAGAGTCTGTTCTCTAGAAACTTAGATTCGGAATTAGTTCCTATTTAATAGGTAAGTCGTTATAACTTCCCTATATTCGTGAAGAATATTTATTGATGATTGTAATGTGATTGAGGTAGAGCATTCTCCGTGGCAGTCTCTCCTGGTGCAGTTTCTCATCTAAGAGCTGCCTAGATTTCATTCAATAAAGTCAACTCTTATATTTTTTATCATGGTATTAGAGCTCCAGGGTTACTGAATCAAAGCCAGGGTGCTTTGATCCCTAATTGTGTGTCTCCAGGATCGACAAGTCGAAGACAAAGTGCCTGATCCCCCTATGAGAATCTAGGTGGAAGAAGAGAGGTCCCTAGTTGTGAGACAGAGTGGTGTTCTATGTACATATACTTATCAGTGTTGGACCGAGCAGAAAAAACGTGTTGATATTTATGTATCAGCACTGGTCCGAGAAGGGAAAACGCATTATTTTGATCGAGAAAGAGAAAGGCAGAAGGGTGCCAATCTACTGCTTAGCATGGATCCGAGAGGTGGAAGCGTGCCAATCACTAGCAAACTTACGAAATCGACTTCAGATTCAGTTCAATGTCGATTTTTTTATCAGAAGTGCATCGATCTATGACATCTACGTTGAGAGAGCAGTTGTGTGGAGAGTGTTGCATGGAGAGTGATATGTGGAGGATTGCGGAGGCCAATTTCATCGGCTGAGGAACGTTGAGGCGGTGGTGGTTGATCCTGCATCGAGGCATCGTGGAGAATTGTGCCTGATGATGTGTGGACCAGATGCCGAAGCAGATTCGATTGTGAATGGCGATGAATTAAAACCTACAATTTCAGGAGGCGGATCAACTGCGACATATGAGGATTGGGAGAAGTGGGAGAACAAGGTGAAAATGTTGTTGAAAATGTCAGTCAAAGACTGCATTATCCCTCTCATCAGAGAGTGAAAATAAACAAACAAGATCTTGACAACCCTCAAGTATTTGTACGAAATTAGAAATACAAATCATCTTTTATTTCTCAAATAAATATTCCTTCCATTAAAATGGAGGATAATGTTAGTAGTTGCATTCATCTCTCACATCAAGGACCTCAAAGACAAGGTTGGTGACTTAGGGGAGGCAGTAAGTAACACTCATCTAGTAACAATTACCATGAATGGTATGATTCACGAATATCATATGTTTATCATAGGCTTGAATGAGAGAGAGAAAGCCCCCAAATTTGAAGAATTGATTGGGATCCTGATGCAAGAGGAAGAAAGGTGGATGCCCCTGAAACCCTAGAGTGCAGATCTTACTTTAATGGCCAAGAAGAAGCCCTTTAAAGGGAAGGAAAATGGAGGACAGAGAGGTGGAGGTACACCAAAAAGAAGCCGACTCCATGATGCAGGGGCATTAGACACTAGCCAGTAATGAAGGAGGTTTTCCCACATGTTGTGGCTAGTAGGGGGTCGAAAGTATTTGAATTGTAATAGCTAGGTGTCAATACCTCAGCTAACTATATCATTTAGATCAATTAGAGTCATAGAAGTCAAATAGTTCAGTTAGTTTGTCTTTCATATTTCAGTTAGATGAATTATTTTAATTAGGCTATTGATTTTCTAAAACGGTCCTTACAGAGGAACCAAACAGACAAATGTTCATGTATATAAATGTAATCCCTCGGATGTATATAGGAGAGCAGAGGGGAAAAGGAAAGAGGAGAAATTCTGCAATAAAACTCTGTGTATTGAGAAATTACTTCCGGTTGAATAGACTTCAAGTCCTGTTGAATTCCAAACTGTCTGAATTGATGATTGTGGAGAATTGTTTAACTGTGAGGCGATTGTGCACTGGAATTTTTGTTTCTCTGTCTTTGAATTCCCGTAAATTGTTTGGATAACCCTGTGAATTCACCCCACCCGTGGACGAGGCCCGTGCAGAGAACCATGGCCGTGAACACTGTTCAAATATAAAATTCCCGCTAAATAAAGAGAGACAGAGTTGTTTTTCTTTCGGAACCTGACCCGAGGATTAGACATGAGTTAATGAACGAGAGGATACCAGAACTAGACTTACACCTGTAGTCAAACACTGTGCCAAAACCCCGAGCGGATTTGCAGAAGCGGATTGCCCATATCACCCGCTTTTGCGGGTTGAGTGGTATTCCCAGAATTGGAGCGATTCCATAAAACCGTCGATGTGTGGCAAGGGTGGACCCATGGAAAACTGTTTTCAAAGTGCGCCATCGCATGTTATAGTTCGTACCAGGACACCAAGCAATATGCATACGTGTCGTCGATCTGGAGCCTGGCTATCTAACGGTGGTCGCACGATGGACTTGCCCGATGTTTAACTAAGGTGCGGTGTGAGTCCCGTTGGATTTTTCCGATGGTTTGTGTGGGCCTGGAGCATAATAAAGTTATTAATTAAACGGTTGGCGGAAAATTAATATAAGTCTAGAGCGTAATTGTTATAAGGTTGGGGGGGGGTATAATATAGAGCTGAAATATATATAATAAAAAGGTCGTTGTTTATGCTATTTATCAAATTCCTCGAATTTAATAAATACACCAAAGAAGTCAGATGAGACCATGTGGAGTTAAAAGAACGGGGTTTGAAAGGGAATGCTAACAGAGCCATGACTACGTTGACCATCTCTCCTTAGGGGTCCAAAATTCAGTTTTGTTGCGTCATTTGTGGTATCAAAGCCATTGTTTTAAGGTTGTTTTCCATAAGACCTGACATGGCAATTCGATTTGGTAGAGGTGCCAGCAAAAGGAGACCTGTTGCCAACGCAGAGGTGTTGGGGATGTTGCAGAGGGTCGAGGCCAGAATGGATGCCATGGAGCGAAGACAGCCTAGAGATCTTGAAGACATCAGTGAACCTGAAACAGAAGAGGCCGAAGAAAATGTTGAAATTCCTCCTGACATGAGGCTCCTTAGAACTGTTCTGGGGTCTGTAGTAAAGCCCAGAATTGAAGTGTCGAGTTATGCGGGGGGACTGAATCCAGAGGAGCTGGTGGACTGGATAAACGAAATGAATAAGTGCTTCGATTATGAACAAATAAACGAAGATAAAAAGGTCAAGTTTGCAGTGAAAAAGATGAAAGGACACGCTGCACTTTGGTGGGATGGAGTGCAGGCAGAAAGGAGGAGAGTTGGCAAGCAACCTATCAAGAGCTGGACTAGAATGATGGCCAAATTAAAAGGTAAATTATTGCCTAGTGATTATCAGCTGACATTGTATAAACAAATGCAGAACCTGAGACAGAGGTTACTGACAGTAAAAGAATACACAGAGGAATTCTACAGAATAAGCATAAGGGCTGGGCAATTCCAAGACACACCAGAGAAGACTGCGAGATATGTGAATGGTCTCAAGCTGGAGATCCAAGATGAGATTTGTCTTCTGTCTCCTAAGACATTGGAAGAGGCCTACCAGATGGCCTTGAAAGCAGAGGAGAAACTCCTGAGGAAACAGTCTGCACAGAAGAGAGGTAATTTCCATGGGAAGGGAAGTCAGGGTGGTAGAGGAAAGCCTACGACACCCAAGGATGGAGCTAACAGTAGCTCACCTCAGAATGCATATAAAGAGGATGATGCAAGGGGTGGAAGGGGTTCTTATAGAGGAAAGGGAAGAGGAGACAGAGACAGAGGCAGAGGTAGAGGATTGAGGTGTTATATATGTCAGCAAGTGGACATAAGCACTATGAGTGTCCAGAGAATGTGGGTGCTGGTCCAAGGAGTGCTATTGTTGCCCAGGCGGGAGAAGAGGCAGAAATCGAAGAAGAAATTCTTCGAGAGAGGGTAGAATCCTTGGTGGTAAATAAGGTCATGTTGAAGCAAGCTAAAGAGGTCACTGAGCCTGCACAAAGGAAGACTTTGTTTAGGAGCATATGCAAAGTCCAAGGGAAATGCTGCCAGCTAGTCATTGATAGTCGCAGCACAGATAATATAGTTTCCATTGAGGTAATAGAGAAGCTGAATTTGAAGACGAGGGAGCATCCAACTCCCTACAGGGTGTCCTAGCTACATAAAGGGCACCAGCTGGTTGTAAAAGAAGAGTGTGAGATAGAGCTACAAATGGGAAAATACAAATATAAGGTCCTGTGTGATGTAAAGCCCATGGATGTGTGTCATATACTATTGGGTAGGCCTTGGCAGTTTGACAGAGCAGCAGTGCATGATGGCAAGAAGAACACTTACAAGTTCTTCAAGGATGGGGTACATCATACATTGATACCCATGGAAGAAGGAGAGCCATCCAGCAGAGTGATTGACCCAAAGACCTTGTTGCTGAGAGGGAAGGAATATCTGTAGCAAATAGAAGAAGAAGAGGTAAGCTTTGCTTTAGTTTGCAAACCTAAAGCAATTCTTACTTCTACAAATATTTCTGATTTGCCAGTAGAAATCCAAGATGTGTTAGACAATTATTGTGACATTATTGTGGATGATTTACCTGATGAGCTGCCACCTATGAGAAAGATCAGCCATTAGATAGATTTTATCCCTGGTTCAAATCTGCCAAATAAGGTAGCCTACAGAATGACTCCCAAAGAAAATGAGGAAATCAGGAGACAAGTACAGGAGTTGGTGGACAAGGGGCTGATCAGGGAAAGTTTGAGTCCATGTGCAGTACCAGCAGTATTGAGCCCAAAGAAAGATGGAGGCTGGAGGATGTGTACTGATTCCAGAGCAATCAATAAGATCATAATCAGGTATAGATTCCCTTTGCCCAGAATTGAGGATTTAATGGACTGTTTGAGTGGTGCTAAATATTTTTCAAAGATATATTTGAAAAGTGGATACCATCAGATTAGAATAAGAGAGGGTGATGAGTGGAAAACTGCCTTTAAAACAAATGAAGGACTGTATGAATGGATGGTAATGCCTTTTGGGTTGTCAAATGCACCTAGCACTTTTATGAGACTTATGAATGAAGTATTGAAGGAATTTATTGGTAAATTTGTGATAGTGTATCTGGATGATATATTAGTTTTCAGCAGAACTAAAGAAGAACATTTAAGGCATCTTAATCATGTCTTGAAAAAGCTGCACCAAGAGAAACTACTGATAAATTTGAAGAAATGTTCATTCATGAAGAGTTGGTGTATTTGGGGTTTGTTGTTTCTGCAGAAGGACTGAAGATGGACCCAGAAAAGGTTAAGGCAATTGTGGAGTGGCCTTCACCCAGGAATGCTTTTGAGGTAAGAAGTTTCCATGGACTTGCTAGTTTTTACAGAAAGTTTACAAGAAACTTTAGTATGATCAATGCACCCATAATTGAGACAATAAATAAGATCAAACAACCATTTAAGTGGACTGCTGATGCAGAAATAAACTTTAAAATTTTGAAGCAAAAGATAACTGAAAAGCCTATTTTGATTTTGCCTGATTTTACTAAACCATTTCATGTAAAGTGTGATGCCAGTGGAGAGGCCATTGGAGCTGTGTTGAGTCAGGATGATAGGCCTATGGCATATTTTAGTGAAAAGCTGAATGACACCAGAAGAAATTATTCCTCTTATGAGAAGGAATTCTATGAAATTGTTCAGGAACTGAAGAAGTGGAGACATTATTTGATGTCCAGGGAATTTGTATTGTATTAAATAAATGTGTACAAATGCTATCCAGCATTCAATTAAGCATAAGCAACACTGACTCAGTTTGACCTCTCAAAGAAGTTTTATTTTATTTAAAACATATAAGTAATTAAACAATAAAGTAGCTGATGCTTTAGTGGAGGCACATGCTTGTTCAAGAAACAAATTTGAAATTCTTTAAAGGGTTGATTTTCTCAAGAGATTATAGCGTAACACCTTCAAAATCAATTGAGAACATGCAATAATATTTTAACAGAATAAAGCAATTGTTGGTTTCTTCTTAACAGAACATTATTTAAGACAAACCAACGTATCTTCTAATCTTTCATGAGGAAAATTAAAAAGGAGAAGCATAGTGGTGGACTTGCTGGACACTTTGGTACTGACAGGACTTATGAGCAATTGAATCACTTTTATTACTGGCCTAAGATGAGAACAGAAGTGGATAAGTTTGTTAATAATTGCAAGATCTGTCAATATGCTAAAGGAAGGAGCTAGAATGCAGGAATGTACACTCCCTTGCCTATTCCAGACAGGCCTTGGGACATGGTGAGTATGGATTTTGTTCTAGGATTTCCCAACACTTAGAGAGGGAATGATGCAGTCTTTGTTTTAGTGGCCAGATTCTCCAAGATGGCACATTTTATTCCATGATATAAAACTAGTGACGCCACGCATGTTGCTAACTTGTTTTTCAAAGAAGTTGTTAGATTGCATGGGTTTCCCAAGAGTATTGTTTTAGACAGAGACACCAGATTTGTGGGTCATTTTTGGAGGACATTGTGGAAGAAACTTTGTACCAAACTGAGTTTCAGCTCAACTTATCATCCCCAGACTGATGGACAAACTGAGGTAGTGAATAGGAGTCTGGGAAATTTATTGAGAAGTCTTGCAGGAGAGCATCCCAAACAGTGGGATCATATTTTTCTTCAAGCAAAATATGCATATAATGACTCACCAAACAGGAGCACAGGGCAGAGTCCATTTCATATTGTTTATGTAATGCACCCTAGAGGAATATCAGAGTTAAGAAATCTGGGAAAGGCAGAGCTAAGGAGTGTTGATGGTGAGGAATTTGCTTCAGAGATCCAGGCCATACATGAATAAGTGAAACATCAACTACAAGGCAGCAACATCAGATACAAAGGCAGGGCAGACTTGAGCATAAAAGAAGTTCATTTTGAAGTAGGAGATCAGGTTTTGGCCCACTTGAGAAAGGAGAGGTTTCCAAAGAAGCAGTACGACAAATTGAAGTTCAAAAAGATTGGGCCATGCAAGATACTTAGAAAGTTTTCTGCAAATTCTTATGAGATTGAATTTCCACTTGATGTTGGAATATCTCCCATTTTTAATGTTGAAGATTTGTACAAGTATGAAGATGATGGTGCAGAAGAAAGATTAGCAGACAAGGGACAGATTGAGTGGAAGGAGCAGCTACCTCCAGCACAACCATTGCAACCAGAGAAGATATTGGACAAAAGAGTATCCATGAGGACCAGAGGACAACAGTACTTTTAGTACTTAATCAAATGGAGGGACAAGCCAGAGGAAGATGCCACTTGGATGACTAAAGGAATGTTGCAGAAGATAGGCAGATCAGTGGGAGAGCTCATGGACAGGAGCCGATGAAAAATATTGCCCTCGGGAGTCTAATACAGGGGCATTAGACACTAGCCAACAATGAAGGAGGTTTGTCCACATGTTGTGGCTAGTAGGGGGTCAAAAGTATTTGAATTGTAATAGCTAGGTGTCAATACCTCAGCTGACTGTATCATTTAGATCAGTTAGAGTCATAGAAGTCGAATAGTTCAGTTAGCCTATCTGTCATATTTTAGTTAGTTGAATTATTTTAATTAGGATGTTGATTTTCTAAAACGGTCCTCACAGAGGAACCGAATAGACAAATGTTCATGTATATAAATGTAATCCCTCGGATGTATATAGGAGAGTAGAGGGGAAAAGGAAAGAGGAGAAATTCTGCAATAAAACTCTGTGTATTGAGCAATTGCTTCCGGTTGAATAGACTTCAAGTCCTTTGTTGAATTCCAAACTGTATGAATTGATGATTGTGGAGAATTGTTTAACTGTGAGGTGATTGTGCACTGGAATTTCCGTTTCTCTATCTTTGAATTCCCATAAATTGTTTGGATAACCCTGTGAATTCACCCCACCCATGGACGAGGCCTGTGCAGAGAACCATGGTCGTGAACACTTTTCAAATATAAAATTCCCACTAAATAAAGAGAGACAGAGTTGTTTTGCTTTTGGAACCTGACCCGAGGATTAGACATGAGTTAACGAATGAGAGGATAGCAGAACCAGACTTACACCCATCGTCAAACACTGTGCCAAAACCCCGAGCGGATTTGCGGAAGTGGATTGCCCATATCGCACCGCTTTTGCGGGTTGAGTGGTATTCCTAGAATTGGAGCGATTTCATAGAACCATCGACGCGTGGCAAGGGCCGACCCATGGAAAACCGTTGTCAAAGCGGGCCATCGCATGTTATAGTTCATACCAGGATGCCGAGCGATATTCATACGTGCTATCTATCTGGAGCCTGGCTATCTAATGGCGGTCGCACAATAGACTTCCTTGACGTTTAACTAAGGTACGGTGTGAGTCCCGTTGGATTTTTCTGATGGTTTGTGCAGGCCCAGAGCATAATAAAGTTGTTAATTAAACGGTTGGCAGAAAATTAATATAAGTCTAGAGTGTAATTGTTATAAGGTTGGGGGGGGTATAATATAGAGCCGAAATATATATAATAAAAATGTCGTTTTTTATGCTATTTATCAAATTCCTCGAATTTGATAAATACACCAAAGAAGTCATATGAGATCACGTGGAGTTAAAAGAACGAGGTTTGAAAGGGAATGCTGATAGAGCCACGATTGCGTCACTCCATCTCAAGGTATGTCATCAAACAGAAATTATTCAACAACCAAATATTTCTATTGTGGTAAATTTGGTCATATAGTTGAACATTGACGGAAGAAGAAGTTTGATGAAAGTCAACATAGACATAAGAGACATGCAAGACACTTTTCTTATGATGACCATAACCAGGGCCTTAAGACTTTTTATGGTTGATTCTGATGAGAATCATGAAGCATATATGTGGTTTTTGGACTCAGGAGCTTCCACCCAGATGACAGGTAACAAACAATGATTTGAATACTTCAAAGAAACCAACAATGGTGCAAAAAGCTACCTTTCTGATGACAGAGGGTACCAAATCAAAGGGCACGGTAATGTTCCTTTCATACTTCATGATGGAAATATTAGGCATATTTAAAATGTGATGTATGTACCTGAAATTAATAAGAATATGCTTTTGTTTCAATGATAAGAGATAAAAAGCTTAAGATAGAGTTTTTTAATTCATATTGTGTTATTAAGGATTTGTTGGATTGTATGAAGATGATTGCAACAGGGATTCAAGTGGGAGGTCTTTAGAAGATGAATGTGAGAAGTGCCACACACCAAGCATTGAAATCATCAGGTATGACTGCAGAATATTTATGGCATCAAAGATTCAATCATATTAATTTAAATGATTTGTTGCTACTTCAAAAAGGAGTTATGGTTAATGGTATCCCTGTTTTAAAGCATATTCATGTTGACTGTAAAACATACACTCTTTGGAAGATGCATAAAGATTATTTTCCTATAAATATAGATAGAAAGTAGAGAGATATACTAGAGTTAGTCCACACTGATTTATGTGGGCCAATGCAATCAAGGTCATTGAGAGGTGCTTATTATTTGTTATTATTTGTTGATGACTGTACAAGATTCACGTGGGTATATTTTCTCAGTAAAAAGATTCATACTTTTGAATATTTCAAACAGTTTAGAAGCATGATTGAGAAGCAGGCAAGTAAATTCATCAAGATTCTCCACTCTGACCAAGGGGGAGAATACAAGAAGGTTGATTTCATCAAATATTGCAAAGAATATGGAATATTGTATCAGTTTATAGTACCTCACACTCCTCAATATAACGAGGTTGCACAGAGGAAACTAAGAACCCTTCTGGAATGTGCTCGTAGCATGTTAAAAGGAAATAATCTTTCTAATTGTTTTTGGGTGGAAGCGATAAATACTATAGTATATTTGAAGAACAGGAGTCCAAAAAAAAGTCTCGAGTTTAAAAATCCATTTGAAGCCTTATTGGCTGTTAAGCCTATAGTTAACCACTTAAGATTTTTTGACTCCAAATATTTTGCTCATGTTCCAAAGGAGGATAGGAAGAAAATTGATTCAAAGGCCATTAAATTCATTTGTCTTGGATATTGTATGGAATTTAAATCTTACAAATTGTTTGATCCCTCTACTCATAAAGTTTATGTAAGTAGAGATGTAGTTTTCATGAGCAGGTTCATGATGGAAACAATGATAACAACAATGAAGAATGGGACATTCCTTTGTTGATGGAAGAAGGGAGTGATGAAACAGGGGACAACCGTGAGTAGCAAAAAAAGGAAGAAGCAAATGGTACAAATGCAGTAGCCAAACCAAGTCCACAAAGGGATGATCAGAACAGGTGTGAATCCACTCCACCACTCACAAGATCAAGTAGGAAAACTAAATTTCCAACAAGATATAGGGAAAATTCTTTTAGAACTAACATGTTAAATGTTGTCGAACCCTCTGGTTATAAAGAATCCATTCAATATAATGAATGGAGGGTAGCCATGGAAGAGGAGTATGAATCAATACTTAAAAAAAAAAACATGGGAGTTAGTTGAATTACCTGAAGGCAAACAAACCATGGGTTGAAAATGGCTATACAAGCCTAAATTTAAAGCAGATGGCATTATAGAGAAATATAAAGCTAGGTTGGTTGCAAAGGGGTATTCGCAGAAAGAAGGTATAGACTATGAGGAAACCTCCTCCCTTGTAGCTAAACTAAACACAATCAGAACGTTAATTTCTTTAGCTACCAAATATAATTGGATGATACACTAGACAGATGTGAAATTTGTATTTTTAAATGGGGAGCTGAAAGAAGAAGGGTATTTAGAGCAACCCGAGATGTTTCTTAAAAAAGGGAGAAAAAAAATAGTCTATAGATTGAAGAAAGCAGTATATGGACTAAAAGAAGCACCCAGGTCATGGTATGATAAAATTGATTCATTTTTCCTACAGCATAGTTCTAAAAGAAGCAAGAATTACTCTAATTTTTTATATTTTGTTTGATAAAGAGGGGCGAATTGTTTGGATTTCTTTATATGTATATGATCTTATCATTACAGGAAATGCTATTGAAATCATTAAAGAAATCAAGAAAAATATGTCACATGTGTTTGAGATGAAATACCTTGGTGATACGCTATTGTCTGGGTCTTGAAGTATGGAAAGATTCAGGCCAGACTTTTCTATCACAGGGTAAGTATGTCAGGAGTCTACTGAAAAATTTCAGGATGGTTTAGTGCAAAGCTGCAATAGTTTCTTTAAAGCAGAATACCAGACTTCAGAGTGATGACGGTTCTAAGGAGGAAAATGAAACATTTTATAGACAGTTGGTTGGGATTTTAATCTACTTGACCACTACTAGACCAAATTTGGCATATGAAGTTAGTGTATTGAGCCAATTTCTGTTCAAGCCACTTGAAAGCCATAGGATTGAGGTGAAAGGTGTCTTAAGGTATCTTCAAGGAGCCTTAGAATTTGATATTATATATACTAATTCTTTTGATGTTTTTTAGACTCTAATTGGGCCAAAAATCTAGATGACAAATGATCCATAAATGTTATGCATTTAGCATTAGATCTAGGGTCATTGCATGGAGCAACAAGAAGTAGAACACTGTATACTTGTCTTTAGAAGAAGTTGAGTATAAAGCCCTGTGTGCAGTAATATGTGAGGAAGTTTGGTTGAGGATACTTCTCTAGGATGCTGGAGAAGAACATAAATATGAAACATTTATCATATGTGATAACCATAGCGACATCAAACTTTCAAATAATCTGGTGTTTCATAAAAACACAAAGAATATTGATACACAATTTCATTTTGTTAGGGAGAAGGTTCCGTCAAAGGAAATTTATATTTAATATTGTAACTAGTGTGATAATCCTGCTGACATTTTTACTAAGCCTCTTGGAAGAGTTAATTTTGAGTCATTTCGAGATATGTTAGGAGTTTTAATGAGCTCTTTCTCCATTGAGGAGTGTTTAAGATAATGGAGAATGTAATATTAGGAGAGATTCAGTTCACCAAAACCTTAAATTAGGAATTATTTCCTATTTCTTAGGTAAGATGTTCTAACTTCCATATATGCTTGAAGACTATTTATTCATGATTGTAATGTGATTGAGGTAGAGCTTTCTCCATGGAATTCTCTCCTGGAGGAGTCTCTCATCTGAGAGCTGCCCAGTTTCATTCAATAAAGTCAACTCTTATATTTTTTATCAAGAATGATGACACTTATTCTCCATTAGAATATTTTTTTCTGAGGCAAGACCAAAGGCAGGAAAGAGGGGAACTAATAAGAAACCCACAAAGTGAAATATCTGCAAACAAAATCGGTGGCAGCATGCATGGCGAGTTCTAGATAGGACACAAGATATTGTGGATAGCACTAAAGGCGAACCCTCCTATTTCCAAATCCTTGGCTTTGTTGGAAATAAACAGAAAAATGTCAACTACTAAAATCGTAATAGAGTTTGGAAATTAACCCTCTAACGTTGATGAGGTCAGAAAAAATATAAACCATCAGAAACCTTTTCATTGGGAGCTAGGAAAAAACCCTGTGACATAGTTCTTGAAACACAAGGGAAACTCAACTTGGAGTAGAAGAATTGAGTATGGGAATTAATAAGACAATTTTAGTGAATGAGGGTATTCAACTTTGATAGGGATGGGACTAGGTTCCAATTAACGGGATATAACGCCAAATAATAATGAATATAATTCAATTAATGTTAATCCTATGAACCAAATAATCACAAAATTATAATAATGGTGGTAAATACAATAATTTAATTGTTACAATATATTCCATTTGAAATGGAAGAGGCTAATCCTGGGACAAACTGGAAGGTGATTTGACACGTCTGCTCTTCCCCTTTCCGGCAGATCACCCTGCTCCAGCCTGAATCACAATGGTGTCCAATATTTCGAAGGTTATTCATATTTTAATACACCACACTATACCTCTACATCCCTTACATTTATCGTCATGCCCGATGGCATGCAGAAGAGGACTCTAACATCTGAGTTGGTGTAAGTTTCAAATCATGTGCATCCCTTTTCCAATGAACACTTTCTATGAACTGGTTACTAAAACTATTTAATGTCTATGCATGTATCATTTATGATCTATGTCTTATGCGACATGATTCACCATCAGCATGACGTATCTAAATTATGTGTATCATATTTCATAATTATCCAAGATTTTTATTATATTATGAGATTTGAATTTTATGGGGGGGATTTTCACATTTTGAATTTTCCCGCTCACTCTATTTTATTTTGGATTTTAATTAATTGGTGGGAAAGAATAAATCCAATGGAAAGCAAAGGTTTCAACTAGAACATCTGCCTCTTGCCTTGGATCTCCTGCTTCGGCTCTCGTCCTCTGCTAGATTTTCACTACTTTACTCTCAAGTTGACCACAACTGTGAGCCTGATGGCTTACAGATTGGCTCGGAGCACCATCTCCCTGCTGCCTATAATTACTGCATCATGGCACTCCTGTGGGTGAGCTCCCATGCGGCAGGATGAGAAAACATTGAACAAAACGCATGGATCAACCCCCACGTGGACCTTTTGTAGTGTATCTACTAAGAAATAATGTAGTTGGAAGCATCACACATCACATGGTGGCACGGTGTGCTGATATGGAAGAAGGAAGCTCCATGAAAATGAGCAAGGTGATACTATTGCAACCCTTCTTCGATGCCA
This sequence comes from Pinus albicaulis, assembly GCA_034641835.2. NCBI lineage: Eukaryota > Viridiplantae > Streptophyta > Pinopsida > Pinales > Pinaceae > Pinus > Pinus albicaulis. The sequence continues at coordinate 1,075,385,527 of CM076581.1, read as the reverse complement.
AGAAATGTACACGGTCAGAGCACGAGTGCACACATGATGCGTTTCTCAATTTGGATCTGAATGAAATGTATTAGCGACTGTCGCTCCCAGTGGGTAGTGATAGAGATCATTTGTTCAGCAACCCTTGGAACCCCACAACCTCCAAACTCTAAGAGATTTCATTTCCTCCATTGTTGGTAATGATCAGGGTCAGAGATATGCTAATACATTGCGAGCATGAGTATTGTGGGTGGTTTAGGTTATGAGGAAAGAGCGTTGACGTTGTGATGGCGGAGGAGGAAGAGCATGGCTTCTATGCACTCTGAACCCACTCTTTTTCTTTTGAATGACTAATGCAACAAATCCCCATTTCTTAGTTAGAGTATATTTTGATTATAAGGTATCGTGGTTTGGTGTTTGATTCCATTCTCTTGAAATTATCTTTCAAGAAAATGTGAATTATTTTCTCCCCCATTATCAGTTATTATAGTAGCTATATTAAGCTGAGCTGCATTTGTAAACAAGAAATGAAATTTTTTAATCACAAAAAAAACTTGTGAGTTTTATTTAAGAAGATAGACCCAGCATATCCTTGAATAATCATCAATAAAAGACCGTATATATTTATTTCCATTAGCATTTTAAATAGGCCTAGGTCCACACAAATATGAGTACTGTGAGTGGTTGAAGTTATGAGGAAAGAGCTTTGAGGTTGTGGTGGTGGAGGAGGAAGAGCATGGATTCTATGTGCTCCAACCCCACTCTTTGTCTTCTGAACAGCTCATGCAAAAATTCATCCTTTTCTTAGTTAGAGTATTTTTAAATAGAGAAATAATTTTTTATTGAACCAAGAAGCTTGAATCTATTCATGTGAAACAAAAATAAGGGATCCAAGTGGGTTTCTGTGTGTATTTTGGGAACTTCTTCACTATTATCGAGTCATGTTAATTCTAGTTATGGGTCCAGAGGCATTTTTTAGTGAACCCAAAATTTAATTTGAAAAAATTAATAACAGTAAGAGGAGATTGCCAAATCCGCATTTCTCTTTTTATCTCAACTAAATATTTGTGTTATGGAATATTGTGCTCCGTGTAGGATATGATTTGTTAATGATGCCGAGAAGATTAGGTAAATCCACGTATAGGCTAGACCATCATGTTTTGGGTTTTGAGCACTAATCCCAAACTGTTAGATTAAATATTTCGAGAATGTGTAGTATTTTCACTCCAATCAATCCAAACATCTCCTAGCTAGTGTTTTGTAATCACGCCAATATTTATAGATTAGTGGATTTATAAAGGAGAGAGAATTATTTATCGGTTTCCATGTGCACTAATGGCATGCATGCACTAATGCTGGTGTCCCATCCAGACTTGGGAATAAATGAAGATTATTATATAGTTGTGACATTATTAAAAGTACATGGGAGTGGAAATTAATTTATATTACAATTTATATTGTTTGTAGTGATTTGGCTTTATCCTTAGCCCATGGTAATTAGAACATATGTTTTAATTATGATTGACGTTAAGATGACAATAATCTAGTTTAGAGCTTCTAGTTTTGAAATGAGAGTTATTTTTAATATATAAAATTTCAAAAAAAATATATATATAGAATAATCATTATATATATATATTTTAATATGTTTCTATTTAAATTAATTTAATTTATTAAAAATTATTGAATATTGGTTTTTAATTGAAAGAGTATTATTGAGAAAGATATTTTAAGAGTTACAAGGATTAATTAAGTGATGGTGGTAGATTAATAATGGTTATTTTTTGTGTGTAGAAAACCCATATTTAATGTAGAAATGATTCCCCAGAAGCAAGTATGTGGGACTCGAACCCAGTGGGAAGGATAATAGAAACTCCTATTGGTAAATTAACAATATTTAATAATGATTAAGATGAATCATAAGAAAATAAAAATATTTTCTCTAGAAACCTAATGCACAAATATGTTTTCTTCATATTTCATAATTTTTACATTTCTTATCTTTCCATATTGATTTAGTGTGAATATAAGGTGATTTGTACTACCATTGAAATAATTAACAAAAAATATATCATATTATAGTTTAGTTTATATTGTATTTCTCAATATTAAAAATTTATTTCCCAATCGTATATGTTGCACATAATTATATTTACATTTCACTACATGATTTCAATTTTAATGCATTCTATTGATTTTATTATTTTCATATATATTAAAATTATAAAAAAATGTAGATTAGACATGAAAAAAATGTATACTAGGAATTCAACTTATAATATATGTAATTTAAAATTGTTTTCATTATTTATATTGTTAAACACTTCTCTCATAATTTGTATTATTGTAATTTTGAAACCAAGTTTGCAAAAATATTTCTTCTTTCTCTTTTCATCAATTAATACATTACATAATTTCTCATATTAAAATTAGTGCACCCTATAATGTATTATATTTTTATCATTGTTCAAATCAACTTTCTATTATAACTAAATTTCTAATGTATCATTTTTTTTTCTGTTTGTTAGTTTATGTCTGTTTTTAGATGACACACACAACTAACCTATGGCTTGAGTAGCCGCAACACAGGGGCATCTAAGCGATCAAAATCATGTAACGATCCTACCTAGCCTAGGTCACACCAACTCTTAGCATGGTTGCAATTTTTCCCTGTAGTTTCAAATTGATGGTCTTTACACCATATAGTGTTTTGTTAGAACACCCTGTCACAATCTTTCCTAGTCCCCATTGGAATTTCCAATGTTTTTTTTTGGTTCACTAATGTTTATATCCAAGAATAATAGTTGAATAATGCGGGGAACTCAAACAAACATCTATAAGTACCTTAATAATTCACCTGATCACCATCTATCCAAGACCCATTAAACAATGTATCCTTACTAAAATCCATGCATCTTATTATTTTTCATTATTTCATTATTTAAATCAATGAAACTAATTTATTTACATATTTTTTAGTATATCATATTGAAAATAAATGTACCCTATCATTTTTTTCTTATATCTTTATTGTTGTTATCTCATTTTTAAAATGATTTGAATTACAACAAAACCATTGAAACTTCCTAATTGTTGTGCATCATTATTTGTTATATCATCACTAAAATCAATATATTCTATTACTTTTTGTTATGCCATTATATTTTTTTGATATTGTATGATTAATATTGCATTTATTCATTGTTTATAATAATGGAGCATATCAATAGTGTTAAGCTCTATCTTTTAAATGTTGCTACTACTTTCAGTTTGATAATACACACACAAAAGGTGTGCCTATTTTGGAATATGACTTCGAGAATTTCAATTTAATTATTAATCCTTATTAGATGGACAATAGGGATTGTTGATACAAATTGTTAATATTGAATCAAGCTTCACCACCGAGCATGATAGGAATTTCCCAATTATTTTTTACATACTAGTATATTAATATATATTATTTTATTTATTTTCAATAAATGAGAAATATTTATTTATAAAGCGATGGAGTCAAAGAATTCTAAGAGAATTCATGGCCAAGTTGGAGAAACTCTAGTACTTTTAGTGCCACATTATTGAATGAATTTTGGTTGTCTAGAGTGGTCAAAACATTATTACTGAGAAAATCAAGAAGATGGAATCTTGGCTTGTTCACTTTGAACAACATGTCCACTGTATCTAACATCCACCTCCTCCTTTAGGGATGTGGCCATATAATCCTTCGTCTATCACTTATAATGACTAATTATGGTAATTGGTGTTTTTCTAATCCTTTCTGTCTTTTGGCATGTAAGGCCTATACGACTATGGGTCTCCGAGTTGGGTATTGGTAACTGGTGTTTTTTAATATTTTTTGTCTTTTGGCATGTAAGACCTATATGACTATGGGTCTTCGAGTTAGGTATTTTTTATTTTTTTTCTGTAACATGGTAATAACATTGGTCAAAAAACCTCGTCAGGGTGAGGCCACATGCATTTTGATATATTTATACATATTTTTTAATAATAAAAAAATCTACAATTGCGAAAACAAAAAAAATGATATATTATTAGTAGAAATTCTATCACATTCTTATGAATACCCACCGTTTTTAGCTACCCCACTTCCTCATTATTTGAAGGCTATAAGAAGATACAGAGTTTCTATTTTTTGGGCCTAGATGTTAATAGCATATTTTCCTCACCACAAAATAAGGAGTAACTGTAAAGAAGAGACGTTTTATATGAAAAAGAATTATGATATTTTTAATTGTATTTTCAAATTAATTATGCCTATAGGCCTTCTCTTTTGAATCACTTCTTTTTTTTTTCATCAACCAATTCATTGTTGTACTGACACATGTCACTAGTGACACATGTATGCTTTGTAGTTAGTTACCCGGTCTAACATTAGTAAGATCACACATTTCCCTATTTTTTTAGGAATTTCTCTCAATAACTGATTCTTTTGGCAATAGAATCAAGAATATTTCAAAATTTTCATTTATAGAAAGTAGCCTTGAACTTCTAAGTTGCCCAATTCGAGCTGAGAGGTTTCCATATAAATATGTTATTTGATTACTTGTTCTTCCATCTATATTTTAATTTTGGTTGTAGGAGGAAGGGCCGCTCCTCGTGTAGCACCTCGTGCACCAATTCGTTTCCATGGTGTTAATTCTTTGACCAAACGCATTAACTTCTTCGATTCTAAGGTTCTGCAAAGTTTAGCACTAGATGGTGTAATCTATGGCCATTTAATCTTATTTTGTTAACTTTTTCTGGGAAATTTGTTGCATATGTCCTTCATACTTTATTTCCTACTTCAGAGTTGGTTAAGAATGGGAATATCTGGTGATCCTTCGCGCGACAGTGCAGTTTAAGTTTTCATTTCAGTTTTATGGCTCTCATAATAATTGTATTCTCCGAAACCTTCTAATCTATAATATGTGCATTTCCACTGTTAAAGGAAAATATTCAACCTATAAAATCATGTATACTTGTTGTAGTTTAGAAATATTTGAAGGTATTATGTGTAAGTTGCGCCAGAGTCGAACCCAAGATGTTTCCAACACTCTTTTTTTCGTTCTTGCAAGCCTAGCCCTCCAAATTCTTTACCTTTGATATTTTCAAAGGAGCATATTTTAGGACTACAATAATTTTTGTCTATCATTTTATTCCAAGTGGTAGTGCGTTGAGACGACACTAGGAATGCTTTTACCATCTTGCGCCATGGTAGGTTATTGTTTGGAGAAGCACTAAAGGAAATATTACATAATTCAAATGAATAAAATAAACAAATTTATAGAGTTTTTTTTATTTGGATTAATTATAATTATCAAATTAATATATAGTTTCTTTTTAATTAATAAGAGAATTTGAATTATATAAAATTAGAAAAATTTATTTGTAGGAAAGTTTACATAATTCAAATGAATAAAATAAACAAATTTATAGAGTGTTTTTTTATTTGGATTAATGATAATTATCAAATTAATATATAGTTTCTTTTTAATTAATAAGAGAATTTGAATTATATAAAATTAGAAAAATTTATTTGTAGGAAAGTTGAAAAAATTAATATAATAATTTCCAATTTGTAAATGTGTTTATATAGTGTTGAAGATTCTGCAACTTTTTTTTGGTAAAATTTAAATATTTTTGGTAAGTTTTTTCATAAATATTTTATGATTTTCTATTTTCTATATTTTAGAATTAAAAATTAAAATTAGAATGTAAAAGTGAGATAATATTTAGTTATCATGAATGTATACTTATCATGAATGCGAGTGGGACTTAGTTTGCTTAAATGCATTGAGTACCAAAAGATATAAATACCTAAAAAAAGAAAGAATGAGAAATAATTAAAAAAAAAATTATAAGGTTAACCTATATGTTTAATTAATTATAAAATTATTCATAATAATAGTAAAATAATGAATTCATTTGTAAAACAAATGAATTTATTTATGCTCATTATCACATTCCTTTATTTTATAAGAAATATATTTCAACTTCAATATTATTTAAACTTCTAAGCATTTTTTACTATGCAAAATTCTCGCTATAATAATTCAACGTGGTTGCAGAATTCTTCTACAATCTTACTAAATTGTAAGTGCATTTGAGAAAAACCAACCCTCTCCAATACTAATTTTAAAATAATTCCAAATTTAAATAGAGAATCAACATTTCGTATCTTTCCAGGGTTAGGATGTTGAGAAAGGTTTTGACTTGGGGATTTGTTGTTATACATTTTGCATGCTAATTTTTTTATATAACCATTTTTTTAAACATATTTTTGTGATTCAAATTATTTGACCATAATGGAATAAGAAATTTTACCATTTTCTAATTTCATTTTTGCTTCCAAATAATTAAAAAACTTAGAAAATGGGAAAGGGAAAGTAAAAAAATAGAAAAGAAAACGAAAAATGGTATTGGAGTAAGAACATTTACCATTTTCTAATTTCATTTTTCCTTTCAAACACTTGAAAAGCTTAGAAAATGGGAAAGAGAAAGTAAGAAAATACAAAAAAAAAAATGGAAAATCATAATGGAATAAGAAAGTTTACCATTTTCTAATTTAATTTTTTCTTTCAAAGGCCTAAAAATATTTTTAAATGGAAAATGAAAGAATTTGTCTGTGTAAATATGTAATACATTGCTAATTTTAAAATACAAAAAAAATTCCTTTATATAAAGTAGCCCTAAATTTATTTGGATTAATTTCCTTTATGTTGCATGCTAATTTTTTATATAATTATTTGTTTAAACATATTTTTGTGATCCAAATTATTTTACCATAATGGAATAAGAAAGTTTACCATTTTCTAATTTCATTTTTGCTTCCAAATAATTAAAAAAATTAGAAAATGGGAAAAGGAAAGTAAAAAAATAGAAAAGAAAATGAAAAATGGTCTTGGGGTAAGAAAGTTTACCATTTTATAATTTCATTTTTTCTTTCGAAGACTTGAAAAGCTTAGAAAATGGGAAAGAGAAAGTAAGAAAATACAAAAAAAAAATGGAAAATCATAATGGAATAAGAAAGTTTTACCATTTTCTAATTTAATTTTTGCTTTCAAAGGCCTAAAAAGCTTTTTAAATAGAAAATGAAAGATTTAGTCTGTGTAAATATGTAATAGATTGCTAATTTTAAAATACACAAAAAAAATCCCTTTTATAGAAAGTAGCCCTAAATTTATTTGGATAAATTTCCTTTATTTTGCATGCTAGTTTTTTTATATAATCATTTGTTTAAACATATTTTTGTGAAACAAATTATTTTTTAAATTAATATAAATTGATATTTAATTATATAGGCATGTGTATCTATTTTGGAATAGAGATTTATAATTTTAATTTAATTATTAACGATATAAGGATTTAATCTGCAGTTTTAGGCAATTTATAGATAGGATAAACTTAAGATGTGGCAATCACGCTAGATTTGTAATTTAGAAAGTGTGAATCATGTATGTGTGAACTAAGATTAGCATATCTATTTTTAGAGGTTTTGATTCACTTAATGGGTTGAGATTGTAATATAATTAAATTTAATAAAAAAAAATGGAAAAGTATTATTAAAGAGTGAAAAATTATATATATATATATTTTTAAATTTTGTTTAAATTACAACTTTTAAATTTTACAAGGCTTTTTATTTCATTTTTAATGTAACATACATTGTTAACTTCACATATAAATGTAAGGAGATAAAATTTTTATACAAGTTACTCATGGGTAACTAACCATTCACCATTAAATATTCCTTACTCATCATTACATAGAATGTTTACCAGTTCACTCAATGGCTTATAAGGGAGACCATCCCTTAACCATCATTTATATAATCTTACAAGGAAATATACAATATCTAGCTTAAAGCCATTACAATAAATATAATACCATTTATCCTCTGGTCTTCATATCTTCAAATCTTCACATCTTGGTGGCATGGATGTACCTACAATGGACCATCGTATATTGGACGTTCCTGCAACTCGCACTCATTTGCATGAACATTAATCATTTACCTGCCACGAGGACAAGCATAATTTTCCTTTGTACATGACAAGCATAATTTTCCTTTGTACATGATAAGCATAATATTCCTTTGTACCTATCACCATAATTCCCTGCTAAACATGATGTCAAGATTCATAAAGTATAAATAAATCATTTCACATATATCTACTACAATAGTTTCTCCATCTACTCAAGTATATTCATGACAAGCACGTAAAGTACCTTGACATTCTCCCTTTAACAACACATACCACATAAAGTACCTTGAAATTCTCCCTTTAACAACACATACCTCATATGTCCTGGTTATAAGTCATCACAATAACTAAGGTCTCTGTCGCATAAGCACACATTCCTGCAAGACAATGGCTACATCACCCAGGCCTTTCTTTAAAATAAACTAATACATCAGTTAAGATATTTATGCATGTGATTTACATACATTTAATAAAAATAGCTAACCCTTAAGCTATTACCTTTAGTGCATGGAATGCAAGTTAACATAACAATTGTTTCTTCCATGCATGTGAATGCATACCAATTCCAAAAGACTCTCCCTAAAGGAGTTCTTACACAACGAAGCACATAACCTCCTTCACGAGTCTTTCCAAAGAAAATCTCAATGCTAGTGAGCATGTAAACATATGTAGAAATACACAATTAAGAATATAGATACATGTCTCATTTTCAAGATTAAACTAACAATCATATCCAATGTAGTTCTAATACTACAAGCTATCTTTCTACATAAAAAATATATATTATTTTTCAATAAAAGCTAATACATATGCTGCATGTATATACAAGATCTTCCTCCAAAAGGAATTTAACATCACATTCATGATAATATAAAATAATCACTTAGTTTATTCATCTAAGGAATAAACTGATTAGTTCCTTTAACCATGAATTTATTAAATAACTTAACTTTACCAACATCATGGTAGTTTATTCATGGATTTATTAAATAACTAATATTTGCAAACACCATGGTAATCTACCCATGGTTTTATGAAATAATTAATCTCCATCAACACCATGGAAAAACTACCCATGGATTTATGAAACTATCCATAGATTTATTAATTAATCTTTACCATTACCATGGTAAACTATCCATGGATTATTAAATAATTACTATTTACCACAAATTGTAATATTTTCAATATAAATTTTATAGATAAGCACCGATCTGCCAACATATACTGGGCTTCCAATGATAAACAAACCATCAAAAACTACTGAAAACTAATGGTTGGTCTATGAATCATGTAAGTAGGATTTAACGCGAAAGGTGGGCAAGCAAAATCTTATAGACAGGAAGAAGTGGCTAGCATAAACTTGATACTTTTCCAAATTTTTTCTCCTTTCAAAGTTACTAATTGAACAGGTCGTGTATAAATCCCTCTATGAGCTACCTTTGGCCTCCTTTATTCATAAGAAGATCAACCGAACCCGTGGAAGTTCTGTTAGCCTTGGTGATGATCTTATACTAGAGGGTTATCTTTGAAGCAGTTTATGTAGCGAGGGGCAACTTTGTGTTGTTAACATGGCTGTATGTTAGCCCAAGGAAACAACCTGGTGTGGATTTAAGGTCAGGATGCATCTATGCTTATAAACATGATTCGTGCAACATATCTCCTCCATAACCAGCTATAAAAGAAGATTTCTATTCTTTCTATTTTCTAATATTTTTTTATTTTATTTTTTCAGAAAAAATATATGATATATATAATATCTATTTATATCTTTCTTCTCACAAGAAAAAGGATTATAGAATAAAAATTAGCAAAGATTACTTTAATCACTTTACCAATCACCGAATTTAGCCACGAGTTAAACATAATTATTTAACTGCAATGCAACTTAAAAATAGACTGTCCGCACAAAGAAAATGTTCGGAATTTCTTACCACCTGAACGAGTTGGGTATGCGGTAGGAGCCAAACATTGAACCTTCCAATTAATCTCTACAAAAATCCATCGACAAACAGAGTGGGAACGATTGCCCATAAGCAACTTCTACAATCCCCACTGTTCGTTCAGAATTTCTATCGCACCTTGAAAGGTAGTTTCCAGAAATTAGAAGGAATTCCAATGAAAGCAATGATGGGTTGCGATTGCCATAATGACGCAATATCAATGAAATCATAGAGAGGAAAACCATATCATAGATATAAGGAAAATCAAAACTCGAACTCGCACACAGTTTGCTGCTGTAAAAACGCATGGCAAAGTGCAAAAGAAAACAAAATTCGTTATGAATAATCCATTTTACATAAAACAATTTCTTGATTTTCTTGATACAACTGTATTTATAAATCATGGTAAAAACTGTAAATTACGATAGTTTACGTGGGCGTGGGCGTTACATTTAATGTGGATGGACAAGTGTTGATTTTTTTTTAATCTTTTTATTGAGGGTCTAGATTGATTCTCAAGGGAATATAATAAGCATATACTTTATATGAACGCTTATCAAGGTTTGTAGTGTGTCGCAAAGTTTTTTACAAAATTTGTCAGGTTGCATAAAATTTTAATAATTTTAAAATTAAATTTCATGCCAAGTGGCTCCCCACCCATCATTTTCCAAGGGATTTGAGATTATTCTAATTTTAATAATTTCCTCCATGATAAGTTCATCATTATTATATATATAATTCATTTACATAAGCCAATTTTATTTAACAAAATGGTCCATTACTTTTAATAAATTTAAAAAATTATATTCATGCCAAGTGTTTCCCTCGACACCAATTTTTTAGGGATGTGAGATTATTCCAATTTGAATAAGTTCCTGGATGATAAGTTCCTCATTATTATTTATAAAATTCATTTATATATAAGAAAAAATCATTTATAAAAATGGTTATTTTACAATACGATCTGTAATCTCTTTTTTTCTCAAGTTAAAATTGACCCATAACCTTTTTATACATAGTAAATGAGGTAAATGTGTACATTGGTAAAGCATTCTTCACATTGCAATAGTTTATACTATTCATTTATATATAAGAAAATCTTATTTAGAAAAATAACCATTTTAAAATAAAATATTTAATTTTTCTTTCTTAAATTAAAATTAATCTAATTTTTTTATACATAACAAATCAAGTAAATATACGCATTGGTAAAAAAAAACCACATTAATATTTTTAAGTTTTACTAGTTTAAAGTTTTATCATATATTATCAAATTCGAGTCTCAGATTTCAACTTCGAACTTGGGAACTATGTTATCCAATTGACTTAGATTACCAATAAAAAAATTGTTCGGTGCTGGAACCGTCTAATAATATTCACCATCTTATGAAATACTACATTCTCATATTTCAATCTACATTCTCATATTTCAAAATTATGACTGTGAATTTGTCATACTTTGCCTTCACCCGAAGATGTTAGATGTCAATTGAAATTTTTTAATGGATGATTTTCCATTTTCGTAGGTGGGTCTCGGACGGGGTCTCCCACCAGTTTGGGCCAGTGGTTATTTTTTTTTATAGTGAACTTTTAAAATATAAAATTGGAAATGAACTCCTTTTTTTTTAGTATTGTCTAAAGAGGTGATAGTTTCATTCAGGGGTAATTTTTTCATTGGAATTTGATGTTTTTTTCAATATATTTGAATGTGGGAATTTTTCAATCAAATTTTTGTTTTGGTGGAAATGAATTTGACACCATAAAAAACCTACAAGATATTCAAAATTATGAAGTTGGATAACCTAAATTTCAGAAATTTATGTTGAATTTTGTCAAATATCATGCCATGTTTTCCATTTATTTCCATCCCACTCTTCTAACTATTTTGCTTTAATAATAAGTCATTACAAGTAAGAAAATTCCCATTTTACTAGTGATTTTAAGTATATGATCATAATTGAATTGGAATTGGATAGAAATTTAAAATAATCTACAATATAAGAATAGAATAAAACTTTAATATGTGAGAAAATTGTTGAAGGAATCCTCTCACATAAAAGAAAATTTATTTATTTTAAATTTGAATTATTTTAAAAATTGACAAAATCTCAAAAACAATATTTTATTTTTGTAATTGGGCAATGTTTGTCTTAATAAAAATGCACATAATTTATATTATTAAAGAGTCTTCGCTAGGTACATATGAGACTGAGCCAAAAGCATAAAAGGTAGGCTATCACAGAAATATGACAAGTAGGACCATATTTCCTTGTGAAGGAAACAAGACTATCTCCCAAATAATTTAGAATGTTGAAAAGAAGCATGAAAGCTATAAAAAAAGAAGAGAAAATAACCTCAAAATGACCTAACTTATAATAATAGTCTGAAAATTTTCAAGTTCTATGTGCGAAGGTCCTCCTCCCCATGCTTGAGTTTGAGAATATCTTCTCATTCCACTAGCATTGGTTTGTATTAGTTTCCGTAATGAAAAAGCACCACTGTGGTATCTGATTCGAAATCCTTTGCTGGTAGACTTCTCGGCATCCACAGGAATTTCCTCCATTGCAATGCACTTATACCGATGCTTGGATGAGGATTGGCCCTCAATTCTATGGGTATTTTTCCACCATGGCCTGGGGTCTTGTGAGGTACTGTCAATGAGTCTCTACGAGGAAGAATTGTTCATAGGAAATGAAGGTTGCAGGAGTTGAAAACTTAAAACACCGATAATAGCTCACAACACTGTTAGGGCATGACTCAAGTGAAAGTGAAGGTTCTAAGCACAACCCTCGATTATTGATTTTCGTTTTGGTGACCCAACAAATTTCAAAGAGACCATAAGTTGTCTCTATTTTTTTCCTAGATCATTGGCTTCCAAGTCTACAACTAAGCATCAATATTTCCAAGAGATGCTATCATCGAAAACCTCTGTTTCTTTTCCTAGATCATTGGCTTCCAAGTCTACAACTAAGCATCGATATTTCCAAGAGATGCCATCATCCAAAACCTCTGTTTCTTGGCCACACCGAGGTGAGAGATGTGGCCTATTTATGTTTTTTTTTCCTCTTTTAGCACTACTATGCTCTGACACCCTAGCCATACACCTGTTGCCAACGCCTTCGACCTTATGTAGCATTTTCCAGCTTTCTCCAGCCAAAACCGCCAAAACCTCTACGTTTATTACCAACACCTATGACGTTCTTAACATTCTCCTTTAAAAGATAATTATAATAAACATGTGGATTAGTGTATTAGTCGTGGTTAGGCCATAAATGTTACGTTGATGGTACCATGCCACCAAAAACAACTCTTTGATTGTGGTATTATTTATCCATCACCTTTTTTGAAATTTAAATACACATCCTCTCTAATATTAGTGTATCTCTATTGATTTTTTTTATTTTTTTATTATTACTTGTTTTTTTTAAATATTAACTATATATTATAATGCAACTACTCTAAATTAGAAAATTCTCTATATATGAAATCTAAATATCAGTTATATATATATATATATATATATATATATGTCACTGAGATAAATTATACATTTTCTTCATATTTTATTATTTTAGCAATATTATTCATAGATGCCACATGTCAACACTATATTGAATATTCAAAGAACTATGTATTTCTCTCGTACTAAAATGTAGAAAAACCTAATTTTTTTTACTGCAAGTTACATTACCTCTCTATATAGAGAGGATGTTAAATTAATGAGGAAATTAGGTATTTTATTTCCAAACAATATTGTATGTTTCTTTCTTATTATTAATTTTTAATTGATCATGGGAAGGATTAAATTTATTATTTTTAAATGTAACATTATTGGAAAACAACTCCTAAATAGTATAATTTAGAGTACCTATTAAAAAAATAATACATATGCATATCAACACATCATTTATTGTTTAAAACATAAAATATTTTCAAATATATATTTCTCGTAAACATTTTATCACAAACATAGATCCATGTTTACATATGTGTATGAATGGTTGAGAGAGATCATGAAAACTTCTTTGCTATTGGAAAACATAAATAAAAGTTTACAAATAAAAATATTTGATATCTCTTGGCACTTCAGAAATATAAAGTTAACATCTAATTAAAAATATTACTCTACTTTAACAAAACACCAATATATATTTCTCATAAGAATTTTATTTTCTCATTAACTCTAAATAATATATATACTTAATATTGCAATCTCTTACTCAACATATGTAACCACTGGTTTAGTTATTAACTAATTGTTAAGTTATTTGTTAGGATTTTTCAAACATTTAATGTAATTATGTTAAAAAAAAATATATTGTGGACAGAAATTTAATTTTTGAATAATGGAAAGTTGATTATGGAATTGGTTCCATAAAGTAAATGATTGATGGTAAAGTGATTTCAAGATCTGAGAGTTGGTTGAACGAGATTAAGTTCAAACAGTTGCCCACCATTTAAGGATAAAAAGGGAATCCCATGGAGGTTTGGGGGTTCTATTCAGTAACTGGAAGAGGGAAAATTCTAGATAAAATTTATGGACTGGTGTTAATGAGGGAAATAATCCAATTTTTCTATTTGAGACTAGAATTGGAGACTGGACTGGATCGTCTCGTAGTCTCTTCCAGAAGTTTTGTCAACAACGAACCTCAGGCTTGGAGCTAAACGAAGAGTTGGAGGATGTAATTGCCTCACTCATGGACAGGAGGAATAATATGAGTGAAAGGAACAGAGGAAATATAAGTATTTTGTTAACTGGAATTTTAGGAACCTGTTTAAATAACCTCTCTTGTAGAAAATAGAATATATGGAAAAGTTGTTGCTGCTATTAATTGATAAACTGAGGACTGTAAACCCAGACCACTCGAAAGAAGGTTCTGGGTAGATCGTCCTATCTGCCTATGATATCACAGGAACATTTATGGTCCAGACATATATGCTAAAACAATTTGCCTAATGAATAAATGTTGTACTGTAAAAAGAGAACAAAGAATACAAGAATAAGTGAAGTTTGTAATGTAATATGTAATGACAGAAAATCATATTATAACGTTTGTTATATTCCATATGTATATCACAAAGTGCAATTACTGATTACGTTTCCAAGTATAAAACGTAAAGAAGTTCGATAAGGGTCCTTAAATAATTAGATTTTAATAACACTAGATCCTAGAAAACTTGTAAGTGAAAGAAGATTATATACATATATGTTTAATAGACAGAAAATCTCAAGTATCCGAAGCAGTCGAAAAGAAAACATTCAGAAGGAGGAGTCCTTGACTTAAACTTCGCTCAGAAGAACCATGGATGGGATTACACATAAAATATAGACATTCTAGTATATATATATATAAATACCGAAAATTCTAGAATGATTAAGAGCAAGCTTAAACGATAGAAACATTTATTACCAACAAGTAACAATACATCAAAGAACTCTTTAACAATAAAAGGCTGTTGAACTCGAGTTTTATAGTGGCAATTAGCGGAAAGAATTCTTAAAACATATATTTAAATTCAGTAAACAATTAGACGGAAATTCCATTGTCAATAATAGGTATTTTCTTATAATTGGTAAATGAGTTCAATTAAGTACATCTACAACTACATATTTAAACCATTGCAGTTTAGCTTGAATGCTATCTATCAAAATTGATAGACATTCCTTAGTTCTCGAAGTGAAAAATCAATCTAACAGAAGTCTTAACGTAATAAATATACAGGTCGAGTATGGCACTATCTTAAACATAGGGATAAAACCCTCATTTTCTCGTTAACAAGATAGAAGAGTAGAAAGAATAAATTTCTTTATACAAGAAGAATACCAGAAAGTCCGAGCCTCGAAGTATGGCTCATTTCCTAAAAATAAGTGTAAATATAAATTTTCAATGACTCAACCACCGAAGGAAGGAGACCTTGCCTGCAAAGTAAGCAAAGGCGAGTGCTACAACTCAGAACCAGAAGGACAAATTTGGAGGAAATGTCTCAAATCTACTCACCAGTGTCATTTGTAGATGGACTAATGTCTGGTTTTGTGAGTTCGTTTGTCGAGCACTCTGTTTGGAACCTACCAAAAAAATTCATACCATAACCATATAGAAAAAGGGGTTAGCATTGTAATGAAACAAGGTAACGAAAATTATTGAAAGAATTAATTGTATGACTAATACTACTAAGGAAAAAAAAAGAAAAACAGTAAACTAGTTACCTTATAGATTCAAGAAGCAGGTTCGAAGTGAAAACAAATTGTGTGAAACTGTAAGAAACCGATCCAGAAGTTGCTACCGAAATGGAATGAGAGGCAAAGGAAATGCTTCTCTAAAAATTCATAGGAAATTAACAGGGTTCTTAAACAAATTAGCAGTGCAAGCTCTAAAACAAGAACATCTGAATTGTGCCATGAAAATGAGTCTAACTGTAGTGTGCCAAAGGAATTATATGGTTAATACTTGCAATAGCGGCAAGATGTTGCAAAGACAAACAAATTCTACAACGAAACACAACAATGAGGCAAGGCGGGAGATGGGGGGTATGGGTGGTTACCCTAACCCACCCCCATTCGCTCCACCACCGTAGATCACCAGGGACCTTGATCGAATGGCGGAGGATGCGCCAGACTAATGGAAAAAATGTAGATCGTAACCCAAATCTCAATCTAAATCTTAAATGCTAGAACTAATATTGAGACTGGTGAGTTAAACCATATTCATTGTAATTAAAACAATAACCAAGTAATACATAGGTTAAGGTGTGTTGAACCAGACACTTGACTTTTCGAATCCAATGGTGTACCATAAGAATTAATACATAGTACTGGAAATGACACTAGTCATAACGACAAAAATCTTTACTTAGCCAATGGTTATACTTGTATACATATACTTCTTTTAAGGTATGTAGATATAGTCCAAAAACAAAGTAATATTATTTAAATATGCCAAAAATCAGATGAAAAGCAATGTAAATAATGATGATTTAATTATTGTGGTTAAATATAATTTTTTTTTTATGTCATTTATATTGACGTAATTAATAGATGTTACAACATAATGATGAAATATTTTATTAATAACCTATATTTTTCACATCAAAACATTTTTTAATAATTACTATTTTTTAAATACACATTCTTTTAGTTATTACTATTTTTCTTTGATATTGTGAAGATATTCTATGGATGGGATAGTGACGGATGAAATAAGAAATTTCAACATCTTAGTTGCAATGGAATGTAATAATATGGAAAAAAATTTAATTTTTTATATTTTATTTATTTATTTATTAATGTTATATAATATTGAAATATTTTATTTATAGTTGATATTAAAATATGCTTTTATTATTAATATATAAATATATTTTTATATATTGTATTAAAATTTTATATTTATTGCTAATATCTATATATATATATATATATATAATTTTAAATATTATATGTAAATAAAATGAATTCTGTATTTTTATTTTTATTAAAATGTAGAAATTTAAAAAAAAAAAATTATAAACGAATTTAGGATTTTTTGTTAAATGTTAGAGAAATTTAGTACCAGGTTTGACACTTAATTATTGTTAAACCTTTGGGGGTTTATAGCTTGTATTTATGTCTGTAACAGATCTACTCAACTTACGTAAATACATATGGTAAATTTATTTTGACTTTAACTATTTAATAAAGAAAATAAAGAATGAGTTTTATGTAAAACGAATCTTTGAATAGGTATTCTTTATTTACGGGGAGAGCCAAGATGGTTTTTGGAAAAAAAGAGTGATGGACATCTCTTTGGAGGAGGGAATGTTTCTTCCTCGAGCTATGGAGAGGCCATAGCCTATTTGTATAAATGAACGATTGAAGGGTTTTATTTTGAAGACAGATATACGTTGCACGTCTAAGCAAAATGTCGATTGTCATCCTCCTTGCGATTAGTATAATCTACGTGCCAAAACAATTTTCGAGGACGGTTTCCATTTAGATGGCTGGTAATTGGCAACGACTTCCTCACGGACCGTTTAGATGTCATAAATTATTGCAGATGTAGCGCTCGCTTATATCGCATCCCAACCTTTCAGGGTTGTAATTTTTGTTATGCACAGCCAATGGATATTTGATGCACAATTCCACTGAGTTTCATGCACATGGACACTGAAGAATTGCTGTAGGAGAGCCTACACAAACAATTTCCAGTAATTAAAGATAAGTATTTTGTTAATTTTTATTGAAAGGATCTAAAATAATTATTTCCAAGATCAAATAAGTCGTCTTGAAAATTGTTTCATATCCATTTTTACTTGTGGAAAATTATAAGAATCAAGGCTATAAATATTTGTTTTGGTGGATATATATATATATATATATATATATATAGCTTTTCTTGGGAAAAGATTATTAGAAAATAGAAAGAATACTAATGATCTTTCTTATATTTCTTGAGATAAGTTGCATATACCAAGAAAATAGTATTTCAATAGTTTATTGGGATATGATTGAAACAAATTCACTGTTGACTATTTTCGAAAGAATATATTTATCTTGGGAGTAGAAGATAAGTACATTGTGTTAATTCCTTTGCAAGGGTTTGCAAAGATTACGTGTTAACTTTTTTATTATTTTAGAAAGGTCTATCTAGCTCTTATGCCAAAAATAAGGGTTAGCTATGGTAATTACTTTAAAATTGATTTTCTTGAATAGATTAAAGAAGGTAACTCTTTAATATAAATATTTATATAATATTGTACAAGCAAGAAAATAGAAGGTGCATGATCTTATTTTTAAAAGAGATTTTGTACTCATTTAGTTATGAAATGATAACAAGTCCATGGTAATTTCTTGAGTAGATTAAAGAGGGTAACTCTTGAAATATATTCATGTGCGATGAAGAAGAAAAGAGAAGTTTTCTCAGATTAATATTCATTAACCATGTTGTAAATAGTAATTATTCAATAAATCCATGGATAGTTTACCATGGTATTGGTAGAGATTAATTATTTCATAAACCCATGGGTAGATTAACCGGGGTGTTTTTGAATAATAGTTAATTTATAATTCCATGAATAGATTACCATGGTGTTAGTAAAGATTGGTTATTTTATAAATCCATGGAACTATTCAGTTATATTTCTTTAGATGAACAAACTGTGTGATTACTTTTATATTATCATGATTATGATGTTAATTCCTTTTGGAAGAAGATCATGCATAGGCATGCAATATATGTATTAACTTTAATTGGAAAGAATATACATATTTTTATGTGGGAAAGATAGCATGTTGTGTTAAACGACATTGAAAATAATTGTTAGTATAATCTTTGAAAAAGAGGACATGCATTTGTATGCTTAATTGCATAATTTTACAGAAAAGAAAACATAAGTTTACATGCTCACTTGTGTTGAGATTTTCTTTGGGAGGACTCGTGAAGGAAGTTATGTGCTTCGTGTGTAAGCACTTCTTTAGGGGGACTCTTTTGGAATCTATATGAATTTGCATGCATGGAAGTAACATTTGTAATGTTATCTTGCATTTCATGCACTAAAAGTAATAGCTTAAGGGTTAGCTATTTTGATTAAATTTATGTAAATCGCATGCACGAATATCGTAACAGATGTATGAGTTTATTTTAAAGAAAAATTTGGGAGATGTAGCTATTGTCATGCAAGAATGTGTGTGCTTATGTGATGGAAACATTAGTTAATGTGATGACTTATAACTAGCACATATGAGGTATGTGTTGTTAAAGGGAAAATATCAAGGCACTTTACTTGCATGTCATGAATATACATGAGTAGATGGAGAAGCTACTATAGTATAGATATATGAAATGACTTATTATACTTTATGAATCTTGACATCAATGTAAGTTGAAGGTAACATTAGTAGGGAATGATGGTGATATGTATAAAGGAAATATTATGCTTAACTTGGTGGTAGGTAAATGATTATGGTTCATGCAGATGAGTGCGAACTACCGAATGATTCAGTGTACGATGGTCCATTGTAGGTACATCCATGCCATCAAGATATGAAGATATGAAGATATGAAGACTAGAGGGTAAATGCTATCATATGTATTGTAATGGCTTTAAGCTAGATATTTTTATATTTCCTTGTAAGATTTATAAACGATGGTTAAGGGATGGTCTCCCTTATAAGCCATTGACTGAGGGTTGATCACCCTCAGGAGCGTTTAATAATAAAATTAAACGTTGTTGGTTTTCACCCTATGGGGTTTCAAGGGTATATTGGTGTTCAATGATGTGATGGATTATTGTGTCAAGGTGATGATGTTGATTCCTTTCTTGTTGTGAAGTTTCATAATGCCAAGTATGTGATGACTACATAAATAATGAAATGAGTGGAAGGTTACATCATGCAGTATTATGTTAATGTATTGTAATAGAGGTTGTTAATGGTTAAGGAGCTTGCTATTGTTATTCTATAGTTATACTATGAATTGGTAAACATTCTATGTAATGATGAGTAAGGAATATTTAATAGCGAATGGGTAGTTACCCATGAGTAACTTGTATAAAAAAATTTAACTCCTTACATTTCCATGTGAAGTTATCGGTGTTTGTTACACTGTCCAATCACAACTAAGGGGATTTGAACTTTTGATTCCTTACTTTTTTAGAAACTCCATGTGAAAAAGTCCAATCATGTTAAGTGCTAGTGTAGACTAAGCCTATTGAGATCCTCAGATGATTTTAACAACTTAAAAGCCCAAACCCATAAAATTAAGCTTGTGATCATCTCTCAAACACTTAGACAACTTAACCTATCTATATAACATTTTAAAAAATCTTATTATTTAAATCTTATTTTTAAATGTAATTTTGTGGAACAATGTTTTTCAATAATACAATAAATATTCAAGACAAAGATTAAGTCTATGATCATCTCTCAAAGACTTAGACAACTTAACCTCTATATATAAATAAATAAATAACATTTAAAAAAATCTTATTATTATAAATATTATTTTTAAATGTAATTTTGTGGAACAACGTTTTTCCGTAATATAAAACACGACACAATAAATATTTAATATTTATTTATCACTTTATTACATTTTATTACTTATTATAATAATTTAAAAAATTAAGAAATATATACTCATTACAGTTATTTAAAATTTGAACAACTTAAAAAAAATTAATTTAATTTTAATGTGAAAACACAAATTTATTTTAGCCAAAAACATTACTGCATTTAAGTAAAAAACTATTCTATTATATTTTGACTTAGTTTTGTTTTAATGATCTCGTTCGTATCTATAAAACGGACGTATTGGAATTTGAATTTTTTCCATTACAATATAATGGTCATGTGGATTCATTGAAATCTGCATTTTCTACTTTGCATAATAACGGTAATCTGCATTCCTTCTTGGTAGAGGAATTGGAATTTGAATTCGATCATACTTATCCAACGGATAGGAATTATTAACAGTAACCTGGATTGGTTCTTGGTACAGGAATTGGAATTGGAATTATTTGATCATCTTCATCCCATGGTCAGGAATTATTAACGCTAACCTGGATTCGCTCTTGGTAGAGCAATTGGAATTTGAATTCTATGCTCATCTTCATCCCATTGTTGGGAATGATGCACAGATCCGAGGATTGACAGAGTTTACATATTTATTTATAATGTTGAAGTTGCTCTTCTTCCACGAAAGTCTGATGGCTCTGTGCTATATGCTTTTTCTTCGTTCTCTAGGTTCTTTGTACATATCGGAGCATTGTCCCTAATTTTCTTGTATCCGATTCTCTTGTACTGTGACACAGAGGAGTCTCTTGTCTCGTGTTGTGTATTGCAGTTTCCACTGTTTCCTGTCTGTACGTTGAATCGTCCATGTGTGCCACCGGTAGATAAACATTCAAACAGTCAGTCAATCTGACAGTAGAAATGCATGGCATGGTTGATGGCTGGCTGAATGTAATGTACAGTGTACACCAACTAGCTCAACGTTGAATTTCAGTTTCTGCTTGCTAAAATTTGATTTAATTTTTGCGTGGGGAGATCCATCTTTATATTACAATTGTATTCCACTGTAATCTAATGCTCTGATTAGTTTAGATTTGATTGCGCAACCATGATGAAGACGATCTCTGATCTAATATGGGTTGGTTTTTAAATTTTCGGAGGAAATAACAGAACAATGGGTCGTGTAGCAAAAATGAAGATACAACCTTCCCATGACTAGACCTCCTAGGTTTTATAGAAACAACAGTTTTTATTTATGGTTAAGTGAAATCTTCTTAAATAAAAAACCAGGAAAGAGGTGGAATGAATGTATCTTTAAATTTACCTCATAGCAAGGTTAGACCTGTTGACCTATTCGTGAATATTAACTTGAGGGAAATGAATTCACAGATTATCTCATTCATTATTCAATCCCTTTCTTCATTAGTATGAATTCTTTTGTGTCTTTTTCCCACGCTTTGTGTGTTCCGAACCTGGGCCATCAATAGCTTCCGCTATTCAAACAAGCTAGTGTACCCATTTTTGTATCCTCCTTTTGAATATAAAAAATCAGAATATCGTAAATAACGTTTATGTATTAGGATAAACTTGCACCTATTTAAGCAAATCAAAAACCAAGCTGAGCGTTTAAATTTTATGGGTCATTAAGTTTGATCTTTAGCCTCTACCATAAAGTTAGAAAGTTAATTATTTATATAAATAATATTTGAGGTAAAAATTGAGTTTAAGAGATTCATACGAAAACAGATCAAAGTTATTTGGAAGATAATCTATATAAAAAGGGAAAAAAAAAGGGTGTTTTTCAATAGGCTAATACATAAACTTATTTACAAATAAGGTAAAGTTTTGAGGATTTATTAAAAAAGAAATAATAATAACAATAATAATTGCAATATTTTATAATAATAATAGTAATATTTTATTATAAAAATAAGAGTTCAAGAAAAATAGAGCCTAATTTGAAGATGAATAATATATAGATTACATATAAAATTTTAAGTTTTGGACTACCCATTCAAAAATCGAACAATATTTTGTTGAATATGTAAGAAATTGTTTACCTTGGAAGAGTATTGAAGTAATCCACGTACAAAAATTAAAATATTAAAAGAAGATCTTGTGTAACTTTAGCAAAAAATGAGGCGTCAAAAAAGAAATATAAAGATCTTAAAGATCGCTTTTATGAAGAATCAACAGAAAGTAATAAAGAAATTTTGCATCTTAGAGACCATAATAAAAAATTACTTAAGAAGGTCAAGAAGTCTAACAATACATGGAAAAATTAGAAGAAGAAAAAATATGTTTCAAGAAGAAATTTGATGAGAATATATCCGAGAAAGAAAACGAAAATTTGTCCCTAAAAGACCCAAATCAAAGGCTATTAGAAAAAATCAAAAGTATAAAATATAAAAAAAAAAGATACTAAGGAAAAAGTTAATGATTCAGAAAATGACAAACTTTCATGTCTAAAGAATCATAATCAAAACCTTCTTACTCAAATAAAGAAGATTAAAAGTGACAAGAAGAAGTTGAATTACAAGTTAGAACAACTTACTCAAGAAGAAGTATTGAAGTCTCAAGTCATAACAATCCAAGTTGAAGATAAGGAAACAAATATGGATCCATGCAATACCGCAACTCAAGAAGAGGATAAACCAAGTGAAATGAAGATGGACTCACAGTTTGTAGTTCAAAATTTAGATATTTCAAGTAAATACCAGGGAAAATTTTAGCTGCTAATAATCGCAAGTGGGCTAATTTTCTACATTTTTTCCAAAAAAAAAAATGATTTTTTAATTTCCATTTTCTCTAAAAATTATTCGCCCAAATTTTATAGTATAAAAATGTTTTATCTTTAAAATCGCCAAAATTTTATGTAAAAACTATGTTAAATTATTACAAATTTGAATACTTTTACAACAACATTTCCAAACATTTTACAAATTACATATTATGTACTAGTGATATTCGCCAAGGTTTCTAAACTTTAAAATAAATTTCCATTCTTAAAATTTTCCCTCTTAAATATTTTATAACCAATTCAACTACATCAGTACTTAAAGTAACAAATGAAATTTCCACACATATGAGAAGGGAAAATCCAACCAGACGAATTCCTTACCAACATCTGAGCCATAAGAGGAGAAAACTAAGTCGGTCTACATATTTGAACCATTCAGAACAAAAATAACAGATTTACGTTCCAAGGAATACCAAAGTTTGGAGAATCCAATCCTATGATAAAAATCCATTACAAAGTTCCAGTGATCAGAAGATTACATGAAATATTAATCGAGGATGGTTAGATCCATTTTCAATCAAAAAATTTTGTTTATAACTCAGAGGATCATATCATCTTGTATCTACAAAGTTGAGAATTCCTAGACAAGAAGAAATTTGGAACGAGGAAACAAAGCAAACCCTTTCATCAGTAATATTTGAGGAATTTTTTTTTTTTTGAAGAGGAATGCAATGTTATGAATATATTTTATAGAGAAAAAAGAAAAAATAATGTAAATAATAATAATCATAATCAAGGATTAATTAGCTATTGATTAGTTAATGGAAATACATGTCTCTAAAGACATTATCATTCATGAAAGGGTACTTGCCTAAGTATATATACAATAGTGTCATGTCTAGCATTCACATCATCTCATGAATTATTTTATATATTATTCTAATATACATTACTTGTCCTATAATGGAAGTCATTGTTTTTGCAGTATTTTCAAGCTTACTATGTTGCATATATGAACCTTGTTCGTTACATTGGTATCATATCATTCCTCTTAGTAAACAAACTTTGTTTGTTACAATTCATGCAAGATAAGTTTAACAAATTTAGTTAAAAATACCATAGAAAGTTAAGAAGAGAAAAACTTATCAGTAACCTTTGGCTATAAATACGATTACCTTAGAGATGATTTATGTCTGATCAATATTTAAGATGATAATTCTCGTGCATTCAAATTATGTTTAATTAAAATTTTAGATGTGAGAAATTTTAGGGGCAACAGTCCAGGCTTGATAGCTATACCTACTTTCTTCTATTTGGCGTCAAATCCTTTGGTGTGCAGATGATGTTTAAATTTGAGGCTTCTCTCTCGCAGGGTTTGTCAATTTATTTATTTTTTTAAATGAAGACAACATACTTTGTGAAAAAATATCATAAGTTAAGCCATCTTCATAATCCATCGTATGCATTATTATGAATGGCGCAAGTTCTAAAAACCTAAATGATGTCAAATTCATCATTTAAATTAGATTGGACATTGCAAGATCTAAAATCCTAATTTTTTCTTGCCTAAGATGAAGAAACAACTATGAAAAAAATTTATACTGAAAATTAATATAAAACATTGCAACTCCTAACAAAAATTTACCCAGTGGTGGGTAAAATAAATGCACATATAAAGATACAAAATTTCAAATAGGGTAATATACAACACACAAGACCTTCTCTCATGTTTGTAGATAGAGATAAAAATGCAAGGACAGTAAATCTGAAAGAATTTGTTTCCTCTTCTTGAACCTACAACATAGACTTCACATGATCAGCATAATAGATCTCACGAGATGGTCTGGTCACTAGTTCAACAACCTAGATATTAGTTTTAGCTTTGAAGGGTCACAATTCAAACTACTACGTTTCTCACGAGCAACATCTACAAATTCTTTCCAATCACAACCATGATTTTACAATATACTTTGTAAAAACAAATATATTATAAATAAATTAATTAACTCATTTAATTTTAAAACCTTTTTTATTATAAAACCTTCTCTAAAATCTAACATTTTTATCCACCATAAAACCTTGTATTCTTATAAAATATCGAGTAAGGGTAAGAGGATTCAATGCTGCCATCGCAACTCACTAGTTATTGGCTGAAAATGGAATAATGAGCAAAATGAAGTACTCTATTACTTGGCTTCCACGAAGGGGCACAAATGCATTATCAAATTGTTTGGATGTGGAAAAAACCATAATTTGTTCAGCTTGATCTACTTTCCATGAATATTAATAATTTTTTTAAACCCTCTTACTTTTCCTGTAATATCAAATGTTTATTTATGCACTTTCATTCATATTTAATTTTGATAACTAGCCATTAACCAATGATATAGTAGATTTGTAATAATATTTGTTAATTCTTATAATTTAAATAGGGATTTAAATATGCAATAATGTTATTCATGAAAAGTTCATATGTTCTTTATGTAAAGGAGACAAGGGGAATATTATTCCTCAATAAAATCTGTAATTCGTAAAAAATTAACATGCTTAATTCCAATAAGAGAGATACCTATCAGCATCAAAATTGTGATCAAGAAATATTTAAAAATGACATCCACTTGATTTAAAAAATTTCATCCAACACCAATTAAAAATGTTATTGGGGCAACTTTAAAGAACTATAACTTGAATAATTTAATTTAATAATGTAAGACAACAATATTGGAAACCAAATAAATTGTATGTTAATGATTCTCTTAATGAATGATGTACACAATGTACATTTTAATACAAAAGGAGAAATCTTGATTAATTTTTTGTGTTTTTTTGGACTTTAATAACCACTTACCATAACACAAACTTACCCAACCTTAATCCCAAGGATTAGGTGTTTGACATTCCCTCTTAATCCGAAGTGATGTATCAAAGTCCAAGAATGAGATCTCAAAATGAAAAGATACATCTTATTTAATAACTAAATGTCTCTCATAAATGGTTTTCAAGGATAATCAAAAACCAAATATGGTATTCTTTAATAGAAAATCACAAATGATACCCACATATGAAACCTTCATAGTAGTTCTCAGTCTAATAAAAAATGGAAACTATGTAACTATTAATATAGTTCCTCGAACAATCCTGAATCTAGAAGTGCTCGTTCATAATTAACTCATTCAGAAAAAATTGAAGTCTCTCTGGCTACAAATTTGTCTCTAACTGGTACAGGTTGTGGCTCAAGCTCACTTGTGCATCTCTAACTCACGCTAGCTTGAAAAATCTTTAAACCTGTAGGAGACTCTCAATAACTCCCCCCTTGTAGAATACAAGGCAAGAAGATGAAGTATTATTCATCACTGAAAGACTAATCAACACTCTTGAGCATATCCTGCGATATGACCTGTAAATATTCTTGGTTGTTTTCGACTAATTCCAAGAAGCAACCCATCCAAAATTTAGTTTCTTCCTTGCACTAGCCTTCTTTATAAAACAGATTTTTTAATAGTGATTGTGATTTCCACAATGCTCACATAGGTGAAGGTCAAAACACAGATATTTCATATGTCCAACTCTATTACACTGTTGACATTGATCAATTTATTCTGGAACAACACCATCTAGAAATCCAGCACTACGAAATTGTATAGGTTTAGAAAAATCGGCAATACAAAAAGATATATCTAGGACATATTTTCTATATCCCAAACTAATTTTTGTGTTTGTCATGCATAATTTCTTTCGAGGGTATTATAATATTTTTGGGACTGAGAGACTTCTAATCAGGATTTTCAGCTGCATCCAAATTTTCTCTTGAAATAATTTGATCCATAAATCACTGTAGATTAGAATTAGGCTCAAACAAAGCATTGTTCTGAACAAACACCAGTTTAAAATCATTATTTTCCTTCTCAATTTTTTCTCATTGAAAATGCAACTCAATCTAGAGAAATTCAACTGTGTTCAATGCATCATCTAAACAGACTCTAATATCAACAAGACTTGCTTTGTTGATATTTATAGTTTCATCCGTAGTGGAACTAATAATAATTATTAATAATTCTAATACAGTTTTAATTTGGGCCATCTCAATCAATCTCAGGTGTTGCATTCAACCGAAAATGCACCCATTTTATGATGAAATTCAATAAGTGAAAAATGGATGGTCGTTGGTACAATGCTGATGGAAAATAAGAAGAGATGAAGGGCAGACCTTCAATTATACAAAGCTAGTGATGTTACAAAGCCAATGACACTACAATTGACGCAGACAAATGCACATAATTTGGAAAAATTGTACCATCGAAATAGTAGTCACATTCTCAAAATAGAGCACATGGACATAAAGAAAATACCATAACCAATTAATTTAACAATTTCACTTATAGTTTCTCTTTTTCTGACTATATCAAGGACTAAACGCCTTCACATCTGCAAGTCTTAAAAATTTACTTTCTTGTCAACAACAATCTTTTTGTCGCTAATGTCAAACAATGCCAAAAGGTGCCCAAAATGAAAACTATGCACAATACTAATGCCTACAAGAAAATCCCAATATATTTAGAGAAAAAATCATGTAGTTCTTATGCAAAATTATTAGTCTTTCAAACAACGAATAAAGCCTAAGCTTCAACCCCAACTTTCGGTTCGCATTCATAAATGATCGATAAAATAAATATAGTTACGATCATGAATTTTTGTTAGTGAATAAACTTTAAAATTCCTCCTTCAATTTAAATAAAACCATTCATATTTTCTTAAATGAACTCAACATACCTTAACTCGAAAAAATCACGACAATCCCAAAAAATTAGAATAAAAATGGTCACGAAAAAGTAAATAAATTATCATTCCCACATGATTAGAAACTGAGAATTTAATATTATCACAAAATTACCATTATCCAAAACTAGGACTTACACCAGGGTGATTGTGGCTCGTAGTGTTGTGTTCTCTTCTGCATCATTCTTTAACAGAATTTTGAGTCATTGCGCTATTGTTCCTCTTCGACATTGTTCTCTGTAGAACCCTTAGAATGCGCCCAAGATTTTATTGAATGTATGTTGGTGAGAATCTCTTTGAGCGACATAAGAATATTTGACCCAATCTCATGTAGTTTGAGTCCAAATGTTGTGTAATTAGAGACAACTTTCGTGTAGTCAATTTCTTAGTTGTCAACGACCTTTCCTTTGTGTGGAATTTGCGGTTCTTTTATTATTATTATTATTTTTACAAATCCACAACTTGGTCAACCGACACTAATGGTAGTCAACAGTCAAGCAATTTGAATAGTTTTGCATCATGAGGGAGGAAACAAAGATTATTGAATCAACGAACAATATGTGATTGCATGAATTGGAGAACACCAGGAAAATTCACACGTTCAGTAAAAAGGAGTAACAAATTTCAAATTGACAAGAAAAATGGCAAACAACAGCCACGACTTTCTAGTAAGACCAAACACACTCCCAAAATATTGTCTATGTCATTCTGAATCAACAAATACATTCACTACTCTCAATGCTCCATAATTTATGTCAATTTATAATGTAAAGCTTCTTACAAGTCGACATTACTTTATTTGTTTTATAACAGAGAATGAAACTTCATTTTTTTTTGTTACGAGTTCAATCCAATAACTTTCAGAACGCTATGATCACAAATCAACAAAACAGTTACTGCATAAACACAAACTCGTGCATCCTCCAATGGTGAAATTAAAAGACATTTAAAACCAAACTTATAAAGAAATGAAACGTTATTAGGAGAAGTATCTCATGCATAGGAGAATACATTTTTTTTAATTATGCTCAGTCCCCAATAGCCACAACCATCAGGTTCTCCATAATCCAACAAATACAAAAACAAAAGTTGACATCACAATCAAATCACGCATGAATAGGAGCACCAAAATCTGAGAAAGGAGTGTTATCCAATGCCCAGAATTGCCACAAAACCTGTGGCTCAAGTTAATATAAGGTGGATAAACCTCTGCTCTGATACTGTTGTAAGACAATAAGAGTAGAAACCAAATAAATTGTATATTAATGATTCTCTCAATGCATAATGTACACAATATACATATTAATACAAGGAGTAGTTTTTAGTGCGACTTTCTGGAGTTTTTAGTGCCAGAATCCGGCGAAACAAATTTAGGTAAAATCTTGATTTCTATTATTTAAACTAGTTTTTTTACTGTAAATATAGATTCAGCACCCTAAAAAACTCCTAGGACATTTTGATTGTGCAAGTTACCCATCAAATTTCTATTTTCAATAAATTATTGCCGGATTTTAAAGAAATTAGACCAGAAAAATCCACCAGAAAAACCTTTAAAAAGTCACACTAAAGACAACTCCTTAATACAACCAAAAAACTAATAATTCACTTTCTTAGATTTCTTGAACTTTAATAACTATTTACCGTAACACAAACTAACCCAACCCTAATCCCAAATATTAAGTGTTGAACAAATAATACTAGATGGTAGTGGTAGATTTTTTGATAATTTAAATTTAATTAAAAATTTGAGCAATGGAAATTCCCTGCAAATTGCATAAATGACCTCAGATTGCGTAGCCATAGAGGAGCTCTTACATGACATAATTGTTCTTCGCAAAGTATAATATTTTTTTTAAATAAAATAAAATAATATAAATTTATAAAATATTTTAAAAAGTTAATGCTAACCTTTTTATGCTAATTTTGAATTGACTCATTTTAATGTGGTTTATTAATTGGAAAAAATAATTATGGAAAAATTTAATAATGAATTAAGACGATAGATTTTCTTATTGTACTTAAAAATAAGGGAAAGACATTGTAATAAATTTTGAAAATACATTGTAATAAAATTTAAATTTATTTTTAAATAGTATAAAAGTTGAATCAAAACTTGTTTTGAATTGACTCATTTTAATATGGTTTGGAAAAGGAAATAAAACGCTATAATATAATGAATAAGTTTATAGTAATATTACTAAAAATAAAAACAACTATATTATTGATGAAAAATTTAATAATAATTTATAGCTATAGGTTTTAATTTATTCTAATTAAAAAAAAGTTTAATAAAAATTAAAATCATTTTTAAATAATATCAAATTTGATTTAAAACTTGTTTTGAATTGACTCATTTTAACATGGTTTGGAAAAAGGAAAAAAAACTATAATATAATGAACAAGTTTACAATACTAGTTGAATTGACTTATTTTAATATGGTTTGGAAAAAGGAAAAAAACTATCACTTCAATTTATTTATTTTGGCTAAGAGATAATTAATAAGAAAATATTTGAGTACTCTCTTAAACTATTTTCTTTTATAGTTAATTTTTTAGCAATATAAGGAAATAGGTTAATTGTCCAAGACCACCCATTTAATATGAGTGAAAGACTTTTGAAGGAATTTAAAATTTTTGGTATTGTAATTTTCTTCGAATAATGGTAATGAGCCAATCTACATTTATGCATAGCTAAAACTAATGATTGTCCTTATTACTAATTTGACAATTGAGTTATAATTAATTTTCTTAGTATGTAAGAAAAGTAAAAAAGAAAAAATTATAAAAATGAACAAAATACCATAGTTATAAATTACATTTATATGAAATGTATGCAATAGATGTGTTGTTAAAATGTTATATATGTGTGTGTGTGTGTTTTGATAAATTTTATTTAAATATTTCATTACAAAATATTAAAATCCTAAATTTAATTAATTAAATATATATAAATGAAGCATTTTGAATTTTTTTTTAATTTGGAATCTAAAATGAAATTTAATAAAATTTAAAATAAAATATTTTAAATAACAAATATCTCATTAAAAATTATATTACCAAAGATTATAAATTGAAAAATCATGAATTCATAATTTAATTTCATGAAAAGAAAACCATATTCGATATTTAACACATGCTACATTGTAGAGTTGTCATCTATATTATGGAAAAATTTTAATATAAGAAATCATTTTAAAATTAAATTATATAATTTATTTATTTATTTATTTTATTCACAATGTAATTAATTATTAATCAGTTTGAAATTAAAACAATTAATACCTTATAACTTAAATAAAAATATTGATATAGGTATAAATAAAAATATTGATATAAAAACGTTAATTTCCCGTCATAGGAAAGAAATGAAAGCCTCCACTGGAAGGCCATCCATCAAAATATTGATATAAAAACGT
The DNA here is from genome assembly GCA_034641835.2 of Pinus albicaulis. Taxonomy (NCBI): domain Eukaryota; kingdom Viridiplantae; phylum Streptophyta; class Pinopsida; order Pinales; family Pinaceae; genus Pinus; species Pinus albicaulis. The sequence continues at coordinate 1,075,353,701 of CM076581.1, read as the reverse complement.
TAATTTCCCGTCATAGGAAAGAAATGAAAGCCTCCACTGGAAGGCCATCCATCACTGCACCTTAACTTTTCATTAAATTATTCATTTTGAAAAAGACTGGGATGTAATGATTGCATTTTATTTATTTTTAAATTCAGGATGTAAACATTTCAATTTTTTTTTTAATTCACGATCACTTCTATTTAGAATTATTTATGTAAAATTTATTTTATATTAAATTTAAAAATCAATTATATAATATAAAAAATTAAAATGATATTTTCTAATTTTATAAAACTAAATTAATAAAATTAACCATATTTTTTTATAAAATATAAAATATTATATATTAAATATATATTTTAATTAATTTTAATTGAAATTAATTAAAATATTAAATTTGAATCTTAAAAATCTTAAAATAATATAATATGAATATTTAATTATGTCTCATTAGCACCCGGTTACCAAGGCTATCCAGGATTAAATTTCACCTGGTGACTTTTACTGGTTAAGGGACTCCTCAAACCATAAATCAATCAGAATCACAGATAACAATGAACGTTGAAAAAAAAAATATTATACATTTAAAGCATTTTGATTTTTAAAAAACCAAAATTTACTACGGCAAAAGCAGAAGAGAACCAGAAGAAAAAAGCTTAAACGAATTAGGCCAAGAATAAAATTAAAATTAGCTGAACTATGTCTTAACGCAACGCAAATCCATCGCTATTAACTGAATTCTGTCTTAGCGCAACGCAGATCCATCACTATCCATGTGGCAGGGATTACTGATAAAAAAAGATTGAATCGGTCCACAAATTGAAAATCCACGTGTCTTTCGGAAGAAATTTACGTGCCGTGGCAAATTAAATTTGACAGATATGCATAATTGTTTGTGGGGAGAGGGCTGCTGCAATGAAAAGTCCTCCATCGGTGAGAAATTTATTTGTTTAACGAATCTAAGTAATCCACTGCGGAGAACGTTAACTGTGGTTACACTTCTTCAACACAACGCCAATGGCAGAATCAGCATTACGACGACCAGAGGTATCATCTGATCCCTATAACCGGTGACACGCGGGTCAATGATATCTGCAATTTTATATTCGAACTAAATGATTCCGGACATCGTAGCAGTATATGCTTTGAATTGAACTGCTGTTTTTCACAAATCTCTCCATAAACAGAAACGGCACAGAAGTTTTTCATACCTACAGGGTAGAAAGCAGTAGATTTTGTAGCACTCATGGAAAGATAGTAGCCTTCAGGAAAATCTGCTCTTATGTGATGGCATACAAATAATTTTGTTACTCGGTACAAAAGTAATGACAATTATTTAAAACAAAAATCTTTTGTTTTAAAAGTTCACTTTTTAGTTATTTTACATTAAAATTTAATATCAATCGAATTGTCTTAAATATAAAATTTAAGATAAAAATAGTCTAAGACAAAATAGTTTGAGACAAAATTTTATATTTAAGACAACAACAATTTGAGACATAAATTGTTAAAACAAAAATAATTTAAGACAAAAATATTTTAATACAAAACTTTATATTTAAGACAAAAACAGTTTGAGACAAATATTTTTAGACAAAATTTTATATTTAAGACAAAAGCAGTTTGAGACAAAAATATTTTAAGACAAAAGTTTATAGTTAAGACAAAAATAGTTTGAGACAAAAATATTTTAATATAAAACTTTATATTTAAGACAATGGCAACTTAATACAATGAAAATTAAGTTGAAACCCATTTAAGACAATTAACAATTAAGACAAAACCATTAGCAATACTTCATAACAAGGTGATTGTCAGATAACTTACATAAAATGAAATAAAATTATTTATTTTTTAAATATGTGAAAAAATTTCAATTACTTCAACAAAACTTTGATATCAATTTACAAGAAATTAAATACAATATAACGATAATTTTTTTTTTTTAATTTTCTCAATTGTTTTTTAAATATATATCTAAACTATACATAACTAAATAAAATAAAAAATACAAATTCATCCATATATGGATTTTAAACCTTCATTCTTTTGACTGAAATTCCATGAGTGGATAGTGGATAATTATATTTTTAATTTTTGAAAATAAATATTCAAACCACATGAAATTTGATCATGTCAATTTTATTTATTTTATATTCTATTTTTCCTTTCTCATTAAACCAAATTATAAAAATGTAATAAATAAATAGATAAAAAATATCGTTTTTTGGTTGGCCACTCAAGGCCATTTAACTTTGAATCACATGTTTTAACATAATACTTCATAACAAGGTCATTGTCAAATGAGTTACATTCCACGAACTAAAATTGTTTATTTTTTTAAATATGTGAAAAAATTTAAATTAGTTCAACTAAACTTTGATATAAATTTGCAAGAAATTAAATATAATATAACTGTAAAAAAAAATTTAATATTTTCTCAATTGTTTTATATATATATATATATAAAGAAATAAAATAAAAAATACAAATTCATCCATGTATCCATTTTAAACCTTCATTCTTTTCATTCTAAATGAAAAATCAAAATTTTGATTCTTGTATATGTCTTATAGAAAGAAGTTCCTCTTTGAAACTTTAGTCACTCCTGTTATCTTATATGGATGTGAGGTAAGATTCCGCAAATCTAGAAGCGTTTTATAACGTATAACCTTAAAATTAAAAGAAATACACCCTATCCTATTCTCCTTATAGAAGTGGGTCTTTCCCTTATCGAGAGCCTAGCTATGACTAGGCTTCTGTTTTATAAGGACAAGCTTCTGTTGTATAAGGACAAGCTCAATAGCATAGGAGACCATAGACTTCCTAACCTAGCTTTAAATTCCAGCCAAAACCACCTAAGGCTTAACGAGGTTGGTATAAATAGTCACATCTCAATTTTGTTTTCACGGTTGAACACATATATCAACGAGATAAGTAACAATAATTTAATTATTTCTTATATAAAATTTTAGTATTTAATTTTTTTCTTATTGTAAAAAAACTTTCTACTAATATTCTAATATATATATATATATATATATAATGTAATTTATTATTAGGTATTAAGCTGTTGGTAAAGATTTTCATCTCGTAATTTGAAAACTATGAATGTATTATTAAGAAACCATGTAATATTAGTAATTGATATCATTTCAAACTAGGGAATAACGATTATATGGTTTATCTTCCTCACTTAATAGATATATATGTAAAGAGATTGTGAAGGAGGTTGAAAGAGCACTCTAGCATAAACTTTAATTTAACCTAGAAATCCATTATCAAGCCCCTATAGTCACCCATATCGGAGACTGACTTAGCGCACGAACGAGGTTGAAAGAGAACTCTAGCATAAACTTTAATTTAACCTAAAAAACCATTGTCAAGCCCCTATAGTCACCCATATCGAAGACTGACTTAGCGCACCCAAATCACCCATCACTATAGGTTTGTGGTGCATTTGACTCATTTCATCTCATTAATTTTCTTAACTGAAACAATGTGATTATATACTACACCTCACTTTTTATATTTCACGATCATTAAAATTAATAAGTTTAACACTTATTGAAGTATGTAGATAATAATTCCATACAATTATGCCTTAACATAACCAATATGCAAATGATATGAATGAAAGTAATTTTATAGAATCAACAACCTAAATAGCCTAAGAGTTGTGAAATATTCAAATGTGTTACAATCAAGTGAACTCTAGTCTTGTATAAAAATTTAAATTATAAGAGCACACAATTCATACAAACCTATCACCAAATTTTCTATTTCATTTACAATCATCGATCGCAACTTTGACATAGATCAAAATTGTTTCACTTGATAGAAATAGTAAGTACTCTTGTATGCATGCAATGTATGGTGAGTTAAATTAAGTGAAGGAAAGCAAGTTAAGTCTAATTAACTCTAATATTAGAATTCAAGTGAGTCAACTTTAAAAAGTTAATTCCTTGTCAAGAAAAGATAAGTGGAGGAAAAGAAAATTTTAGAAATTTCAGTCCTTATATACTCATGGTTGGGTCATTGTAATGTGAAGTAAGAAGAGAGAATAAAAACAATTTAGTGGATTTATATGAGAGAATAATTAATGAATATAACTTATTTATTCATGAATATTGTGTACTTATTTGTCTTGCGTTTGCATGTTTATCTTTGAATCTAAATAACAAGTGGTTTCAAAGCAAGGTTTAGCAAGGTTTCAAAGCACCAAACAAGTTAATAAGGCCATGAGCTACTTCCACTAAGATCCTTGGTTATTGTGAGTAGTCTGCAAATCAAATTTTGCATCCATTGGTCCAAAAGTAGAAACTAGAGCTCGTTGAGAGTTTGTAAACCAAACTACTAAAATATTAAGATTTAGTGTAAATAGGCCTACACCATGTCAGAGGAAAAGAGCCAACAACCCGACCAAAGAAGGTCTCCACCGTAAGTTGTAGCCATCGAGACTCCCGCAAAAGCCTTCATGAAGGGGCAGAACTTCAGACAAGGTTGTTGGGAGCCATCGTTAAGTGAAGGTTAAATTTTATTTTAAAGATAATCAGGATGCCTTAACTGATGATAATTTGTAGAAAAGGCTAACACAATAGGGAAATAAAATGAAGACAAAAAGACTACAACCATGAGTCACAAAGTAAGAATGCAGAAGCAAACCAAGAGAAAAGAAATCGAAGGAAAAACCAAAAATATTTTGAAGAGATCTCATAGAGGTTCTCTCCATAGTCGAGGCATCTAAAAGACAAGTAGAAAAAAAATTGAGGATGAATGGATCAGGATAAATCCGATAACACTTTCAAAATTTATTAGTAAAATTTTTATTTTTTAGGAACTATCAAAATGAAAACTTTTCTTTGATGTAAAGAATTGATTGAGTGTCAGTCTAATAAACCATGTGATGAAGTATGTGATATATTAGTATTGGATCTTATAAAACATGCATTGGATGAGAAGTCCTAGTGTAAGGTAGGCAAAGATACATCTTCCTAGGAAGCATGGAAGACCTTGGAAGTAGAATTTGGTATAAAGGAAGTGACATAAAGCAAAAAATTATGTTACAGTCTGTTGAAGAATCAATAGAAAGTTAACTACAGTTCTAAGATTAAATGAGCAAGACTCTAGGAGGAAAACAGAGTTGGAGAATCCCACTCAAATGTGGATGATAGTCATAAAGACTATAAAAGTGAAACCCATCATTCAGACATGCATATGGATCAAGAAGACACACAAAAGATTGCAAAGTAAGAAGTTGAAGCCCCTATGTGTGAGGTAGAGTAAGAACATATAAATTCTCGAGAACCCCAATGTAACATGGATGCTAAAGATGATGATGAATTCCATTCTGATGAGACACATGTGGATGGTGACTGAAAAGTGAGTAGTGAATTGGTGAATCCAACAATAGTCCTTGTTGATGATGGTGAAGCTTCCAATAAAGAAGTGAATGAAATGTGTGATCTAGTTGGTATGATTGTAGTTTATGATGGTCTCTTTTCATCATAGTTTGAAGCATTTAAGTTTGAAAATAACAAAGACAAATTTTCATATGAAGTAATGGTTTGTAGAGATGAATGTGCATCTCTCATTAATCCAGCAACAAATGATGAATTTGGTGAAGTTGAAATTATTAATGAGCACATGCATGCTCAAATATATGACCACAAAGTGGATGAAAATTATTTTGATGAAATTTGTGGTCTCTTTTTCGAAACAAGGATTGATTGTGGAAATATGGAAAGTGCCATGTTTGATGAAGAATTGAAGGTTGAAACTACCATTGTAGCAGCAAGTTGTAACGACCCTAGTCAAAAATCCATGTAAAAGTTAATAAAGGTAAAATAAGACCTTGGTCGTGGGACACGTATTCCAAGATGAATGTTGCGCAAAAACATCCTAGTGGGTGTTCATTTCGATTTATTATTGGTTATGGAAATTGGAAAAGGAAATGGGAAAGGCTTTGGAAAGACATGAGGAATTTATTGGCATTTTATTTATCAAAATAATGGAAAACATGAGAAAACAGAGGTGAAAGGTCATAGGTTTCATGTGAGGAGGAAAATGAAGGAAAATAATGGAAAAATGAAGAAATTAGAGGCCTCATTGATAAAAAGACTTATGAGGATCAGTTGGTAGCTTTTGCACAAACCTTTTTCAGTTCAGTTTTGGAGCTCTCATTCTATTCTCTCTCTCAAACTCTTGGACTCTTTGAGTTTTCTTAGAGAACTCTCGGAGGATTGTGGCATACTTTGGATTTGGAGCAAGAAGGCAAAGGAAAATCAAGAAAGTGCAAGAGGACAACGAGATCGATAGTTATAGTGGGTTTTTCTTGCAAGTACTCAATTTCATGTATGGTTAACTTACTAGTTTTGGCATGCATGGAATTTGCATGTGTTTATTTGGTTATGATTTGTCATTGGCATGGGGGATTGCATGGATTGACAGTGGTTTTGCCTAGCCTTTCTATTTCCTGGATAACCATGTTGTTGTGGGTTTTATTTTTGTTTTCTGGTTGGTTTTCTTGTGCCTTTGGTTGTGGGTTAAGTTATTAGTTCCTAGAAGCCTTGGTTGGAAAAATGCTCAGGAAGCCCTGGTTGGAAAAATGTTCTGGAAGCTCGACAACAAATGTGTGTTGAGTTACTAGTCCTGGAATCCCTGGTTGGAACAAACGTGTTGGAGCCCTGGACAACTTGGGTAGAGACCAATATAGTGATGGTTGGTGATGTTCGACCGTGAAGTGGAATCACTATTTGAGGGTTGAGATGGTTTGGCCTCTGCAATCCCTGGTTTGGTTTTGATTGTTTTATTTTATGAGATCAGACATTCATGCTTGGAATATGGCATGAGGGTGACTGGCTGAAAGAAATATTTGGTTCATCCTAGCTTATGGTTGAGTGGTTCATGGAAGTTCCATACCTAGTCAGCCTATGCAATCATCAATGACATCTCTTTATCCTTGGTATTTTATGGGTAAATATACATGTTTATATGTGGCTTATATCGTTGTTATATACTTGATATTTCTGTTGGTTATATGTTGGTTATGATTGAGTTTTATGAAAATGATAATGTATGGCTCTCATCATGTTTTGGTTAATCACTGAATTTACAATTACTATATGACTTAATAGATGGTAATGCAGTTATTATGATGAGGCATCAATGCTTCTTAGTGATTCTTAGATAATTGTGAGACCCTTGTGCTCATGTCTATTGTTTTAACCTATAGAATGCATATTTGTGACATGTTTGACAAAATGGTTGTCATGGCTAGTAGGGGTCCACTCAAGTCCTTCTTCAAGTATTTAAATTTTTATCATTCTTTTGATGTTAATTTTAATTTCTAGAAGTTTCATGGAATTTTGGGAAGTGGCATGTGTCCTGAATATGAAAAAGTGGCTCAGAATCTGGAGTCGTTGGCACAGAACTACTTGGAAAAGTCCCTCGTCAGAGGCATGCCTTATTGTGGGAGTGACTCAAGGTTATAAGTCGCAAGCATGCCCATGTCAAGGGAGAGATTAAGGCTTTGATGAAGAAGAATGTCAGTTTGTCTCAAGGTTTGGTCACTTGGATGGGTTGGATGGCACTTGGGGGTTCTGTTGCAAATGGAGAAGGTCAGGTTGGTTGTGTTCTATCGGTTCCACTTCCTTAACTGATATATAGGGAGTTGAATAATATCACAGTAACTCTTCTTCACAAGTTTGCCTCAGTTGGCCGGTTACTTGGGTAGATGTGAGAGGAGGGTGTTATAAAGTGGTATCATAGCATGTTTTCGTTCTCCTTGAGTGATGTCTGGTTTCTATTCCCCTTGGATGAATGTGTTGTCATATGTACATGTCGGTTGCATATAGGTCCTTGTGCTTGCGATCTATGTGCTTGTTTTGTATGCATGGAATTGTTCATTCTAGTGGTGTCGCCTTGTGAAATTTGATGGTGTCATTGTTGAATGTATTTGTTATGACTTTATGCCAGTCGTGCATCGGTTATCTGTATCAGTGTTTTTATGTTGTTATGCATAAGTTTGACTAGATGATGGTTGTTGTGCATGAAGTCTTGGTATGTGGTCAACATAGTCATCCATTGATAACTGGATAATGGCTGAAAATATGTTTATATGTTTATCGAATTATGTTATATATATACATATACATCCACACACACACACACACACACACACACACACACACACACACAGATATATATATATATATATATATATATATATATATATATATATTGCGCTAATCTGGTCAATCTTAAAGACGAGATATCCTCTCCGAGCTATACTAAGGTACGTTGGTTTGTTTATGATTTGGTTTATTTGACATAATATACCTTGCAGGAAGAAGACATCAAAGATGAATAACAAGATGGAAGACTACAAAGATTCTCCTTATGAATCAGATGAGTAGCGTGGTGTTGGGAACTCTTCTGACTTAGAAGACACATTGAGGAGTTTGGAGGAGGAAATAAGAATTTGCAAAGCAGATGATGACAAAATCTTGCAGGCATAGGAGGATATGACTACTGGTGCCTGTGAAAGTAGACCATATAGTGGGCACAGTTCAGATAGGGATGACACGAGAAGGGATGTCAGGTTCTTCGATACTCCAAAAAGGAGGGGTGATGGACACATGTACTATTCTCGTTATGGTTTTGATAGGTATCATGGTGATCGTTGTTATCATCCCTACAAGAGGAGTGATAGGGGATATTTTTTGGATGAGTTCAAGAAATAAAATTGACCTACATTCGATGGGGAAATGAAGAAGACACAGGATGCAGAAGCATGGTTAAATTGGAATAAAGAAGTGCATGTAGAGTCTTGGTTAGTGCAGTTGGATAGATGTACAAAGAAGTGAGTTCATCATTGGGTAAGAGCTTATGCATTTGATTTGAATGGTATATCTACATCAGCACATTTGAATTTATTTTCATTGGGTTCATATAACATGATTTTAGGTATGGATTGGTTGTATCTCCATAGGACCAAAGTGGACTGCTATGACAAAGCTATTGAGTGCTTGGATGACAATGGAGAACATATATTCTTGTAAGGTAAGATCAAGAGAAAATCAATTAGAATGGTGAAAACTATGCAGATGAAGTGTAGTTGTAGGAACAAGTGTGTGTTATTTGCAGTAGATATTTCTAGTGACAAAGATAAGGAAGCTGAGGATGAAGATATCTTGAGCAAGTACCCGGTTTTACAACAGTTTCAAAATCCATTTCTTGTAGATATTTCAGAGTTTTCACCTCACAAGGAAGTGTATTTTTCTATTGGTTTTGTGCCAAGGGCAGCACCAACATAAAAAATACCATACAATATGAGCACTCCACAGTTGGTAGAGCTAAAGTTGCAGTTGAAAGAAATGTTGTACAAGGGATACATTAGGGAAAGTGTATCACCATGGGGCACACCAATATTATTTGTGAATAGTAAGGATGGTACTCTTATATTGTGCATTCATTACATGCAATTGAATAAGGTGACCATTAAGAATAAGTATCCATTGTTGAGGATTGATGATTTGTTCGATCAATTGAAGGGAACAACAATGTTATCGAAGATTGATCCGAGATTAGGATATAATCTAAGAGTAGACAATTGACTATTAAAATTTTTCCTAAGGGTTGAAGAACTAGGGTTCATATATAAACTTGTATTCCATGGTTTCAAACCCTTCTTGTCTCCTTCAAGGGGGTTTCTTAAGCCCTTCAAAAGGACTTCCTTTTGCTAGCTAGATGGATTGTTTCTTTCACACATGTATGGAAACATACTTTGCAAATCATATTGAAATAGATTCATAAGATGATATTATTGGTATTGACTACACCTTATTTGGAGACATAATTTTTTTTGTAGGGGTTGGTACTTTTCTATTGGATGTGGTTGGTGATGTGAATACTACTAACCTTCTTGTAAAAATTCATACTAACTCTAACAAGCCTATGGATACTTGTTTATAGACAGAGACCCCTCTCAGCTCAGCTCATTGGATTCTTTGTTTGTTCATGCTAATTGTTTTTTCTGAAATTTCCCTCTCCAAGGGGTTGAGACTATTTACTTCATTTATTGAGACTAAGAAAAGGTGCTTTCAATTCAAAACTGTAATAAAAAATTGGTATTACCTCTAGGATTTTAAAATTCATACGGTGGTTGGTTTGGATTGCATCCACTTTTCTTAGGCTATATCATGTCCTTCCTCTAGCTCAAAAATTTAGAACACATTAGTAAGTGTTTCTTCCTCTTCTTTCTTTGTGATGGTATCTCTCTACATATGCGAATCAATGCCTTGACAAATGAGGCTTCTTAGTGATGGAATGATGCAGTTTGATCTGACCATTTCTTCCTATTGCAGTTTGCAAGAGGTTCTTGATCCCACCATTTATTCCTATCTAAGACTTTTAATCCAGGTTGAAGGAGCTAAGGGGGTTGAGTTTCATATGAAGTCAAGGAGGATGCATGGACTACAACTTGCTCGAGGTTCTCGATCCTGCCTGTTCTTCCTATTGAAATTGAAGCATTTTTATCCCAGTTGAAGGAGATGAGGGGGAGCTGAGCGGGTTGAGTCACAGGAATAGCCAAGGAGGATGGAGGGAATGTAGCTTACTCAAGTTTCTTTATCCCATCGATTCTGTCTATTTAATTTGAATCCTTTTCATCTTGGTTGAAGGAGTGGAGAGGCATTGACTTGTATGTGCAGTCAAGGAGGATGCAGGGACTTAGGTTAAGGGGACATGATAATGACTGGGTTAACTGGGTTTTCCTTTTATTTCAATTCAAAATAGGTTTTGGGTTATAATACTTTGATCTATGACATATTTGCATGCCATCAATGGGTTTACAGTTGTGGAATTTCCCATTCCAATGTTTCCTCGATTTCCATCATGCCATTGTACGAATATGGTATACAGGATGAATATCGAGCCCAAATTGAGGAGTGTCGAGCTCATCAGTCATATAAAAAACCCTCATTTTAAAAATTCCTCATTTGTGGATTCAATCACTTGCTAGGAAACATAATGAGAGGTGTTGGCTTATAAATTCCCCTTTCGAAGGCCCTTGCAATATTCTATTTTTTAGGTGTACTCATGTGGTATTATTGGAAAGAGAAATGAACAGAGCTTTCACTCAAAGAGTTCAACACGAGACAACTCTCCTATCTGCCCTTATTAATTGAGCTAGTAAGAGTTGGGATTAAACATATATTACTTACTCTCAAATTGTAGGACCTTGTTCAAATTAAAGATAATAAAAACCTCTGAGATTTGGATGAGATCATTACTCATGTCTTTTTCTCCAAAATATGAATGGGGACATCATCTAGAAAGACCAAAACCTACCATGAGTAGCATTAGGGTGCACCCTTTATAAAGTCAGAGGTTTTATCATTTAGAGGTTTTTTGAGAAAAATATTGATGGGTCCTTGTAATGATCTAGACGGATCTATTGGTGAAGACCAAGCTTTAAAAAACAATGAAATGGCTCGTATCAGAGGAAAATGGACATTTTGGCTCACACCTCCATAATATATTTTGTAGATAACTTTTTTTCCCCAATACCAATGGCACAAGACTCATTCATTAGTTGGGAACTTTACTTACAAATAGATAAGGGAACAACTACTGATATCACGGTCATTTGCCATCATTTACCCTTACCCATGGGCTAGCAAGACTTAGAGGTATGATGGGAAGTGATTTTTGGGCTTATATATTGCAATTAATTGGATGTAGACCTTTGTTCTTACATTGTTTTCTCATTTCCATATTTTTTTTGGGTTTCCTCTTGCTACAGAGTGTAGGACTAGGTGTACATAGCATAAAATCTTGTGCCTTCCTCTTTGGTTCAGATTTCAAGGGCTCGGTTTTTATCGGTGAGTAAATTTCCTGCATTTACAATTGATTGAAGTAATAAATACAAGCCAATGTAAAAATTTGATATGCACCGAGAGCTTGCTAGGGTTGAGCAGTTTAGGGATAAAATGATATTGTGTTCGTGTATATTTTTTAGATTTCATTTTTTCCCTCATCCTTTCTCATTTATCTTTTCAACCAATTTTATCTGACCAGATCTCTCATGAAAACCTTTTTTTCTAGAACTTATACTAGTTTTGGAACAAAGTATTTCCTTGGGTGTGTGCCATTAACATTTTGGGTATATTTTAGTGCATCCAGGTGACGTTGTACATATCCAAGGTTTTTAGATGTGTCTTTATGAAGATTGTATTCAATTTGACAAGTATCATAAAAGCTTTCATCTATCCATATTTAATGAACATCGTGCATAAGCCTTAAATATACTCCCAAAATTTTAGGCCCTTCTTTTATTAACTTAGCTAGGTTTGGAATGGTTTTCCTTTAAAATTTATTTCCTCTTAGGTTATATTCCAAGAAAAATTGGTGGTATTTTCCTCTTTTTTGAATGGAGGACTTACCATTCAATATGTAGGTGGTTTTGTTCTGTAAATGCACAACATGTATTTCCTTTTCTCCTCCAATATATTTAAGCTCAAACATCATAATTGAAATGTTCATTACAAATCTCTAATTTATTACAAAGCACATTTCACTTGTTTATATATCATTTAGCTTCTCATCTATTAAAATTTCAAATATGGAACAAATGCTTCAACATTTTTTTTTAATACCCCATGGGAGAAAATCTTGTTATATTTTTGTTTTGAATGACGCAGTTTGATCCGTCCATTATTTCCAATTGCATTTTGCAGGAGGTTCTTGATCCCACATTTCTTCCTATTTAAGTATTTTAATCCAGGTTGAAGGAGCTAAGGGGGTTGAGTTGTAGATGAAGAACAGGAGGATGCATGTACTACAACTTGCTCGAGATTCCCCATCCTCGCTATTATTCCTATTGAAATTGAAGCCTTGGTATCCCATTTGAAGGAGATGAGAGGGAGCTGAGCGAGTTGAGTCACAGGAATAGTTAAGGAGGATGGAGGGATTGCAAATTACTCGAGTTTCTTCATCCCATTGATTCTTCCTATTGAAATTGAATCCTTTTCATCTCGGTTGAAGGAGTATAGAGGGGTTGAGTTGTATGTGCAATCAAGGAGGATGCAGGGATTGAGGTTAAGGAGGATGATAATGACTGGATTAACTGGGTAATGATGCAATTAAACCTAGCCATATAGGCAAGGTTTCTTTTCTTCATGAAGTTGAATTAGATCTACTTTCTTCACACATGTAAATTATTACAATGAGAAAGGAAACTATTGAGAGGTGATATAGTCACAAGGGATTATTATTGGCAGATTTCATGTTTCAATCATTCAAACAATGAACAATATTGGAGAGGGTGTGCTCAAGGAGGATAATTCTAGGAAATGTTTGTATTTCATCCATACAAACAGAAATAAATAGTATATATGGTTACTAAAGGAAAACAACAAGTTATTACAAAGGGGGCACCATATTGAACTATTTCTAGTAGGTTGGAACTTCATAATAAGAAAAAAATAGATATCATGGAGAAGCAGTGCCACAGTGTTGTGTTGACTTGTTGCTCATACATTTAATACATTATCATGAGTATTACGTGCTAAAAAAACATATATTTTAGAAGACATGCACCTCACTAAATATACTTTCAACATATTTGTCAATTAAAGGAAAAAAATTAGCTATGAAGTGTTTTGAGTAGGTGTGTACTTTCAACAAACCTAGTTTTGAAATAGAGAAAATGCACTAGAGAGGAATTGTGACATCCAAAATGATCTAGCATACAAGCCTTTAACCCACAATTTGATCCTCTTCTCTTCCCTCGACCACATTATCTCTCCTCCTACCTTGTTCTATAAAGGAGAGGTGCAAGTCCTCATTCTAGAGGGTGGATTTACTTAAAAAGGTTTCAAGAGATTCTCATGACCTACCCTCATCCATTTTAGATTTGAGAGCACTTCCACACTGCATGTAAGAGCTTGATATGGTAGCCCATGATACAACATATTTATGATTTACTTTCTAGCACTTCATTCAAATAACAAATGGATTCTAATATGCTTCTTTTATAGCTCTTTGAGTTCATGTGGATGTTTTGTATATGTTATCATGCTACAAGGATTGTGTTGTCATTAAAGTGCACTTATTTAAATTTTACTTTCAATGTATAAGGTGCAATTCTTTTCTTATTTTCCATCTAATCACTAAATGTATTTTAATTAAAAAACTCATCACATCCCTCTATAATCTAATTTGTACTTTAATCTCTATCCTCTTCAAAGCACTCAAAAACAACATTTTATGTTGGACTATTTTAAACTTACACCTAAATTATGCACAAATATCTTAAAAAATAATCCTCATGAATAAAAAAAATAGTAATCCTCGATTTATAAAAAGAATAAATGACTAAACAACCATAAAAATTATATCTCTAATCCACATAACAATTATATCACTCTTAAACATTTTTTTTTAAGGCCGACTAATATTTTGTTTTAAAATCCTAAATTATTATTTTAGTTTAAAAATTAAAACTATTTTAATTGTGGTAAGTTAGAAATTAAGACAATTCGTTCAAGAAGTAGAATAATGATGAAAAAGAAGAGGGTAAGTAGACACGATTAAGGTTGGAGACAGGTAATTGTTACAAGTAGGTCGAAAGAGGAGCTTGAGTTTGACTAGTCGACTCTTCCGACGAAGCATTGTTACATTGCTTTCCCTCTTGAATCAAGGGATAAGCCCAACCACGCCTCTAGTGACAGGGCCAACATCGCCTCCTTTTGTAGCCTCTAGTGACAAGGCCAACCTTGCCTCCTTTCGTAGGGGTTTTGATAGGGCCAACCTTGCCTGCATTTGCAGGGGTTTTTAGGCTCTTCATCATGCCTCTGGACTTTACCACTGTGTCTAACAAATTATGGAGCATAAGATTCTAAGGAAGAAGTGCCACGAACATTTTAGAGCTTAGCCCCTTTGATTGGACGTAATATTCTAAGGAGGCAGTGCTAGGAACATTTCAGAGCTTAGACCCTTTGATTAGACGATTGTCGATGAGACATCACTAGGAAATGCATCGACTCTTAGTTTTTTATCTGTGGTAGGTTCTCAGAACATCAAGTGGAAAATGGATTTGTAACTCTGGGTCAGTCTTCTGATATTGGTTGCGGTGGATGTATCGCGCAGGGATTTAGCCCTAGATGCAGTGTTTAGGTCACTTATTTTGGAGATCTTAAAGGTTCCGTGTGCATTGAGTTATGGAGATAAGTCACTACATTTGCAATTTTTGTGGTGATTGATGATGAGATTTTAATTGTTGATCCTCCTAGGCTAGAAGTTGCAATGCATGAAGGCAATATTGGGTTCTGTTAGATCTTGCAAAGTCATGCTGAGAGGTGTATAGCCAGAAGCATCAAAGTTATAGCTAGAAGCATCAAAGTTACATTTCACTTTGCATCATTTTGTCAATATTACTTGTTCATAAGTGATCCCGTGAAACCAACATTCCCAATTTATAGGTAATTCGGTCTCTTTTCCCTTGATTCTGCAGAACTTTCTTAATTTACTTTTCCATGGATGATTTTGTGAAATTAATCATTGATATTAGCTACACTTGTTAGTTGTGTGCAGGTAGAGAGTCGGTTTGCTTGAGTGCTTCTGCAATTACATATTGAAAGGCTCAATTGGGCTATCCACAAGTGAATTTTATATGTTATTTTGCGGGCCTCTGCTTTATTTTATTTAATTATGGGTGATTTTATCTGATCTTTTCGAATGTTGGACATTGGGTCTGTAATTGGAAGATCCTGTGGCCTTTTCCTATTTCTATTGGAAGATCTTGTATGGTTGGTAATTGATATGTGTTCAGTTTCTAGCAATTATAATCGGCGGTAGTTCCACATGGAAATTTTGGGATTATATGTATTATTGTTTGATTCGGCGTTATCTACTTGTTTTGGTCTGTTCATTTACAATGTTCAAATCTACAAGAATAATCTTAACATTTGCTATCACGTAGAGCATTTTGAAAAATTTGGAAGTAAAAACAACTCTATCTTAAATCACCCGGTGAGCTTGTTTCACCATGATTTATTTCCAAGGCGCATCTCTCCCATAGAACCCATCATATATTTTGGGGATTGTATGTTCGTTATGTGGGCCTCAGTTAGTGAAGGAGTTTTACAATGATTTATATTCAAGGCACATCTCTCCCACAAACCCATCCTATATGCTGAGTAGTGGATGTTCGTTTTATGGGCCTTAATCCCCAGAGGAAATTGGCTTTCTATGTATCTTTCCATATGATATCGACCTCTCAAAATTCAATGAAGGAGTTTTACCATGATTTATTTTCAAGGCACATCTCTCCGACAAAATCCATCCTATATGAAGGGTAGTGGATGTTCCTTTTATGGGCCTCAATCACCAGAGGAAATTGGCTTTCTATGTATCTTTCTAGATGCTATCTACCTCTCAAAATACCATACATAGTTCAATATTATAGCTTGCAAACAGTTTCTAGTAGGGCTTGTTGTAATTGACAAGATGACTCCATTTACCATAGCTTTATTTCCTTCAATTGCGTGATCTAACACTATTTTGCAAGTGAATATTTCAATCTATCTTCTATGCAATTCTACAATAATTTTTATCAAAATTTGAACTCAGGTTTAAGTCTGAACCTGGAATGCATGTAGTTTTAAGTCACACATATATAAGAGTGGCATATTCAACAACTCCTTTCTTTAAAAGAGAAACAAAAGTACATTCAAAATCTAAGTCTGCTTAGGAAATAATTTGAGCCACAATATCACTTGCAGATACAAGTTCCGAAAGAATGTACACAATTGATTTTAGTATCTACACATCAACGAAATTAGAGAGTATTATTGCTGATCTAACTAGGAGTGATTGAATGGTTGGCTCTCCCTCCTTTACAGACTTTCCATACTCTTGCAATGGTCAAAACAGTTGATTCACAATCCTGCAAATCCTTGGAAGTAGAAAACATTGAAACATATGGTACTATTTCGCAAGGAGAGTTTAACTGATTACACTGGTTGGGGAAGAAACTAGGGTCACTCTGGTTATAAATCCCCCATGACATTTTACTCTGGTAGATTTTACTAATTATGTTTAGCTACTTCATATGTAGCACTTAATAACATTGTATTGTTCCAGGTAGAGGATATTTTATTGAACCAACCATCAAGGGATTCTGGTGGTTGTTGGAATCCCTAATTCTAGGCTGAGTGAACTCATTACTACAAGTATCCAGCTACACAAAAACTGGAAATGGAAAGAAAAGAACCTGGAAATGCAGAGTCAAGCAAACCAATATATTTTCACCAAGGTTGCTACAACTGTATTGCAAGCAGAAAGGAATATTTTGGTATTCCTTTGCAGTTAGCGTTGAAAAGCATATATTTAATATTTATACTTGATTTCTATGGGATGGAGATAATTTTTGAGTTTTCAGGTTGAATATAGGGTGTTGTTTTAAGGCAGTTTCAATTCTTCTGGGTTCTTTTTTCCATTCGTTCTTCACATTGATATTGTGCTAGAATATTTTGATTTGCAGTTCAAATTATTTCCTCAAAAAACACAAAATAATTAGATTTTCCTGCTTGAAACATTCTGTTAAACACTTTTTCTTTTTTTAATTCTTTGTTAATGAATGTTTGTCTTATATGCTCTTAGTTCATGTTTTTTCGTAAAGTAGAAAACTTCATGCTCTTGCTATTGGGATTTCTCATTGATAAAAAAGTGCAACTGCCATTGACCTTCAACTATTTTTTGTTTCAGGTGCACTTCGTGATCCCTCCAAGATAGGCTAAGTAAAGGGCCAGGAAGAGGTCTTGTGGATGAAATATACCTGTAACTTCGCACAAGCACTTGTATGTTATTTATTTCTCCTCTCTTTTTGTGATGACTACATTATTTTGGTTTGGGGTTAATAACTTTTGGGAGAACTTGGAAATAGCTGTGACAATTTTTCTGCTCTTTATAATAGGATCATTAAATGAACAATATTTTGGTCCCACTAACTAATATATTTTCATTTCCGAAGAACTATATTATTGGATGAGGCATTTGTTTGTATCTGATGCCACACTACCATAAGTGGAGTCAGATATATGGTTCTCTCTATCATTCATTATCATTCATTCTCTTTTATTTCTTAATTTTTTGAAAGAGATCCTTGAATAACACTTGAAGAATCTTATTGGGCATTTAAAGCAAGAAAAAGGAAAGGAATTTTCAAATCTCAAGATTCAATTCCAATTTGAAATGTTTGAAAGGTGTGACTCAAACAATATACATCTCTCACTCCCTCACTATCTAAAAAATCCTTTGGGAAATTGGATCCGTCAAATTATATGTCTTGTATCCATCCAAATAACTTGTGTTGAAAACAATGGATTACAGCGCCTGCTTGATGGGCTTCAAATACCTCTACACCTCACTTATGAAGATATCACATCACTAGCAACTTTGTTGCGCTTCGGCTTGTATGATGTTGTCCTGAGTCAGCGGGATGGTAAAATCAAGGTTGTCTCATCAATGGGAAAATAGAGTAGTGGAAAATCATTCTTATTAAATCATTTATTTGGCTCTCTTTTTGATGTGGTTGGGGGAAGATGCACTGATGGAGTGTGGATGACAGTTCGAATGGATTCAGAATGCCTTTATGTATTGATGGACTTTGAGGCATTAGGGATTTTTGAGAGAACAAAGCAAGAAGATATGTTACTCTCAGTCGTAAATGCTACCTTGAGTAATTTAACAATATTCAACAAGAAGGTTTGTTCTTTATTCATTTTCTTTTACTGGTTTACCATTTGATTTCTCATATTAAATAGTGGCCTTAGCTTTCATATTTATTTTACTGTAGCTACTTAAGGATTAATTACCAATCGTGATACTTTGCTTCTTATTCAGGATTTTCATCTCGAGAAGGAGACGGAAGTTATCTTTCAGTGTTTCCAAAGTGGGGTAAGTTTGGTGAAGGAAGATGAAAATCTATTCAAAGATGTGTTCTACATAGCTATCAAGGATGTTGATGTCTCTGATGTAGAGGAATTAAAAGATGAATTCTGTCAAAAAGTTCTCCAAATTTGTCAAAGATCTCGTGAAAAGTTTCTTACCAAGATGTATGGAGGAGTGGTTGTACTTGCTACAATGGCTCCTTTTACTCGAAGAGAATATCATCAACAATGCCTATCTTATATTGCTTTGACCATAGCAGAGTTGAGACATAGTTATGAGAGTGGTCGTGCCTTCTTGAGAGATTTGAAGCTTGTTATTTTCGAGATAGCAGTGACGGATTGGACCTCTATAGATTTGAAACGTGTTGCTATGAAGGTGGATATCCTTCATGGGAACTTGGTTTCTGCAGTTAAGGCAGGATGCATTTCTATGGCAGGAGCCAAAAAGGCACTTATGAATTTTGACTCTAAGGAAGAGGAAAGTGGCATGCCAATAGTACTTGGGGACCTCTTCTTTAATTTGCAATATATTGGCCTGGAGCTTGCCCCTCTAGATGAATCTACATCAAATTATCAGATTTTAAGTCATCTCATATCAGTACTAGAAAACGTCTTGGATAGAAGAGGCAAAAGTGGTGATTTATGACACTCTAAATTTCAGGACTTCATAGAGGCATTGGCTGATAGACGGTGTGATCGAGTTCAAAGGTGGCTTTGCTGCAAAATTGCAAAATTTTCTGGGAATGATGATGTACAAAACTTACAACTCGAGGCAGTTTTGGCTCTTGCAGAATTGAAACAAGGACTCTCTGTATGTGGTTGCAAATGTTCTGATTTCTTGTGGCGGCGTTTTTTAGATAAAGTTCATTCCTTTTATCACTCTTGTATGGGTAACCATGTTTGCGCTGAGAAGTGCATGTATTGTTCTCTCGAATTACACCAAGACCAAGAAAATGAAGTGGAGGAATGTAAGAATTTGGCACGCCATGAAGGGAATCATGATTGCAAATGAAAAATCATACATGTGGGGAGATATGTTCTTTCTTTGACAAATCATCCAATTGGAGCAAATCTTTCTCCTTGAAGGTTTGACAAGGTTGGACATGTAGGTCTTCATGAGTGCACATGTGCAAGATGAAATGTTCATTGTATGCATTGGAAGTACAATGTAAATTATAGTTGTCATCATTGATTGGAAAAACTGGGATGTTTGACTAAATACTTGTTCATTTTGCAGTTTCATTTCATTTCTAGGTCTCGTTGCACCTATAAACACGAAACGACTTAGTTCATTTCTGTGAAAATTTCATTGACACGCAGAACTATTGGGCAAATAGAGTGAAGTAGCCTTGTAATGGTATGGTATTGTGTGAGGTTTTGAAGATGGATTTTTGTTAATAGAAGTAGTGTTGAATTATTCATTGTCATTTTAGTTGTTTTATTTGAGAGCATAATTGTCAAACTCCTTAGAGACTTGATATGGATACCTTATGCATTCCAGATGGCCTATACAGCCCAAGGGATAAGAGGCCTACCTTACCAGATAATCACTAGGAGTGAGTACACACAACTTATTAAGGAGGCTCTCGCACAACCCATGCTAAATATTTCTCATGACATTGTTCCTAGAGTCACATCACACTACCATAGGTGGAGTCAGATATATGGTTCTCTCTATCATTCATTATCATTCATTCACTTTTCTTTCTTAATTTGTTTAAAGAGATCCTTGAATAACCATTCCATTATTCTTGTTCATATGGACATCCTAAAGCTTTTAGAGTTCTTGTTTTCAAAGGGACAAATGGACTGACATAACTCTTCACATAATTCTTTAAAGGGTGCTAGCTCAATGGAAGCGCAGGCAGGAGGTTGGTGGTTCGATTCCATTATACCCTAACATGAATTATTTAATGATATTGTAGATTTTTTTAATTAAATATTTTTATATTGATTTATTTTAATTCCAACTATTGTCTTTGGAGAGACAATAAATGAAACTGTCCCTAGAGAGACAAAAATGCTTGTGTTATATGTTGTCTTTATAGAGACAACATTTTAAGACAATTTAAATTTTAAGACGATTTAATTTGAGACACCCTCTTATAGACAATATTTAAGACAATACACAAGTTTTCTTTTGCATCAAATAAAAACAATTTACCCAAAAATTATCTTAAATATTGTCTTAAAATCCCCCTTTATATTGTAATGGTATAGGCCACAAAAGTCAAAAGCATATATTTGTGACATGCCCATTTCGGTAGGTAAAGAATTACTGGAGTAATTTTTAAGCACTAAGAATCTAGTTGCTGTTTCTATATATAATACTCGGCCCTCCGAGAAGATCAGCGCTCTGTCGATTTGTTCCTGTCAAAGTAGATCACTAAAGTGTCGAGTTAGTCATTACGAATTACACAGGAAAATCTTAGATGGGTAGATCTCCTTGATGCTCAAAACAAGGGCTCAACCCCTGCGCCTGGACCCAAAAGGAGGACATGATTCTCTCCAAATACATTCGAATTCATGGCGATGGAAATGGACCTATCTCCCCGAAAAAGCAGGTAAATCTCAATAATTTTTTTATGCTGGTGGCTCAATGCAGATTTAAATATGTATGGGTAAGCGGAAATAAGCTTGCAGAATTTAGTTTTGCAGGTCTTAAGAGGTGTGGAAAGAGCTGCAGATTACGTTGGATATTAAACGCGCAAAACATTTATCCGGATGCATCGCCTTATTGGCAATCGGTATGTATAGAATTACTGAACACAATTCATTGATATTTAGAATTATTGACATGGTTGGAATAATATATCTATATATATATACATATATACATGGTTGGAATTATATATATATATATATATATATATCCACAACACAATTCATGATTTCTCATGTCAGACACTCCAATTTTAGAATTATTGTTACATTAAGAGTGAATTATATGCTATATGTATCCGTGCACGACTGCCTGGACGAACAGACAACGAAATCAAGAACTACTGAAACTCTCACCTTTGCAAGAAGCTGCTTTCAATGAACGACACCCAACCGAAATCGAGTAAACATAATCTCAAGAGAAGGTCGGATAATCCTGCTTGGCCACAAAATTATGTGTACAGAGCCATCCCCGTAAAAGCAACAACGGCGGTGAGACAGTCCGAATTTGAAAAACCGAACAGGTTCAAGGCTTATAGATGCAGTGAAATTCATAGTACAGACCGTGCGCTCAAACTGTGTAATATTAAAGAAACAAAGAATTCCTCCCAGTCTTCTGACAACCTACTTGTGAACAATGCCTGGAAGCGCATGAGCTCGATGTGGCAGATGTTAATCTGGTCGAAATAGAAAGTACAAATTTACCGCACCAGAAATTACCCTATTCCGATCTTTTTGAAGGACTTGCATCTACATTAGAAGGTACTATATTTGATTTGGCCGAAATATGTTCTTCTCAATCCGACTTTTTAACTGAATTGGGAGTAGACGACTTCTACAGTGGACCTGCTATTTTTGGGGTCACAGAGACGAATGATATTGAATATCTATGTTTTTGAACAAGCCAATACTTGAACAAACCAATATGCAGCACGTTAATAGTCTTACGTTCGCCGGTGAGCAAGGAATGTAAAGATTCTAGAGATTTCAGTCACTTACGCGTATGATTATACTATGAATTACCATTTCGAGAAATTAATTTCCGTTTTGTCAATCTTTTCAAGGAATTTTAAATACCCAAGAGGACATTTGAGTCACTTACACGAATGATTATAATATGAATTAGCATTTCCAGAAATTAATTTCGGTTTTGTCAATCATTTCAAGGAATTTTAAATGGAGTTGTCTTTAGTACGATTTTTTTGGAGTTTAAGGTGTCGGAATTGGGTGAAAAATATTGAGGTAAAATCTTGATTTCTATTATTTAAACTGGTTTTTTGACTGTATATATGGATTCAGCATTCTAAAAAACTCCTTAGCATTTTAATTGTGCAATTTTACTCATCAAACTTTTATTTTCACCAAATTCCTGCCGGAATTTAGAAAAATTAGACCAAAAAAACTACCGTCGTAATTATAGACTACTCAATTTTAAATACCTAAGAGGACATACAATGATATTTCAAATTGAGGTCACATAATGGGTGAGTGAAAATCAAACGACAGAACAAGGCTGTTATCGCGGACCATTTAACGTTGCACGCCCACCAGTAAATTGTAAGGTAAAGGTCGTACATTCATGCAATAACAAAAAGGTTATTTTGCGTTTATTTATGGTTTGGTAGATAAAAAATTTAGTGTAATATATTTTTAGTTTTATGGTCGTACATTCATGCACTAACAAAAAGGTTATTTTGCGTTTATTTATGGCGTGGTGGATTAAAAATTTAGTGTAATATATTTTTTTGTTTTATGGTCATTTCGGTTTATGCAGAGTGGCTATGGGAAATAATTGTTATTTTTAGTATTTAATTTTTTTTAACATGATGTGTTTAATTGTAATAACTTAGTGATGTTTTATTTTTTTATATAGCAATTTCGATAAAACATATATATACATAATATAATATGTTAGGGAAGAGAAATTAAATCATAATATATTTTACAATTAATAATAATTAATATAATGTAATGTTAAATTTAAAAATTGAAATAAAAAATATGAATTTAACATTATTTTAAAAATTTAAATTAAATTAGTTTTATTTAAAATCTAAATTTATTAATTATTAAAAAACTTAATTTTAGGAATTTGGTTTTTGTGATCCATATAATATATATAAATTTTTTCAGTAATAATTTATTATTGTATATTTTTTAAAGTGCAGTTTAACTAATAAAAAAAATGACTTTTTTTCTCAACCTTTTACTTCAATTTTGTCGAAAATTGTTAAATATTTTTAAAAATCATAAATTTAACTTATTTAATTTACACCAATTTTTTTTCCTTCAAAACCTCAATCCATGTATCCATTCAAAAACACATTCCAAATTTTAAACTACAAAAACATGATCTTATTTAGTAATTGGAGTGCACCTTTTTTAAATAACTTTATAATCTAATAAGAGATATAAATATATATATAATAGTGTTGGGTAATTTTATTTTTACATAACTATATAATCTAATAAGAGATATAAATATATATAATAGTGTTGGGTAATTTTATTTTTTTAACTACAACACAATTTTTTTGAAGAATTGATAACTTCAAAAATACAATCATTTCATAAATGCAACAAACAACCCAAAACAATTGTGATACAAATGTTTCATGAATGCCACAACAAGACATTCAACCACTACATCGTGTTAACCCCGTGGCTCTTAGGAAATCCCTCACATGCTCACCCCATGGCTCTAGGAAATCCCTCATCTAGTCATGTTAACCCCATGACCCCATGGGTCTAGGGAATCCCTCATGGGAATGTAACATTTCAGGATGGTGAAAAAATCCTAGATTTCCACCGTTGATCCCAACACCTGTGGGCTTAAAATATGACGACATGGGTTACAACTTACAAAGGGAGGATGTCTGGTGAGATTTAATCCACTTATAAATGCATGCTTCATGAACTCATTTAATATGGCCTTCCTCTGTGCAATCACAAATTCAACCACTCTAACTATGTCCTCTTGAAATTGAATCTTGCCAAACAATATTAGATCATTTAAAATCTATATTAAATATTAATTTATTGAAAAAATTATTTAATTTAATTTGAAATTTTACCAATATATAATATATTGAGATTAAAAATATATATATATTAGTGTAACTATAATTATTGGTTTTTTTTATTAATATAATTATAAATATTTTAAAATTAAATTCATTCATGAAAATAATTTGGTTAAGGACCTTGTTATGACATATTATATGATACAAATTCAAATCTTAATGATTGGTCTAAGACTTTTGTGATCCATAATGTAGACAAATGTCTTTCATATTATATGATTCAAGATTCAAATCTTAGCAATTGATCTAAGACTTTTGTGATCCATAATGTAGATGAATGTCTTTTGAATTAATCACATCATTAAGATTTGGTCTAGGTTTCGAACCATGTAATGTGGTTCATCCTCGGGACAAGGTGGAGAAGGTAATCAATCCTAATGAATAAAAATTATGGACGCATCATGTTGAGAACTAGTCGTTAAAAACTAGACAAAAATAAACTAGTTAGTTAATTAATTATAAGGGAAAGTATTCAAAAAATAAAATTTTTTAAAATTTTTTTTATTAATAAATAAAAATTTTAAAATAAAATTTATTAATAAATAAAATTTTATTTAATAATAAAATAAAAATATTTATAAAAGAAATATATTTAATAAGTTTTTAATATTTTTTCTCATAATTAATTAACTAATTTAATTTTGGCTAGTTTTCAATGGCTATTTCGAGGTAATGATGCATCCACACTATTTATTCATTAAGATTGATTAGTTCTCCACCTTAACCACATTAGATGGTTCAAAACGTCTACCAAATTCTAATGATGTGATTAATCCTAAAGTCATTCATCTAAATCTTAATGAATCAACCTTTAAAAAAACAAACCAAATTCAAATAAAAATACAAAGCTAACATTTAAAACAAAAAAATTATATATGGGGCAAAATATTGACTATTCATATATTACTATAATTTATTGGGTTAATGTTAATTATCCACAAGTTAGTATTTAATAGAAAATGTATTATTATGTTAAAATGATTTCATTCATGTGCGTATTATTAATATTATTATGTTACAAAATGTATTATTGTGATGGCACTCATGTCATAATTGTTTGGCTATGAGGAGTTTCAATGAAGTTAAATCTTTATCATTCACATACTAATTATTGATAATTAAATTAAAATTTTGAAAATCTTGTTCTAAAATAAAGATGCCTAGTCGTATGAATATATACATAGTTTAAAATGAAATATTTTAATAAACATAACAATTGAAATAGGTGAACTCGAAATATTTTTTTCAACACCACAATTGAAATATATTACTTATGATCCATATTGTCCACATTAAAATGCTTTGTTTGTTATTGGTATATTTTTAAATACACATACTCTCATATTGGGAGCTATAAAATGTATATCTATGTAGTATAATCATTAATATTTTTGAAAATGTTATATGTGATTAGTGTGTCTCTCTCCTATATTATTTTTAAAATATATTCTGTTATTAATATTTTTTAAATGTCATCTCTCAACTCCATATAAAAATTTGAATAAACTATATATATTTCTAACATTTTAATGTATAAATCAAAATAAATATTTCAATACCCATATTCAATAATTATTTATTTAAACTATGTAAATATTCTATAGATCAAATAAAAAATAAAAATAAAAAATAAATGTTATGGTTAAAACATTTTATTCCTGTGTTTCTCACAGAAAAATCGATATACAATCCCTTACATTCTCAACATAGAATTAAAATGTGTATATATAGTTAACCATCATAAATTTATGTTAATCTCATATAAATCTGAGATTTATACTAGTTACACTGTAAAGCGTCCCTATTTGAAAAAAACTTTCCTAAACTGCCAGGTGTATCATTATGCACCATTGAATTTAATGTTAAAAGATTGAAATAGTTTCAACCTTAGGATTAAATCAGTTACAGAGGAAAGATATTTTAGAAAAATTCACGATCGACAATGAAAATTCTAAAAATGCCCCACCTGGTTCTAGAAAGAAATGAGGTCTGTGATAGAAGGAAGAAGGAGCCCATCTCCTCCTTTTCCAAAGAAACAACAACAACGCCCACGATGGAGGAGGGTGGACACAGTCCTCGCATTTCCCTCATCCAAGAGAGTTCAAGGGACTCCACACGCTTCTCATCATCATGTCTCTGTTGATCCCAATCACAATCTGATAGCCTCCCATTTGGCTTCAAGTTCCTCTCATTAGAAGAGAAAAATTAGAGTCGATCATCGCTATCAAAGTTAAAATTCTAAGGCTAAAGAAGCACCATCATCATCCTCTGTTTGTGTGTGGGTTAGGGTTTATGATAAACCCCCAAATTCTTCTTCTCACGAGATCATTCGCTCTGAAGACCTGGAAGTGTCTGCTACTTCCCCAACAAAATGTGTTCCACACCATCTGCCGCAGAAGCAACAAGACTGCCAAGCTTCTCACATGGAAATGGATATTGATGAAGAAGAGGACACTATGGATGGTTCCAGTACTGAAGGGTGTCCCGCGGTGGATGTTTCCAAGAGGTTCATTGTTGCAGATCCACTAGGTAAGTATGCTTATTTGATTTTATTTGTAGGTTTTATTTACTTGGGTAGTTCATTTTATGAATTAAACATTAAACGATGTGTTTTAAATACCCACCCACTTGAAATTATGGGATTTCATTCCTTCCAAAGGGAAAGGAAATGCTTTTGGAATCCGATCTGCACAAATTGTGCCAGAGGCAGAAGTAGATTGACTATGGGAAGAACACTCTCGGCTATGAAAGATACCTAGAGCTTGCTCTTTGGTATTAGGCCTTTCCTCGCCCTTCAGTCCTCTAGTTCAAGTTTAGCCAGGTCTATGTCAACATTAGGTTTTTCTCTTATTTATGATAGCTGAAAATGCAAGTGTTTTTGTTTGGCTTTGTCAGAAACCAGAGGAAGAAATATGTGCCTCCTCAAACGCCTGACATCAAGCAGGTGTGCAGCAAGCACAACTGGTATGAGCAGGTCAAGAAATGGAGGAGAAGGCTTCATGACTTTGATACCCCTATGAGCGAGAATGAAGAAACACCTATGCCCTTTTATTTTGATAATGGAGATGATGGATTAGTAGACCACAGTCAAGATGAGAAAGATGCAACAACAGCTTCTGGTTTAGAGGGAAATCCCAAAAAGGAAGCTAGAGGGATCTCTGCAGTTTATGATGATTGGGATATTGATGAGGAAATGGAGCCATGAGTAAAACGAGACTAATTGGAAGCCTACCTGAAGCACCATCATCATCCTCTGTTTCTATGTGGGTTAGGGTTTTTGATAAGCCCCCAAATTCCTGTTCTGACAACGTCATTCACTCTGAATACCTGGAAGTGTCTGCTAATTCCCCCAAGAAAATGCATTCCACACTATCCGCCACAGAAGGAGCAAGACTGCCAAGCTTCTCACATGGAAAAGGACATTGATGAAGAAGAGGGCTCTCTAGATGGTCCCAGTGATGAAGGGTGTCCCGTGGTGGATGTTTTTCAGAGGTTCATTGTTGTAGATCCACCAGGTAAGTATTCTTATTTGATTTTATTTGAAGGTTTTATTTACTTAGTCAGTTCATTTTATGAATGAAACATTAAATGATGTGTTTTAAATGCCAACCCACTTGAAGTCATGGGACTTCAGTCCATCCAAAGGGAAAGGAAATTATTTTTGAATCTGATCGTCACAAATTGTGCTAGAGGCAGAAGCAGATTGTCTATGGGAAGAACACTCTTGGCTATGAAAGATACCTGGAGCTTGTTCCTCGGTATTAGGCCTTTCCTCGCCCTTCAATCCTCTTGTTCAAGTTTAGACAGGTCTCTATTAACATTATGTTTTTCTCTTATTTATGATAGCTGAAAATGCAAGTGTTTTTGTTTGGCTCTGTCAAAAACCAAAGGAAAAAATATGTGCATCCTCAAATTCCTAACATCAAGCAGGTGTGCAGCAAGCACAGCTGGTATGGGCAGGTCAAGAAATGGAGGAGAAGGCTTCATGAGTTTTATCTCCCTATAAGCGAGAATGAGGAAATCCCTCAACCATTTTCTTCTGATAATGGAGATGATGGATTAACATACCACAGTCAAGATGAGAAAGATGCAACAACAACTTTTGGTTCAGAAAGAAATCCCAAAGAGGAAGCTGGTGGGATCTCTACAATATATGATGATTCGGATACTGACGATGCAATGGAGCCATGAGTAAAACGGGACTAATTGGAAGCCTGACTGTACATTTTTTTCAGTACTTTGGTTTTTGGGTTTTCTCAGTTTAAATATTGGGTAGAAGAAATTCCAAACCTTGGAAATTTTTTTTTCCTGCTTCTCTGTTTACTAAGTATTACAAATCAATTCCAAAATGTATATTTTTAGGTGTATCCTGCTAACCCGTTCACCAAGTTTAATACAAATTAATGTAACTAGTCCTCTATTTTATATAGATCTTGATATTATTTTGAAGGAACATTGATTCTGTTTAGTCAAGTTGAACCAAAAATATGGGTGATAATGGATTTGAGAGTGAGATCAGATCTCCCCCACAGACATCAGGTAGGCTGTCTTGGCTACAATAAATATGGGAAATCATTGAGTTTGGCGTTGTTTGGGAATATAGATTCATTCGTGGAACAACTCAGTTTTCGTTTGATAGCTTGTTCTTGCTCCGTTAATAAAAAAGTTGAAAATTTTTCTTTAAATTTTTCTAAATTTCATTTCATTCTCCTTCCTAACAGTCCAGCTGCCAAGAATCTACTAAAGTGATGGATGGAATTGAAGGGATTTGAATTCCATTTATAACCTTAGTAGTACTAATTCCTGTTCGGAAAACAAATCCCGAACAATTGCAAATGTGAATGAACACCCAAAAATGGTCGAGGGCCCGAATCCCTATCCATCCTAGAGCTAGCGACAGTCATGGCAATCTCTGTAATATCTGCTCCCTTCTTAGGTCTAATGTTGAACTTCCCAAGAATGTAATGAAAATATTAACACCTTTCACTGTAATTTCCTAATAAGTATTGTCTTTTAATGCCCCGTTTAAAGTAATAATAAATTTTTTTTCATAATTAATATATATTAACTAATTTTTTTTTTTTTTAATTTCTCTCTAAAATTTAATTCATTAATATTTAAAAATGTATTTTTGAATGCAAATATGAACATGAACACCAGAGAATATTCAAGAGCCTCTATGATCTTCCCTTTTTCAGGTCTAATATTTAAGTTCCCAACCAGTGTAAAGAAAATATGAATACTTTATTGAGTTTAGTGGATAAATTCACTAATGTGTTTTTTAATGCTCAATTTGAATATAATGTTTTTTTCTCTTAGATTAACTAAATACAATTTTGATTTAAATTATAAGTTTCTATTAATATTTAAAATATCTTTTATACATAAATAAATTAAAATCCAAAAAAAACTTAAAGAAGCCAAAAAAATCTTAAACACTTAAATACTGGAAATTTGTAATTTAAACGAGTCAAACTTATTTGGAAATTTTCAATTTAAACTAGTCAAAATTGCTTAAAACTCTATCTAATCTGAGATAAAATTAACTAAAAAGAATAAATTTTATTTTTTTTAAATTCATTTCTCCATTTTAGTGTATGATTTTCAACGTGCGAATCCGTTTTGGAAAGGGTATTTAGTGATTTAAATGATAGAAGAATTTAACCAAAAGATGCAATTTTTTTTTAATTTAATGAAACTTAGAATATTGTATTACTAAAATTCCCTCATTGTTACTTTTAATGGTCGTGGAAATTTCTTCACCTTAGTAGACAATTCCTATAAATGCTAGGTGTAATTAAATTTATTTTATTATTTTTATTATTATTTATTTAACATAGTTGGTTAATCATAATGTCAACATTTTAATAATTTTTAAATTTATTTACAATACTTAAAATCTTAAAACATCCTTACAATCTTCTAATAATATGTTTCTAATTACATTTATTTATTTATTTTCTAATCACCTAAAAAATGAATTATGTATATACTTAAAAATCTCACATGTTATAAATTTTATCTTTACCAATCACTTAGTGAATAAATTAGTGATATTTTCATTTTTACAATACATTAAATCAATTTTTATTGGTTGAATTTTTTCTCTTACAAAATGATGTTGATTTTTAATATGTTTTGATTTTGTTTGATGAAATGGATTATTTGTAAATTTTATTGAACTTTATTTCTCCAATTGATAGTTGTAGCTACTACTTTCCTCTCTCCTATATCTTAAGAATTGACATTCTTAAGTAGAAATTCACAGTGCTTTGTACTCAAATTTAGAGGACAATGAAGCAAAAAATTCACATTCTTAAGTAGAAATGCACAATGCTTTGTACTCAACTTTAGAGTACATTGAAACAATTAGATACTTATGACTACTCCAAAATAGAATCCTTAATCCTATATGAAACCCATAGCCAATGATTATTTTTCTATCATTTGGATCACTTGCACAAAATATGAATAACATGTCAACTCAACATTCAAATGATTAGTATAATTAATACCAAAGTCAATAGCTCCATGTAAGTTTCTAATGATTTTCTTGGCATCTTTGCAATGGCCTTCATGTGACTTAGTATGAATTTATTATGTTGAATTATTATGCAATATTAGGTTTCATTGTGTTATGTAATTTGAATTTCCACCTTTTTTCCATACAAAGTACCATTTACTTTTTTTCTATTATCATTAATGTAAAGTTTTAGAGTGAAATCAGATTCCCTCCACAGACATCAGGTAGTCTGTCTTGGCTACCATAAATCTGGACAATCATCGAGTTTGGTGTTGTTTGGGCATATAGAGTCATTCATGGAACAACTTAGATTTCGTTTGATAGCTTGTTCTTGCTCTGTTAATAAAAAAATTGAACTAGTTTCTTTAAATTTTGCTAAATTTCGTTTCATTTTTTTAGGCTTGTTTTTGTTAAATTATTATGATATATTTTTAATATATCTAAATTAAGGCTTGGTTTCATAGAAATGAGCTCCTTCGAATTTACTTGTTTATCAATATGATAATTTTAATAATTTACCATGATATAATTTTTGGTGAATTTCCTATTTGGAAGACCAATGTGATGCCAATTATTTTCAGGCAGAGCTTGTACATGCACAAGAAGTAAAGAAGAAGCTTCAAATTCATGTGAGAATATTTGCTCTATACTACTCTTTCCTATTTGCATGGTTCATGTAAGAGCATTTCCTCTATACTAATCTTCTCTATGTTACTGCTTTACAATGCTTCCTTTACAACATATGGTGTAATTGCTAGTTATTTATTATTTTTTAATATAACATTAAAGAACACGTTTTCCATATACTAAATTACGCTTAACACAACAAAAAAATATATATAAATAAACTATAAAATTTAATATTTAATATTATTTGGTTATAAAGATTTAAAAATACACATACTGCATAAACAAAGGTAATTTCTCATTAAGAAGTATTGAAAAGGAATATATACGTGTTTGTGTTTGGCATGCTCTCTTACCAAAGGACTAAATGGGGGCAACGAGAACACAGCCATGAATATGGTAGCATCGATGTTGATAGCCAAATAAAGCATCTATGTGAAGGAAAAACAATCGTAATGTACGTATGTTTGCGTTTTGCATGCTCTCCTTACAAAGGCGTAAAAGAGGGCAACGAGAACATAGCCATGAATATGGTCGCATCGATGTTGATAGCCAAATAAAGCATCTATGTGAAGGAAAAGCAATCATAATGTATGTATTTTTTTATGGTAGATTATTTGTTTTGTACAAGAAAAAGGGAACAAGAACATAGCCATGAGTATGGTGAAATATATCTTGAATTCCAAATAGAGCATCCATGTGAAGGTAAAATAGAAATAATCTCATTACATGTATGTATGTTTATATTATATTTTTTTAAAATTTTTAATTAGATTTAGGTTTTTTTAGGCTTTACTTTTTTAGGGTGAGGAGTGAAGGATGGGAGAAAATTATCATGTTTTTAGATAAGAATAAAACTCACATAATTATGGTTATGACATCATAAAACTGGTTTAAGTTTTACTAAGCTTCACATAATTTTAGTGACAACATCATATAATTGGATAAGTAATTATTTTATTCAAAATTATAACTAACTCACTATAAATTTAATCTACTAAAATAAATAAATATATTATAATATAATGTTGCATTAAAAGGAAATATATTTACCTGTAATAATACTATAATAATATATGTATGTTACATATAAAAGGTTATGGATTATTATTTTAATTATGTATATGACAGTGGACTAATACATACGCTTATAAAAGGGCGGGAGAGATTTTTTTGTGTGTGAGAGAGATATATGGGAATGAAGAGAAAGAGAAAAATAGATACCGAGAGAAATGAAGAAATAGGTAAATAAGGAGAGAGATAGAAAGAGGGATAGGGGTAGGGGAGCGATAGAAAGGGGTTGAGAGATGGGATGATTATGCAAAGAGAGTAAGAGAGAGATGGAGAAGGAAGAGACAGAAAGAGGGAGAGAGATGGGGGTGGATGAGAGAGAGAAAGATATAGGAGGAGGAAGGGAGAGAGCGAGGGAGAGAAATGTGGGCAAGGGGAGAGAGAGACGGCAAGAGAGAGAGGGTGATATGAAGAAATAGGTAAATGGGGAGATAGATAAAACAAGGGAGTCATAGGTATAGAGAGAAAGAAAGTAAGGGGTAGGAAAAGGGGTAGGGATAGGAGGGAGGCAAGGGAAGAGCAAGAGATAGAAAGAGATATGAAAAGAGGGAGAGAGGTAATGAGGATTTTACAGGTAGAGGGAGGGGTATTATCAAAGGGGAGAGGAGTATAGGAGAGAAACATAGAAATGGAAAAATACAAGGATAATGATAGAGAAAAGGATGAATAGGGGTGAATGAGGTCAGAGAGAGAGAGAGAGAGAGGGAGAGAGATAAATGGATAGGGAAATGGGGCGAGAATGCAGGGAAACACAAGGAGAGAAACACAGATAAATGGATATGAAATGATAGAGAGCGAGTGTTACAAATGGCTGGAGATTTTATGATGAAAATATAGTATTGTGCGATATATTTTAGTAATCATAAAGGCATATTTATACAATCAAATTTGAAGGGAGACATTTTTGCCTCCATAGCTATAAATATGAGAAATATCTAGTCTATATCCAAATTATAATTACATACAAAATCCTGAAGGATTATTCAACCTTTCCCCCCTTTATTTGAAGGGACATCTCACATGCAAAGTAAAGATCTAAATATTTCAAACTTTTCATGCCCAAATTATTTGGTAAATATATATGTAATTTGTTTTGAAGTTGGACAATGTGTCAGATGAATTATTAATGCCTCTACATGATGTACAATCAAATGAAACTTGGTGTTGATATGTTGTATTCTATCATGAAACCTTGGATTCTTAGCCAATTGAATTGCAGAAGAATTGTCCACAAATAGAGGTGTCGAATCCTTTTGTTTCTCTTGCAAATATTCAAGTATTTTGTGAAGCCAAATGATTTATTTTGTAGCTTGAGCTACTGCAACATATTCAACTTTAGTGGTAGAATCAATAGGAACAAATTTCTTGCATGATCTCCAACTGATGGTTTTTTATCCAATATTCATCAAAATAAGAATATGAATAACTAACAAGATGAAAGTATAAAAATTTGGAATCTTTTATGTCATATGTTTGGGTTCCTTTTAATTATTTAAGAATTTTTTTTACTACGCAATGCATGTCACAAGTTTGATGTATAATTCTGGAAGGTATTTGAACAACAAAGGTTATATCAGGACGAGTAGGATGTAGATAAATCAAACTCGCAATAAGTTTTCTTTACTTTGTTGGATATTCAAATGGTTTTCCTTCTTCTAAAGCAAGTTTAAAATTTCATTCCATTGGAGTAGAAACATGATTATAATTCATCATACAATATTTTTTCAATAAATTTCCGACATATTTCCTTCGACAGATAAAAATATATTAAGGTTTTTGATAAACCTCAATTCCAAGATAATAATGAAGTAAACATAAATATGTCATATAAAAAAAAAATTTGCAATTCCTTATTAATAGATGATATATTTTCATTATTTTTCCCTATAATAATCAGATCATCAACAAATATAACTAGATATACAAGTGATCTTCAAACATTCTTAACAAAAAGAGTTGCATCATCTAGGTAAAAATGCTTATAATTCAACTTAAGGAGATGTTTAGTTAGTTTCACATAGCATGCACATGGTGCTTGTTTCAAGCCATACAAAGACTTCATTAATTTTCATATATTTTGTTCTTTCCCATTGACAGAAAAACCTTCTCATTCAAACATGTAAACATATTCTTTTAAATCTCCATTTAAAAAATAAATTTTAGCATCCATATGCTGAATTTTCCATCCTTTCTCAGGGGAAATAGAAAATAAAGTTCTAATGGTACCCCATTTAGCCGTAGGAGAAAATGTCTATGTATAGTGAACACCCTCTTTCTGTGAATATCCCTTTCTTACAAGTCTTTCCTTGTGCTTATCAAGTAAACCATCAAATTTATAGTTAGTTTTATCAACCCATTTTAAGCCAATAGTTTTGATGCCAACATGATGATCCAGCAACCTCCAAGTGCCATTTTTTATGAGGGAATCATACTCCAATTTCATTGCATCTTTCCACATATCATAACTAGTAGATTATTCAAAACAAGTAGGTTCACAATCAAGAGAAAAAATATATTCACAATCATGAGAATAATTACCCAAAGAACTCCCACTCTCAAACTCATCATATCTCCTCGGGAATGTTAAAATACTAGTTGATATTGGTAGAGGTTGTGAAGGAAGTTTCTCACCTTATGAAACAAAATATTCATTAATTTATGTCCCACTCTCTATCCTTGTTGTCTCTCTCCATACTATCCCTAAAGAAATACTTTTATCATCTAGTTTCTCTTCACCAGAATAATTATTATCATCATTGAGAGGAAATTTTAAAGGAAAATCTACAGATTGATCTAAAATGGGAATCCCCCCTTCAGGATGTGGAAGAATATTATCAAATTCATAATAAAATTTCTTAGGCACAAACTTTTATAAATTATTAGGTTTCATATCAATAGTGGGTATATCTTTATAAAATTCAATAAAAACTACATCTCTTTCCAAAATAAGCTTCTTATTCTCTTCATCATACAATCTGCATGCCTTAGAAGTCATAGAATATCCTAAAAATATACATTTTATGCTTCTTGTACTCAAATTATTTCGTTGTTGTTTAGGAATCACAACATAACATTTAGAACCAAAAGAATTTAAATGTTGAAGAACAGGAAGACGATTATACCACATCTCATATGGAGTTTTATTTTTTATGATAGAGGAAGGTCATAGACTTCTAATATAAGCTATCCTTAACACTAATTCTCCCCAAAACATCAATTTTACATGCTTCAAAAATATCATCAATGTAACCATATTAAGCAGTGTTCTATTCATTCGTTCTGCGATGCCATTTTGTTATGAATTATAAGGTATCGCAGTTTGGTGTTTGATGGCATTCTCTTGTAAATATTTTTCAAAAACATGTGAATTATATTCTCCGCCATTAAAATTTCTTATAGTACCTATATTAAGTTTAGCTTCATTTGTAATCAAGAGATGAAATTTTTTAAGCACATCAAAAAGTTATGATTTTTCTTCAAGAAGATAGACCCAACACATCCTTGAATAATCATCAATAAAAGTAAATATATATCTATTTTCATTAGTGGTCTCAATAGACATAATTTCACACAAATCTAAGTCTATGAGACTTAATTTCCTTGAATTTCTAGATGTATTACTTTGAAAAGACTGTTTTTGATGCTTCTCTAAGATACAAGCATTACAGAGACTCAATTTTATTGGAACTTTTGGAAGTGCCTTAATCCCGTGTTGTCTCATAATTATAATAATTTCATAATTAATATGACCAAAACAAGCATTCCTCAACAAACTTGATAATAGAGTATCATTTTTCTCGACCGAATGATTAGTATTTAATGCAATATATGACATACCTTTCAACTTTAATAATTTATTTTCTTCCAAATCTGTCATTAGAGTCTCATTTTTAGTTTCTCTTTGAATTTCAACTTTACCATAAAATATGTGTATGGAATGTCCCTGCTATCTTATTTGTATAAGAGATAAAAAATTCCTTTGAAGCTATGGAACATAAATAAAATCATTTAAAGTAAAATCCTCAAGTCAAGGAATTTTTAATTGAGTAGAACCATTCTGTGATGGTTTGATTTTAGATTTATCAGCAAAATACAATACTCCATCAATATTATCACTGAATTTTTCAAACAAATATTTTATAAAGGTCATATGACAAGTGGAACACGTGTCTAAAATCCACTTGTCATGCCATGAATAAAATGAGGTACTGAATATATATTCCATATTAAAATTACGATGGATAACATCATAATGTGCATTCTCAGAAGACTGGCCTTTTTTGGAATTAGTTGATATTTCTTTTGAAGCAATTTTTCTCTTCTTTCATTAATTCCCCCCTAGGGAATTCTGCAATTTGCAACAGTATGTCTAATTTTACCACATATAAAGAATTTTATCGATGTTTTACCACAAATATTTATTTTTTAATCATTTTTCTATCTATCTAATTTTCCCCCGAGGAATTCTACAATTTGCAACAGTATGTCCAATTTTACCACATCTAAAGCATTTTATTGGTGTTTTACCACAAATATTTATTTTTTTATCATTTTCCTATTTATCTCCTTGATTATTTTTACCCCCCTTTCTCTATAATTCCTCCTACATCATCCTCTGCTACCCTTAGTATTTGTAAGTGATTATTCTTGAGGTTTTTGGTCCTTTTGAGGAGGACATAACATTTCAGTATTAGAATTGTGTATAGTTTCATCCTTTCAAAAATCCTTCCCTCTTTCTACAAATTTTCCTACTATTTTTTCAAAATATAAATCTTTTAAGTGCCCGCTAGGTTGGAGAGATTCCAAGTAGTGTCAAAAGACATGGTAAAGGGATTTTATAAAGGAAGTAATTTTTAGAATAATTTCAACTCAAGTAAGTTCAATTTCATGATTGATGGATTTAATTTCAGAAGCAAGTTTCAAGGGATCATTATCTTTCATTTCCAGATTAAACAACCTCAATAATAACTGTATTATCTCCAATTTGGAATGTGAATCATAATGTTCTATCAATTTTGTTATTACATCATATGTAGTTTTACTTTTAATAATGTATCTTCTTACCGCTTCTGAGACTAAAGTGGAAATTTAAGCATAGGCCTTATTATAATTACTCTCCGAGATTACTAACATTTTTTCTCTCATCAGGTGGTTATGGTGCATTACCTCCTTTTCCTTCACAAACTCCATCCCATAGATCATTAAAAATAAGTGTATTTTTTATTTTCGTGCACCACTCACAGTAATTTTCCTTTCAAGAAATGACAATGGCAACTAAAAATACCAAAGAATTAAATTTATAAATACATTTAGCAGTCAAAATTGTGATTATACATAATTATTTTTTTTGAAATCCATCTATGTTTCGACCACATACAAATGTTATGAGCAGCTATATCCCAATAATATCCAAATGTAAAATAAACACATCAAAAATAAAACAATCTGACAGTGAATATCCTATGATTAAGCACGATCAACGATTTTTCAAAGGAATAAGTAACATAGTAGTTACGTCGAATCCACCACGAAACCAATGGTTAAGGTCAATGGATAGAAATCAACCACACATATTAACATGATGAGTGGAACCAGGAGAAAATTATATGTAGTACAAGTTCGCACAATCAAACGATACGAATTCTACTTCCCAACATCCAAGGGTACCGACATCACTTCCCCTGCCCATATTTAACATGGGATGTGGTCCCGGGTGGCAGTTTTATAAAATCGTTCAACAAAAAAACATATGTTTGTGATTGAAAACGGGGGAAGAAAATAAAATTCAAATACCACCATTGTGTGGTGTTGGGTGGTTTCCAAATTTTCCTATGCATTTTCAACCAAATCCAATCAAATCTTTGTCCCACGCACTCCACCAAGTCAAGCACTCTGCAAGGTCATCTGCACTCTTCCATGTTACACGACAAGCACTCTGCGAGGTCATCTGCAGTATTCTAGGTTTCGTGACATGCACTCCGTCGGGTCATCTGTACTCTTTCAGGTTCCATTACAAGCCCTTCGTCAGGTGACACTCCACACACACCGCACTCTGCCAATTTCCACAATACGTTGCAACTTCTGCAACAATGGAGTTTGAACCATGCACTATAACTTGAACATTTTTTTGAAACCTTTCTTTGATACCACTATTACCACGGGGGTTGCACTAGGGGAGCAATACCATACCATGTGGGTTCACATTGGGGGATTTATATTGAGGGAAAAAATGGCATAATATATTGGGGGATATGTAGGGGGTAAAGGGTTTTTATATTGATAGGTATAAAAACTGGAGGTCAAAGTTAATGAAAAAAATATAAAGGGGTATAAAAAATGTTAAATAATGTGATTTTTAGGGGTATTCTCCAATATGTAGTCAAATTGAGGGTATTTTTTAATATGCCATGAACACATGTGATAGGATAGAGGTTGATTGAGTGAAGCCCTGTGACTATTACAAGTGCCTGGGGAAATTTATGATGAAAATATAGTATTCTAAGATATATTTTACTAATCATAAGGACATATTTACACAATCAAATTTGAATGGAGACAATTATGCATCCATAAATAGAAATACAGGAAATGCCTAATTTGTTTCATAATCATAATTATATAAAAAATCCTGAAGTATTATTCAACAAGGAGTGGGGGGGCTAGGTAGAGAAGTGGGGGGGCTTAGGTAATGGGAGAGAAAGCTCAACATGTAAGGGATACATAAGGATAAAGAGGAAATGAATAATAAAAGAGAATAATATGATGAGGAAGGAAAACTAAGTGCAGGGGAGAAAGGAGAGATAAAGTGAGAAAGAGAGAAACAGAAAAATAAAATGAGAAAAGTGTGTGTGCATCTTATAAGTCCGAAAAAAGGGTGTGTGTGTGCTATAACACATTCAAATTATTTAAAGTGTGGATGTTTCCTAATACATGGGTGTTAGTAATGCATATGCATCTTAGTAACCACATGAATTATTAATTTCAATTACATAGTGGATGAGGTGGCCACTTTGGTTTTAGGTTTGAATTGAGAAACCACTTGAAAATTGTGTATATTCTCTATGTTACCATTTCTAATGGTGCTAATGAAATTGAACACATTTATATATATTTATGTGCAATTTATAAATATATATTATTTTATAAATTAATTATTTTTTATATTTTATTTTTTTTGGAAATATATAACATTTATAAAAAATATTGGCTTATTTCGTTACAACTTCTGATTGGTTGAATTATTTTGAAATCGGAAAAGAAAATATTATAATAG
The DNA here is from genome assembly GCA_034641835.2 of Pinus albicaulis. Classification (NCBI taxonomy): domain Eukaryota; kingdom Viridiplantae; phylum Streptophyta; class Pinopsida; order Pinales; family Pinaceae; genus Pinus; species Pinus albicaulis. Next base: position 1,075,313,525 of record CM076581.1, on the reverse strand, counting down.
AGGAAGTTCTAAGTAGTGAAAAAAATAAAAACCCTCATAGTCTAGTCTAACGTTCTACATCATACCTGGCTAGCAAACTACTTAAGTTTTAATGAATTTTGCGAATAGTGTTTATGTTTTCTGTTATCACTTTAATGATGTCTTAAATAGTAAAATGGCCATAGCCTCTAGTTGAAGTAGGAAACTATATCAATTTTGGATGGATTTTAATGCTTTAAGGTGGCCAACAGACCTGGTTTCCTTCGCGCATGTTTAGGCCACTAAATTTGTATATGATGCAACCTACCTTTTTATGATAAATAGAAAATAGCAAGGACCTATCAAATTTACAGGAAAAGGAAAAAAGAAAAAAGAAAGAACGAACGAAAAAAAGAAAAAAAGAAGAAGAAAAAAGAAAGAAAGAAAGAAAGAAAAGAAAAGAAAAAAACGTTCTACATCATACTTTTAATGCTTCATTTTGTTTATTAATTTCAACAAAGTATAAAATGAACATTAAAAAATGTGGAAATATAATGACAAATTCCATGATTTACATATAAACCCAATCCCTAAAATGGAGATATAACATTTTTTCCCATTAATGTTTTTCCAAAATTCCATTGCAATTAACAGGCTATAATTCGATAACATTATCTTGTACCAAATCTAGGTCAAATTTATTATAGAATAGAAAAAAGAATGCTTACTCATCCTGCAAAACAATCACTTTTAGAAAATTTATTGTGCTTAAATGTATAATTTTGGGTTGGTTGTTTATAATCATAGTAATTATGACAGATTTTTTTGATGATAGAAAAATTATTTCGGAATACATTTTCGCCCCAGGATCAGATGTTGTATCATAATATTCAAAGAACATTCATTTCTTTCTACAACCACACTATATTGTAAACGTTTTCATCGCAGGATCAGATGTTGTATCATAATATTCAAAGAACATTCATTTCTTTCTACAACCACACTATATTGTAACAATATTAACAACAAGTAATGCAATTTCGTTGAAAATCCAACTCTAAAACAATAATAGAAAAATATTTTTTACAATTACCATGAATATCTAGAATTGACATAATTAAAAATCCTTGTTTCATTGTGTCATCTAACTTAATATCTAGAATTGACATAATTAAAAATCCTTGTTTCATTGTGTCATCTAACCTAATATCTAGAATTGACATAATTAAAAATCCTTGTTTCATTATGTCATCCAACATATTGTTGTTGAATATCAATTTATAAGACATTTTGGCTAATATCAATTCATAAGATATCTTCGCAAAACTAAAAAATCTAAATAAAATTTTGTAAACTAAATAATTAACTTCGACATTAAAAAGGAATTTTGAATAAAATAATTAGTTTTTATTATTACAATTATTAATATATAATTTGTGGTAAATTATTAAAATATTATCCATTTATTAGAATCCTCCTAAGATAAATTAAAGTTAATCAAAATTAACTATATTTTAAAATAATTTTTAATAATTTTTAAATGGTAGACATATATATAACACATTCAATATTAAAATTATATATAAATTTATTTTGTATTTAAATTATATATAAATTTTTATTTATTTATTTAATAAATAAGATGGATAAACTAAAACCTTTTTGTTTTGAAAGAATAAACTTAGCTTCCATAAGGTTTTTCTTTAATCTTTCCACTATTGTTTTCTAATTATATTATCTTTGCATAATTCAAGAGAATCAACATATGAACCATCTAAAAATGTAAAATACATTTATTTTACAATACAATTTAAACACACTAACTTGGCTAAAAATAGCTTAGAGTGTAAATTACATTTCATTTTACAAAATTTAAACTCACAGAATAATATAATAGGGAAATTTACATGTCAACGCACAGACTTATCTAAGAATGGCTTCGAGTGCTAAGATTCATTTGGAAGCGCATCATATATTATGGCAATTAACTTGTTAAATAATAAGAAGAATATAAAATCGGAGAAAATTTGACCCACGGACATCACGACTTCTTATAAGAGCAGTTCTCATAGGTTAGAGGACAACATTCAAAGATGGAAAATGGAATGGAATATGCCCTTTAATCATATGTGATGGTGTTTTCCGAAAATGAATTTTGTTGGTTGAAAATCGCTTGTTGAATGTAATTGTACTGTAAATTTTGAAAACATTTTAGAATTTAACTGATAGAAAATAAGCTAATCTAAACCACGTGGAAGCATTTTCAAAATCTATTACAAATTTATGTAATTATGTATCTATAAATGAAGTATATATATTTTTAAAGTTCTCGTGGTTATCCATTAAAAACTAATGTTTCGAATTATCCCTCATAGTGTTAAAAAAACATTTATCAACGTCCAGTTTTTTTTTTAAGAAAAACAAAACAAAACCAATTATTTTCAAATCTCACCAATAAACATTGTAATTTATAAAAACCAATTCGCAGAAACATAACGAACCGATATTTTTTCCATTAATCCAATTTATGTCAGAATCGATTGGTTAAAATTACCTATATGCTTAGTATATTGGTCCTTCATATGCGATTAAAACTTCCCGTATCAACAATCACTTACAAATTTGCAACGCAAATCCCTCCTTGTGATCAGTATGCTGGGTGCTGCATTAAACGTCGTTCCGGTAGTTACTGTGAAATTTAATGAATATTTAGTGGTTGTTTGGATCCATTTTTATAGGGCATAGTATATATATATATATATATATATTTAATTTAATTATTATTTATTTTATATTTTTAAATATACAAATAAAATTAATATATTATAAAATTATAAAATACTCTAATTATACAAACTATAGAACTAATTTTTTTTTATGAATTATAATAGTTAAGAAAATATTCTTGTAAAAGAAAATGATAGTTAGTTTCGAGAAGGTTAGACAGTTAGATAAATATTTCATTTCCTCCTGACCAAAAATAAGGAAAAATACCAACGAGGAGGAGGATAGAAAAGAAGAAACAAATCCCAATGAGACGGAGGAGAGAAAATACTAAGGAGACATGACACTATCAATGGAAGCAGTAGGAATTCTAGAGGGTTTTTCGAGAGCTGGTTCAACCAGTGGAAACCCAACTAAGAAATGTTGGACTCAACTTGGAGTCTTGAGGTCACAGAACGTAAATTGTCCTAACTGCACTGGAAAGCTAAGGGCTCGGGAGGGAAGGCGGGATTCTAGACGTTATTTCGAGACTCATCGGTTGGCTGGACTAACAAATTTCCTTTTGGTTTCTTCTTCTTTTGACAAGGGCTAGACTAGACCTAAGACAAATGAGTATTATTCTTAATATTGTTTCTGTAATTTAGTTTTCCATTTTTTGGTTTATGATGTGATAAAATACTGGTTGATAACTATAGAGTTTAGAAGGTCATTTTCATATAAAGATGAACAACACTATTTAAATGTATGAAGATAGGAGAGGAACACATTAAAATAGTGTGATATAGGGTTAGTATATTGTGATATTCATAATGGAGAATTTATTATACTATTTATTTATAAGATATTTCTTAACCTTGCGTATTATAGGCAGTATATTTTCTTTCTCAAACACAAAATGTATCTTCTTGTTTCTTTATAAGATATCTATAATGTTTGCATATGATAAGAAATCAAAGTACCAATGAATAAAGAAAGAGAAAAATGTATAGAAAATGACCGACACTTTCACATTAGAGGTTAGCTTCCTAGTTGGGTTTCAAACCCTCTAGGGAAACAACCTTGTTAACTACCTGAATGTTGTTTCCCTAAATTTCGTGGTACCTTAAAAGAATGATAGACATAGAAAACCCATGTACATAAGAAAAGTACAATGTAACTAGGAAAGAAAATAACCATATTACTCTTGATATAAACACAAGGAATAAGTAAATTGAGCATGAAAATTTTTAACTAAAAAACCCATCTAACAATGGAAATAAAAATGCCATGAAGAAACAAAATTCACATGAAGGTAGAATTACTATCCAGTATCCACAAGATAACTAACAGAGTGAGCCAGTAGAGAAAAAATATTGAAACATGTATTTCTTTCTTAGAAAAAATATGACATTCATTGAATAGATAATGCCCTAATATTTCAGATGAATGTATACAAGAAAATATAGAAATCATTAAATTCAACCCAGCAAGACTATGACCATCACAAAGACAAAACACATATTCAACCGTGCAATATTTTAATAGGAAGTTTCGATATAAGACCAAAATTCGCCACAGTTACTAGGGCGCTCAAGGAGTGAAACTACTTATAATTTGAGAACCAATAATAAAAAAATAATTAGAAGATTCATAGTTTTAAATTCCATATATTTCTACTTTTATAACTATCTAGCATTCCTAAAACACTTAACATTGACCGCAAAAAGGCAAGATTCTAGGAACCTAAAAGAAATGAAACCCAGAGTTGGTCAACATGTCGAGCTAAGCCTAAAACATCAAACCAAAAGTGGAGACCCCAGGCTGTGTGATACACACCTTGAAAGAAGGAAAATATGGGAAGGGTTCCAACGCGAGGCAAAGAAAAACCCTTGCTCGGAAATTTAGGAAGAAAACAAAATATAGGATGCAATAAATCGAAAATTTGAGAAAGCCAAAACCTACTGACCAGTTACAATATTAATTCCGTCAGAGGAAGGATGACAGTAGGCTACAGAAGTGGAAATGGAAATGGTCAATTGAATACTTGGAAGGAGAAGCTTCCAAATACAAGAAAGCATCAACCGAAGTAATACGGTCCAATCATTCCTGAGTTCTAATGAATCATAATAAGAGAAAGGAAAAATTAATTTCGAAGCATACAAAATAAACAAAATATAGGTGGAACAAATGGTGGAGACTCTAACCTCTATAATGAATAATTGAGGATCTGTAACTAGGGTTTAAGCAGTGACAGAGCGGTTCTGGTAGAGGAAAGAAATAAAAGTGCCAAAAGGTGTTAGGGATGTAGACCTGTACAATAAACCAACCTCACAAATATCCATTGTCCATTCAAAACCCTAATATCGAACGAAGGAGGTACTTATAGTTGTAAAACATTATGTTATTCACCCGAGGCTGATGCCACGTTCACCACATTCTGGAGAGTTCTCAGATGATGTAATTAACATGTTAACCAAACCATATGTGATACACATTTATACCTTGTATATCTGTCAATAATCTTCATTGATAAAAAGTAATGTACCTTTGTGCATAGCTAGGGAACATCAAATAATTTCTATATATACTAAGTCAACAACAAAGGCTAAGTGTTGTTTAAAAAATCATGAGTGGATTATCCAAATAGGCCACAATTTAGCTTACCCTTGTTCTCTTCATATTTCAGTTTTACTATAGTACTGGTAGGTAGTTTTTTTTGTTTAGGTTAATGTACATTACAAGTGGTATGAGAGAAAAGTTAACAACCCTCAGACCTAATGGGCAATCCATTTACAAACACATGTATGTTGTGATTATAGAGAGAGTGCATAATGAGAAGAGGAATGATGAACACCCAAACAGCAATGCCCATTTTTTATTCGGGGTCTATACCCAATTTAGGAGCCAACCCAAAGCTATGGGTTCAACTAGAAGGAGGTCATCATAATCCCACTTCCGTGATTTTGGAGACTATCCAACAATTATGATTTGAGATGGCTCATTTATGGGTACCGACAATGAAGATGGGTATGAAGAACAACAAAAATAGAGAGATGAAAATGCACTTGAAGGAAGTCATACTCAGTGAATGGAAGGGAATAAGGGTGGAAATGAGGAGGCATCAGATAATGTATGAGAAAAACAGAAAAGTAAGAAGCATAAGACAAAATTAAAGGGGGAGTTTAGAAATATCAAACCCACAGTTTTTTATGGAAAAATGGAAGAAGGTGTCGAGGCATGGTTGATTCATATTAACAAATTATTCCAAATTTATGAAAATAAAAATAACCTTACGGTGAGGTTGGACATTTACCAACTTCAAGGAAAATCTACATTTTTTTGGGAGAAATTTAAGGATGTTCATGCAATTGAGGAGTCAGAGGTGACCTGGGGATATTTCTAGAAATATTTTAAGGAAAAATATATAACAGAACGATTCTTCGATGACAAGGCTAAGGTATTTCATGACCTCCGTCTCGGAAAAATATCTATGGATAGAATTTGTAGCCAAGTTCACATCTTTGTTACGATATGTGCCTTATATCCATGAAGAGAAGGACAAGGTGCAATGTTTCATTAACAATTTATTGTTATTCATAAAGAACGATTGGAGTTTGAAAACCTGAAAACCATGGATTAGGTCATCAAGAAAGTGCCAATATGTTATTATAATTAAAAACAAAATAATTATAAATTATGATAGTTAAGAAAAGACTCTTGTAAAAAAATAAAATAAAAAAAATAAAGCATTAGTTTCCGGACGGTTAGAAGGTTGGACAGTTATATCCTACCTAGATGACCAAGGAGGGGGGGGAATCCCAATGAGGGGGGGGAGAGAAAATACTCAAGAGGAAATACAATGTTAGTGGAAGTAGTGGTATTACTAGAGGGTTTTCCCAGAGCTGGTTCAACCAGTGGAAACACAACTAAGAAAATTTGGACTGGACTTGGATTCCTGAGGTCACATAACGAAAATTGTCCTAACTGCACTGGAAATCTAAGGGCTTGGGGGGAGTTCTGGATGTTATTGCAAGACTGATCGGTTGGGTGGACTAAGAAATTTATTTTTGGTTTCTTTTTTTGACAAGGGATAGTCTAGACCTAAGATATATGAAAATTATTATGAATATTTTTTCTGTAATTCAGTTTTTGATTTTTTGTTTATGTTGTGATAAAATATTGGTTGATAACTAAAAAATTTAGAAGGTCATTTTCATATAAATATGAACAACAATATAATAATTTATGAAGATAGGGGAGGAAAAAATTGAACTAGTGTGATATAGGGTGCCTTTTTTAATGCAGAAGTTATTTTTCTATTTCTTTATAGGATATCTGTGAAACTTGCATATTGTAGGTAGTATAGGTTCTTATCATGTTGTTTCTTTATAAAATCTCTGTAATGTTTGAATATTATAAGAAACCAGAGTACCATTAAATAAACAAATACCAAAATGTACAGAAAACAATTGACACTTCCACGTTAGAGGTTAGCTTCCTAGGTGGGTTGGAAACCCTCTAGGGAAAAAATCCTCTTAACTACCCAGATGTTGTTTCCCTAAATTCCGTGGTTCCATAAAGAAGTGATCACACAGATCAAACCCATGTACAAAACATAAAAACAACGCAACTGGGCCAAAACAAAACCATATAAGTCTTGACATAAACACAAATAATAAGCAGATTGAGCATGCAAATTTTTAACTAAATAAACCCATCTAATAGTGGAAAGAAATTCCACGAAGAAACAAAATTCACATGTAGGTATAATTACTATCCATTACCTACGATATAACCAATAAAGCGAGCCACAGGAGAAAAATTACTGAAACATGTAGTTCTTTCCTAGAAATAATATGACATTCATTACATAGATAATGCTCTAATATTACAATTGAACGTACACCGGAAAAGATAGAAGTAATTAAATTTAACCGGTCAATCCTAAGACCATCACAGATAAAAAAACATATATCCAACCCTAGAAAATTTTAATAGGAAGTTTCAATGTAAGGAAAAAATTCTCCATAGTTAACGGGGGCCCGAAGGATTGAACCTACTAATAAGTTGAGAAGCAATCATCACAAAATAATTACAATATTCATAGTGTTAATCTCCATCTATAGATACTTTGATAAATATCTAACATGACCATAATCCTTAACATGCACCTCGGAAAGGAAAGATTCCAGGAACCTAAAAGATATTAAACGCCAAGTCATTCGGCATGTTGAGCTAAGTCTCATCCATCAAACAAAACAATGGAGACACTGGGTTGGGTTTTAGACACTTATAGGACAACAAAATAATGAAAATAAGGGAATGGATCCAACCTGAGGCAAAGAAAAAATATTTCTAAAAAATTTAGGAAGAAAAAAAAATATACCACGCAATAACTCCAAATTTTGAGAAAATTCCATACCTATATACTACAGGGAGAGTTTGAACACGAGGCTGAAACTTGGTGAACAATAATAAGATTAGTTTCACTACAGGAAGGAAGACAATAAGCTACATATGTGGAAATGGAAAGGACGTATTGAATACGTGGAAGGAGAATTTATCGAGTGCCGAGAAGCATCAACCAGACTAATATGAAGACCAATGATTCCTGAAGTCCACTGAACCTAAATAAGAGAAAGGAAAAATTAATGTAGCAACATAAAAAATAGACTAAGTACAGGTGGAACAAATGGTAAAGACTCTAACCTCTATAATGAACAACTGAGGAACTGTAACTCGAGTTTGAGCAACGATAGATTGGTTCTAGTGGAGGAACGAAATGACAGTGCCAAAGGGTGTTTTTGATGCAGACCGGTACTACAAACCAACCTGAAAAATCTCCATAGTTTATCACAAACCCTAAGATCCAACAACGAATATACTTACAGTTGTAAACCACTATGTTATTCACCTAAGGCTGGTGCATGTTCACCACATTATGGAGAGTTATCGAGTGATGAAATTAACATGGTAACCAAACTATATGTGATACAAATTTATACCTTAGATATATGTCAATAATATTCAAAATCAATGTACCTTTGTGCATAGCTTGGGGAACATCAAATAATTCCTATATAGCCTATGTCAACAACACAGATTAAGTGTTGTTAAAGAAACCATGAGTGAATTATCCAAATAGGAATTGACAACATTTTTAAATTACGTTTTTTCAAAAGTAAAATTATATAATAAAAAATTATAAAATATTTTTAAATGAAATTAAATATGTATTATTTTAAGGCAATCTAAATGGAACTTGCTTGACCATAGAGTGAATGTTATATATCTCATTAAATTTATGGTGGAAAATAAATATATTTCTTATATTTTTTAATGGTATACTTATTTTTTAAATGTTTTTATTGAATTAACAAATGTTAATATAGTTTAGAGTTAAAAAAATAATAATATTAGATTGAAATATTTTTTTTAGTATAGTATGGGATGATATTGTCCTATAACATTACATTTAAAAATAATAAACTAATACTCATACTAATAAATATGAAGGTGATATATATATATATGTGTGTGTGTGTGTGTGTGTGTGTGTGTATAAAAAACAAGTATTTTTAATTATTGATTAATCAAATGTTGAGAAGTTGTAAATCTTTCTTCAATTTTTTCATTTACAAAAAAAAAACACCCCAAGTACAAAAAAGTAGGTGGTGAATTACGAATTAAAAATCATTTGTTTAGAATCTATGAGGAGTGAAATCATGCCCACTTACAAATGATCAATAGGTCATTCTAGGTGGTGTGATTTTTCTTAAATAACCTTAATGAGACAACTTGCATTTGTTGAGAGCATACAATAATGGTTGTTGATGATTGTCTCCATTGCTCATTTGACAATTTAATTATTATAGGTTTTCCTTTTATATGAAAAAAGAATAAAATAAACAAAATGTTATAATTTTTAGTTACATTTAAATAAAATGAATGTCAACCTAGAATATTTTATATTTTTGTCCATATAAATATAAATTTTGATAAAATTTATTAAAAAATATTGAAATAGTAAATTAAATTGTTAAATTTACAATTAAATTTTTTTAACATTTTTATAATTTATAATTTAAAATCATATTTATTTATATTTTCAAAAATATATTTTAAACTATAGCATATAACAATTTCATTATATCAAATAAATACATAAAAATAAACATTAAAAATATTTTTTTTTGGAAAAAGATTTTATACTTAAAGTTTATATATAAATACATAATTGAAACTACATGTATTAATTATTATATTTTGATATATATAATAGAAAATAAATAGGTTTATTATTATATATTTTTCATTTCAGTATTATACAATTAATTAGAATTTAAAACAAAACAAAATTATTATTATTATCTATATATCACATTTACTTTCTAACTAAAACTATTAATATTTTTTCACTTACATGAAAATATTAACATAAAATGGCAACTTTATGGTCCAGTACTATATACCACTAATTTACAGTGATTGGAAAGAAATCAATGTCTCGATTGAAAAACCATTTATCACTTATTTTTTAAAACAACAATATCACAAGTTTTTGAGAAAATAAATGGCATGTCATTGGGTAATAATGCACAGAGATGTGTGTATCAATTATTGAATTTAAACAAATACATTATTCAACCAGAGGCAAACAGCCCTAACGCATTAACTACACAATGACAAACCAATTATTGGTTGTCCTAATTTCCAGTAATCGGATAGCAATTAATGAAATTAATGCATCGATTGAAAGACCATCCATTAGTGCAAAATAGGTTGTCATTGGAAGCAACACTGAGTATTATGTGAAGACTTCGGTTTTTATGTTTGAACATTCCGTTTTTTATGTTTGATTGTCAATTCTGATTAAATTAAAATTTTAAATTCCTTTTATAAAATTAACAATATTTTTTATAAACCCGTGTTTTTGTAAATTTGGCATGGACAAACTCTCTATTAATTGTGCCATTTTCGCGAGAGATTATTTTTGATATGTCTAGATATTTAAGTAAAAATGATCAGAACTGAGAGGTTATGTTTGATACTTCTAATAATAGCGATCAGAATTGAATTGATGGGTTTAATAGTAGTGAAAATTGGCCCTGTCTCTATAAATGTTTTCGGACTACGTGTTTGTTGGGTTTTTGTTGGAATTTATGGTGAAAATAAATTATAAATCTTGTTTAATTTGTGAGTTTTTTTAGACTATGCACTGAAAATCAACCAGTAATAATAGTAATAAAAATTGAGTTTCATATGTTTAGAGATTATAAAAAATGAAATTCAAAAGTCATAATTAATGCCATGTGGCACTAATACTAACTTCACTAGTGCCAAAATAAAATATTCCAAGTAAAATATATTCTACATAAAAATAATATACTAGCACAACCACATTAATATAAATGTGGTTGATATAGGCTTAAGGCATATAACTAATAATAATAATTATTATTGTTGTTAATAAAAAATAATAAAAATTATCTAATTATTAATATTATTAATATTTTTTGCATATAAATATTCTTAATTAATACTATATATATATATATATATATATATATATATATTCCAAAGAAAAAATCAACAAGTTTTTATTAATGAAAATGGAAAGTTACATTTAGTAGATGCAATTAAACATTCAGAAATTCCCATAGGGCCCATGTGTTCAAGAACACAACGCTACGTAGCGAGGCTATCGGAGGTTTGTAAAGAAAAAAGAAAAAAATTAAAGAGTAAAAATACAAAGTGGGCAGTGTAATTAAAAGAACGACTAAAATTACATAATGCCAAAATCACTGCACTTGTCTTTTTTGCCTTTTTTCTTTTGAACTTTTTTCCAGCCATCCAGTGAAGAAGCAGAGGGGATAATTTCCAACTCCAAGCTCGGAGAGAGTTGAGCGTATTTTTCAGAATCAGAACTCTTAGATACATGTGCACGCTTAGTGCCCACCACACCTCGCTCACCGACCTGTTCATCCTGTTGGGGATCATCACTTGTAGGAGGAGATGTCTTATCATCATTTTCCTTTTTTTCTTCCATCTTTCCTACTACCTTCTCCTGTGTTTCTTGCTGATTTTCTGTTTCTGTTTGCATCTGATTTTCTTCAATTTCTTCTTCTTCCTCATCTGAAAGTTGCATATCCGGAAATTGCCAACCTTTCTTCTTTTGTGGTTTCTTCGTTGTTTTTTTCTTTAATAGTGTGCAGGAGTTTTGTAGGTTCCTAGTTTGGTGGCATACCTTGCATCTAAAGGAATTTTTTTCAAAATCTAATGTTTGTGTCCACTTGAGGTCTTTATGTATCAGATGTATGTTGTCTGGTAGGCCTCTGCTTAAGTCCATCTCCACGCAGATTCATGCAAATGTGAATATCCCTATGTCCATTCTCTCTCGGTCCAGCTTTATGAACTTCCCTAGTGAGTTCCCAATGTTTTCCAGGACGTGATGATGCCAGAAAGGGAGGGACAGATTGTGAAACCTCACCCAAATAGGCATTTTTGTAACCACCATTGAGTTTTCATCAAAACTAGGGAACCATGGGGTTACAAAGTGGCTCGCTCTTCCACAAAACCATGGTCCCTCATTTGTTGCAAAACTAGAATCTTCTATGCTATGAAACTGTAGCATGAAAAATCATTTTGCGCAGAAATAAATTTTGTAGTGGCTGGTCCAATTTTGGTGTATCCATGCATGTAACTCTTATGGCTATGGCCAATATCCATTAAAATGACAGATAACCACTTTTAATTGTAGAGCATCAAAGAGCCCAGTTATCTCTGGTATTTCTATTGCCAAATCTGGAGTATTCTCTGTCTTTTCTACAATATATGGTCCCGGTAATGACAAGTCAAGAATTTTATTTTTCCCTTGAGTGGAGTTTTTCCCTCTCATAATATCCTTGAAAGAGTGTTTGCCCTTTCCTGTTGGTGCAAATTTGACTGATGTTTTTTTTCCTTGTGCTCCTCTGTTAAGTCTTAAATTCATAAAAATAGTGGAATTTCTTTGAATTTGGTATTCATATAGTTTGATTTTTTCCTATAACTCTTTCCCTGAGTATATCAGACTCTGTTTTTGAGCTAGGATGCCTGTAGCATTCGGGATTTTTTCCTTCACCTCTGATACCTACTCTGAATCCCACACCCATAATGTGATGGTCTTCTCGTCTAATGCTTTTAAAAAAATTTGAAATTTGGATTTCATTTCATAGACCCCTTCGCATAAATTGAATCCTAGGTGTATTGAGCTTATCCCCCAAGGGCAAGGATTTACAATAGATAAGGGAAAAGGACTGGGGGATGGGAAACCCACACATAAGAGTGACGATGGAGAGGGCTTCAGCCCGTGCCATAACAGTGGAAAAAATAGAGCATGAGGGGCTGACCCCCAAGCCGTCCACATCGACAAAAAGTCACAATCTTTAAAACTCCTCAGATTTAAGGAAATAACAAAGAGGGTTTTGTGGGTTATCGAGAGATGAGTTTGAATCTCCCGGGACGGGCCTGCCATGCTCAAAAGCTTCGTAGAAGATGTAGTCCTATGTTGTGTGGGGGCGATCAGTGTTAGAAATATACCATCAGGCTACATGTTCCTGAGACATCTTAACACGCAGGTGTGGAGAGCGACCCCTGTGTAATGTCCTAGCAGTCACAGAGAGGTTCATCCCTTATGTTCACTATTCGCACATAAAAATTTGTTCTCAGCCTCTCTACTGTCATGATTTCCGACCCTAAAGCCCTTGCAATCACTCCCTCCATGGCAAAACTCTGGAGTAGAGCCCAATCTCTGAGCCTACGTCAAAAGAGAACTGGTGCGTGGGTGCAGGGGCAATCACTCCTTGTCCATCGTCCCCCCACCACATTCATCCTTATTTGGGTCAGCCACGAGTTCCAATGAGAGGTATATGTCATTGATACCCTTTGAGGGCCAGAACCCTATCCCAAACTGACCCAGTTGTTGACGATAGTTGCAAAGCCATGTAACCCTCGACTTGTTTTTCTTTCACCGCATTTGACAGCCATTTTTTTTGTGATCCGATTAATCGAGTTCGGGATATGAATATTTCTTTTTGGAATATATATATATATATATATTAATTATTAATTAATTCATTAAATAAGAAATAAATTTATTTAATTAGTAAACCCTAAGATAAATATTATATAGCCTTAAATAAATATGGTTGACCATGGTATATTTTCATAATGAGACAATATTTGTCACAATGCAAAATTGGAACTGTATCGACCATGGGTTAACCCTTAGTTTAATAAACCTAATGGATTTATATTATAAACTCAAAGGAATGATAAACCCAAGGGATTAGTGCTAAAACCCCAGGGGATTATGAACCCAAAGGAATAATATTAAACCCAAGGGACTAATATTATAGGATCAAGGTATATAAACACTAAGATAAATATTCTAAACACTAAAATAAACATGGTTGACCATGGTTGCTTTTCATATTGACACAATCATTGTCACAATGCGACGTTCGGCCATAGTTGACCACGCTTAACCATGGTTGATTTCCATATCAAGACAATATTTGTCACTAATCGACATATGACCATGGTTGACCATGGCAGGCCGTGATTATCATATTGAGACAATCTTTGTCATAATGCGATGTTGCACCATAGTAGAGAAAATGATCGATTTTCATATTGATAGAATATTTTTCACAATGTGACATTAGACCATGTTTGACCATGGTTGATTTTAATATTGAGACAATTCTTCTCACAATGTGACATTTGACCATGGTTGACTATGATTGATATTATAAACCCTAGGTATTAATACTGAAAACCCAATGGATTATTATCCTAAGAGAATAATATTAAACCCTAAGAATATGAACCCTTATATTAATAAACCCAAGCAATTGATACATAAACCCAAGGGATAAAAATTATAAACCCAAGGTATATAAACCCTAAGATAAATATTATAAACCCTCAAATAAACATGTTTGAAAATGATTGATTTCCATATTGAGAAAATCCTTGTAACAATGTGACATTGGACTATGGTTGAACATGCTTGAGCATGATCTATTTTGCAATAGAGAAAATCTTTGTCACAATGTGAAATTAAAACCAAGGGAATAATATTAAACCTTAGGTATATGAACCCTTATATAAATAAACCAAAGGGATTGATACCATAAACCTAAGGGAATAATATTAAACCCTAGGAATATGAAACATTAGATTAATAAACCCAAGGGCTTGATATTATAAACCTAAGGGAACAATAAACCCAAGGTATTAATAAACATAAGGGACTAATATTATAAACCCAAGGTATATAATCCCCAAGGTAAATATTAGAAACCATAAAATAAACATTGTTGACCATGGTTGATTTTCATATTGATATAATACTTGTCATAGTGGGACGTTGGATTATGGTTGACCATGATTGATTTTCATATCGAGACAATATTTGTGACAATGCGATGTTGGACCATGGTTGACTAATATTAACTGTGGATGACTATTATTGATCTTAGAAAACATGGTTTTCCATGTTTAACCATGGTTGACCATGATTTATTTTATAAAACATGTTTAACCATGGATCACCAAGATTTATTTTAGAAAGCATGGTCGACCATGGTTGAAAATGGATAAGAATGGTTTATTTTCATACTAGGAAAAGCATTGTCATAATGTGACGTTGGACCAATGTTCACCATGATTCATCATGGTCAATTTTCATATTAACCGTGAATGAGCATGGTTGACCATGATTGACCATTATATACCATTGTTGTCTATAGTTTTCCATGATTTATTTTCACATTGAGACAATACTTGTTAGAATGTAAAGTTGTACCTTGCTTGACCATGATTGAACACTATTATTATTAAACCTAAGGTATTGATATTATAAACCCAGGGCAATCATAAATCCAAGGGATTAATAGTAAAAACCCAAGGAATTATGAACCCAAGAAAATAATATTAACTCCTAGGGATTAATATTATCAAACCTAAGATAAATATGATAAACCCAAAAATAAACATGGTTGACCATGGTTGAGAATGGTTGATTTTCGTATTGAGACAATCCTTGAAACAAAGAGACGTTGGACCTTTTCTTTTTTTGTAAGCTATCTAATTCTCTTTATTAACAAAATATTTTACAATCCATTGTCTGAGCTGAGGAATTTATCCAATTCCTACTCTCAATTGCGTCCAAATATTCAAAATGAGGGGCTTCCCATGGCAAGGAAACCAACCCTTTAATTGTCTAGGAAAGCTTTCAGCATCTACACTCGCTAAAACACTATATAAAACTGAAAAAAAAATTTATATATAACAGTAATGTCTCGAAGTGGAATGAGGTGCAAAAACATTTAGTCTTTAGTTTTCATCAGGTGCCAACGGTTCCTCCTCAGTCATTGGACACCCGTAAATGTGAGCGATTTCCTCCTCTTCCTTCGTGGAGACGAAATGTTCCAGATCCATCGGCTTACCTTTCTCATCGCATTTGTGCCAACCACCTACAGTGTAATTCCAAATATTGGAAATGAAGAAGGAGGAGGCCTTGACAGGCAGATGTTATAGCTTCTTGGGTGAAGGTGTTAGAGAATGGGGAATAGTGGATTTGTGGTATTTCGTCTTCGTCCTGGGTTGGGGCGACATGGAGGGCTCAACGAATGGGATGAGGGAGGCAGCGGGTGGAACCGAAAAAGCTAAGGAAGCGGAGGAGCCGTGAGTGTTCAGGGTTGCAGACTAAGTGAAGGGAGCATAGGAGGGTCATGCATATAAAAGAAAATGTCTTTGAGCATAGGCTTTGGTCAACATGGCAGGGAGGGTGCCCCTAATGCTTCCTCTACGAGGCTTCTGTCTCTGCCTAGGCGCCATGGCGGTGTAAGCAGAATAGGATGCTAGATTGAGGTGCAGAGAGAACACCAAGCTGTGAGGGAGAGTCGCGACAAAGATACACTCGAGAGCAGGGGGAAGAATGTGTGGGAGAGCATGGTGTAGAGGATTTATGGATGTGCCTCTCCTATCGAGGCCACAGTGGGCCATCACTTGCCTCATTAAAACCATTAACCAATATCCACTGCAGTGTGGTGTGACTGACCTACCATGGCACCGCCATTCCTTTGCATGTTGCATCGTCTCGCACCTTGAGGTGGCCTAGTCTTCACATCATATGGATCTGGGAAGCTAATGTCGTTGTGCATGATAGAGATGCAGTTAAATCTAAGAGGTTCCTCCATTATGGACTGGAAGTTGGAGGTGAAGAGATGAAGTTTTTTACTCACACTGTGGTTGGCTAGGTAGTCAGCCACATCATTGGCCTTTATTCTCACATGAAGGAATGTGATGGCTTTGTATTTATGAAGCCAAAGTTCCAATTGTTGCAGACGTTGAGTCAATCTCTAGCTCTTGGAGAGTTTTGTAGCGGAAGACCTTGATGCGAGACAAATTGCTATTTGGATGATGACCTGGGAGTCCCCTTTCACTTCCAAGGGAAAGAGATTGAAATGGATGGAGATGATTAGGCCATGGATGAGTTCTTCCAACTCTGCTGAGTTGTTACTATCCCAAACAATGTCTCCATAGAAGAGACAAAGAGGGTTTCCCTTGCAATCTCTTAAAATGCCTCCAAACTGAGCATCCCCTGGATTGCCTTTGGAGGCTCCATGGAAGTTGAGTTTGAAAAATCCTGATGGGGGGGATGTCCATCTGTCATGAGCAGCAACTTGGACCGTTGATGGTGAGGGGGAGATGCTCAATTGATTGAGGTGCAGGCCCCAATTATTCTAGATTGAACATTCCGCCGTTGTTGATGGAAGATGCAATTTGGCTCATGGGGACAAGGCTAGAGTTGCCTTCAAGAAGCTGTCGAATTTTTCCCATATCCCTTCCTGAGAGGTTTTGATATCATTTTTTTGTCTATCTCCTTCATTATTTTTACCCCCTTGCCTCTATAATTCCTCCCACTTTGTCTTCTACTACCCTTGGTATTTTTAATGAATCTTTTTGAGGTTTTTGGTCTTTTTGAGAAAGACATAATGTTTCAGTATTATAATTGTGTAAAGTTTATTTTGAAGCAAAATCCTTCTATTTGTCTGCAATTTTTCCTACTAATTTATCAAAATCTAAATCTTTTAACTGACCACTAGCTTAGAGAGATTCTAAGTAGTATGAATAACTAAGGTAAAGGGATTTTATAAAGGCAGTAAGTTGTATATAAACTGTAAATCAAGTAGATTAAATTTCATGATTGATGGCTTTAATTTCAGAAGCAAGTTTCAATTATCATTATTTTTCATTTCCATATTAAACAACTTCAATAATAACTGGATTATCTCCAATTCATAATGTGAAGAACAAATATCTTTCAATTTTTTTATTGCATCATATGTCGTTTTACTTTGAATAATGTATTTTCTTCCCTCTTTTGATTTTGAAGTGAAAATTAAAGCATATTAATTTGTATCCTTACTCACCCAAATTGCTAATATTTTTTTCGCATCACGCAATTCTGGTGCATTATCTCCTTTTCCTTCAGAAACTCCATCCCACGGATTATTAAAAATAAGGATAACTTTTATTTTTTTGTACTACTCATGGTATTTTTCCTTTCCAAAAAGAACAACACCACCAAGGATTTCATTTTTGTAGATAAAATTAGGAGTCAAAATCATGATTATACATAACTTTTTTTTTAGCTCCCTTTTTGTTTTGACCAAGCACAAATTTTATTAGGAACTAAAGACCAATAATAACGAAATGTAAAATAAACACACCAGAATATACCAAATCCAACGATGAATAACCTCTGATCAAGCACGATCAACGAGTGGTCAAAGGCATAAGTCACATAGTGGTTACGTCCAACGTACATCGAAAACAATGGTCAAGATCAATAGATAGAAATCAAGTGCGCGTATTAACTGGATGAGTGGACCCGGGTGACAATTATCTGTCGTGTAAGTCCACACAATCCAACGATACCAATGTCACTTCCCAACATCCAATGGTAGCGACGTCACTTCCCCTACTGAGATTTAATATGGGTTGTGATTCACTCCGGGGTAACAAAGCATGTTTCAAATACCACCAGCGTGTGGTATCCATTGGTTTCCAGTGCCACCTTCACACTGTCAACCATGCACAATCAACTCCTGATCCCGCGCACTCTGTCAAGTCAACAACTCTGCCAGTTCATCCACACTCTGCCAGGTTACACGATAAGAACTTTGCCAGATCACACTCGACGCACACCACACTCTGCTAGGTTCCACAACCAATTGCAACTTATTCAACGATGGAGTTCCAAACAAGCACTATAATTTCAATGTTTTTCCGAAACCTTGCTCTGAAGCACTGTTACAAGTTCCTCGAGAAATTTATGATGAGAAGATAGTATTCTGCAATATATTTTATGAATCAGGAGGACATATTTATACAATCAAATTTGAAGGAAGAGATTTATGGTTCTATTTTTAGATGGGAAATGCCTAATCGGTTTCTTAATTATAATTACATTCAAAATCCTGAAGGATTATACAGGAGGGAGTGGGGGGATTTGGAAAGGGGAGAGAGAGTTCAACATATGAGGGAGACATAAAGATAGCTAGGAAATAGATAAGAAAATAGAAAAGGATGATGAGGAAGGAAAATAGGGTCCAAGGGAGAAGAGAGAGATAAAGAGAGAAAGACATAAACAAATAAAAAAGTTTAAAAAAGAGTGCATGTATTTTATAACACAACAAAAAAAAGTGTGTGCCTACTACAACACATGAACATTATTTAAAGTATGGATGCCATTTAACATGTGGGTGTTATTAATGCATATGCATCTTAGTAACCACAAGAATTATGAATTTCAATTACATAGTGGATGAGGTGGCCACTTTGGTTTTATTTGTGGATCGAGAAACTACTTGGTGATTATGTATATTTTCTATGTTACCATTGCTAATGGTGGGAAATTTATATTTAATAGTGAGCTTATTGAGCTCCCTATAAGCTCAATATATAATTATGTACAAATTCTAAATATATATTATTTTATAATTTTTTTTTTTTGAATAATATAACATTTATAAAACATATTGACTTATTTAACTTACAACTTTTGATTGGCTGAGTTATTTGAAATTGGAAAAGAACAGATTAGAATAGATGAAGTTTCTACATAAAAAAATTTAATGCTTTTTTTCTTAATTTCAACAAATATAAAAGAAAAATTTAAAATGATGGAAAAATAATGATACACAATAATTACTGGTCAAAATTTCATGATTTACATAAAAACCCAATGTATAAGGAGAAGATATAACACTTTTTCCTCAATAGATTTTTTCCAAAATTCCATTGTAGCTAACATATTATAATTGGATAGCATTACACCAAACCCCAGGTCAAATTTATTTTGGAGCAGAAAAAGGAATATTGAAGCATCCATACACAACAATTTATTTTAGAAAATTTAATATACTTCAATGAATAATTTTTGGTTGATTGTATATAATCATAGTAATTATGATGGATTTTTTTATTATAGAAAAAATATTTCTGATTATGTGAGTGTAATATCATAATATTCAAAGAAACAACCAACTATTTCATTGTATTCTACAATGATACACTATATTCCAACAATATTAACAACAAGTGAAGCAATTTTCTTGAAGAGCTAGATCTAAAACAATAATAACAAAATCCTTTTCCATTCATATAACATTTTTATAGTTTCCATGAATATCTAGAATTGAAATAAATAATAATCCTTGTTTATTATGTCATCAAACATATTTCTATCAAATATCAATTCATAAGACATCTTGTAGAAAAAGGAAAATTTGAAATAAAGTTTTATAAACTAAATAATTCACTTCAACATTAAAACGAGCATTGAATAAAATAATTAGTTTTATTCATACAACTATTAAATTTTTTATTAGAGTTCTTCTAGAAGAAATTAAAGTTAATCAAAATTAACTATATTTTAAGATAATTTATGATGATTTTTAAATTTGTAAATATATATATATATATTTTGAAATACATTGAATTTAAAAATTATATATAGATATATTATTTATGAAATAAAAAAATGGTATTAATTATAATATTTTTCTTTGGAAAGACAAAATTTACAACTAAGCCAAGAAGAGTAAGAAAAAACAAACTTATATTCATAGTGGAAAAAATTCATAAATATTTGCTTGTAAATCGAGCTAAGCCTCGACAAAAAATCTCCACTCTTGTCTATACAACCGAGTAAGAAAAAATTCATTATAATATAATATTAGGAATTATACGAAATAAATGATGAATTAGAGAGAGGATTTCTGAATTTTTATTTACCTTTTAATAGGTAATTGTTGTGAGAATTGTTGAAGATAATGGAGAATGTAATATTAGGAAAGAGACGATTCACCATAACCTTAGATTAGGAATTATTTCCTATTTAATAGGTAAGCCATTCTAACTTCCCTATATTCTTGAAGAATATTTATTGATGATTGTAATGTGATTGAGGTAGAGCGTTCTTCATGGAAGTCTCTCCTGGTGGAGTCTCTCATCTGAGAGCTTCCTAGATTTCATTCAATAAAGTCAAATCTTATATTTTTTTATCATGGTATCAGAGCTATAGGGCTATTGAATCAAAGCTAGAGTGCTTTGATCCCTAATTGTGTGTCTCCAGGTTCGGCAAGTCGAAGACAAAGTGCCTGATCCCCCTGTGAGAATCTACATAGCCGAAGAGAGGCCCCTAGTTGTGAGACAGAGTGGTGTTCTATGTAAATCTACTTATCAACATTGGACTGAGCAAAAAAAACATGTCGATCTTTATGTATCAGCACTAGTCCGAGAAGGGAAAACACGTTGTTTTGATCGAGAAAGAGAAAGGTGGAAAGGTTCCAATCTGCTTCTTAGCGCGGATCCAAGAGGTGGAAGCGTGCCTATCTATGGCAAACATACGAAATTGGCTTCAGATTCAGTTCAATGTCGATTTGTTGATCAGAAGTGCGTTGATATATGACATCTGCATGGAGAGAGAAGCTATGTGGAGAGTGTTGCATGGAGAGTGATATGTGGGGGATCGTGGAGGCCAATCCTGGTGATCTCATGAAGAATTTCGTCGGCTGAGGAACGCCGAGGTGGTGGTGGTTGAGCCTAAATCGAGGCATCGTGGAGAATTATGCCCGATTATGTGTGGACTAGATGCTGAAGCAGATTTGATTTAATTGAAAACTGAACAAGAGTGTTGGTGTGAATCTACTTTAGAGTTAAATGCAAGTAAATATTTTATCCTCCAACTTTTAATTCAGGTCGTTCAAAAAATATTGCTTTCTTTTGAAAGAAAATTCTTGAGAGAATTTTTTTGGCCACAAACGAAAAGTTGCTGGGTGCATTTTCTATTAAGGGGTTAATTTTTTTCTTCGGTTTCTTGAGATTATCTCCTTTGGATCTGGGGTAGATCCGTTTGTAATTTCTGGAGGTTGATTTTTCTCAAAAAGTGTCAATATGAATAACCAAATGGTTGAGGCATAATTGAACGAGAACAATAAGCTCGACGGTTCCAATTATTCTAATTGAAAATTCAAGTTCCAGACTATGTTGGAAGGGCATAGTGCATGGGGGATCGTGAATGATGATGAATTGAAACCTACAATTGTAAGAGGCAGATCAGCTGCAACATTTGAGGATTAGGAAAAGAGGGAGAACAAGGTGGAAATGTTATTGAAAATTTTAGTTAAAGACTGCATTATCCCTCTCGTCAGAGAGTGAAAATCAGAAAACGAGATCTTGACAACCCTCACGGATCTGTGCAAAATCATAAATACAAATCATCTTTTGTTTCTCAAAAGCAATATTCCTTCCATTAAAATGAGGGAGAATGAATCAGTAGTTGCATTCATCTCTCGCATCAAGGACCTCAAAGAAAAGATTAGTGACATAGGGGAGGCAGTAAGTAAGACTCATCTGGTAAAAATTACCATGAATGGTATGACTCATGACTATCATATGTTTATCACGGGATTCAATGCGAAAGAGAAAGCCCCCAAATTTGAAGAATTGATCGGGATCCTAATGCAAGAGGAAGAAATGCGGATGACCCTGAAACCCCAGAGTGCAGATCTTTCTTTAATGGCCAAGAAGAAGCCCTTCAAAGGGAAGGAAAATGGAGGATGGAGAGGTGGAGGTACACCAAAAAGAATTTGGCTCCATCTCAAGGTATGTCATCAAACAAAAATTATTCAGTAACCAAATGTTTCTATTGTGGTAAAGTTGGTCATATAGCTAAACATTGATGGAAGAAGAAGTTTGATGAAAGTTAACATAGACATAAGAGACATGTAGGACACTTTACTTATGGTGACCATAACCAGGGCCTTAGACTGTTTATGGCTGATTCTGATGAGAATGATGAAGCATATATTTGGTTTGTGGACTTAGGATCTTCCACCCACGTGACAGGTAACAGACAATGGTTTGAATACTTCAAAGAAACCAAAAATGGTGTAAAAAGCTACCTTTCTAATGATAGCGGGTACCAAATCAAAGGGCGTGGTAATGTTCCTATGATGTGACCCCATGAAAATATTAAGCACATTAAAATGTGATGTATGTACCCAAAATTAATAAGAATATGATTTGTGTTTCAATGATAAGAGATAAAAACCTTAAGGTAGAGTTTTTTAATTCATATTGTGTTATTAAGGATTTGTTGGATTGTATGAAGATGATTACAATAGGGATTCGAGTGGGAGGTCTTTACAAGTTGAATGTGAAAAGTGCACAACACCAAGCATTGACATCATCAAGTATGACTACAGAATATTTATGGCATCAAAGATTCGATCATATTAATTTCAATTATTTGTTGCTACTTCAAAAAGGAGGTATGGTTAATGGTCTCCCTATTTTAAAGCATATTCATGTTGATTGTAAAACATATGCTCTCGGGAAGATGCAAAAATATGAGTTTCCTATAAATTTAGATAGAAAGTAGAGAGATATACTAGAGTTAGTCCACACTGATTTATGTGGGCTAATGCAGTCAAGGTCATTGGGAGGTTCTTATTATTTTTTTTTTTTTATGACTGTACAAGATTCACATGGGTATATTTTCTCAGTAAAAAGATTCATAATTTTTAATATTTCAAACAATTCAGAAGCATGATTGAGAAGCAGACAAGTAAATTCATCAAGATTCTCCACTCTGACCAAGGGGGAGAATACAGGAAGGCTGATTTCATTAGATATTGCAAATACCATGGAATATTGCATCATTTTATAGTAACTCACACTCCTCAATAGAATGGGGTTGCAGAGAGTAAACAAAGAACCCTTGTGGAATGTGCTTGTAGCATGTTAAAAGGAATGAATTTTTCTAATGGTTTTTGGGCGGAAGTGATAAATGTTGTAGTATATTTGAAGAACAAGAGTACAACAAAAAGTCTTGAGTTTAAAAATCCATTTGAAGCCATATTAGTTTTGAAGCCTACATTTAAACACTTAATATTTTTTTACTCCAAAGATTTTTCTCATGTTCCAAAGGAGGATAGGAAGAAACTCGATTCAAAGGCCATTAAATGAAATTTTGTTGGATATTGCACTCAATTTAAAGATTACAAATTGTTTGATCCCTCTACTCATGAAGTTTCCACAAGTAGAGATGTAGCTTTTCATGAGCATGTTCATGATGGAAACGATGATAACAACAATGAAGAATGGGACATTCCTTTGTTGATGGAAGAAGGGAGTGATGAAACAGGGGACAACCATGAGTAGTAGAAAAAGGAAGAAACGGATGGGACAGTTGCAGTAGCCAAACCAATTCCGCGAAGGGATGATAAGAACAAGTTCAAATCTACTCCACCACTTAGGAGATAATGTAGGAAAACTAAATTGCCAACAAGATATAGGGAAAATCCTTTTATAACTAGCATGTTAAATGTTGTTGGACCCTCTTTTTATAAAGAATCCAGTCAATATAATGAATGGAGGGTAGCCATGGAAGAGGAGTATGAATCAATCCTTAAAAAAAAAACATGGGAGTTAGTTGAATTACCTGAAGGAAAACAAACCATAGGTTGAAAATGGCTATATAAGACTAAATTTAAAGCAGACGACAATATAGGTAAATATAAAGATAGGCTGGTTGCAAAAGGGTATTTGTAGAAAGAAGGTATAGACTATGAGGAAACCTTCGCCCCTGTAGCTAAACTAAAAACAATCAGAACGTTAATTTCTTTAGCTACCAAAGATAATTGGATAATACACTAGATAGATGTGAAATGTGCATTTTTAAATGGGGATCTGAAAGAAGAAGTTTATTTAGAGAAACGTGAGGGGTTTCTTAAACAGGGGAGAAAAAAATTAGTCTTTTTTATTGAAGAAAGAATTATATGGACTAAAACATGCACCGAGGTTGTGGTATGATAAAATTGATTCATCTTTCCTGCAACACAGTTATAAAAGAAGCAATAATTACTCTAATTTTTATATTGTGTTTGATAAAGAGAGCCGAATTGTTTTGATTTCTTTATATGTATATGATCTTATCATTACAGGAAATGATGATGAAATCATTAAAGAAATCAAAGAGAATGTGTCGCAGGTGTTTGAGATGAAATACCTTGGTGAGCTACACTATTGTTTGGGTCTTGAAGTCTGAAAAGATTCAGGCCAGAATTTTCTATCACAGGGTAAGTATGTTAGGATTCTATTGAAAAATTTCAGGATGAACCAATGCAAAGTTGTAGTAGTTCCTTTAAAGCAGAATACCAAACTTCAGAGTGATGATGGTTCTAAGGAGGCATATGCAACATTGTATAGACAGTTGGTTGGGAGTTTAATCTACTTGACCACTACTAGACCAAATTTGGCTTATGAAGTTAATGTATTGAGCCAATTTTTGTTCAAGCCACTTGAAAGCCATTGGATTGCGGCGAAAGGTGTATTAAGGTATCTTCAAGGAGCCTTAGAATTTGATATTATATATACTAATTCTTTTTATGTTTTTAAGACTCCGATTGGGCCGAAAATCTAGATGACAAATGATCTATAACATGTTATGCATTCAGCATTGGGTCCGGGGTCATTGCATGGAGCAAAAAGAAGCAGAACACTGTATCCTTATCTTTAGAAGAAGTTGAGAATAAAGCCATGTGTGCAGCAACATGTGAGGAAGTTTGGTTGAGGATACTTCTCCAGCATGTTGGAGAAGAACATAAATATAAAACATTTATCAGATGTGATAAACATAGCTCCATCAAAATTGAAAATAATCCAGTGTTTCATAAAAACACAAGGCATATTCATACACAGTTTCATTTGGTTAGGGAGAGGTTTCAATGAAAGGAAATTTATATTTCATATTGTAATACTTGTGATAATCCTGCTGACATTTTTACTAAGCCTCTTGGAAGAGTTAATTTTGAGTCATTTAGAGATATGTTAGGATTTTTAATAAACCATTTCTCCATTAAGGAGGAGTGTTGAAGATAATGGAAAATGTAATATTAGGAGAGATTTAGTTCACCAAAACCTTAAATTAGGACTTAGCTCCTATTTCTTAGGTAAGTTTTTCTAACTTCCCTATATTCTTGGATACTATTTATTCATTATTGTAATGTGATTGAGGTAGAGAGTTCTCCATGGTAGTCTCTCCTGGTGGAGTCTCTCATCTGAGAGCTACCCAGTTTTCAATAAATTAGGTCAACTCTTATATTTTTTATCAAGAATGATGACATTTATTCTCCATTGGAATATTTTTTTCTGAGGCAAGACCGAAGGCAGGAAAGAGTGGAACTATTAATAAACCCACAAAGCAAAATATCCGCAAACAAAATCAGTGACAGCATGCATGGAGAGTTCTAGATAGGAGACAAGATATTGTGGTTAACACTAAAGGCGAACACTCCTGGTTCCAAATCCTCGGCTCTGTTGGCAAGAAACAAGAAAACGTTTACTACTAAAATGGTAATAGAGTTTCTAAATTAACCCTCTAACGTCGATGAGATCAAGACCATATTTCCCTGTGAGGGAAACAATATTATATCCCAAATACTTTATAATGTTGAAAAGAAGCATGAAAGCTAAAAAAAAAGGACAATATCCTCAAGATGACCTGACTTATAATAATAGTCTAAAAATTTTCAAGTTCTATGTGTCAAGGTTCTCCTCCCCATGCTTGAGTTTGGGAAGATCTTCCCATTCCACTAGAATTTGTTTGTATTAGTTGCCATAATGAAAAAGGGGGTGCCAAACTAGCTAATTGTGCACTACCTGTAAAGGATAGAAGACACCACTGTGGTTTCTGGTTTGAATTCCTTTGCTGGTAGACTTCTCGACATCCACAGGAATTTCCTCCATTGCAATGTACTTATATCGATGCTTGGATGAGTATTGACCCTCAATTCTATGGGTATTTTTCCACTATGACCTAGGCTCTTGTGAGGTACTGTCAATGAGTCCCTAAGAGGAAGAATTATTCATAGGAAATGAAGGTTGCAGGAATTGAAAACTTAAAACATCGACAATATCTCACGACACTATTAGGGCACGACTCCAGTGAAAGTGAAGGTTCTAAGCATTACCCTCGATTATTGATCTTCGATTTGGTGACCCAACAAATTTCAAGGAGACCATAGGTTGTCTCTATTTTTTTATATATCATCTGCTTCCAAGTCTACAACTAAGCATCGATATTTCCAGGGGATGTTATCATCCAAAACCTATGTTTCTTGGCCACACCAAGGTGAGAGATGTGATCTATATATGCCTTTGCTTCCTCTTTTGGCACTACTATGCTCTCTCACCCTAGCTATAACACCTGTTGCCAACACCTTCTACCTTATGTAGCCCAGTTTGCCAGCTTTCTCTAGACAAGGCCTCTACCTTCTATTACCAACACCTATGACGTTCTTAAAATTCTCCTTTAAAATATAAGGATAATAAACATGTGGATTGTTGTCTTAGTCGTGTTTAGGCCATAAATGTTATGATGATGGTACCATGCCACCACAACCAACTCTTCGATTGTGGTATTATTTATCCATCACCTTTTTTGAAATTTAAATACTCATCCTCTCTCATATTGGTGTCTCTATTGATTTTTTTATTTTTTTATTATTACTTGATTTTTTAAATATTAACTCTATATTATAATGCAACTACTTTAAATTAGAAAATTCTCTCTCTATATATACGAAATCTAAATATCAGTTTTTTAATTAATATATGTATATTTTTGTGTATTATATGTCACTGAGATAAATTACACATTTTCTTCATATTTGATTATCTTAGAAATATTATTCATAGATGCCACATGTCAACACTATATTGAATATTCAAAGAACTATGCATTTCCTTCGTATTAAAATGTAGGAAAACCTAATTTTTTTACTTCAAGTTACATTACCTCTCTATATAGAGATGATGTCAAATTAATGAGGAAATTAGGTATTTTATTTCCAAACAATATTGTGTATTTATTTCTTATTACTAATTTTTAATTGATTATGGTAAGGATTAAAATTTATTATTTTAAATGTAACATTATCTGAAAACAACTCCTCAATACTAGCATTTAAAGTACCTATCAAAAAAATAATACATATGCATATCAACTCATCATTTATTGTTTCAAACATAAAATATTTTCAAATATACATTTCTCTTAAACATTTTATCATCAACATAGATCCATGTTTACATATGTGTATGAATGATTGAGAGAGATCAAATCTGTTAAGATGCAAACTTCTTTGATATTGGAAAACATAAATAAAAATTTACAAATAAAAATGTTTAATATCTCTTGGCACTTCAAAAATATAAAATTAACATCAAATTAAAAATATTATTCTAATTTAACAAAACAACAATATATTTTTTTCATAAGAATTTTATTTTTCATTAACTCTAAATAATATATATACTTAAAATTGAAATATTTTACTCAATATAATGATAAAATATTTTATTTATAATCTATATTTTTCACATCAAAACATCTTTTAATTATTACTATATTAACTTTTAATTATTACTATTTGTTAATAGTTATTACTATTTTTTAAATACACATTTCTACCGGCTCCGATATTGTGGAGATATTCTATGCATGGGATAGTGATGGGTGAAAAAATCTCAAACATCTTAGTTGCAATGGAATGTAATAATGTGGCAACATTTTAATTTTAAATGTTTTATTTATTTATTAATGTTATATAATATTCAAATATTTTATTTATAGTTGATATTAAAATATATTTTTATTATTAATATATATATTATTATATATTGAATTAAAATTTTATATTTATTGCTAATATATATATATTTTTAATTATTGCTAATATATTATATATATAATTTTAAATATTGTATGTAAATAAAATGAATTGTGTATTTTTCTTTTTTTTAAATGTTAGAGGAATCTAGTACGAGGTTTGACACTTAATTACTATTAAATCTTTGGGGCTTTTATGGCTTGTTTTTCTATGGGAATTTGAATTTTTGATTCCTAGAAACTCCATTTGAAAAAGTCGAGTCATGTTAAGTACTGGTGTAGATTAGGCTTATTGCGATCTTCCTCACGTGATTTTACCAACTTAAAAACTCAAACCCATAGTTTCTAGTTTCTCAAGAAAAAGATTAAGCTTGTGGCCATCTCTCGAAACTTGAACAACTTAACCCCTCTATATATAAAATTTATAAATAACATTTAAAAAGTTCTTTTTATTATAAATATTATTTTTAAATGTAATTTTGTGGAACAACGTTTTTCCGTAATAAAACACGACACCATAAATATTTAATAGATATTGATCGCTTTATTACATTTTATTACTCATTATAATAATTTAAAAAATTAAGAAATATATACTTGTTACAGTTTTTTAAAATTTGAACAAGTTAAAAAATTTTGATTTAATTTTAATGGGCAAACACAAATTTATTTTAACCAAAAACGTTACTGAATTTAAGTAAAAAGCTATAATATTATATTTTCACTTAGTTTTGTTTTAATCATCCCGTTTGTAACTGTAGAATGGATGTATTGGAATTTGAATTTTCTCCATTACATTATAACGGTCATGTGGATTCATTGAAATCTGAATTTTCTACTTTGCATAATAACGGTAATCTGCATTCCTTCTTGGTAGAGGAACTGGAATTTGAATTCGATCATCCTTATCCAACGGTTAGCAATTATTAACGGTAACATGGATTGGCTCTTGGTAGAGGAATTGGAATATGAATTATTTGATCATATTCATCCCATGGTTAGGAATTATTAACGCTAACCTAGATTCGCTCTTGGTATAGGAATTGGAATTTGAACTATATGCTCATCTTAATCCCATAGTTGGGAATGATGCATGGATTCGAAGATTGATAGAGTTTACATAATTTATACTGCGGAAGTTTATACTGTTGAAGTTTCTCTTCGTACACGAATGTCTGCATTGAAGTGCTATATGCGTTCCCTTCGTTCTCTAGGTTCTTTGTACATCTCGGAGCATTGTCCCTCGTTTTCTTGTATCCGAGTGTCTTGTACCGTGACACAGAGGATTCGTGTTGTGTATTGCGGTTTCCGTTGTTTCCTGTCTGTACATTGAGTCGTCCGTGTGTGCCAAGGATAGATAAACCTTCCGACAGTCAGTCTATCCGGCAGTAGAAATGCATGGCATGGTTGATGGCTGGGTGAATGTAATGTACAGTGTACACCAACTGGCTCAACGTCGAATTTCAGTTTCTGCTTGCTGAAATTTGATTTAATTTCCACCTGGGGTGTTCCGTCTTTATATTACAAATGTATTCCGCTATTATTTAATGTTGTGATTAGTTTAGATTTGATTGCGCAACCATGATGAAGATGATCTCTGATCTATGATGGGTTGGTTTTTAAATTTTAAGAGGAAAGAACAGAACGTTTGGAAATTAATCCCAACCACCCTGTTAAATAAACTGGCAGCAGCCATACCCTCACTCAGTTAATTTTTTTTTCAGGTGCGGATAGAGTTAAGCTCCAAGCATATTCAATGTGTATGGGCAAACATTTAAATCCACAAGCTTATATAATTCATGTTATTTTCGTAATTTTCAGAAAATGGTGTCAAGCCATCACTATGTGTTAAGTCTCTCTCGCCACATCACCTACCTCTTGACGGCACTAGGCAGCTCGCAAGGTTTAACCTTTCCCCATAAGTCAATTGCCGAATCCTACAAACTTTGCGATGCTAATGCTATATAGTGAGACCCTTTTAATATATACTCCATACATATATCATTTCCATAATAAACCTTTTGTTTTACGCTTTACCTTTACCCTTGCCTCTTCGCATCACGGATTGCTCAGCGCCTTGTATATGGCGCTTCGCAGGATTTACAACTTACAATTGTATCCCGCTATAATTTAATGCTCTGATTACTTTAGATTTGATTGCGCAACCATGATGAAGACTATCTCTGATTTAAGATGGGTGTGTTTTTAAATTTTCAGAAGAAAGAACAGAACAATGGGTGGTGTAGAAAAAATGAAGATACAACCCTCCCATGACTCAACTGCTCGACCTCCCAAGTTTTAAAGAAACAACAGATTTTCTTTATGGTTAAGTGGAATCTTCTTAAATAGAAAACTAGGAAGGAAGTGGAATAAATGTATTTTTGAATTTATATTTGAAGTGTCGGAATTTGTTACTTCATTGCAAGGTTAGAACTTTTGACCTATTTGCGAATATTAACTTCAGGAAAAAAAATTCACAGATCATCTCTTTCATTATTCAATTCCTTTCTTCATTAGTATGAATTATTTTGTCTCTTTTTCCCACCCTTTGTGTGTTCCGAACCCAGGCCATCAGTAGCTTCCGCTATTCAAACAAGGTAGTGTACCCATTTTTGTCTCCTCCTTTTGAATATAAAAAATCAGAATATCGTAAATAATGTTTATTGTTTTAGGATAAACTTGCACCTATTGAATCAAATCGAAAACCAACCTGAGCGTTTCAATTTTATGGGTCGTTAAGTTATTTGGAAGATAATCTATATAAAAAGGAAAAAAAAAAAAGGTGTTTTTCGATAGGCTAATACATAAACTTATCTACAAATAAGGTAAAGTGTTGAGGAGTTATTAAAATAATAATAATAAATAAAAATAATAATTGCAATATTTTAGAATAATAATAGTAATATTTTATTATAAAAATAAGAGGGGGTCAAGAAAAATAGAGCCTAATTTGAAGATGAATGAGCCTAATTTGAAGATGAATGATATATAGACTCCATATAAAACTTTAAGTTTTGGACTACCCTAAAAAATATAACATTTTACGTTTTGGATCACATGTCTATTTTATTGAACAAAATATCACTATTTATTTATTTTCAAAAATCGAACAATATTTTGTTGAATATGTAAGAAATTGTTTACCTTGGAAGAGTATTGAAGTAATTCATATAAAGAAATTAAAATATTAAAAGAAGATCTCGTGTAACTTCAAAAAAAAATGAGAAGAAAAATTATGTTTCAAGAAGAAATTTGATGAGAATCTATCCGAGAAAGAAGAAGAAAATTTGTCCCTAAAAGACCCAAATCAAAGGCTATTAGAAAAAATCAAAAGTATAAAATATAAAGAAAAATATACTAAGGAAAAAGTTAATGATTCAAAAAATGACAAACTTTCATTTCTAAGGAATCATAATAAAAACCTTCTTACTCAAATAAAGAAGATTAAAAGTGACAAGAAGTTGTTGAATTACAAGTTAGAACAACTTACTCAAGAAAAATTATTGAAGTCTCGAGTCGTAACAATCCAAGTTGAAGATAAGGAAACGAATACGAATCCATGCAATACCGCAGCTCAAGAAGAGGATAAACGAAGTGAAATGAAGATGGACTCACAGTTTGTATTTCAAACTTTATATTTCATGTAAATACAACGGAAAATTTTAGAAGCCAATAATTGCAAGTGGGCTAATTTTCCACATTCTTTCAGAAAAAAAATAAAAAAAATTAATTTCCATTTTCTCTAAAAATTATTCGCCCAAATTTTATAGTATAAAAAATTTTTATCTTTAAAATCTCCAAAATTTTATGTAAAAACTATGTTAAATTATTACAAATTTGAACACTTTTACAACAACATTTCCAAATATTTTACAAATTACATATTATGTACTAGTGATATTTGCCAAGGTTTCTAAACTTTAAAATAATTTTCTATCCTTAAAATTTTCCCTATTAAATATTTTATACCCAATTCAACTACATCAGTACTTAAAGTAACAAAGGAAATTGCCACACATATGATAAAGGAAAATCCAACCAGACGAATTCCTTACCAACATCTGAGCCATAAGAGGAGAGAACTAAGTCGGTCTACTATTTGAACCATTCAGAACAGAAACAACAGATTTATGTTCCAAGGAATACCAAAGTTTGGAGAATCCAGTTCTATGATAACAATCCTTTACAAAGTTCCAGTGATCAGAAGATTCCATGAAATATTAATCTAGGATGGTTAGATCCATTTTCAATCCAAAAATTTTGTTTATAACTTAGAGGATCATATCATCTTCTATCTACAAAGATGAGAATTCTTAGACAAGAAGACATTTGGAACGAGAAAACAGAGCAGGCCCTTTCATCAGTAATATTTGAGGAATTTTTTTTTTGAAGAGGAATGCAATGTTATGAATATATATTATACAGAAATACGAAAAAATAATGTAAATAATAATAATCATAATCAAGGATTAATTAGCTATTGATTAGTTAATGGAAAGACATGTCTGTAAAGACATTTTCATTCGTGAAAGTGTCCCTGCCTAAGTATATATACAATAGCGTCATTTCTAACATTCACATCATCTCATGAACTATTTTATATATTATTCTAATATACATTACTTGTCCTATAATGGATGCCATTGCTTTCGAAGTATTTTCAAGCTTACTATGTTGCATATATGAACCTTGTTCGTTACATTGGTATCATATCATTCCTCTTAGTAAACAAACTTTGCTTGTTACAATTCATGCAAGATAACTTTAACAAATTTAGTTAAAAATACCATAGAAAGATAAGAGAAAAACTTATCAGTAACCTTTGGCTTTAAATACGATTACCTTAGAGATGATTGATGTCTGAACAATATTTAAGATAATAATTCTCCTGCATTCGAATTATGTTTAATTAAAATTTTAGACGTGAGAAATTTTAGGAGCAACAATCCAGGCTTGATAGTTATATCTACTTTCTTCTCTTTGGCGTCAAATCCTTTGGTGTGCACATGATGTTTAAATTTGAGGCTTCTCTCGTAGGGTTTGTCAATTTAATTTTTTTTTAAATGAAGGCAACATACTTTGTGAAAATTTATCATAAGTTAAGCCATCTTCACAATCCATCATATGCATTAGTATGAATGGCGCAAGCTCTAAAATCCTAAATGATGTAAAATTCATCATTTAAATTAGATTGAATATTGCAAGATCTAAAATCCTAAATTTTTCTTGCCTAAGATGAACAAACAACTATGAAAAAAAAATTATGCTGAAAATTAATATAAAACATTGCAACTCTTAACAAAAATTTACCCAGTGGTGGGTAAAATAAACACACATAAAAAGATACAGAAGTTCAAATAGGGTAATATACAACACACAAGACCTTATGCCGTGTTTGTAGATAGAGATAAAAATGCAAGGATAGTAAATCTGAAAGAATTTGTTTCCTCTTCTTGAACCTACAACATAGACTTCACATGATCAGCATAATAGATCTTAGGGGATGGTCTGGTCACTAATTCATCAGCCTGAATATTAGTTTTAGTTTTGAAGGATCACAATTCAAACTACTACGTTTCTCACGAGCAACATCTACAAATTCTTTCCAATCACAACCATGGTTTGACAGTGTATTTTGTAAAAACAAATATATTATAAATTAATTAATTAACTCATTTAATGTTAAAACCTAATTTTATTATAAAACCTTCTCTAAAACATAACATTTTTATCCACCGTAAAACCTTGTATTCCTTATAAAATATCGAGTAAGGGTAAGAAGATTCAATGTTGCCATCGCAACTCACTAGTTATTGGCCGAAAATGGAATAATGAGAAAAATGAAGTACTCTTTTACTTGGCTTCCACGAAGGGGCACAAATGCATTATCAAATTTTTTGGATGTGGAAAAAACCATCATTTGTTCAACTTGATCTACTTTCCATGAACATTAATAATTTTTTTAAACCCTCCTACTTTTCCTATAATATCAAATGTTTGTTTATGCACTTTCATTCATAGTTAATTTTGATAACTGGCCATTAACCAATGATATAGTAGATTTATAATAACAGTTGTTAATTTTTATAATTTAAATAGGGATTTAAATATGCAATAATGTTATTCATGAAAAGTTTGTATGTTCTTTATGTAAAGGAGATAAGGGGAATATTATTCCTCAATAAAATCTGTAATTTGTAAAAAATTAATGTGCTTAATTCCAATAAGAGAGATACCTATCAACATCAAAATTGTGATCAAGAAATATTTAAAAATAACATCCACTTGATTTTAAAAATGTCGTCAAACACCAATTAAAAATGTTATTTGGGCAACTTTAAAGAACTATAACTTGAATAATCTAATTTGATAATGTAAGACAACACTATTGGAAACCAAATAAATTGTATATTAATGATTCTCTCAATGACTGATGTACACAATGTACATTTTAATACAAAAGGAAAAACATTGATTAAGTTTTTGGGTTTTTTTGGACTTTAATAACCACTTACCATAACACAAACTTACCCAACCTTAATCCCAAGGATTAGGTATCTAACGTTCCCTCTTAATCTGAAGTGATGTATCAAAGTCCAAGAATGAGAGCTCAAAATGAAAAGATGCATCTTATTTAACAGCTAAATGTCTCTCATAAATGGTTTTCAAGGATAATCACAAACCAAAGATGGTAGTCTTTAATAGAAAATCACAAATGATACCCACATATGAAACCTTCGTAGTAGTTATCAGTCTAATAAAAATTGGAAAATATGGAACTATTAATATAGTTCCTCGAACAATCCTGAATCTGGAACTGCTCATTCACAATTAACTCATTCAAAAAAAATTGAAGTCTCTCTGGCTACAAATCTAGCTCTAACTGGTACAGGTTGTGGCTCAAGCTCACTTGTGCATCTCTGACTCGGGCTAGCTTGAAAAATATTTTAACCTGTAACAGACTCTCAACAATTCCCCCTTTGTAGAATATAAGGTGAGAAGATGAAGTATTATTCATCACTGCAAGACTAATCAACACTCTCGAGCATATCCTGTGGTATGACCTGTAAATATTCTTGGTTGTTTTCGACTAATCCAAAGAAGCAATCCATTCGAAGTTTAGTTTCTCTCTTGCAATAGCCTTCTTTCTAAAACAAATTTTTTAATAGTGATTGTGATTTCCACAATGCTCACATAGGTGAAGGTCAAAAAATAGATATTTCATATGTCCAACTCTATTATACTGTTGACATTGATCAATTTATTTTGGAACAACACCATCTAGAAATCCAGCACTGCAAAATTGTATAGGTTTAGAAAAATCAGCAACCCAAAGGATATATCTAGGACATATTTTTTATATCCCAAACTAGTTTTGTGTTTGTTATGCATAATTTCTTCCGAGGGTATTGTAATATCTTTAGGAATTAGAGACTTCTAATCAGGATTTTCGGCTACATCCAAATTTTCTCTTGAAATAATTTGATCCATCCATTATTGTAGATTAGAATTAGGCTCAAACAAAGCATTATTCTGAACAAACACCAGTTTAAAATCACTATTTTTCTTCTCAACTTTGCCTCGCTGAAAATGCAACTCAATCTAGAGAAATTCAACTGTGTTCAATGCATCGTCTAAACAAACACTAATATCAACAAGACTTGCTTTGTTGATATTTATAGTTTCATCCACAGTGGAACTAATAATATTGTTTAACAATTCTAATATAGTTTTAATTTGGGCCATCTCAATCAATCTCAGGTGTTACATTCAACCGAAAATGCACCCATTTTATGATGAAATTCAATAAGTTAAAAATGGATGGTCGTTGGTACAATGATGATGGAAAATAAGAAGAGATGAAGGGCAAACCTTCAAGTATACAAAGCTAGTGATGTTACAAAGCCAATGACACTACAATCGACGCAGACAAATGCACATAATTTGGAAAAATTGTACCATAGAAATAGTAGTCACATTCTCAAAATAGAGCACATAGACATAAAGCAAATACCATAACCAATTAATTTAACAATTTAACTTATAATTTCTGTTTCTCTGTCTAGATCAAGTACTAAACTCCTTCACATCTGCAAGTCCTAAAAATTTACTTTGTTGTCAACAACAATATTTTTGTCGCCAATGTCAAACAATGCGAAAAGATGCTCAAAATGAAAACTACGCACAATATTAATGCCTACAAGAAAATCCCAACATATTTAGAGGAAAAATCATGTAGTTCTTATGCAAAATTATTAGTGGTTCAAACAACGAATAAAGCCTAAGATTCGACCCCAACTTCCGGTTCACATTCGTCAATGATCGATAAAATAAATATAGTTACGATCATGAATTTTTGTTAGTGAATAAACTTTAAAATTCCGAACTGAACATAACTTAACTCGAAAAAATCACAACAATCCCAAAATAATTAGAATCAAAATGGTCACAAAAAAGTAAATAAATTATCATTCCCACATGATTAGAAACTGAGAATTTAATATTATCACAAAATTACCATTATCCAAAACTAGGACTTACTCCAGGGTGATTGTGGCTCGTAGTGTTGTGTTCTCTTCTGTATTAGTCTTTAACAGAACTTTGAGTCACCGCGCTACTGTTCCTCTTCGACATTATTCTCTGTAGAACCCTTAGAGTGCACCCAAGATTTTATTGAATGTATGTTGGTGAGAATCTCTTTGAGCGACATAAGAATATTTGACCCAATCTCATTTAGTTTGAGTCCAAATGTTGTGTAATTGGAGACAACTTTCGTGTAGTGAATTTCTTAGTTGTCAAGGACCTTTCCTTTGTGTGGAATTTGCGGTTATTTTATTATTATTATTATTTTTACAGAGTCACAACTTGGTCAATCGACATTGATGATAGTCAACGGTCAAGAAATTTGAATAGTTTCGCATCATGAGGGAGGTAACAAATTTGAATATGTGCTTGCATGAATTGGAGAACACCAGGAAAATTCACACGTTCAGTAAAAAGAAGTAACAAATTTCAAATGGACAAGAAAAATGGCAAACAACAGCCACGACTTTCGAGAAAACTAGTAATTCACTTTCTTGGATTTCTTGAACTTTAATAACTATTTACCGTAACACAAACTAACCTAAACCTAATCCCAAATATTAATTATTTAACAAATAATACTCGATGGTACTAGTACATTTTTTGATAATTTAAATTTAATTAAAAATTTGAGCAATGGAAATTCCCTGCTAGTTGCATAAATGACCTCTGATTGGGTAGCCATAGAGGAGCTCTTACATGATATAAATGTTCTTCGCAAAGTGTAATATTTTTTTTAACATAAAATAAAATAATATAAATTTATAAAATATTTTAAAAACTTAATGCAACATTTTTAAGAAGATAATAAATCAACTTTATTAACCCTAAAGGTTATCTAGCATTTATAATTAAATTCGAAGTGATTTTTTAATATTATATATTTTTATGCTAATTTTGAATTGACTCATTTTAATAAGGTTTGGTAATTGGAAAAAAGAATTATGGAAAAATTTAATAATGAGTTATGAGGATAGATTTTCTTATTGTAATTAAAAATAAGGGAAAGACATTGTAATAAATTTTAAAAAGATATTGTAATAAAATTTAAATTTATTTTTAAATAGTACAAAAGTTGAATCAAAACTTGTTTGGAATTGACTCATTTTAATACAGTTTGGAAAAGGAAAAAATGCTATAATATAATGAATAATTTTATAGTAAGATTACTAAAAATAAAAACAGCTATATTATTGATGAAAAATTTAATAATAAGTTATATCTATAGGTTTTTTTTATTGTAATTAAAAAAGTGTAATAAATATTAAAATCATTTTTAAATAGTATCAAAGTACTTTTTTTGAATTGACTCATTTTTAATATGGTTTGGAAAAAGGGAAAAAAACAATAATATAATGTGAACAAGTTTATAGTACTAGTTGAATTGACTCATTTTAATATGGTTTGGAAAAAGGAAAAAAAAATATCACTTCAATTTATTTATTTTGGTTAAGAGATAATTAAGAAGAAAATATTTGGGCACTCTCTTAAATTTTTTTTTTTATAGTTAACTTTTTTAGCAATATAAGGAAATAGGTTAATTTTCCAAGACCACCCATTTAATATGAGTGAAAGACTCTTGAAGGAATTTAAAATTTTTGGTAATGTAATTTTCTTCGAATAATGGTAATGAGCCAATCTACATTTATGCATAGTTAAAACTAATGATTGTCCTTATTACTAATTTGACAACTGACTTATAATTAATTTTCTTAGTATGTAAGAAAAGTATATATATATATATATGAACAAAATACCATACCTATAAGCTACATTTATATGAAATGTATGCAATAGATGTGTTGTTAAAATGTTATATATATATATATATATATATATATATATATATATATATATATGTATAAGTTTCGATAAAATTTATTTAAATATTTCATTACAAAATATTAAAATCTTAAATTTAATTAAATATATATAAATGAAGCATTTTGAAATTTTTTTAATTTCAAATCTAAAATAAAATTTAATAACATTTCAAAAAAATATTTTAAATAGAAAATATCTCATTAAAAATTCTATTAGCAAAGTTTGATAAAAAGAAAAATCAGTAGAGTTGTCATCTATACTATGGAAAAATTTTAATATAAGAAATAATTCTAAAATTAAATTATATAATTTATTTATTTTATTCTGAATGTAATTAATTATTTAAAATTATTAATCTTTTTGAAATTAAAACAATGAATACCTTATAACTTAAATAGAAATTTTGGAATAGAATAAATATTTTTTATTGGGTCTGGGGTGAATTTTCTCCATTAATACTTGGGTCTGCGGTGAATTTTCTCCATTAATACTTGTGTTTGCGGTGAATTCTGTGGTGAAAATTTTCTACATTAATACTTGGGTCTGCCGTGAATTTTCTCCATTAATACTTGGGTCTGCGGTGAATTTTCTCCATTAATACTTGGGTCTATGGTGAAATTTTGTGGTGAATTTTCTTTATTAAAGGTCAGATGTCCGGTTTGCTGATATTCAAGTGCACACATTCCTTTTCATTTTCTAATACATATTTTCTCATATATTCTCAAGTATAAATAATTCACCATAGCTACCAAGGATTAACAAAGGTATACCTATCACAGTTACTCTATGGAGCCTTTATGAGTATATAGAGTCTTTAGAGAAACGTAGAGAAGAAAGAGAAGTCAAGATACAAACCTAGTTAGAAGCCATGCTGGAAAACAAATTCACATCTCCTGAGGACAAGATCCAAAAACAAATAGAAAATAAAATAGAACTATTGGAGAATAAAATGGAGGCAATGGAGACTAGGTTGCAGGTCATAGAAAAACAAAACCAAGATACGAACCAAACATCCCAGCAAGGAGATGCTAATAATATAGAGAGTCTTAAAATGAAGGACATGATTAAAGAACTAGAAGAAAAAGTTAACAACAGTCTCACCCTAAATTGTGGGGCGGGTAAATTAGATATCAAACCAATTAAAGATGAAATGAAAAAAATGATCGAATTAGACCATGAGCGTAACAAAAGGGCCTTGAACCTTATAATATTTGGTTTGAAAGAGGAGGTAGACAAAGATACTTTAGCCATAGCCCAGACAGAATGACATAATATATTACAAATTGAAACCATGTGTCTCAGAGAAGAAACAAGGTTAGGGAAATTAACTAAGAATAAAGGAAGGCTGATTCGAATAAAGGTGAGCTCTACTGACCATAAATATGACATACTTAGTAAAACCTCAAGTCTAAAAGGAACAGGAATATTTATAAACGAAGATCTCATTCCAGAAGATCAAGCAAAATTAAGAGAGGAGGTTCAAAAGTTAAAAGAAGATAGGAAGGAAGGAAGATGGGCAATAATCAGAAATAGAAAAGCCGTTATTCGAGATAGAAACCAAAAATATAGTAATAAATAGAAATTCAACATGCTCCAAATTCTTTCTTAGAACTGTTGGGGCTTTCCATGGAACAAAGGCCCCAAACTAAGTTTGGATCTCAAATGATGTTGATATTATATTGCTTGTTGAAACTTGGGAGCACGAAGAATCTAGGTCCCTAACATAGATGGCTTTGCACTATGGTCTACCTGGAACAAACGAACGTCCCGTAGAGACATTGGGGGCATAGCTTGCTACATTAAGAAGAACATCTCCCCCCATGCTAGGATTTATAAAAACGACCCTTACAACCAATATAGTTGGATTGATATTACTGACATTAATGATAAAAATACCTACATAGAAATTTGTTATTTTTCCACCATTAATTCTAACTTCTATAAGAAAAATAATCTAGATAAAAATAGTCCTTACAATGGTTTAGGGAATGATATTTCTAGCCTAAGGAATGAAGGTAATATCCTTTTAGTGGGTGACTTTAATGCTCGAACTTCAAGCAACCAAGCTATCCTTCTAAGAAATCATTCCAACCCCAATCCTCTTTAGTTAGACGAAGACCTTACTCTGGCTAGTTGGTACAAAAGGTGCTCTGAAAACCTTAGGGATAGTTTGTCTGGGTCGGAGCTAGTCAAGCTCTGTAGTGCTCAGGATCTCATAATTTGCACCAGTCTAAAGAAGCGGCCCAATTCTAGCTAGATGACTTGCATCCATGTGCTTGGCAGCAATGTGGTAGACTATGTTATTTCTGATCTCCCTTTATACAACGAAATAATAAGTTTTGACATCTTAGACGACCACGAGCCTGAATCTGATCATAGGCCTTTACTCATAACTCTCAATTTTTTGATTCGTAGAGATCCCATAAAAGATAATCCTTATAGTCAAAAGATCTTAATCTTTGATAGAAATAAAAATGATCTCTTTCTAAATGAATTAAAAACTAATTTTCTTCCTTTATCTAGAATAGACAACATAGATGATCTCTATCTTAATTTTACTACAACCCTCTCATATTCTATTAAAAAGTTCTCAATTGAAGTCTCAAGTAATAAAATAAATAGAAAAACCAACCCATGGTATGACAAAGATTGTAAAAGTATGAGGAGAGAAATTAAGGATGTTGTTGATGAATCTCTCAAAATTGACAAGATAAAAATGTACAAAGCCCTAACTAAAAGGAAAAAAAGGCAATATATTTGTAAAAGACAAGAGAATCTCTTACACCTCTCTAAGGTGGCTCCTAAGAAATTCTGGACGTAGATTATTACTAGTAAAACTAAATATAATAATAAAATTTCTTTCCATGACTGGAATTCCTATCTTAAAAAGCTTTATGAGTCTCCAAATGCCAGGGATTTTGAAACCCTTCTCACAATAAAAGAATTTTTCTCATTAGAAGACATTGATTTTGGGTTTAAACGCCTGGAAAATGAGAAAGCTAAAGACATTGAAGGTTACCAGGTGAAAATATTAAAAATTGAAGGTCCTGTCCTCATCCCCCACATCCACAAGCTTTTCAACCAAGCGGTCAAGCAAGGGTTCCTTAAACCTTGGACTCAGAGCCTCATTATCCCTATTTTTAAAAGTGGAGATACAAATAACCCCTCTAATTATTAGACAATTATGATCAACCCTCTCTTAGCCAAGTTATATGGTATTATTTTGGAAAATAAGTTGAGCATTTGGCTTGAAAGTGAAGGTAAGCGGGCTAAAGGCCAAGCGGGTTTCGGAAGGCAACACTAAAAAATAGACCACCTCATTATGCTTAGGATCATTGTAGAGGAATGCCACAATGATAAATCCAATCTCTTCTATTTCTTTGTGGACTTTAGAAAGGCTTTCGATACGGTCCCTAGAAAAAACCTATGGAATAGATTAGAAGAGCTAAATGTTCCTTTCGAATTAAGAGTGGCTGCTATAAGGTTATACGAGAACGTAATTGCAAAGGTAAAGAGTAATGAGGGGTGGTCGAAAGATATTAAGTGTAATATCAGAGTTAAACATGGTTGCCCCCTCTCCCCTACCCTATTTGGAATTTACATCAACAAGCTAGAAGGTTGTTTAGAGGAAGTAGGATGTGCTGGCACGATCTTAGCTAGGATATTCATCATCCTCATTCTCTATGCTGACGATATTGTTCTTCTCGCAAGGTGCCCATTAGATCTTGATAAGCAACTTAGACTTCTTAAGGATTTCTGCTCTACCATGTGTATGTCTGTTAACAATGAAAAAACAAAAGTTATGATTATCAAATCCAAGAAGGACACTTACGCTAATTTTATGTATGACAACAGTAACTTGGAGGAAGTGTCTTCTTACAAGTACCTAGGAATTGATATTCATCACAAGCTCAACTGGAACTATAACATTCAGAAAAGGATTAATGGGGGGTGGAAAGCTTATTTTGGTCTTGAAAATAATTGTAAAATGGCAAAACTCATAATGTGGGATAGAAAGAAGTTCCTCTTTGAAACTTTAGTCAGTCCTGTTATCTTATATGGATGTGAGGTTTGGGGTTGCAACGTCTCTAGAGAATCCTTGAGAAAGATTGAGCAAATCCAGAAGTGTTTTATAACTTGTAACCTAAAAATTAAAAACAATACACCCTATCATATTCTCCTTATAGAAGTGGGTCTTTCCCCTATCAAGAGCCTAGCTATGACTAGGCTTCTGTTGTACAAGAAGAAGCTCAATAGCA
This sequence comes from Pinus albicaulis, assembly GCA_034641835.2. Classification (NCBI taxonomy): domain Eukaryota; kingdom Viridiplantae; phylum Streptophyta; class Pinopsida; order Pinales; family Pinaceae; genus Pinus; species Pinus albicaulis. The sequence continues at coordinate 1,075,269,905 of CM076581.1, read as the reverse complement.
TAGGAGACTGTAGACTTCCTAAGTTAGCTTTAAATTCCAGCCAAAACCACCTAAGGCTTAAACGAGGTTGGTATAAAGACACCAGGGTCTGGTTAAACCATTGGGAGATCAAAAATAATGTTGCATTGCAAAACATCAATAACATTAAAAAATTTGTTACTTCTAAGTTTAAAGAAAAAATGTGGTGTGAGAAAGATCTAGCAGCGAAAAGAAAATTAAGATATTATAAGGAGGTCATCAACCCCACCCTAAAATATGAAAAGTATCTATCTGTTTTAACTAGCTCAAAGAAGAAAATTAATATAGCCAAGATTAGAAGGAGCTCTCATGAGCTCCATAGTGCAACAGGTCATTGGACAATTCCTAAAACACCATGGATGGAAAGGATCTGCCATCTCTGTGAAAATATGAACATCGAGGAAGAAAATCACTTCCTCTTAGAGTGTCCTACGTACGACCACATTAGAGCTCATTTTCATAATCTTTTTTGCAATACTGACCTTCCTAGCCTTTTAAGATGTCAAAATTATAGTGAGCTCGGGAGGCTTCTCTCCAAGCTTTTTGAGCATAAGAATAAAATCTTAAATAAAACTAAATAACTCTTTTCTTTAGGTCCGATAGACCAAAGATTGGTCTCAGTGGATGTTAACCACCATCATCATCATCATCAAATAAAAATATTGATATAAAAATCGTTAACTTCCCGTCATAGGAAAGAAATAAATGCCTCCACTGGAAAGCCATCCATCATTGCACCTTAACTTTTCATTAAATTATTCATTGAGAAAAACACTAGGATGGAATGATATCATTTTATTTATTTTTAAGTTAAGGATGTAAACATTTCATTTTTTCTTTTAATTCACTATCACTTCTATTTAGAACTATTATGCAAAATTTATTTTTATATTAAATTTTAAAAAAAATTATATAATATAAAAAATTAAAATGATATTTTCTAATTTTATAAAACTAAATTAATAAAATTAACCATATTTTTTTATAAAATATTAAATATTATATATTAAATATATATTTTAATTAATTTTAATTGAAATTAATTAAAATATTAAATTTGAATCCAAGGCTATCCATGATTAAATTCGACCTGGTGACTTTGACTGGTTAAGGGACTCTCAAACCATAAATCAATCAGAATCACACATAACAATGAACATTGAAAAAAAAAATTATACATTTAAAGCATTTTGATTTTTAAAAAACCAAAATTTACTACGACAAAAGCAGAAGAGAACCAGAAGTAAAAAGCTTAAACGAATTAGGCCGAGAATAAAATTAAAATTAACTGAACTATGTCTTAACGCAACGCAAATCCATTGCTATTAACTGAATTCTGTCTTAACGCAACGCAGATCCATCGCTATCCATGTGGCAGGAATTACTGATAAAAAAATTTGAATTGGTCCACAAATTGAAAATCCACGTGTCTTTCGGAATAAATTTACGTGCCGTGGGAAATTAAATTTGAAAGATATGCATAATTGTTTGTGGGGAGAGGGCAGGTGCAATGAAAAGTCCTCCAGCGGTGAGAAAATTATTTGTTTAACGAATCTAAGTAATCCACTGCACAGAACGTTAGCTGTGGTTACACTTCTTCAACACAACGCCCATGGCCGAATCAGCATTACGACGACCAGAGGCATCATCTGATCCCTATAACCGGTGACACGCGGGTCAATGATATCTGCAACTTTATATTCGAACTAAATGACTCCAGACATCGTAGCAGTATATGCTTTGAATTGAACTGTTGTTTTTCACGAATCTCTCCATAAACAGAAACGGCACAGAAGTTTTTCATACCTACAGGGTAGAAAGCAGTAGATTTTGTAACACTCATGGAAAAACAGTAGCCTTCAGGGAAATCTGCTCTTATCTCATGGCATACAAATAATTTCGTTACTAGGTACACTATTTACAAAAGAAATATTTTATTTTAAAAATTTACTTTTTTATTTTAATTATTTTACATGAAAATTTAATATCAATTGAATTGTCTTAAATATAAAATTTAAGACAAAGGTAGTGTGAGACAAAATAGTTTGAGACAAAATTTTATATTTAAGACAACAACAATTTGAGACAAAATGTTTTAAGATAAAAACAATTTAAGACAAAAATATTTTAAGACAAAACTTTATATTTAAAACAAAGTTTAACACAAATATTTTAAACAAAACTTTATATTTAAGACAAAAGCAGTTTGAGACAAAAATATTTTAAGACAAGTAGTTTGAGACAAAAAAATTTTAAGACAAAACTTTATATTTAAGACAAAAATAGTTTGAGAAAAAAATATTTTAATGTAAAATTTTATATTTAAAACAATGACAACTTAAGACAATGAAAATTAAGCAAAAACTCATTTAAAACAACTAGCAATTAAGACAAAACCATTAGCAATACTTCATAACAAGGTGATTGCCAAATGGCTTACATTCCATGAACTAAAATTGTTTATTTTTTAAATATGTGAAAGAAATTAAATTACTTCAACTAAACTTTGATATAAATTTACAAGAAATTAAATACAATATAACGATAATTTTTTTTTTTTAAATTTTCTCAATTGTTTTTTAAATATATATCAAAACTATACATAACTAAATAAAATAAAAAATACAAATTCATCCATATATGGATTTTAAACCTTCATTCTTTTCACTGAAATTTCATGAGTGGATAGAGGATAATTATATTTTTAATTTTTGAAAATAAATATTCAAACCACATGAAATTTGATCATGTGAATTTTATTTCTTTTATATTCTATTTTTCCTTTTTCATTAAACCACATTCTAAAAATGTAATAAATAAATAGATAAAAAATATCATTTTTTGGTTGGCCACTCAAGGCCATTTAACTTTGAATCACATGTTTTAACATAATACTTCATAACAAAGTGATCGTCAAATGAGTTACATTCCATGAACTAAAATTATTTATTTTTTTAAATATGTGAAAAATTTAAATTACTTCAACTAAACTTTGATATAAATTTGCAAGAAATTAAATACAATATAACTCTAAAAAAAAAAAATGTTTTCTCAATTGTTATATATATAAAGAAATAAAATAAAAAATACAAATTCATCCATATATCCATTTTAAACCTTCATTCTTTTCATTTTAAATGAAAAATCAAAATTTTGATTCTTGTATATGTCTTATAGTCACATCTCAATTTTCTTTTCACTGTTGAATAAATATATCAAAGAGATAAGTAACAATAATTTAATTATTTATTATATAAAATTTTAGTATTTAATTTTTTTCTTATTGCAAAAAAATTTCTACTAATATTCTAATATATATATAATGATAATGCAATTTAATATTTTTATATATTAATTTATTATTAGGTATTAAGTTGTTGCTAAAGATTTTCATCTCTTAATTTGAAAACTATCAATGCATTATTAAGAAACCAAGTAATATTAGTAATTGATATCATTTCAAACTAGGGAATAAAGATTATATGGTTTATCTTCCTCACTTAATAGAGATATATGTAAAGAAATTGTGAAGGAGGTTGAAAGAGCACTCTAGCATAAACTTTAATTTCAGCTAAAAATCCATTGTCAAGCCCCTATAGTCACCCATATCGAAGACTGACTTAGCGCACCCAGATGGCCCATCAATATAGGTTTGTGGTGCATCTAAATCATTTCAACTCATCGATTTTATTAATCTAAAACAATGTGATTATATACTACACTCACTTTTTATATTTCACTATCATTAAAATTCATAAGTTTAACACTTATTGAAGTATGTAGATAATAATTCCATACAAGTATGCCCTAACATAACCAATATGCAAATGATATGAATGAAAGTAATTTTATAGAATCAACAACCTAACTGGCCTAACAGTTGTCAAATATTCAAATGTGTTACAATCAAGTGAACTCTAGTCTCGTATAACAATTTAAATTATAAGAGCACACAATTGATACAAACATATCACCAAATTTCCTATTTCATTAACAATCATCAATCACAACTTTGTCGTAGATCAAAATTGTTTCACTTGATAGAAATAGTAAGTACTCTCGTATGCATGCAATGTATGGAGAGTTAAATTAAGTGAAGGAAAGGACGTTAAGTCTAATTAAGTCTAATATTAGAAGTCAAGTGAGTCAAATTTAAAAAGGTAGTGCCTTGTCAAGAAAAGCTAAGTGAAGGAAAAGAAAAATGTCAATCTATGTTAAAGTGAAGTTCAAAAAGTTTAGTTGAAGCGTCAAGTCATAGTTTGCATGAAGAAAATAAAGTTAGAGTTTGCACTATTCCATATTTATAAAGTTTAGTGCTTATATACTCATGGTTGGGTCATTGTAATGTGAAGTAAGAAGAGAGAATAACAACAATTCGGTGCATGTATATGAGAGAATAATTAATGAATATAACTTATTTATTCATGAATATTGTATAATTATTTGTCTTGTGTTTGCATGTTTATCTTTGCATCTAAATAAAAAGTGGTATCAGAGCAAGGTTTAGCAAGTTTTCAAAGCACCAAACAAGTTAAGAAGGCCATGAGCTACTTCCACTAAGATCCTTGGTTATTGTGAGTAGTCTGCAAATCAAATTTTGCATCCATTGGTCCAAAAGTAGAAACTGGAGCTTGTTGAGAGTTTGTAAACCAAACTACAAAAATATTAGGGTGAGTAGCGTATAGAGCCACCACCATATAAAGAGGAAAGAGCCACCACCACTGACTAAAGAAGGAGTCTCCACCATAAGTTGTAGCGATGAGCCTCCATAATAATATGCATAGAAAAGCTTAGCAAACTTGCTAGTAGTTGTTGGGATACATCGGTAAAGTGAAAGTTAAAATATTTATTTTTAAAGATAATAAAGTGTATGTGATGATCATTTCTAGAAGGCTAACACAATAAGGAAAGAAGGTAGAAGACAAAAGAAAGACTACAACCATGGGTCACAAAGTAGGAATGAAGCAAACCGAGAAAAGAAATCGAGAGAAAGAGACAAAGTATTTTGATGATCTCATAGAGGTTCTCTCCACAATCGAGGCATATAAAATACAAGTAAATGAAGTAGAAGAATTCGAGGATGAATGGATCAGGATAAATTCAGTAACACTTCCAAAATTTACTAGTAAAATTTTATTTTTTAGGAACTATCAAAATGAAAACTTTTCTTCGATGTAAAGAGTCGATTAAGTATCGGTCTAATAAACCATGTGATGAAGTATGTGATATCTTAGTATTGGATCTTATAAAACATGCATTGGATGAGAAGTCCTTATGTAAGGTAGCAAAAGATACATCTTCCTAGGAAGCATGGAAGACCCTGGAAGTAGAATGTGGTATAAAGGAAGTGACATAAAGCAAAACATTATGTTACAGTCTGTTCAAGTGTCAATAGAAATTTAACTACAGTTCTGAGATTAAATGAGCAAGACTCTAGGAGGAAAACGGAGCTTGGAGAATACCACTCAAATGTGGATGATGGTCATAAAGACTATAAAAGTGAAACCCACCATGCAGACATGCATATGGATGGAGAAGACAGATAAAATATTGCAGAGTGAAAATTTGAAGCCCCTACGTGTGAGGTAGAGTAAGAACATATAAATTCTGTAAAACCCCACTGTAACATGGATGGTGAGGATGATGATGAATCTCGCTCTGATGAGACACATGTGGATGGTGACTGGAAAGTGAGTAGTGAATTGGTGAATCCAATAATAGTCCTTGTTGATGATGGTGAAGCTTCCAATAAGGAAGTGAATAACATGTGTGATCTAGTTGGTATGATTGTAGTTTATGATGGCCTCTTTGCATTAGAGTTTGAATAATTTAAGTTTGAGAATAACAAAGACGCATTTTCATATGATGTAAGGGTTTGCAGAGCTGAATGTGCATCTCTCATTAATCCAACAACAAATGATGAATTTGGTGAAGTTGAAATTGTTAATGAGCACATGCATGCTCAGATATATAACCACAAAGTGGATGAAAATTATGTTGATGAAATTTGTGGTCTCTTTTTCAAAACAACGATTGATTGCGGAAATATGGAAAGTGCCATGTTTGATGAAGAATTGAAGGTTGAAGCTACCACTGTAACAACAAGTTGTAACAACCCTGGTCAAAAATCCATGTAAAAGTTAATAAAGGTAAAATAAGACCTTGGTCATGGGACACGTATTTCAATTTAAATGTTGTGCAAAAACATCCTGGTGGGTTTTCATTTCGGTTTATTAATGGTTATGGAAATTTGCAAAGGAAATGGGAAAGGCTTTGGAAAGGCATGAGGCATTTATTGGCATTCTATCTATCGAAATAATGGAAAACATGAGAAAACAGAGGTGAAAGGTCACAAGTTGCATGCGAGGAGGAAAATGAAGGAAAATAATGGAAAAATGAAGAAATTGGAGGCCTTATTAATAAAAAGGCTTATGAGGATCAGTTGGTAGCTTTTGCACAAAATTTTTTTAGTTCAGTTTTAGAGCTCCCATTCTATTCTCTCTCTCGTAGTCTTGGAATATTTGAGTTTTCTTAGAGCACTCTTGGAGGACTATGGTGTACTTTGGATTTGGAGGAAGAAGGCAAAGGAAAAGCAGGAAAGCGCAAGAGGACAACGAGATTGATAGCTATAGTGGGTTTTTCTTGCAAGTACTCAGTTTCATGTATGGTTCTCTTACTATTTTTTGCATGCATGGAATTTTCAAATGGTTATTTGGTTATGATTTGTTAATGGCATGGGGGATTGCATGGATTGATAATAGTTTTTCCTAGCCTTGCTACTTCCTAGATAGCCATGTTGTTGTGGGTTTTACTTTTGTTTTCTAGTTGGTTTTATTGTGCCTTTGGTTGTGGGTTAAGTTATTAGTTCCTTGAAGCCTTGGTTAGAAAAATTCTTAGGAAGCCCTGATTGGAAAAATGCTCTAGAAGCCCAACAACAAATGTGTGTTGAGGTACTAGTCCAGGAAGCCCTAGTTGGAAAAAATGTGTTGGAGCCCTGGACAGCTTGGGTAGAGACAAATATGGTGATGGTTAGTGATGTTCGACCGTGAAGTGGAATCACTATTTGAGGGTTGAGGTGGTTTGGCCTCTGTAATCCCTGGTTCAGTTTTGATTGATTTGTTTTATGAGATCACACATTCATGCTTGGAATATGGCATGAGGGTCACTGGCTGAAAGAAATATTTGGTTCATCCTAGCTTATAGTCGGGTGGTTCCTGGAAGTCCCATACCTAGTCAGCCTATGCAATCATCAATGAGATCTCTTTATCCTTGGTATTTTATGGGTAAATATACATGTTTATATGTGGCTTATATCATTGTTATATCCTTGATATTTATATTGGTTATATGTTGGTTATGATTGAGTTTTATGAAAAATGATAATGTATGGCTCTCATCATGTTTTGGTTAATCATTGAATTTACAATGACTATATGGCTTAATAGATGGTAATGCAGTTATTATGATGAGGCATCGATGCTTCTTAGTGATTCTCAGATAATTGTGAGACCCTTGTGCTCATGTCTATTGTTTTAACCTGTAGAATGCATATTTGTGACATTTTTGACAAAATGGCTGTCATGGCTAGTAGGGGTCCACTCAATTCCTTGTTCAAGTATTTACATTTTTATCATTCTTTTGATGTTACTTTTATTTTCTGGAAGTTTCATCGAGTTTTGGGAAGTGGCATGAATCCTGAATCTGAAAAAGTGGCTCAGAATCTGGAGTCGTTGGCACAAAACCACCTAGAAAAGTCCCTCGTCATAGGCATGCTTTGTTGTGGGAGTGGCTTGAGGTTCTAAGTCGCAAGCATGCCCATGTCGAGGGAGTGATTCAGGCTTTGATAAAGAAAAAAATTAGTTTGTCTTAAGGGTTGGTCACTTGGATGGGTTGGATGGCACTTTGGGGTTCTGTTGCAAGTGGAGAAGGTCAGGTTGGTTGTGTTCTATCAGTTCCTCTTCCTTAATTGATATATAGGGAGTTGAATAATATCACAGTAACTCTTCGTCACATGTTTGCCTCAGTTTTCTGGTTACTTGGGTAGATGTGGGAGGAGGGTGTTATAGAGTGGTATCATAGCATGGTTTCGTTCTCCTTGGGTGATGTTTGGTTTCTATTCCCCTTGGATGAATGTGTTATCATATGTACATGTCAGTTGCATATAGGTCGTTGTGCTTGTGATCTATGTGCTTTTTGTGTATGCATGGCATTGTTCATAATTGTAGTGGTGTCTCCATGTGAAATTTGATGGTGTTGTGTTGAATTCATTTGTTGTGAATTTATGCCAGTCATGCATCGATTATGTGTATCAGTGTTTGTATGTTGTTATGCATAAGTTTGAGTAGATGATGGTTGTTGTGGATGAATTCATGGTTTGATAACTGGATAATGGCTGAAAATATGTTTATATGTTTATATATATATATATATATATATTGTGCTAATCTGGTCAGTATTGAAGACGAGTGTTGTGGAGGTAAATCCCCTCTGTGGATAGAGGCGATTCCTATTAGCCCAAATCGGGTCTAGCAACAATCGTTCATGCTATAGTGCAGGCTCCTAATTGAAAATAAACCAACTAGCGATGAAGGCTTACCTGGAATCCAACGCTGTCGCTCGTAGAGAAAGTGGTGCTCCCGTTCCTTACCTCTGGCAGATCACAATCCTCACGATCTCTGTGATTGGACACCTGCACACGCAAGAAACAAAAAAAACGTGAGCGTAAAATCCAGTATATGAAAATATATGTCAGTCAGAGAAGACATAACTCATCATCATAATCAAAAACAAGAGTGGAACCATAACCAATAGTCACTTATCATTAATCAATCAAAGAAGAATACAACCATAGCCTTGACGTTGAATTCTCCTTCGGAGGGTCGCCAGCGGAACACGTCTCGAAAAATCCTGTCGGGGATGGGACAAACCTCTCTCTTTGGATGTCTCAACAATAATCTCCTTGCTTGGATTTGGCCTTAAGGGAATGAATCAAGGCTCTTGCAGCATAAGGCTCTGATGGCTCTTAGGAACTTGGATACTAGCTTGCAAAGGGAATGAGCAAGCTTTTATAGATGGAGGAAGGGGAGTTGGGATCCCTATAATCATGGGATTGGCCCTATCCTCAAGGAAGCTTCCATGAGAGGTGGCAAACCACTTCCTCTACATGGATATCCAGAGCCAAACCTCCCAACTCAAATTAGATACCATTTTATGAATTGGTCAGGATGAAACTTCCGCCATTTATTTTTAAAAAACACTCCTTAAAATGGCTTCCGCGAGTGCGACTCTGAGATAGAGCGCCAATTGGCACGCCCTCTTTGAAGGATTTCCCCCATTGGCGTGGGTAATGAACTGGATGCCCGCGCCAATGCAAAAAGGGGTGTTTTTAGGGTTTTTCACAAGGATTTGTCTTCAAGGCAATGAAAGCTCATGTTCAGATGAATGTCATGAAAGTGGTTTCAAGTCATGTCATTGCTCATAGGTCACGGAATGAGCCCTTCAATTGTGCGGGATGGGGAATTGCAAGGACGGTGAAAAATTGTTGTGTAACAGATTCCCCCTAAAGCATGAGGCCTGAGAGAGAGAGAGGGGTGAAATGCTTTACGAGAATGTTTCCAACTGAAAACATCGCCGTTGGAAAACCTGCGTAGAGGAGTACAACTGATATCTCAAATACATGATATATACATGGTATGGGCACAACCATCCATAACAGAGTATGTAATAATCTAGATCTGAGGCATGGATGCATCCATCCAGGGAGGATCGATAAATAGACTCAGGTATGGTCACAACCATCCAATCAGTGAGTCATGTAACTAATCATAATAATCGACAAAATCGCAGCCTGGATTATAACAGATAGGAATCCAGGGTCTTGCGCTTCATCTCGACCCGAACGAAGTACAAGTTCAAGCATGCGAATAAGTGAGATGAAGTCGAACATGCAAGAACATCGCCTGATTACCAGCCAATGATGAAAGTTGTTAACAGACGAGAGAGGTACCACCATTAATGCCAATGGTCCTCAAGGTACTACAGGTACAATCTACGGCATGTGAACAATGAGCTGACGTCGAACACCCGTAGAATCACTCGATCAGAGGCCAATGATGAAAAACTCACGTCGAATGCGAAGAACCTTCCATTGAGGCATGCAGGCTCCAAGGTACCAGAAGGGAGTCTCTAGATCAGCTTCCTGGATAAAGAGCTGAAGTCAACAGGAAGTGACCTTGATCGAAGGTGGGCCATAGTGTTTCCCACATCATCGACGCGAGAGAGAGGAACATAATGTCTTTTTGAATCACGATCAAATGAGAATCAGAGGAAGGTTGATACTTGCAGAGGCTAACATCTCTTGAACATATGGCGGCACGATAGTGAGTTTGGCAGTATTTGACATCAACGGATCAGAGGTCATGGCAAAGAGGCAAAGAGAAAATTAGAGGTCATAAAGGATTACCCAAACCCATGGAGGCAAGTGAAAAAACGAGATGAGATATCCCCAACCTGACACGAATGCAGACAAGTGCCATGTTCAAGAGCGACATACTGCCGACACGACAATGATGTTGGTTCCATTTTCCCCACCATTGATGGCGATTACCTCTTTATTTTTACACAAGCTTGAAGAGGATACCATATGCTTGTTGTATAAGCCCAACCTAGTGCATTTAATGAGCCCTAGGAAGGAGCGACACGAATAACGTCATTACGAATAACGTCAATTCGAGGTACAGTCCCCCCAAGCTTCAGTCCATGCACCTGAGTAAATAGATGGAGGGAGTGAAGGTTCAAGTTACGAGATCACGAGAAACACTCAACTGGGATTTTACGAGATCTTATCAAAGACTCGAATTTAACAGGAACGTGTTTCATTGTTTAAAGGAGGTTGACACATTAAAAGAACTATCCTCGAAACCTAATTCATTTTTTAACGAGGTTAACATATAAGAAGAACTATCCTCGGACACGTTGTTTCATTTTTTAAGGAGCTTGACACAAGAAAACAAACTCAGGTCTGCGAAACCAGAGATTCTGGGTTCGATCCCTGGTGGAGTCGCCAATTTGTTGTGGAGGTAAATCCCCTCTGCGGACAGAGGTGATCCCTACTAGCCCAGATTGGGTCTAGCAACAATCGTTCACACTATACTGCAGGTTCCTAATTTCAAATAAACCAACTAGCAATGAAGGCTTACCTGGAATCCAACGCTGTCGCTCGTAGAGAAAGTAGTGCTCCCGTTCCTTAGCTCTGGCAGATCACAATCCTCATGATCTCCGTGATCGGACACCTGCACAGGCAAGAAACAAAACAAACGCAAGCATAAAATCTAGTATATGCAACTATATGTCAGTCAGAGAAGACATAGCTCATCATCAGAATCAACAACAAGAGTGGAACCATAACCAATAGTCGCTTATCATTAATCAATCAAAGAAGAATAAAACCATAGCCTTGACACTGAATTCTCCTTCGAAGGGTCGCCAGCGGAACATGTCTCAAAAAATCCTGTCGGGGATGGGACAAACCTCTCTCTTCAGATGTCTCGACAATAATCTCCTTGCTTGGATTTGGCCTTAAGGGAATGAATCAAGGCTCTTGCAGCATAAGGCTCTGATGGCTCTTGGGAACTTGGAGACTAGCTTGCAAAGGGAATGAGCAAGCTTTTATAGATGGAGGAAGGGGAGTTGGGATCCCTATAATCATGGGATTTTCCCTATCCTCAAGGAAGCTTCCATGAGAGGTGGCAAACCACTTCCTCTACATGGAGATTCGGAGCCAAACCTCCCAACTCAAATTAGATACCATTTTATGAATTGGTTAGGACAAAAATTTCGCCATTTATTTTTAAAAAACACTCCTTAAAATGGCTGGCGCAAGTGCAACTCTGAGATAGAGCGCCAATTGGCGCGCCCTCTTTGAAGGATTTCCCCCATTGGTGCGAGTAATGAACTGGATGCCCGCGCCAATGCAAAAAGGGGTGTTTTTAGGGTTTTTCACAAGAAATTTTCTTCAGGGCAATGAAAGCTCATGTTCAGAGGAATGTCATGAAAGTGATTTCAAGTCATGTCATTGCTCACAAGTCACAGAATGAGCCCTCCAATTCTGTGAGATGGGGAATTGCAGGGACAGTGACAAATTGCTGTGTAACAAAGAGATATCCTCTCCGAGCTATAACAAGGTACTATTATTTGTTTATGATTTGGTTTATCTGACATAATATACCTTGCAGGAAGAAGATATCTAAGATGAATAACAAGATGGTAGACTACAAAGGTTGTCCCTATGAATTAGATGAGTAGCGTGGTGTTGGGAACTCTTCTGACTTAGCAGACACATTGAGGAGTTTGAAGGAGGAAATAATAATTTTCAAAGCAAATAATGACAAAATCATGCAGGCATAGGAGGATATGACTACTTGGGCTTGTGGAAGTAGACCCCATAGTGGGCATAGTTTATATAGAGGTGACACGAGAAGGGATGTCAGGTTCTTGGATACTCCGGAAAGGAGGGGTGATGGACACATGTACTGTTCTCATTATGGTTCTGATAGGTATCATGGTCATCATTGTTATCATCCCTACAGGAGGAGTGATAGGGGATATTTTTTTGGATGAGTTCAAGAAATAAAATCCACCTACATTCAATGGGAAATGAAGAAAACATAGGATGCAGAAGCATGGTTAATTGGAATGAAGAAGTGCGTGCAGAGTCTTGGTTAGTGCTGTTGGATAGATGTACAAAGAAGCTATTTCATCATTGGGTAAGAGCTTATGCATTTGATTTGAATGGTATGTCTACATTAGCACATTTGAATGTATTTTCATTGGGTTCGTATAACATGCTTTTAGGTATGGACTAGTTGTATCTCCATATGACCAAAGTGGACTACTATGACAAAGCTATTGAGTTCTTGGATGATAATGGAGAACATATATTCTTGTAAGGTAAGATGAAGGAAACATCAATTATAATGGTGACAACTATGCAGACGAAGTGTAGTTGTAGGAACAAGTGTGTGCTATTTGCAGTAGATATTTCTAGTGACAAAGATAAGGAAGCTGAGGATGCAGATATCTTGAGCAAGTACCCAGTTTTACAACAGTTTCAAGATGCATTTCTTGCAGATATTTAAGAGTTTTCACCTCACAAGAAAGTGTATTTTTCTATTGATTTGGTACCAAGGGAAAAACCAACATAAAAAAAACCATACAAGATGAGCACTCCATAGTTGGTAGAGCTAAAGTTGCAGTTGAAGGAAATGTTGGACAAGTAATACGTTAGGGAAAGTGTATCACCATGGGGCACACCAATATTGTTTGTGAAGAAGAAGGATGGTACTCTTATATTGTGCATTCATTACATGCAATTGAACAAGGTGACCATTAGGAATAAGTATCCATTGTCGAGGATTGATGATTTGTTCGATCAATTGAAGGGAATAACAATGTTATCGAAGATTGATCTAAGATTAGGATATAATTTGAGAGTAGACTATTGAATATTAACATTTCTCCTAAGGGTTGAAGAATGAGGGTTCATAGATAAACTTGTATTCCATGGTTTCAAACCCTTCTTGTCTCCTTCAAATGGGTTTCTTGAGCCCTTCAAAAAGACTTCCTTTTGCTAACTAGATGGAATTTTTCTTTCACACATGTATGGAAACGTACTTTGCAAATCATATTGAAATAGATTCATAATATTATATTATTGGTATTGACTACACCTTATTTGGAGACATAATTTTTATTGTAGGGATTGGTACCTTTCTATTGGATGTGGTTGGTGATGTGAAGACTACTCACCTTCTAGTCAATATTCATACTAACTCTAACAAGCCTATGGATGCTTGTTTATAAAGGGATACTCCTCTCATCTTAGCTCATTGGATTATTTGTTTGTTCATGCTAATTATTTTTTCTCAAATTTCCTTCTCCAAGGGGTTTAGACTATTTACTTCATTTATTGAGACTAAGAAAAGGTGGTTTCAAGTCAAAAGTGTAATAAAAAGTTGGGATTACCTCTAGGATTTTAAAATTCATAGGGTGGTTGGTTTGGATTGCATCCACTTTTCTCAGGCTATATCATGTCCTTCCTCTAGCTCAAACAATTCGAACACATTAGTAAGTGTTTCTTCCTCTTCTTTATTTGTGATGATATCTCTCCCCATATGCAAATCAATGCCTTGCAAACCAAAGCTTCTTAGTGATGGAATAGCGCAGTTTGATATGACCATTTCTTCCTATTTCAGTTTGGAGGAGGTTCTTGATCCCACCATTTATTCCTATCTAAGTCTTTTAACCCAGGTTGAAGGAGCTAAGGAGGTTGAGTTGCAGACAAAGCCAAGGAGGATGCATGGACTACAACTTGCTCGAGGTTCCCGATCTTGCCTATTCTTCTTATTGAAATTGAATAATTTTTATCAAAGTTGAAGGAGATGAGGGGGAGTTGAGCAGGTTGAGTCATAGGAATAGTCAAGGAGGATGCAGGGATTGTAGCTTACTTGATTTTCTTCATCTCGTCGATTCTGTCTAATTGAATTTGAATCCTTTTCATCCCAGTTGAAGGAGTGGAGAGGAGTTGAGTTGTATGTGTAGTCAAGGAGGATGTAGGGACTTAGGTTAAGGGGACATGATAATGACTGGGTTAACTAGGTTTTCCTTTTATTTCAATTCAGAAGAGGTTTTGGGTTATAATACTTTGATATATTACATATTTGCATGCCATCAATGGGTGTAAGGTTGGGGAATTTCCCATTCCAAAGTTTCCTCGAGTTCCATCGTGCCATTGTATGAAAATGGTATACAGGATGAATATCGAGCCCAAATTTAGGAGTGTCGAGGTCATCAGTCATATAAAAAACCCCCATTTTAAAAATTCCACATTTGTGGATTCAATCACTTGCTAGGAAACATAATGAGAGGTGTTCGCTTATAAATTCCCCTTTCGAAGGCCCTTGCAATATTCTATTTTTTAGGTGCACTCATGTGGTATTATTGGAAAGAGAAATGAACAGAGCTTTCACTCAAAGAGTTCAACATGAGACAACTCTCCTATCTTCCCTTATTAATTGAGCTAGTAAGAGTTGGGATTAAACATATATTACTTACTCTCAAATTGCAGGACCTTGTTCAAATTAAAGATATTAAAAACCTCTGGGATTTGGATGAGATCATTACTCATGTCTTTTTCTCCAAAATATGAATGGGGACATCATCTAGAAAGACCAAAACCTACCATGAGTAGCATTAGGGTGCACCCTTTATAAAGTGAGAGGTTTTATCATTTAGAGGTTTTTTGAGAAAAATATTGATGGGTCCTTGTAATGCTATAGACAGATCTGTTGGTGAATACCAAGCTTTAAACAATGATGAAATGGCTCGTATCAAAGGAGAATGGACATTTTGGCTCACACCTCTATAATATATTTTGCAGATAACTTGCTTGCCCCAATACCAATGGCACGAGACTCATTCATTAGTTGGGAACTTTCCTTACAAATAGATAAGGGAACAACTACTGATATCACTGTCATGTGCCATCATTTACCATTACCCATGGGATAGCAAGACTCAGAGGTATGGTGGGAAGTGATTTTTGGGCTTATATATTGCAATTAATTGGAAATAGACCTTTGTTCTTACATTGTTTTCTCATTTCCATATTTTTTTTGGGTTTCCTCTTGCTACAGAGTGTAGGGATGTGTGTACATAGCATAAAATCTTGTGAATTCCTCTTTGGTTCATATTTCAAGGGCCTGGTTTTTATCGATGAGTAAATTTCCTGCATTTACAATTGATTGAAGTAATAAATACAAGCCAATGTAAAAATTTGATATGCACCGAGAGCTTTCTAGGGTTGAGCAGTTTAGGGATAAAATGATATTTTGTTGGTGTATATTTTTTAGATTTCATTTTTCCCTCATCCTTTCTCATTTATCTTTTCAACCAATTTTATCTAACTAGATCTCTCATGAAAACCTTTTTTTCTAGAACTTCTACTATTTTGGGAACAAAATATTTCCTTAGGTGTGTGCCATTAACATTTTGGGTTTCATATTGAAATTGAAGCATTTTTATCCCAGTTGAAGGAGATGAGGGGGAGCTGAGCGGGTTGAGTCATAGGAATAGTTAAGGAGGATGTAGGGACTGTAGCTTACTCGAGTTTCTTCATCCCATCGACTCTGTCTATTGAATTTGAATCCTTTTCATCCTGGTTGAAGGAGTGGAGAGGCGTTGAGTTGTATGTGCATTCAAGGAGGATGTAGTGACTTAGGTTAAGGGGACATGATAATGACTGGGTTAACTGGGTTTTCCTTTTATTTCAATTTAGAAGAGGTTTGGGGTTATAATACTTTGATCTATGACATATTTTCATGTCGTCAATGGGTTTATGGTTGTGGAATTTCCCATTCCAAATTTTCCTCGAGTTCCATCATGCCATTGCATGAACATGGTATACAAGATGAATATCGAGCCCAAATTGAGGAGTGTCGAGCTCATCGGTCATATAAAAAACCCTCATTTTAAAAATTCCTCTTTTGTGAATTCAATCACTTGCTAGGAAACACAATGATAGGTGTTGGCTTATAAATTCCCCTTTCGAAGGCCCTTGCAATATTCTATTTTTTAGGTGCACTCATGTGGTGGCAAGAGAAATGAACAGAGCTTTCACTCAAAGAGTTGGACAGGAGACAAATCTCCTATCTGCCCTTATTATTTGAGATAGTAAGAGTTGGGATTAAACATATATTACTGAATCTCAAATTGTAGGACCTTGTTCAAATTAAAGATAATAAAAACCTCTGGGATTTGGATGAGATAATTACTCATGTCTAGTTCTCCAAAATATGAATGGGGACATCATTTGGAAAGACGAAAACCTACCATGAGTAGCATTAGGGTGCACGCTTTAGAAAGTCAGAGGTTTTATCATTTAGAGGTTTTTGAGAAAAATAGTGATGGGTCCTTGTAATGCTCTAGACGGATCAGAGGAGAATGGACATTTTGGCTCACACCTCCATAATATATTTGGCAGATAACTTGCTTGCCCCAATACTAATGGCAGAAGACTCATTCATTACTTAGGAACTTTTATTACAAATAGATAAGGGAACAACTACCGATATCATGGTCATCCGCCATCATTTACCATCACCCATGGGATAGCAAGACTCAGAGGTATGGTGGGAAGTGATTTTTGGGCTTATATATTGCAATTAATTGGATGTAAACCTTTGTTCTTAACTTTATTTCTCATTTCCATAATTCTTTTGGGTTTCCTCTTGCTACAAAGTGCAGGTTGGGTGTACATAGGATGCGCCTTCCTCTTTGGTTCAGATTTCAAACGCCCGGTTTTTATTGATGAGTACATTTCCTGCATGTACAATTGATTGAAGTAATAAATACAAGCCAATGTAAAAATTTGATATGCACTGAGAGCTTGCTAGGGTTGAGCAGTTTAGGGATAAAATGATATTGTGTTGGTGTATATTTTTTAGATTTCATTTTTTCCCTCATCCTTTCTCATCTATCTTTTCAACCAATTTTATATGACTGGATCTCTCATGAAAACCTTTTTTTCTAGAACTTCTACTAGTTTTGGAACAAATTTTTTCCTTGGGTGTGTGCCAATTTGACAAGTATTATAAAAGATTTCATCTATCAATATTTAATGAACATCGTGCATAAGCCTTAAATATACTCCAAAAATTTTAGGCCCTTGTTTTATTAGCTTAGCTAGTTTTGGAATGGTTTTCCTTTAAAGTTTATTTCCTCTTAGGTTATGATCCAAGAAAAATTGGTGGTATTTTTCTCTTTTTTGAATGGAGGACTTACCATTCAATATGTAGGTGGTTTTTTGTTGTAGATGCACAACATGTATTTCCTTTTCTCCTTCAATATATTTAAGCTCAAACGTCATATTTGCAATGTTCATTACAAACCTCTAATTTATTACAAAGCACATTTCACTTGTTTATATATCATTGAGCTTCTAGTCAATTAAAATTTCAAATATGGAACAAATTCTTCAGCATTTTTTTTTAAATACCCCATGGGAGAAACTCTTGTTATATTGTTGTTTTGAATGACGCAGTTTGATCCGTCCATTATTTGCTATTTTTGTTCGTAAGAGGTTCTTGATCCCACCATTTCTTCCTATTTAAGTCTTTTTATCCAGGTTGAAGGAGCTAAGAGGGTTGAGTTACAGATGAAGAAAAGGAGGATGCATGAAATACAACTTGCTCGAGGTTCCTGATCCTCCCTATTCTTCCTATTTAAATTGAAGCCTTGTTATCTGATTTTAAGGATATGAGAGGGAGATGAGCGGGTTGAGTCACAAGAATAGTCAAGGAGGATGCAGGGATTGAAACCTACTCGAGTTTCTTCATCCTGTTGATTCTTCCTATTGAAATTTAATCCTTTTCATCTCGGTTGAAGGAGTAGAGAGGGGTTGAGTTGTATGTGCAATCAAGGAGGATGCAAGGATTGAGGTTAAGGAGGATGATAATGATTGGGTTAGTTGGGTAATGATGCAATTCAACCTAGCGATATAGGCAAGGTTTATTTTCTTCATGAAGTCGAATTAGATCTACTTTCATCCACACATGTAAATTATTACAATGAGAAAGGGAAATATTGAGAGGTGATATAGTCACAAGGGATTATTATTGGCAGATTTCATGTTTCAACCATTCAAACAGTGAACAATCTTGGAGAAGGTTTGCTCAATGAGGATAATTCTAGGAAATTTTTGTATTTCATCCATACAAACGACAATCAATAGCTATATATGGTTACAAAAGGAAAACAACAAGTTGTTACAAAGGGGGCACCATATTGAACTATTTCTAGTATGTTGGAACTTCATAATAAGAAAAAAATAGATATCATGGAGAAGCAGTGCCACGGTGTTGTGTTGACTTGTTGCTGATACATTTAATGCATTATCATGAGTATTACGTGCTAAAAAAACACATATTTTAGAAGACATGCACCTCACTAAATATACTTTCAACATATTTGTCAATTAAAGGAAAAACATTAGCTACGAAGTGTTTTGAGCAGGTGTGTACTTTGACCAAACCTAGTTTTGAAAGAGAGCAAATTCACTAGAGAGGAATTGTGACATCCAAAATGATCTAGCACACAAGCCTTTAACCCACAATTTGATCCTCTTATCTTCCCTCGACTACATTATCTCTCCTCCTATCCTGTTTTATAAAGGAGAGGTGCAAGTCCTCATTCTAGAGGGTGAATTTACTTACAAAGGTGTCAAGAGCTTCTCATCACTACCCTCATCCATTTTAGACTTGAGAGCACTTCCAATACCACATGTAAGAGCTTGATAGGGTAGCCCATGGTACAGTGTCTTTATGATTTACTTTCTAACACTTCATTCAAATATCAAATGGATTCTAATATGCTTCTTTTATAGCTCTTTGAGTTCATGTGGTTGTTTTGTATATGTTATCATGCTACAAGGATTGTGTTTTCATTAAAGTGCACTTATTTAAATTTTACTTTCATATAAGGTGCAATTCTTTGCTTCTGTTCCATCTAATCACTACACGTATTTTAATTAAAAAACTCATCATATCCCTCTATAATCTAATTTGTACTTTAATCTCTATCCTCTTTAAAGCACTAAAAAAAAACATTTTATGTTGGATTATTTTAAACTTACACCTAAATTATGCACAAATATCTTAAAAAATAGTCCTCATGAATAAAAAAAATAGTAATCCTCTATTTATAAAAACAATAAATGATTAAACAACCACAACAATTATATCACTAATCCACATAACAATTATATAACTCTTAAACATTTTTTTTAAGGTCGACTAATATTTTGTTTTAAAATCCTAAATTATTGTTTTAGTTTAAAAATTAAAACTATTTTAATTGTAGTAAGTTTGAAATTAAGAAAATTCGTTCAAGGAGAAAAAAATGACGAAAAAGAAGAGGGGAATTAGACACGATGAAGGTTGGAGACAGGTAATTGTTACAAGCAGGTCAAAAGAGGAGCTCGAGGTTGACTGGTCGACTCTTCCGAAGAAGCATTGTTACATTGTTTTCCCTCTTGAATCCAGGGACAAGGCCAACTGCGCCTACAGTGACAGGGCCAAACTCGCCTCCTTTTGCAGCCTGCAGTGACAGGGCCAACCTTGCCTCCTTTTGCAGGGGTTTTGATAGGGATAGCCTTGCCTCCATTTGCAGGGATTTTTAGGCTCTTTGTCATGCCTCTAGACTTTACCACTATGTCTAACAGATTATGGAGCGTAAGATTCTAAGAAGGTAGTCCCAAGAACATATTAGAGCTTAGCCCCTTTGATTGGACAATTTTCGAGGAGACGGTGCTAGGAAATGCATCGACTCTTAGGTTTTTGTTTGTGGTAGGTTCTCAGAACATCAAGTGGACAATGAACTCACAGCTCTGGGTCAATCTTCGATATTGGTTGCGGTGGATGTATCGCGCAGGGATATAGACCTAGATGCAGCTTTCAGGTCTCTGATTTTGGAGATCTTAAAGGTTCCGTGTGCATTGAGTTATGGAGAGAAGCCAGTTCACTTGCAATGTTTGTGGTGATTGATGCTGAGATTTTAATTGGTGATCCTGCTAGGGTAGAAGTTGCAATGCATGAAGGCAGTATTGGGTTTTTTTGGATCTTGCAAAGTCGTCCTGAGAGGGGTATAGCCAGAAGAAGCAAAGGTACACTACACTTTGCATCACTTTCTCAATCTTACTTGTTCATAAGTGATCCCATGAAACCAACATTCCCAATTTATAGGTCATTCGGTCTATTTTACCTTGATTCTGCAGAACTTTCTTAATTTAATTTTCCATGGACGATTTTGTGAAATTAATCATCGCTATTAGCTGCACTTGTTAGTTGTGTGCAGGTGGAGAGTCAGTTTTCTTAAGTGCTTCTCCAATTACATATTGAAAGGCTCAATCAAGTTGTCCAAAAGTGAATTTTATATGTTATTTTGCGGGCCTCTGCTTAATTTTATTTATTTATGTGTGATTTTATCTAATCTTTTTGAATGTAGAACATCGGGTCTGTAATTGGAAGATCCTATGGACTTTTTCTATTTCTATTGGAAGATCTTGTATGGTTGGTAATTGATCTGTGTTTAGTTTCTGGCAATTATAATCGGAGGTAGTTCCACATGAAAATTTTGGGATTATAAGTATTGTTGTTAGATTTGGCGTTATCTAATTTTTTTGTTCTGTTCACTTCAAATGTTGAAATCTAGAAGAATATTATTAACATGCCCTGTCACATAGAGCATTATGACGAATTTGGAAGTAAAAACAACTGTCTTAAATCACCCGGCAAGCTTGTTTCACCAGGATTTCTTTCCAAGGTCCATCTCTCCCATAGAAACCATCATATATTTTGGGGATTGTATATTTGTTATGTGGGCCTTAGTTAGTGAAGGAGTTTTACCATGATTTAACTTCAAGGCACATTTCTTGAACAGAACCCATCCTATATGTTGGGTAGTGGATGTTCGTTTTATGGGCCTTAATCCCCAGAGGAAATTGGCTTTCTATGGATCTTTCCATATGCTATCGACCTCTCAAAAGTCAGTGAAGGAGTTTTACCATGATTTATTTTTAGGGCACATCTCTCCCACAAAACCCATCCTATATGAAGGGTAGTGGTTGTTCCTTTTATGGGCCTCAATCACTAGAGGAAATTGGATTTCTATGTATGTTTCCAAATGCCATCTACCTCTCAAAATACCATACATGGTTCAATATTATAGGTTGCAAATGGTTTCCAGTGGGCCTTTTTGTAATTGCCAAGATGACTCCATTTACCATGGATTTATTTCCTTTAATTGTGTGATCTAACACTATGTTGTGAGTGAAGATTTCAATCTATCTTCTATGCAATTCTGCAATAATTTTGATCAAAATTTGAACTTAGGTTTAAATCTGAACCCAAAATGCATGTAGTTTTAAGTCATACATATATAAGGGTGCAGACTCAACAACTCCTTTCTTTAAAATAGCAACCAGATTACACTCAAAATCTGAGTTTTCCTTGGAAAGAATTTGAGCCACAATATCACTTGCAGATACAAGTTCTGAAAGAATGTACACAGTTTGTTTTAGTATCTGCACATCAACGAAATTAGAGAGTATTATTTTTGGTATAACTAGAAGTGATTGAATGGTTGGCTCTCCCTCCTTTACAGGCTTTTCATACTCTTGCAATGGTCAAAACAACTGATTCACAATCCTGCAAATCCTTGGAAGTAGAAACCATTGAAACATATGGTACTAGTTCGCAAGGAGATTTTGACTGATTACACTGGTTAGGGAAGAAACTGGCATCACTCTACTTATAAATCCCCCATGACATTTTAATCTGGTACATTTTACTAATTATGTTTAGCTATTTCATATGTAGCACTTAATAACATTGTATTGTTCCAGGTAGAGGATATTTTATTGAACCAACCATCCAGGGATTCTGGTGGTTGCTGGAATCCTTGATTCTAGGCTGAGTGAACTCGTTAATGGAAATGGAAAGACAAGAACCTGTAAATGCAGAGTCAAACAAACCAATATATTTTCACCAAGGTTGCTAAAACTGTATTGCAAGCAGAAAGGAATATTTTGGTATGCCTTTGCAATCAACATTGAAAAGCATATATTTAATATTTCTACTTCATTTCTATGGGATGGAGATAATTTTTGAGTTTTAAAGCTCGAATATAGGGTGTTTTTTTAAGGCATTTTCGATTCTTGTAGGTTATTTTTTCCATCCATTCTTCACATTGATATTCTGGTAGAATATTGTGATTTGCAGTTCAAATTATTTCCTCAAAAAACACAAAATAATTGGATTTTCCTGCTTGAAACATTTTGTTAAACACTTTTTCTTTTTTTAATTATTTTTTAATGAATGTTTGTCTTATATGCTCTTAGTTCATGTTTTTTCGTAAAGTAGAAAACTTCATGCTCTTGCTACTGGGATTGCTCATTGACAGAAAAGTGCAACCGCCATTGACCTTCAACTATTTTTTGTTTCAGGTGCACTTCGTCATCCCTCCAAGATATGCTAAGTAAAGGGTCAAGAAGAGGTCTTGTGGATTAAATATACTTGAATCTTCAGACAAGGACTTGTATATTATTTATTTCTCCTCTCTTTTTGTGATGCGTACATTATTTTGGTTTGGGGTTAAATAACTTCTAGGAGAACTTGGAAATAGCTGTGACAAATTTTCTGCTCTTTATAAGAGGATCAGAAAATGAACAACATTTTGGTCCCACTAACTAATATATTTCCATTTCAGAAGAACTCTATTATTGGATGAGGCATTTTCTTGTATATGATGCCACACTACCATAAGTGGAGTCAAATATATGGTTCTCTCTATCATTCATTATCATTCATTCTCTTTTCTTTCTTAATTTTTTTTAAAGAGATCCTTGAATAACACTTGAAGAATCTTATTGGGCATTTAAAGCAGGAAAAAGGAAAGGACTTTTCAAATATCATGATTCAATTCAAATTTCAAATGTCTGAAAGGCATGACTCAAACAATATACATCTCTCACTCCCTCATTATCTAAAAATCCTTTGGGAAATTGGGTCCGTCAACTTATATGTCTTGTGCCCGTCCAAATAACTCGTGCTGAAAACAATGGATTACAACCCCTACTTGATGGGCTTCAAATACCTCTACACCTCACTTATGAATATAGCACATCACTAGCCACTTTTTTGCATTTCGGCTTGTATGATGTTGTCCTGAGTCAATGCGATGGTAAAATCAAGGTTATCTCATCAATGGGAAAAAAAAGTAGTGGAAAATCATTCTTATTAAACCATTTATCTGGCTCTCTTTTCGATGTGGCTGGGGAAAGATGCACTGATGGAGAGTGGATGACAGTTCAATGGATTCAGAGTGCCTTTATCTATTGATGGAATTTGAGGGATTAGGGAGTTTTGAAATAATAGAGCAAGAAGATATGTTACTCTCAGTCGTAAATGCTGCCTGGAGTAATTTAACAATATTCAACAAGAAGGTTTGTTCTTTATTCGTTTGCTTTTACTGGTTTACCAATTTATTTCTCATATTAAATAGTGGCCTTAGCTTTCATCTTTATTTTACTGTAGCTACTTAAGGATTAATTACCAATCGTGATACTTTGGTTCTTATTCAGGATTTTCATCTCGAGAAGGAGACGTGACTTATCTTTCAGCATTTCCAAAGTGGGGTAATTTTGGTGAAGGAATATGAAAAAATATTCAAAGGAGTGTTCTACATAGCTATCAAGGATGTTGATGTCTCTAACGTAGAGGAATTAAAAGATTAATTCCATCAAAAAGTTCTCCAAATTTGTCAAACATCTCCTGAAAAATTTCTTACCAAGATGTATGGAGGAGTGGTTGTACTTTCTACAATGGCTCCTTTTACTCGAAGTGAATATCATCAACAATGCCTATCTAATATTGCTTTGACCATAATAGAGTTGAGACATAGTTATGAGACTCGTCGTACCTTCTTGAGAGATTTGAAGCTTGCTATTTCCGAGATAGCAGTGACATATTGGACCTCTATAGATTTGAAACGTGTTGCTATGAAGGTGAATATCCTTCATGGGAACTTGGTTTCTGCAGTTAAGGTAGGATGCATTTCTATGGTAGGAGCCAAAAAGGCACTTATGAATTTTGACTCTCAGGAAGAGGTAAGTGATGCGCCAATAGTACTTGGGGACCTCTTCTTTGATTTGCAAGATACTGACCTGGAGCTTGCGCCTCTAGACGAATCTACATCAAATTATCAGATTTTAATTCATCTCAGATCAGTACTAGAAAATGACTTGGATAGAAGAGATAAAAGTGGTGACAGGACTTCATAGAGGCATTGTCTGATAAATGGTGTGATCGAGTTCAAAGGTGGCTTTGCTGCAACACCGCAAAATTTTCTGGGAATGATGATATGCAAAAGTTACAACTGGAGGCAGTTTTGGCTCTTGCAGAATTGAAACAGGGACTCTCTGTATGTGGTTGCAAGTGTTTTGACTGCTTTTGGTGACGTGTTTTAGATAAAGGTCATTCCTTTGATCACTCTTGTATGGGTAACCATGTTTGCGTGAGAAGTGCATGTATTGTTCTCTCGAATACACCAAGACTAGGAAAATGAAGAGGAGCAATGTAAGAATTTGACAGATCATGAGGGGAATCATGATTGCTAAATGAAAAATCATACATGTGGGGAGATATGTTCTTTCTTTGACAAATCATCCAATTGCAGCAAATATTTCTCCTTGAAGGTTGGACATGTAGGTCTTCATGAGTGCACATGTGCAATATGAAATGTTCCTTGTATGCATTGGAAGTACAATGTAAATTATAGTTGTCATCATTGATTGGAAAAACTGGTATGTTTGACTAAATACTCCTTCATTTTTCACTTTCATTGCATTTCTAGGTCCTAATTGCGCCTATAAACACGAAACGACTTAGTTTATTTCCGTGAAAATTTCATTGACACACAAAAGTATTGGGCAAATAGAGTGAAGTAGCCCTGTAATGGTATGGTATTGTGTGAGGTTTTGAAGATGGATTTTTGTTAATAGAAGCAGTGTTGAATTATTCATTGTCATTTTAGTTGTTTTGTTTGAGAGCATAATTGTCAAACTTCTTAGAGACTTGATATGGATACCTTATGCATTCCAGAAGGCCTATACAGCCTAAGGCATAACAGGCCTACCTTACCAGATAATCACTAGGAGTGAGTACATACAACTTATTAAGAAGGCTCTTGCACAGCCCATGCAGAATATTTCTCATGACATTGTTCCTAAAGTCACGCCACACTACCATAAGTGGAGTTAGATATATGGTTCTCTCTATCATTCATTATCGTTCATTCTCTTTTCTTTCTTAACTTTTCTAAAGAGATCCTTGAATAACCATTCCATTATTCATGTTCATATGGACTTCCTAAATCTTTTAGAGTTCTTGGTTTCAAAGGGACAAATGGACTGCCATAACTCCTCACATAATTGTTTAAAGGGTGCTAGCTCAATGGAAAAGCACGAAGGAGGTTGGTGGTTCGATTCCACTATACCCTAACATGAATTATTCAATGATATTGTAGATTTTTTTAATTAAATATTTTTATATTGATTTATTTTAATTCCAACTATTGTTTTTGGAGGGACAAATGAAATTGTCTCATAAGAGACAATAAATGACACTGTCTCTAGAGACAAAAATGAAATTGTCTCTCGAGAGATAAAAATGCTTGTGTTATATATTCTTTATAGAGACAATATTTTAAGGCAATTTAGTTTTAAGACGATTTAATTTGAGACACCCACTTATAAACAATATTTAAGACAATACACAAGTTTTCTTTTGTGTCAAATAAAAACAATTTACCCAAAAATTATCTTAAATTGTCTTAAAATACCCGTGGTATATAGTCAAAGGCATAAATTTGTGACATGCTCATTTTCGGTAGGTAAAGAATTAGTGCAGTAATTCATAAGCACTAAGAATCTAGTTGCTGTTTCTATATATAATCGTCGGCCCTCCGAGGAGATCGGCGCTCTGTCGAATTGTTCCTGTCAAAGTAGATCATCAAAGTGTCGTGTTAGTCATTACGAATTACAAAGGAAAATCTGAGATGGGCAGATCTCCTTGATGCTCAAAACAAGGGCTCAACCCCTGCGCCTGGACCCAAAAGGAGGACATAATTCTCTCCAAATAAATTCGAATTCGTGGCGATGGAAATGGACATATCTCCCCGAAAAAGCAGGTAAATCTCAATAATTTTTTATGCTGGTGGCTTAATGCAGATTTAAATATGTATGGGTAAGCGGAATTAAGCTTGCAGAATTTAGTTTTGCAGGTCTTAAGAGGTGTGGAAAGAGCTGCAGATTACGTTGGATATTAAACGCGGAAACATTTCTCCCGATGCATCGCCTTCTTGGCAATCGGTATGTATAGAATTACTGAACTCATTTCATTCACGTGTTACAATTCATTGATATTTAGAATTATTGACATGGTTGGAAGGTTAGTGTAAAATGTAATGTAAGTCATATATTTTTTTCAGGCAGAAAAAAAACTCTTATATATATCCACAGCACAATTCATGATTTCCCATGTCAGACACTCCAATTTCAGAATTATTGTTACATTAAGAGTGAATTATATGCTATATGTATGCGTGCAGGTGATCACTAATTGCAGGACGACTGCCTGGACGAACAGACAACGAAATCAAGAAATACTGGAACTCTCACCTTTGCAAGAAGCTGCTTCCAATGAACGACACCCAACCGAAATCGAGTAAACATAATCTCAACAGGAGGTCGGATAATCCTGCTTCGATACAAAAGCAACAACGGCGGTTAGACAGTCCGAATTTGAAAAACCGAACAGCTGCAAGGCTTATAGATGCAGTGAAATTCATAGTACAGACCGTGCGCTCAAACTGTGTAATATTAAAGAAACAAAGAATTCCTCCCAGTCTTATGTCAACCTAGTTGTGAACAATGATTGGAAGCGCATGAGCTCCGATGTGGCAGATGTTAATCTGGTCGAAATAGAAGGTACAAATTTACCGCACCAGAAATTACCCTATTCCGATCTTTTTGAAGGACTTGCATCTACGTTAGAAGGGAGTGTATTTGATTTGGCCGAAATATGTTCTTCTCAATCCGACTTTTTAACTGAATTGGGAGTAGACGACTTCTACAGTGGACCTGGCACAGAGACGAATGATATTGAATATGTATGTTTTTGAACAAACCAATATGCAGCACGTTAATAGTCTTACGTTCGCCGGTGAGCAAGGAATATAAAGATTCTAGAGATTTCAGTCACTTACGCTTATGATTATATTATGAATTAGCATTTCCAGAAATTAATTTCCGTTTTGTCAATCTTTTCAAGGAATTTTAAATACCCAAGAGGACATTTGATTCACTTACACGTATGATTATGATATGAATTAGCATTTCCAGAAATTAATTTCGGTTTTGTCAATCATTTCTAGGAATTTTAAATACCCAAGAGGACATACACTGATATTTCAAATTGAGGTCACATAATGAGTGAGTGAAAATCAAACGACAGAACAAGGCTGTTATCGCGGACCATTTAACGTTGCAGGCCCACCACTAAATTGTAAAGTAAAGGTCGTACATTCATGCAATAACAAAAAGGTTATTTTGCGTTTATTTATGGTTTGGTAAATAAAAAATTTAGTGTAATATATTTTTTCGTTTTATGGTCGTACATTCATGCAATAACAAAAACGTTATTTTGCGTTTATTTATGGTTTGGTTGATAAAAATTTCAGTGATATATTGTTTTGTTTTATGGTCATTTCCTTTTTGTTTTATGGTCGTACATTCATGCAATAACAAAAAGGTTATTTTGCGTTTATTTATGGTTTGGTGATAAAAAATTTAGTGATATATTTTTTTGCCGTAGTCTAACTAGCCAGAGGAATCGCCGTGAAAATCATGAAAATTCCGATAAGATTTTCAGAAAATCCGGCAGGAATTTTTCTAAATCCATGTTATAACTATCAAAGTTTAATATTTTGGGTGTCCTACAGGTTTTTGATGGTGCTGAATCCAATTCCAATGTCAAAATCAGGATTCAAACACTGTTTCTACAAGATTTTTAAAATTTTTTTGGCCCGGATTCCAGCCAATTTTGACTGTCTGGGCAATTCCTCCGGCTCGTTAGACGACTCCTATTTTTTTGTTTTATGGTCATTTATGTTTATGCAGAGTGGTTATGAGAAATAATTGTTATTTTTAGTATTTAATATTTTTTAACACGATGTGTTTAGTTGTAATAACTTATTGATGTTTTTTTTTTAATTTTAACTAGCAATTGCACCATCATTAAATGTTGCAAAGGAAACGCCGTAAGATTCTTAGAGAGATCCTATAGTTGCTAAGAAAGATATCTATAGTACTTTAGTAATCTGGAATGAATAGAAATATGTTGTAGATGCTAAGAAAGATATCTATAGTACTTTAGTAATCTGGGAATGAATAGAAATATGTTGTAGATATGGTCAATATTAGTAATGTAAAATGAATAGAAATGTGTCGTTAAGTACATAACGAGTGTCAAATAAATCGATGTATGAAAAATAATTTTAAAAAATCTAATAATTAAACGTTGATTGTGCCAATGACATTATATCGGTAAATTTCAAATACTAATGAAAAAAAAACCATTTACCAAATCTTATTTACATATTAAACCATGATTCCGAAATCTTATTAACATAATAAACAATGTATAAATCAAATCAGCTATGTCAAAACTAGGATACCAAAAGTGAAAACATTGATAATATGCACTTAACCAAAATTAGTCTTTTACACACAACCATAGATATAATCATAAGCACACAATAACCAGGTGACCCAAACTATGTCTATAGAATATAAGCCTATACATAAAGAATATCATATCACCGCATAAAAATCATCCTCTCTTAAGTGTCACAAAACTAATCTTGCTAAGGTGAAACACTACAAAGAAATTTTATCAAACTATTGCATATTTCCATAAGTTTAATATTTGTGTGAAGAAAGAAATAAGAGGCGAAAAACTTTTACAAGTCTTATTTACGTGTTAATTTTTGAAAGGAGACACTCTACACTTAATTAAAGAGCCTTGTATTTCCGATAGTAATCGAGGATCGGTGCTACACTTGATATAAGTCAACGAAGTCTCGGACTTATATTAAACCATAATATAAGTCTTTGTACCTCCCTACACCATAATATAAATTACATGGGGAACGAATCACGAGTGAACAACATATGTGAAACCTAGATTTAAGAGTCAAGAAAGGAAGAGATAACGAGACTCGCCCATATCAAGAAAGGAAGAGATAACAAAGCGCCCATATCACGCCCATAAAGCGCCCCAAAATATATTTACCCGTAACGAAAACTTGGCCATATCCTTTGAATAATCCACGATCATACAATCGACTGAACATACACGGGCAAGTTAAGAAAGCAACTAAAAATGGAAACTCTTAAGACTCGTTTAAAAACAAAGTATAGTTTACCCTTAGTTGGAGAGGAACTAGTTTGACCCTCCAAACTTTTCACGAGTATTCTTTTTATTCGGAACTCGAGGCGGTGATTCAAATCCAGGACATGTTGCATTTGAATGGTCTCCTTTTTCGTTTCCTCTTCGTTGACGTGCGTGAGTATTCGAAACCAATAAAACACATTTTTTGCTTCTACCTTTCCGTGTTCCTTCAGTATATTGGTAATCTCATTTATGCGAGAGAGACTAAAGTTCCAATGGCCTTATTTGAAGAGGTCTTCCAAAAATCTCTTCTCGTGCTTTCGTGGGCTTCCAAAGGGACCATGTAATCTCTCCCTTTCTTTCCATGGGACCTACCGATTCCGGAGAGTTCGTGTTTCGGTAACACGATTTATATTGTTGCGATGATGAAACTTGAGATTGATGTTCTCTCTGTCTATCACGCAATTCCCGTAAGTTGAAGTGAGTAACTCGAAACCCTTCTTCACGGAAAACGAATACCCGAAGACAATATATCCGTTGAATGCGAAAAAAGAATGAATCGATTAGTTTTGCTTAAATAGTGTGAAAATGTATGTTGCACGTATCGGAAAGGCGATGAAGGAATTGGTGCTACCTCCAAGAATTTCTGGAGACTCATGTACTTCATGGGCAAAGAATTTCTCGACACTCGAGAGACGGAAGCTGAATTTGGGCATAATCGATTGTTGTTGCACGTCAACGGTGACGGGGGACTACGGTTGTGGGTTCGAAACCACCGGGTTAGAATGTCTCGCTTTCTTGCGGCACAGCACTCAATCGTCCAACTGAAAAAACACAAGCCATGATCAATTCTTTAAATTCCCATTAAGTTTTTCTTGAAATATATTTAAATTCCCATTAAGTTTTTCTTGAATTATATTTAAATTCCCATTAAGTTTTTCTTGAATTATATAGAGATTGGTTCTTCAGGGAATTGGTATTCGTGCATGATCCAGTTAATCTTGAAGCCCTTCGGCGGTCTTCCTTCGAAAAAAACTTACGCCCACTTTCTTTGACGACATGGTTTCCGACATGACAAAAATGGGCTTTTCTGTTCCCGTGGCTTTCCGATGAGCCGGAGCCGGCGGATCTGTTTGGTCGCGACTCGTTGGGATATTTCCATTCCCTCGGGCTGAAGAAATACCACTCTTTCTCTCAAAACAAACCTTCGCTGAAATCCGATCAACACATATACATACGGTGAGAAAGTATCTAACGAATGCAACAACATAATAAAATTAACGAGATACCCATTATACTCACGGGCAAATCCCGGGGGTCATGCTTGTACGGATCAATCTCGGCAATAATTGAAGCGAGGAGAGGAGAACAAGAGACCTTGTTCTTCGGGTAATGGATTATCAGCTCCTCGTCACGTCGGATGAAATCGGAAGCACGGAACCTAGTTGAGTAGTTCCATCGAATGTAAACACTCGATTCTTTGCCCCGAGTGCGGTCGTTACGGATCGACAGTTAAAAATACCGTTAACCGAACCGAATCAAGGAATCAGTTGAAAGTTCAATCGGTGGATCAAGGGTGGAAGACGTTTCAATCGTCTAACAACAGATCAAAGGGCTCCGATTATGACACTCGGACACCCAGGAGGGTTGATTTCAAATAAATACGCCTACGGCGTAAATATAGCAATTTTAATAAAACTGAAATATATATATTTTATATAAAATATAATATAATATGTTATAGAAGAGAAATTAAATCATAATATATTTTACAATTAATTTTAAACATATAGAAAGTAATAATTAATATAATGTAATATTAAATTTAAAAATTGAAATAAAAAATATGAACTTAGCATTATTTTAAAAATTTTAATTAAATTAGTTTTATTTAAAATCTAAATTTATTAATCATTAAAAGATCTAATTTTAGGAATTTGGCTTTTGTGATCCATAGAATATATATAAATATTTTCCGTGATAATTTATTATTGTATTTTTTTAAAATGCAATTTAACCAATAAAAAAATGACCTTTTTTCTCAACTTTTTTCTTCAATTTTGTCAAAAATTGTTAAATATTTTTTAAAATCATAAATTTAACTTATTTAATTTACACTAATTTTTTTTTCCTTCAAAACCTCAATCCACGTGTCCATTCAAAAAAAAACATTCTAAATTTTAAACTACAAAAACATGATCTTATTTACTAATTGGAGTGGACCTTTTTTAAATAACTTTATAATCTAATCAGAGATATAAATATATATAATAGTGTTGGGTAATTTTATTTTTACATAACTTTATAATCTGATAAGAGATATAAATATATATAATATTGTTTGGTAATTTTATTTTTTTTAACTAAAACACGATTTTTTTGGAGAATTGATAACTTCAAAAATACAATTATTTCATAAATGCAACAAACAACCCAAAACCATTGTCATACAACTATTTCATGAATGCCACAACAAGACATTCGACCACTACATCATGTTGACCCCATGGCTTTAGGAAATCCCTCATCCAGTCATGCTCGCCCCATGGCTCTAGGAAATCCCTCATCTGGTCATGTTGACCCCATGACCCCGTGGCTCTAGGGAATCCCTCATAGGAATGTAACATTTCAGGATGGTGAAAAAATCCTAGATTTCCACCAATGATCCCAACATCTGTGGGCTTAAAATATGAGGACATAGGGTTACAACTTACAAAAGAGGATGTCAGGTGAGCTTTAATCCACTTATAGATGCATGCTTCATGAACTCATTTAATATGGCCTCCCTCTATGCAATCACAAATTCAACCACTCTACCTAATTCCTCTTGGAAATTGAATCTTGCCAAACAATATTAGATCATTTAAAGTCTATATTAAATATTAATTTATTGAAAATTTTATTTCATTTAATTTGAAATTTTACAAATATATAATATATAAAGATTAAATTTTTTTTTATTTTAGTGTAATTATAATTATTGATTTTTTTATTAATATAATTATAAATATTTTAAAATTAAATTCATTCATGAAAATAATTTGGTTAAGGACCCTTTTATGAAATATTATATGACACAAATTCAAATCTTAATGATTGATCTAAGATTTTGTGATCCATAATGTAGACGAATGTCTTTCATATTATATGATTCAAGATTTAAGACTTTTGTGATCCATAATGTAGACGAATGTATTTTATATTATATGATTCAAGATTCAAATCTTAGTGATGATCTGAGACTTTTGTGATCCATAATGTAGATGAATGTCTTTTGGATTAATCACATCATTAAGATTTGGTCGAGGCTTCAAACCATGTAATGCGGTTCATCCTCGGGACAAGGTGGAGAAGGTAATCGATCCGAATGAATAAAAATTGTGGATGCATCCTGTTGAGAAGTAGCCATTGAGAACTAGTCGTTAAAAACTAGACAAAATTAAATTAGTTAGTTAATTCATTATGAGGGAAAATATTTAAAAAAAAAAAAAAATTAAATTTTTTTTATTAATAAATAAAAATTTATTTAATAATAAAAGAAAAATATTTAAAATGTTTTTAATATTTTTTCTCATAATTAATTAACTAATTTAATTTTGGCTAGTTCTCAATGGCTATTTCCAAGCAATGATGCATCCACACTATTTATTCATTAAGATTGATTAGTTCTCCACCTTAACCACATGAGACGGTTCTAAATGTCTACCATATTCTAAGATGTGATTAATCCTAAAGTCATTCATCTAAATCTTAATGAATCAACCTTTAAAAAAACAAACTAAATTCAAATAAAAATACAAAGCTAACATTTAGAACAAAACAATTATATATGGGGAAAAATATTGACCATTCATATATTACTATAATTTATTGGGTTAATGTTAATTATCGACAAGTTAGTATTTAATAGAAAAGGTATTATTATGTTAAAATGATTTCATTCATGTGGGTATTATTAATATTATTATCATAATTGTTTGGCCGTGAGGCGTTTCAATGAAGTTAAATCTTTATCATTCACATAATAATTATTGATAGTTAAATTAAAATTTTGAAAGCCTTGTTCTAAAATAAAGATGCCTCTTCATATAAATATGTACATAGTTTAAAATGAAATATTTTAATCAACATAACAATTGAAATAGTTGAACTCGAAATATTTTTGTCAACACCACAATTGAAATATATTACTTATGATCCATATTGTCTACATTAAAATGTTTTGTTTGTTATTGGTATATTTTTAAATACTCATACTCTTATATTGGAAGCTATAAAATGTATATCCATGTACTATAATCATTAGTATTTTTGAAAATGTTATATGTCAATAGTTTTTCTCTCTACTATATTATTTTTAAAATATATTTTGTTATTAATTTTTTTTTAAATGTCATATCTCAACTCCATATAAAAAATTTGAATAAATTATATATATTTCTAACATTTTAATGTGGAAATCATAAATAAATATTTCAATACCAATATTAAATAATTATTTATGTAAATTATGTAAATATTCTATAAAACAAATAAAAAATAAAAATAAAAAAACAAATCTTATGGTTAAAACATTTTATTCCAGTGTTTCTCAAAGAAAAATAGATATGCAATCCCTTCCATTCTGAACATAGAATTAAAATGTGTATATATAGTTAACCATCATAAATTTATGTTAATCTCATATAAATCTGAGATTTATACTTGTTACGTTGTATAGCATCCCTATTTGAAGACAACTTTCCTAAGTTGTCAGGTGTATCATTATGCACCATTGATTTTAATGTTAGACGATTGAAATAGTTTCAACCTTAGGATTAAATCGAGTTACGAGAGGAAAGAGATTTTAGAAAAAATACATAATCGACAATGAAAATTCTAAAAATGCCCCGCTTGGTTCTAGAAAGAAATAAGGTCTGCGACAGAAGGAAGAAGGAGCCCATCTCCTCCTTTTCCGAAGAAACAACAACAGTGCCCACGATGGAGGAGGGTGGACACAGTCCTCGCATTTCCCTCGTCCAAGAGAGTCCAAGGGACTCCACTCACTTCTTATCATCATGCGTCTACTGATCCCAATCACAATTCGACAACCTCTTGTCACACTCATATATATATATATATATATATATATATTTTAACTATACTTTACTAGAAATAATCCTAGATCCTACCCTAATTTACATGTTTATGTAAATTTAATCTTCTTGTTTTTCTTTAACCCATAACAGGGGATACATAAGGTAATTTGTTAATTACTTTACCAAAATTTCAACCCATAACAGGGTTATATATATATGCTATGTAATTATTAATTACTCTCCGAAGTTTATCATCGCACATAATAATACATGTTAAGGTTTTTTTTTTAAACATAGAACAGAATGGAACAAATGAAAACATTGCATGCGGTCACGATTACACTCTTAACAAACATAAAACCAACATATATAATTCTTCTACCAACGCATGAGCTGGCATGTTTAATTTCATTTAAAGCCAAGGTGCCTGTATTCAATGGGATGGTACATTTGATGGAACTTTTTCGGATCACGATTCAACTCATAAGGTTTGTTGTTAAAATCCTCTCCATAGATCTTAGCTAGATAAACGATGAGGAGTTTGGGTAGAAATTTTTCTTGGTTCCACCACCAACCCTAGTGCCTCCCGACACTTGACTCGAAGAAAGGCACTTCATTTCTCCTCTGTTCGCTTGTGAAATTCTAGAAATCTTGGCTCTGCAGTGAACCTTCCTACATTTCTTTTATGAATTTAACGAAGGAATAACTTCGTGGTGCTCAGCCTTACTACGAGGAGCTTCTCTGCAAGCGTTATTGTCATAGATACACCTATAGAGGTGAGTTGTTTTGGTTACGAATGGATTCTGTGTATAACAAAGGTAAATCCATCCGTCGTTGCTCTTCAGGATTTATGTTTTTTTTTAATCTTAGATTAAAGAATTATTCCCGATTCTCATTCTTCCACAGACTTATAAATTTACAAAGGTTTCTCTTCGTTATTGAATCTAGAAGCTTCAGAGGGTAATGCGCCCAAATGGTTGCTTCTAAACCTCCGAGGTAAACTACCAGTTAACCCCTTTTGTTATCATTAAAGAGTATTCTCTTTCGATGCATTATTGGTGCTATGTGTTTATTTTATTTATGCGACAGTCTCAGTTACTGATAACTCTTTCTTGTTTTAATTTCTTTGCAGTTCAATTTTATTGCTTGGGTAGGTGTCACGTCTCCCAAACCCCTTTTTTTTTTATATACTAATATAGGATTCTGTTATTATTTAATAACATCCATTTTACCTCATGATTACTCCTAAATTTCTTAACTCCTCTTCTATAATAGGTTCATTTTACTCCGAATGAGATTCAACATGTCTCTCTTAAGGTCTATATTCGCCATGAGTATTTTGAGGATAGATTCAGGGGTACGGGTTTATTAACATCTTCTGTTTATACACACAGAAATTAAATACTCCTTTAAAAGATAGCCATCTATATCTTTACATAGTTATTATGTTGGCTACTCAATTGGTCTCTCATCTCAACCCTCATTATTACCATGTACTCATCTCTACTGTCACTAGCTGTAGTTGCAATTACATAATGTACTGAACCATTAATCCATCTAACAATGGCATACTGCAACTTAACATACAATTCATACATTCCCTAATGCACTATAACATTGCAATTTCATAAGTTGCATAAAGGAATATCATATCAAAATTTCATAAATTGCATAAAGGAATATCATGTCAAAATTTCATAAATTGAGTAAAGGAATATAACCTCACCATTTCATAAAAACAGAGATGATTAACACAGACTTACAGATATCTCCAAATTTATGCATGCACACCTCTACCATGACCAGTCCTCCCAACCATAGAATCCTCTTTATCTCCCAGGATTCACCCCCGAGCAGAGATCACCTCCCAGCACAGATCAACCACTAATATGTCTAGGATCAGCTTATTTAAGCTCATACCCCAAATCATGTTTCTAATTCTGCGTCCAGAATACCAGGATGCTTTCTTTCCTGTTTAGCCTAGGCTTCCCCTCTTGGGGTTCCTTAAAGCTGCTTTAAGCTTTTCCTCAGCTTTTCCAGCTTTTCTCACCTCTTCCCAACTACTCCTCTTCATTGGGGAAATTTAGATTTCTCCTTAAATCTAAATAAATTTCTTTCAAGGATTTTTGAAAGTTTTTTGGGGATTTGTTGTCTTATCCATCCTCATGGATTTTGGCAAGTGATCTCAATTCTCTTTTTTGGTCATAGTGCATACATAATATTTTATTTATTTTTCATAATTACAAAATTAACCACATCCACACAATAATCATCCACTGGGGTCCACTCCCCTTTGGATTTATGTTCCAATGTCTCATTTGAAAAGCATAGAACTTGGGGGTGTTACATATTCCCCCTCTGAAAATAAACACCGTCCTCGGTGTTGACAACTATCTACTAGTTGATTTTGAACATAGTTATGAATTCTTTTCCATCATTTGAGCTTCTCTGTGCCATGTAGCTTTTTAGCAGTAAAGTGCTCCACTGCACCTTTACCTGAGCTACTGTTCACTTCCGCCATTCCATTTCTTCTCGCTTTCATCTTTGAAGTGACTCTGGAAGGAAATTCCTCTTCTGGTTCCACCTGGACCACATTTCAAATCAATTACGTGAGAAGCATCATGTACAAAATTTATAACTTTTTTTTTTCCAACAAGGAGACATGAAATACATCATGAATTTTAATAAGCAATGGTAGGGCTAATGTATAAGCCATTAGTTTCTAGCAGAGTACTCTCCTGCCTCCACTATATTTACTGATGCCTGATGCCGTTGGTTTCCTTCCTACTTCTTTACAAGAAGTTTGTATGGAAGATCTTTTACTCTGGTTTCTTTGTCCACAATTCATACCAATGTAAGTAATATCAGGTACATATAATTGATAATTCACAACAGCATTCTGCATTTCAATAACTTAAGACATTCAGTTATAAATCAAACCGTTCAGGTTCATAATAGTTTAGTGCACTTTTAGTACACTACTTATCCTTTCTTGTTTTTTTAGTGAGATTCTTCCCTCACGCAACTTGGTTCAACTCAGCTTTTCTGGATTTTCTAGGTGCTTTATCTTCACCTTTTTCCTCTTCGTTTCCAGAGTGCCCAGTTTCCTGTTACACACTTGTCTAAACAATTTCTCAACTTTTTTCATTAGTACACATAAATGAGAGAAAACAATTGGATCATATGCATGGTTGTGCTTACCCTTGCTCATTTTATAGTTGTACTTCTAGTATCTTTTCATTGTTTCTTTTGTTAGTTACTTAATTTAATTAGTAACAACTAGATTCCTTAAAAATCTCTACCATTCCATGCTTACCTCTCACATGAAATGGTATCCAATTGTTCAAAACTTAAGTGAACAATTTTTTTGAACTGATGGGTTTCCCCCACCCAAGTCCAAAATACAGCTCATCCTTTTTTTCTCAGTTGTAGCTGTATGATTTCACATCATTTCTCTGTCTTTGAATTTAAGACTCAAGAAATTTAACTTTAATAAAATTTGCACCAAAAATTTTATAGTGAGAATTCATGTTTCCTTTTCTAGTGATAACTGTAATTTCTATAATTCATCACATTTGCAATATCAATACTTGCTAATGCCAAAAATGAATTTGACACAGTTTCCCCTTTTTCAAAGACT
The DNA here is from genome assembly GCA_034641835.2 of Pinus albicaulis. Lineage (NCBI taxonomy): Eukaryota > Viridiplantae > Streptophyta > Pinopsida > Pinales > Pinaceae > Pinus > Pinus albicaulis. Next base: position 1,075,231,107 of record CM076581.1, on the reverse strand, counting down.
CATCAGCTTAAAATGGGAAAGATTTCATAAATCATAAAATTATTTCAACTTTTTCCTGAGTCATAAAAGAATTCCTTCTTTTCTATTGCATAAAAGCATTCTATTTTTTTTTCTAACAAAATCCACCCATAAATCTTTCATGCTTTCTAACAAAAGCAACCCATAAATATACCAATTTGAAAATATACTTTATTTCCATTATTATAAATAATTAATTAGTAAGTCATTCTTCCACTATTACAAGAATATTCTTCCTTAAGTAAGTCATCAGGAAATTTTCAATTTATCCCTTTATTCATTCATGCCTAACTCCATGTAATGGTTCCACAATTACTAAATCAACCATTTAATTGTAAATAACACTTGTACTTCAATCCTCTTTTCCTTTATGGCAGTATACCTGCCTTATTTATAGGATACAATTTCCACTTACTCATATACTACTTACATCTCAAACATTCTCATGAGCCTGTATATATATATATCCGCTAGGTTTGTAGATATCATATATATTTCCAAACCTTATTATATAAGTAACCATGATATATATATGTATATGATGTATATATAGCCTTAGCAACATTAATTTGATAAACATATGAATATATATATATATCCCTATATTTATATATATTCATATATAAGTTCAAGCCTTTTTGAAAGTGTTACCATATATATACCTAATTTAAAATAATCTCTTTTATTGATTTTCTACTAGCAACTTTTCCACTTCTAGTTAATTTCCATAGGATAGATTTTCAATCTCAAAGTTTCCCCCATGCACTTATTGAATTCACTAAAGTGGAATCAAATTAAAGTGCCACTTTACCAATCCTATGCATATATATATATATATATATATATATATATATATATATATATATATATTTCTATATAGGTATATATATCCAATCTCATATCCATAGAAGTCTAAAATGCCTCTTCTTATCTTCAACGTATATGTCATGGTTTTATCTATGCACATACATAATTATTCATATATATGTAGGCCTATACCATTGGACTACTAACACTTTTAAAGTGCGCTTTATACCACCTCCTCATATATATTAAGGTGTATATATTTCTATATATCTACATGCATCGATATATACTATTCTCCCCATAAAAATTATAAAGTACAACTTTTATTCTACCTCTTAGACGTTTGTATGCCGACCCATACACATATATAATTTGTGGTTGAAGAATCTAATAACCGTTTTGGTCTTTGCGTTCTATACGCTGGTCAATCCCTTTCATTAATTAAGGTTGACTTATTTCTTTACTTCTAACAGTGGTATTAAATACCATGATTGCATTCCTTTATAATTCGCATCACAGAGATCCTTCTATTTATATATTTATCCCAAATATGGTGTGCATGTATATATATATGGTGATCTATATATATCTGTTCTATGTAACACATGGTTTAGATATATATATAAACAATATATATATCCATCTTTATCTACGTCCACATTTGTACACATTTATGTCTTTTCGTTTTCCCCATAGGCTAAATTGTATTTCACATGTATGACACTCATACATATATACATGTCAATTCCATAAGATATGTCACCCATGTTTTCACACCCATATAAATAGCTATCATAATTTATAGGTTTATCCCCTTCTGAATTACTCTTATGTAATATCTACGTAGTTCACTTACATGATCCTACTCTCCATGTAATACTCGCATATCTTTTCGTTTCAAGGTATAATTTTCTTAGGTATATATATATGTAGTCCCTCCATATATACATATATATATAATATAATTAAATCCAATCTTTTTTTTTCCATATAACGAATATGTATATATACAACAAAATATATATCACATAATTATATTCAATCCCTATTTTCATATAACCAATATATATATATATATAACAAATATATATATAACATAATTAACCCACTATCGATAGGAATCTTAAAGCCTTTGTTTTTCATCTCCGTTATATATATCCTTTAGATCGTTTTTTTTTTCTTTTTATTACTAATCAGAATACATGTATATTCACGGCAAGTTAAATGGTGTTATCAATTTGAGAATATATATATATTTATATATGTACCTTCCGGGGCATGTACTCTCGGCTATGTGTATTCCGGCGCAGATAACTCTCGGCCGTCTTAATTCTCGTGGCATTTTATCAGTATATGTCACTCCGCCTCCTAATTTTTCTGACTGTCAAACTCCCGTAAACGGTTATGTTGATTACCATTACGTATCTGTCACGCATGGTTTTACAGCACCTCTGTCGAACAGGGTTTTTACAAGACCTCCGTTGGAATTCCCTGAAGGTGTTTCCAACTAGGTTGATCGCACGTCATGCGCAACCGATTATATTATACCGCCGTCCACGTGGTTGACCTGGACGTAGGGTAGGGTGTATAGCCCTGGCGTGATCAATTCCTTCCGCACAGTTGGCGCCTCCATCACAAAGCGGGTTTCAGAATTCCACGGGCGAATGGAAACCCTAGTCTACCCGATGTCTATTCGTACGCATAGGGTTTTAGTTTTTCTGACGGTGTGTACAGATGACAGATTTTAATGGCGGCCACAGGTTTTCAGGTGGCGTGTGATCGTTTCCTAACAGTGGAAACTCATGTCCCAACGCAGTTCACCACCGAGAGTAAACTTCTTTTCGAGTTGCCACCTCTCCTGTCTTCCTCTGCCACCCGCCTCTCACGTACTGTGAGCTGGCTTAAAGCAGTTCTCACCGGACACCAGGGTACCCAAGGTGTCGCGCACTGCTACTCTGGAAATCCTCTTCGGGATTTTGCTCCCATTCGACTTGACTGAAAGGTACCTGGTAACTCGGCAACCCGGTTTTCCAGTACTTGCAAAGCTTTCATTTTAGGGTTTTGGGGTTCTTTATTAACCCTCCCCCGTTCCCATCCATTTTGTTATCTGATTTTCTTTCTTTCGTTGATCCCAGTCGCCGTGTTGCGAGGTTTTGATCCCCCTGCTCGCCATCCAGTGCCAACGCGCTCACCTGGTTCTTCTGCGATTCCCCGGTGTCTTTTAGCGTAGCATGCGATGTTCAGATTTTTCAGTTTATTTTTCTTTCTAGTATTGCATAGATCTGCTTTTTTTTTTTTTTTTCATTCATATGACTTTAAAGTTGTTTATGAAGTTTAGTTATAGCGTTAACTTAACATTCACTATAACGTTTGCTATATGGGTATAACCCTAACCGCATGCAAGGTAAATTGGTGTTTGAGTAAGAAGTTAGAAAATATGCCCTAACGTTTTCTTTCCTATTAACTTTAAATCGAATTTCAATGTACACCTATATGTACACAATAATATTTCACTCAAGAAATGTAATTATAATTGAATTTATTTTGCTATGATACTTGTATTCAAAATTTTAAAAAAATTTCCCTGAATATAATATAACCCAGTATAGCTTGCTAGATCATGAAAGTAGAGTAGAAGTAAAGTCTTTTTATATCATTGGGAATTTTTAGTCATTTATAACTTGTAATATCAATCATATAGGATAGAAGTATAATGTTTTTATGTCCTATTCCCTTTCTTATCATATTCCAATATCTTGTTTTCAGTTGAAAGTAGTTGTATCATGTAACTGTAGCCCTAATGATTCTCCAATCTACTCATAGTATAAAATATCACATTAGTATCTACGAGAAACAAGACAATAATTATTCATCTGTGGAAATTAGGAAACTTCAGATCTAAACCAACCTTGGTTTAGAAATTCTGGGGTTTCTACTCTATGGTTTTTTTTTTTTCTGGACTACAACCACACAAAATCTGGAAGGTGAGTACCTCAGTCTAGATTCTGTTAAATGTAGTACCAATTTTTCTTACTTACATCTTCTTAGATTTTATATGTAGCCAATTCATATTGAGCACCACCTAATCCATTACTCAATCATTCTTTCTCAAGAGTTGAAATTAAGTTTAAGCACAATACCCTATACTTGCTATGACTGCCTTAATACCCATATAGACTGGAAGTACCTAGTTATCTAGATAATTATCATATGGTTTATAGTTCTCCATTGCCTAGAGATAACGTTAAAATACAATTTTCTCAATTTTTGTCCAGAGGCTATCACTCTTCTCTATTGTAGATTTACTTGAGGGTTTTATAAAAATTTAAAATATATGTCTAGAATACTTTCTTTTAAATTCTATTTTTATTTTGAGGTGCACCTTTATGCATTTCCAAGTACTTGACTAGAGGTCCTTAACTATAAGTCAAGTAGTTTTTTTTTTCCTAGCATAATTTCGAATATCCCAATTTACTGTATTCACTTTCAGCAGTTTGTATTTATACCATGTAACTTTAGTACTGCTATAATGTTTTCTCTAGTACACACTTAAGCATATAATATCACCTTCGTCTCTACAGGAACAGAACAATAATTAATCATATGTAGAGGTTAAATAACTAATTTACTTAAAAGAGCATCATCCCATTCATGCACCACAGAATAACCTTTACTCTTATCTATAGAAGTTTTTTTTCCTATGTATCTAAGGAATAATATAAATTCATTGTTCTCTTGTTTTTCATCACAGTAAGGAACACTTAGTTTAGCAGTTTTAAGAATGGAAATCATCCTTCTATACTCCTTGTAGTCTTTGCTTGACCTTTGCATGTTCCTTCTACTATATTAAGATGGTTTCAGATTTCTTTTATCTTACATAGAATCAATATTTTTTTTTTTTAAGAGATATTGGTTTCCAGTTTTAAACCTATTATAGGTTTAACCATTCTGGTATATGAGCCTCCTCATATTACTCCAATATCAATGTTTCTACTTCATCACAATCTGTACATGTATACCTGAAGTATCCAAGGTATTTGTATACTCGAAGTACTAAATTTTTTTTTTTTCATAAATTTTATAACAGTTAACCATTTACTTGTGAGCACATATCTTGCCCAATTTTTGAACTTTGCTCCGATACCATTTGTCACGTCTCCCAAACCCCCTTTTTTTTTTTATACTAATATAGGATTCTGTTATTATTTAATAACATCCATTTTACCTCATGATTACTCCTAAATTTCTTAACTCCTCTTCTATAATAGGTTCATTTTACTCTGAATGAGATTCAACATGTCTCTCTTAAGGTCTATATTCGCCATGATTATTTTGAGGATAGATTCAGGGGTACGGGTTTATTAACATCTTCTGTTTATACACACAGAAATTAAATACTCCTTTAAAAGATAGCCATCTATATCTTTACATAGTTATTATGTTGGCTACTCAATTGATCTCTCATCTCAACCCTCATTATTACCATGTACTCATCTCTACTGTCACTAGCTGTAGTTGCAATTACATAATGTACTGAACCATTAATCCATCTAACAATGACATACTGCAACTTAACATACAATTCATACATTCCCTAATGCACTATAACATTGCAATTTCATAAATTGCATAAAGGAATATCATATCAAAATTTCATAAATTGCATAAAGGAATATCATATCAAAATTTCATAAATTGAGTAAAGGAATATAACATCACCATTTCATAAAAACAGAGATGATTAACACAGACTTACAGATATCTCCAAATTTATGCATGCACACCTCTACCATGACCAAACCTCCCAACCATAGAATCCTCTTTATCTCCCAGGATTCACCCCCGAGCAGAGATCACCTCCCAGCACAGATCAACCACTAATCTGTCTAGGATCAGCTTATTTAAGCTCATACCCCAAAGCATGTTTCTAATTCTGCGTCCAGAATAGCAGTATGCTTTCTTTCCTGTTTAGCCTAGGCTTCCCCTCTTGGGGTTCCTTAAAGCTGCTTTAAGCTTTTCCTCAGCTTTTCCAGCTTTTCTCACCTCTTCCCAACTACTCCTCTTCATTGAGGAAATTTAGATTTCTCCTTAAATCTAAATAAATTTCTTTCAAGGATTTTTGAAAGCTTTTCGGGGATTTGTTGCCTTATCCATCCTCATGGATTTTGGCAAGTGATCTCAATTCTCTTTTTGGTCATAGTGCATACATAATATTTTATTTATTTTTCATAATTACAAAATTAACCACATCCACACAATAATCATCCACTGGGGTCCACTTCCCCTTTGGATTTATGTTCAAATGTCTCATTTGAAAAGCATAGAACTTGGGGGTGTTACCGTAGGTGTTATCAAATTCGGTCTTGGTTGTCTTCCAAAGACCTTAACCCAGCCAACGCTGCCTGTAGACTTTCTTCCAGGTATTTAATGTCCAATAGCAACCTTCCTTTCTCTAAATCAGCGAATGCGGCCTTCAGGCCTTCTTAGGAACTTTTAAAAGAGAGAAAAGGGCTTGCCAATATTAACCTAGATTGTTGCTGGCGGAGTTTAGGTTCAGGTTCTCTTATTGGAAATAGATTGAATATAAAGCTTCTCGCTAATTGAGAATACTGGTTTCTTTCTATAATATACATGTACATTCGTGACTCTAAACCCTTAAGGGTCTTTTTTAATACTTCCTTGCTATGTGAATTTTCTGTGAAACGAGTTTTTATTATAAGGATGACTGTTATGTCCCTCTTTATGGATGTCCGCATAACGAGTATATCTTCTGTTATATTATTATTTCATATAAGCAATCTCCATTTATATATATAGAAACGTTTCTTATTGAAAAATGGAATTCTTTCACTGTTATATTGTTTACCAGGTTAGCTCTTATTGGTTCTCATGAATTTGCTGAAATTTTCTTTGCTCTGTTTTTAATAATTATAGTTTCTAACTCTGGATTTGTGCTCTCATTATAATTGAAAGGTATATTCCCAAATATTCTTTAGTCCCTTCCAGATCTGATTTTTTATTATGATACGCTCAGAGTTTTCAATATTTCTTTATATCGTTGAAATTGGATAAATCATAAAGAATTTGATTATATGCAGTTTTTTTTTTTTTCCTTTTACATATAGGCTATTTTGTAATATGAAATTAATTAGAAAGGGTCTGTTTCCCTTATAGTCAAATCTGGTAACTAGACCACCTTTCATAGTGTTCGTGTATGGTTGTATTTATAAGGACGAGGTATCATAGGTAGGGTTTTGCCCAAACCCAAGATGAAAGGTCCAAATACTATCTCATCGAATTAACTTAAAACTTAACCTAAAGTTTTTTTTCCAGTTTCCTTGCTTATACATATTTTCTGATTTATCACTTTTCTAGATTCATTCATGGTAAGTTAGAAAGATAATAATGTATAAAATAACAGTTACAATATTTTTATATTAGAACAACCTTCTTTAATGTGTTTAATATATTTATATAAATGTATATAAATGCAGTCCTCCTGTCACTTGCATAGTTTACATAATTCTAATAAATATTGTCTATGTATTATTCACATAATTCCAGAATTATCTAGAAATGTTACAGTCTTTCTACTGTGAGCATAACTTCGGAATTTAACATTAATTACACAGGAATCATGTTACTATTTCTTTACAGAATTCATGACATAACTATATATTTATAATCTACATTTGCAACCAAAGAAATCAAACAGAATTTCATAAATTTTACTTATCTGATTAGCAGGTTATAGCTGTGGTCCTCCCAACCTTTAGGAGAGGCGATTACGTCCTTCTCCTACTCCCGTGCTCCAATCTCTGGAAAGGTACGGGTTAACAATGGATTCTTTTCAGCTATGACCTCAGGACAGTTAGTCAAGCCAGCACCAGAAAATTAGTTTTAGGATTTTCTGAGTGTTTTTCCACTGGTCTCTACCAGCTCTGGAAAATCCACACTCTTTCCTCCAAAATAGAACAGAACCCCTATTCCTCACTGAGATAAACCTTTTATCCTCAGAGGAACATGTAACTGTTTCCAACTATCCCCAACCACTTCCAATTCCTTGAAAACATTTTACCATCAATTTTTTATTTACTTTTATCTATTTTATTTTTCCCAACAATGCTATTATTTAAAATAAATAGCATAAATTGTCTCTGTTATTCCTTAACAAATATATACAAATCACTTACCTAGTTATCCAACTAGTTAGCAGCAAATGTAGCTGTCACAACTTCCCCCTGGAAGTAACACCGTGCTTGGTGTTTTCACTTTATCTCTAAAAAGAGCGTTGGGTAGGCTTCCTTCATGAATCTTTCCTCCTTCGAAGTAGCCTCATCGAGGCCGAATTGCTTCCATTGCACTTTAACCTGGGTTATAACTCGCTTTCGAAGCATGATTTTCCTTCAGTCTAGTATGCGTTGCGGAACGACCAGGAACTCTCCATCCAGCTCTACGTGCAGCAACAAAAATTCTTGTCAATTTCTCACAAAGGAAATCATATTGCATGTTAGGACTTGTATTTATATCCTACCTCTATATTTTGCCAATGTATTATGTGATTTGAATCATGCACGTAACGCTTCAACGGGGACACATGAAATACATTATGCACTCAAATGTGACCGGGTAAGACCAGTTGATAGGCCACAGATCTTATCCTTTCCAAAATTTGGAAGGGTCCACAGAACCTGGGGGACAATTTGGCACAAGAGGTCCACCATAATGTGCTCCTCTTGGGTTTGATTCTTATGTACATATTTTCCCCCACCTCGAATTCCTGATAAGACCTCTTTTTATCTGCATAGATCTTCTTTCGATCTTGTGCAGCCTTCAGATTTTGTCTTATCCTTTTTAATTCTAATTCCATTTTAGCAAGCATTTCGGGTCCCAACATTAATTTTGTTTCGGGGCTACTCCAGTTTATGGGTGTGCAACACTGCCTCCCATAAAAGGCCTCAAAACGACTCATCTTCAAGGATTCCTGGTAGCCATTATTATAAGCAAATTTGACCAGGTGAAAATAGTCTTCCCATTTAGTTGGCTACTGCATTACATACATGCGCAGCATGTCTTCCAATACCTGGTTTACTCACTCCGTTTTCCCGTCAGACTGGGGATGATAAGCTGTGATAAACTTTATCTGAGTTCCCAGTCCTGTAAACAATGTCTTTCAGAAGGCAGAGGTAAAATTCACATCCTGGTCTAAGATAACTATCTTAGGAATTCCATGTAGTCTAAAAATATCCTTCATGAATATGTCGGTTATTTGCACAGTCTTATAAGTAGACTGTACTGATATAAAATGTGAAGATTTACCCAATCTGTCCACCACCACCATTATGGAATCATTTTGTCTTCTGGTCCATAGTAAGCCTGTAATGAAGTCTAGGGATATGACCTCCCACTTCGATTTGGGTATTCGTATTGGCTGCAAAAATCCTGCAGGATGTTGATGCTCTACCTTCACCTGCTGACACTCTAAACACTTACTTAGATATTCAACAATGTTTTTACGCATACTAGGCTAGAAGAATATCTTCCTAATTGCAGTCAACATTTTCTAGTATCTCGGATGACCTGCATAATTGTTGTGATGGTGTTCATTCATTATCAACTGTTTCAGATTCACACGGTTAGGCACATATACTTTACCTTGCAAAGTTAACATTTGATATCCATTTATTCCATACTCGGTTGTGCCTCCTTGCTTTCTGATTTCTTCCATTTTTTGCCACAAAAAATCGTACTCGGGATCTTTTTGCACTTCTTCCTTTATTTGTTCTGAAAATATACTTTCTAGTTGATTATATTATAGCTCATATATACCATGTAATTTCCTACTTAAAGCATCAGCTACTCGGTTTTCCTTTCCTTTGACATGTTGAATATCCATGTCAAACTCACTTAGGAAATCATTCCATCTTTCTTGTCTTGAATTTAAATCTGCTTGCTTGAAGTAACTCGTCAAGCTACTATGATCCATTTTTAACATAAAAAAATTTCCCAACAAGTAGTGTCTCCATACCTGAAGTGCATGGACTACTGCTGTTAACTCCAGATCATACGCGGAATACCTTTTTTCATGATTTTTCAATTTCCTAGATTCATAGGCCACCACTTTGCCTTCCTAAGACATAACTGCCCCAACACCTTCTTTACTTGCGTTCGTACATACTTCAAACTCTTTGTTGGGATCAACTACCCTTAATACAGGAGCAGTGGTTAAAAGTTGTTTCAGTTTTTCAAAACTATTTTTACATTCCGCAGTCCATTTAAAAACATTTCCTTTCCTCTGCAAGGAAGTAATGGGAAAAGAAATTCTGGAAAATCCTTAAATAAATCTTCGGTAGTACCCAGCTAGTCCCATAAAGGACCTAATATCTGCCACGTTTTGGGGTACCCGCCATTGCATGATTGTTTTGATATTTTTTGGATCAATAGCAATTCCCTTTGCTGAAATAGCATGTCCTAAATACTAGATTTCTGTTTTGAAGAAATCACACTTGTTGAACTTTGCATACAGATGGTGTTTTCTTAGCATTTCCAGCACAATCCTCAAATTCTCCTTATGTTATTCCTGGTTTTTGGAATAGATCAAAATGTCATTTATAAATATAAGTACAAAATTATCCAGGAAAGGATGGAAGACTCCATGCATTAACCTCATAAAGGTTGCTGGTGCGTTTGTTAACCCAAAGGGTAACACCACTAATTCATAGTGACCATACCTGGTACAAAATTCTGTCTTGCAAATGTCTTCGTCTTTGATTCGAATCTGATGATACCCAGATCTCAAATCTATCTTGGAAAACACTATGGCCCCTTTTACCTGATCAAATAGAACATCAATCCTTGGTAGATGATATTTGTTATTGACTATTAATTTTTTGAGCTGCCTATAATCCATGCTATTCGCATGGTCGCATCTTTCTTTCTCACGAACAGAACTGGTGCTCCCCAGGGGGACAAACTCGGGCGAATGTAACCTTTATCCAACAATTCCTGTAACTGCGTCTTCAGTTCTGTTAATTATGGCACACTCATTCTATAAGGAGCATTTGACATGGGAGAAGCTCCAGGAATTAACTCTATAGTAAAGTCAATGTCTGTCCTTGGTGGTAATCCAAGAATATTTTCTGGAAAAAAATCCAAAAATTCTTGTACCATAGGTATATTTTCCGTTCTAGGAGATTTCTCCTTAGAATCTTCATACCCCACCTGAATTGCATATAACTGGTACCCTTTTCTTATACATTTATTCACTTGGGATGCTGAAATTGGACGTAGCTGTAATGAATTTCTAATTCCTTGAATTTCCTTACGTGTTCCATCGTGCATTCTGTAATAAATAATCTTTTCCTTACAGTCTACTAGTGTCCAATGCTTTTCTAGCCAATCCATGCCTAAAAAAACATCATAGGATCCTAATGGAAGAATGTTCAGATCCACTTGTAACTGTTGATTCGAAATTTCTAATATACAGTTCGGAATTTTGGAATTTACCTTATGCTTTGCTACGGTGGCTAACTGTACTATTGCCACATTTCTATCTTCCAACGCCGCATTGATACGGGGTATATTTCGTGCCACATCACCTACTATAGAAGCTTCCTGTAAGTTTGCTACAGTGTCATTTCTTATTTGCTGTGGGTAGTTTTTATAGTAATGTGCTTCACCACACCCCCAACATTATAAAGGTGGCTTGGTCACTTGCACTTTTTCAGGTTTGGTGGATGCTTTTGTAGGCTATTCGTCTTCTGGCCATCTAGTTCTCTAGTGATTTTTGCCAAACTATTTGTTGACAGGATTTCGTGCAAAATTTTTGAAGTTGCTGCTTTTGGCGCCCTTGAAACTCGAGTTACTTTTTTGTCCCTTCTTTGGCTGCCAATTTTTGCCAACCTCCCCTTTAGTCTTGGACTGTTTATATCACATTCGTGCTTTACAAATGGTTTCATCCATGGTTCGTTGATTTACAAATTCTATTCGCTCCTTCACATGTGTTGGAATACTGGTCAGAAATCACTAAACTTTAGCCTTTTCCTCTCGAAGATATGGAACATATCGTAACAGGGAGGTAAACTTAGTGATATGTTCATCCATAGTCATTTGTCCCAACCTTAATTCATGAAATTCCTTAGCTTTTTCATCATAAAATCATTCTGTTAAATACTTGTCGTTCAAGTATTGCTGAAAAGACTCCTAGGTAACATCCTATTCCTCTATGCTTTAAACATTTTTCACTTCTTCCCACCACAAAGTGGCCTTCTCCCGTAGCTGATATATAGCTAATTTGGCCTTCAAGTTTCTACTATACTCATACACCGGGAAGTACTTATTCATGTTTATTAACCACGCTTCAGCCACTTCTTCAACTTCACCATCAACATTGGTGGTTTATTTTTCGAAACTCCCCTTGAAGTTCTGTTTTCTTCTTTTTAACTTCTTGTTGATTTGACACATTGCCAGATTATGCTTTGTTGAAATTTTTGTTTTTTCTTTGTTGGGGCGGGCTTCTTTCCACTCTGTTGGTGGTGTTATTTCTCGTTTGTTGTTCTTCTTCATCTTGCATGCCTCTGTCAGTACTTGGATGTTCCAGTTCCTGGTTTTGTTTATTTGACAGACTTTTTAATATTTTCTCCTGATCTTTCAATAGTCGTTCATTATCCTTTCGAACATGTACCATTTCCTCCTATAATTGTTGTACCGTATTCAACAGGAAACTAGTTTGGTGTTGTTGTTCTTCTAGCAGCCTACTAGTCTTTTGATGATGTTCGACAATTAGTTGGACCCACATTTATGGGTTCATCACTGGTTGACATTGGGATTCCCCGAATTCTTGGGGAATTTTTTGTGTATTTCCCCTTCTCATAATTTTTCTTGCTAAACTCTAGGCATCAATAAGCATACACTTTTACCATTAGTTGACCCTTAGGGTCCCAGTGTATGAATGCTACTCTGATACCACTTGGCACACTTATCAATAAATTTTTTTTTTTAACTATACTTTACTAGAAATAATACTAGATCCTACCCTAATTTACATGTTTATGTAAATTTAATATTATTGTTTTTCTTTAACCCATAACAGGGATACATAAGGTACTGTGTAAATTACTTTACAGAAAGTTCAACCCATAACAGGGTTATATATATATGCTATGTAATTATTAATTGCTCTCCAAAATTTATCATTGCACATAATAATACATGTTAAGGTCTTTTTTAAAACATAGAATAGAATAGAAAACAATAAAACATTGCATACGGTCACCATTACACTCTTAACAAACATAAACCCAACATATATAATGCTTCTACCAATGCATGAGCTGGCGCATTTAATTTCATTTAAATTTGAGGTACATGTATTCAATGGGATGGTACATTTGGCAGACTTTTCTGGATCACAATGCAACTCATAAGGTTTGTTGTTAAAATCCTCTCCGTAGATCTTAGCTAGATCAACGGTGAGGAGTTTGGGTGGGAATTTCTATCGGTTCAACCGCCAACCCTAGCGCCTCCCAGCATTTGACTCCAAGAAAGGTTCTATATTCATTTCTCCTCTATTCACTTTCGAAATTCCGGAAAGCTCAGCTCTGCAGTGAACCTCTCTGCATTTCTTTTATGAAGTTAACGAAGGAATAACTTCGTGGTGATGAGCCTTACTCCAAGGAGCTTCTCTGCAAGCATTATTTTCGTAGATACACCTATAGAGGTGAGTTGTTTTGGTTACAAATGGATTCTGTGTATAATAGAGGTAAATTCATCCATCATTTCTCTTTATGATTTATGTTTTTTTATTATTATCTTAGATTAAAGAATTATTCTCGATCCTCATTCTTCCACAACTTATAAATTTACAAAGGTTTCTCTTCGTTATTGATCTGAAAATGGAATTTACTTGTTTGAGGGTGCAAGGTATCCATTTCCCATAATTTCGAATTGAGCTATACACTCCAAGTGACCTCTGTAAATGTGAAAACTTCTTATTTCTTATACAGAGATAGAATGTAGGGGCATTCACTGGACATGTCACCTCTAAAGAGAGGATGAGTTCCAGAGGCTACCTGGCCCTCTACAGGCTCTGCCTAAAGAAATAATGAAGTAACACTTAGAAGTCTTTGACATACACATACTTGAAGTTTGATGTCTTGCGGAATAAGACAAATAACTTTTTGCAGCTAAGTAGGTGATTATGTGTGTATGAAAGTTATGTATATTTGCTGTTTAACACTTTATATCAGTTTTGTTTAGCATATCATCTTCAGCAAATAAGACATCAAAATGATAAAGCAGTTCACCCCCTTCTCTGGGCTACATCTGCTGGACCAAGCCTCTCAAACTAGGCTTGTCCTCTTGTATTAAAAATGCTACAAAGGCTAATACAAGAATAAGAGTGTCTCGAAAGACAGATCTGACTGTAAATACAGAATCAAAAGATAGGAATTAGCTAAACATGCTATTTCCCAAACACTAAACAGTGAAATTGTACCTGATACAGTACTTTTCCCCAATTGTCCCTGGTGGCCCTTTAGACTTGCATGGAGAATTTCGAGGTGAAGATGACCTCAATTGGTTCTGAAAACTCTGCCATTAGACTCAGAATGTCGAAAATAGCAGAAAAAGGCTTTTGAATGACCAAAAATGGATGAACATAGCCCCCAAACAGCTCCAGCACTGAAATGGCCCTGGTGGCCCTGAAAGCTTCCCTGAAGCTAAACAGTGAGAATAATTCCTCAAAAGGAAAAACGAGCTGTAGAAATGGATTCAGAATACTGAAAAACTTCAGGAATGACCTTCGTTCCACATTCACTGGCTGCACAATTCCCAATGCAGCTCCCAAACTGATTTGGCCCTAGTGACTCCTTGAACTTCCACGGAGAAAAATCACCTGCAAACGACCTCAAATGGCTGTGAAACCTGTGCCAATGGCTTCAAAAGGTCGAAGAGCCCCAAAATCAAAAAAAAATTCGTCTTTAAAGACCTCTCCTAGCAGAAGTTATGCCCCATTTACTAAACTTCCAGTTACACCTTGAGAAACTCCACTAATTGTGGAGAAACTGTAGATAAGGCCACCAAATGAGGAGGTGGCGCCAAAATGGGTGGAGGCCACCAAACTTCCCACCAACCGTGGGGGCTATTGGATAAGCCCCCCGTGTCCTTGCCGCTCGGAGGTCGGTTTAACGACTTATAGTCATGGCGGATTATATTAAAGTTTCAACAAACTGTTTTAATGTGCTTCCGCACTTGGTGCTAACCCACGGAACCATACCCGAAAGCCTTGCGCGCCAATTGTTTTAGTGTCGTGGTTCTCGGACCTGGGTTTTATGCAGAGGGGGCTGGCCCTTAGGGGCTGGCCCCCTTTCGGGCCCCGCCCAAACATCCACATACCATAAATATATGCCCGTTTGTAATATAAAACAACAATAAAACGGTGGTCCAATGGTTAAGTCGCTTGGTTATGACCCGCCCGACCACGGTTCGATTCCTGCCCGCGACCATATACAAATTTTAAAACGCGCCATTTCCATTCCACTTTGGGGCCCACGTGGCGGCCTCCGGGCTAGCCACGTGGCGCCTTCTCATTGGCTGCCAACGGAATATTCCCCAGAATATTCTGCGGAATATTCCACGGAATATTCCCAGAATATTCTGTGGAATATTCTTTTTTTAATAAAATTTTCCACAAAGTCAAATTTGGCATTTTTTTATGGAAATTGAGAAATCTTCAAACTTGAATAACTTCTGCATACGGCGACCGTTTTCCGAACCGTTCACGGCGCCGGAATCAGGAAGACGAGCTCTATCCGGTCGTTTAGGTTCAAACTAGTTTTGAGCACCTTCATTTTTGACCATTTTACGACACTTGGTCCTGAGCTCCTGATCACACCTCCCAAATGAGAAGGCTTTTGGTCCCCAAAAGCTTACTGAATCTCTGATCTGAACTGTACAGCACTTGAGGAACATAAATATCCTCTTCCAGTCAGCCAAAATAGCATACTAATGCCAAAAATGTCCTGCCTTGCTAAATGTCGTCATGGCGACTTTTTGCTGCATACGCCAAGTACTTGTCGAATCCCGACCAAGTTCTTTCGCCAGACAAATCTGAAATTGCAGGAACCAGCAATGAAACTTGCTGATATATGAGCTGAAATATTCCCCTGAACATGTGGACTTGCCAATTGTCACGATGCCCATCCATGGCACCTCCATTCCAGAAGAAGAGCTGCCTCCCAAATAAAAGGCTTTTACAAAGATGAAACACTTCATCATTTCTCCTCTTTACAATCTTGGAGATCAAATTAACTTTTTCCAAGTCAATATTACATTACATGCATGGTTAAAAACAAATTAATCAACCCTTCAAGTTAATCACACATACATGTTTAAAAATACAAGGAAATCATCATGATCCCTGTGCTCATGCATCTCATTCTCATGCATGCAGTTTATCCTTCAACTTTCTCTTAAGTACAATCATAAGTACAAGATCCTCAATCACATGTACATGTACTTTCAAAGCTGAAATGAATATAACTTTTGCTACGATAGAGTGAGTCTCATACTCAGCTTTTCCATCTTGCAACTTGCATTCCCTTAACAAAGAAAATGCATTCAATCAAAAGACATGCAACTTTAATTGGATAAGAATTCTAACCATTTCTTACCAATCCATTTCAAAGGCGATTCCTTTAACTTCACATCGATATCAGCATGTGTATCATCCTGACACCTATCAATGATGGAAACTTCCTTCCCATTCTTGCCATACTCTTTCTCCCATTTCTTCAACTTTTGTGGAAGCATTGTTGGATTCAGAGTCCAACACCTTTCAACAGTATGTCCTTGCTTATGGCAATAAGTGCAACACATGTTCATCTTCTTAACCGCATGATTTGCATTGTTCATTGGAACTTTGGCTTCTTGCCTTCTTTCCTTCAAAAGTTTCTTGTATGTTGCCATTCTTTTCCAACATCTAGAAACACTATGGTTAAACAAACCACAAAAAGAACATGCAATTCTTTTCCAATGCTTGTGTGGAAATTTTCCATACTTTACATGATCAAAGGAAATATGATTGAAATCAGATTTATACCTTTCTCTTTCACCTTCATTACCTTCATGAGGAGGTGAATCGAAAGAAGAAGAAGCTCCCTTTGGAACACTATCAATCCCATCAATGGTTTTAGAGCTTTCACCACTCCCTTGTTCAAGTGCATCCTGATGCACACCTTCTTCCTTCATGGCTGCTTTGGAACTTTCTCCATAAGATTGTCCATAGCCAAGACCCAAATTCTTAGGCCTTACCTCAACCATTAGTGGCTCAACTATACCCTGTGCATGTTTTCCCAATCCTTTTCCTTCATATCCCATTTTGGACATCAACTTGGACCCTATGCCTTTGGTATGTTTCTCAAAAGAACCAAGTTCATAAACATTCTTATAAGAAATTGAAGACAAACTAGAATTGTTTTCCTCTTCTTCAAGCTGATACTTGGCTAAGGCTTCTTTGGCAACAAAGAGTTGTGTCTCCAACTCATTCATCCTTTCCAGCTTCATGTTTCCAATACGAAGTTGGCCTTCCATTTCCTGCAATTGGTCAGAAAGCAACTGCTTCTCTTCCCTCATGGAATTCAACTGCTCTTGAAGTCTAGAGCTCTTTCTTTCATCCTCATACATTTCTCTCACCATATTCATCATGATGAAAAATTCTTGCTTCAAGCCTTCATAAAAAAATCTTGTGAAGGAGGACAATTTTGAGAACTCACTTATGGAAGTTGTCATTATAAAAATGAACAAAAGAGCTTCAGCAAACTCAAACAACAAGTAGTTTGCAGAATAATAAAGCAGTCAATCTTCAACACTGCTTAAGACACCTTTCAAGCTACACAATCAAGCTAGTGATGTTAGTCAAGCAAACCTAGTGCTCTGATACCATCTGATCTGAAAATGGAATGTACTTGTTTAAGGGTGCAAGGTATCCATTTTCCATAATTCAAATTGGGCTATACACTCCAAGTAACCTCTCAGCCAAATGTAGCTTCTTGTTCTTATACGAAAGATAGTATTCAAAGGGAGCATTCTTGGACATGTCACCTCTAAAGAGAGGATGAGTTCCAGAGGCTACCTGGCCCTCTACAGGCTCTGCCTAATGAAATAATGAAGTAACACTTAGAAGTCTTTGACATACACATACTTGAAGTTTGATGTCTTGCGGAATAAGACAAATAACTTTCTGCAGCTGAGTAGGTGATTATGTGTGTATGAAAGTTATGTATATTTGCTGTTTAACACTTTATATCAGTTTTTTTTAGCATATCATCTTCAGCAAATAAATACATCAAAATGATAAGCAGTTCACCCCCTCCTCTGGGCTACATCTGCTGGACCAAGCCTCTCAAACTAGGCTTGTCCTCTTGTATTAAAAATGCTACAAAGGCTAATACAAGAATATGAGTGTCTCGAAAGACAGATCTGACTGTAAATACAGGATCAGAAGATAGGAATTAGCTAAACATGCTATTTCGCAAACACTAAACAATGAAATTGTACCTGATACAGTACTTTTCCCCAATTGGCCCTGGTGGCCCTTTAGACTTGCATGGAGAATTTAGAGGTGAAGATGACCTCAATTGATTCTGAAAACTCTGCCATTAGACTCAGAAGGTCGAAAATAGCAGAAATAGGCTTTTGAATCACCAAAAATGGATGAACATAGCCCCCAAACAGCTCCAGCACTGAAATGGCCCTGGTGGCCCTGAAAGCTTCCCTGAAGCTAAACAGTGAGAATAATTCCTCAAAAGGAAAAACGAGCTGTAGAAATGGATTCAGAATACTGAAAAACTTCAGGAATGACCTTCGTTCCACATTCACTGGCTGCACAATTCCCAATGCAGCTCCCAAACTGATTTGGCCCTAGTGACTCCTGGAACTTCCACGGAGCAAAATCACCTGCAAACGACCTCAGATGGCTGTGAAACCTATGCCAATGGCTTCAAAAGGTCGAAGAGCCCCAAAATAAAAAAAAAATTCGTCTTTAAAGACCTCTCCTAGCAGAAGTTATGCCCCATTTACTAAACTACCAGTTACACCTTGAGAAACTCCACTAATTGTGGAGAAACTGTAGATAAGGCCACCAAATGAGGAGGTGGCGCCAAAATGGGCGGAGGCCGCCAAACTTCCCGCCAACCGTGGGGGCTATTGGATAAGCCCCCCGTGTCCTTGCCGCTCGGAGGTCGGTTTAACGACTTATAGTCATGGCGGATTATATTAAAGTTTCAACAAACTGTTTTAATGTGCTTCCGCACTTGGTGCTAACCCACGGAACCATACCCGAAAGCCTTGCGCGCCAATTGTTTTAGTGTCGTGGTTCTCGGACCTGGGTTTTATGCAGAGGGGGCTGGCCCTTAGGGGCTGGCCCCCTTTCGGGCCCCGCCCAAAAATCCACATACCATAAATATGTGCCCGTTTGTAATATAAAACAACAATAAAACGGTGGTCCAATGGTTAAGTCGCTTGGTTATGACCCGCCCGACCACGGTTCGATTCCTGCCCGCGACCATATACAAATTTTAAAACGCGCCATTTCCATTCCACTTTGGGGCCCACGTGGCGGCCTCCGGGCTAGCCACGTGGCGCCTTCTCATTGGCTGCCAACGGAATATGTTGTGGAATATTCTGTGGAATATTCCAAGGAATATTCTCAGAATATTCTATGGAATATTCTTTTTTAAATAATTTTTTTTTTCAAAGTCAAATTTTGGCATTTTTAATGGAAATTGAGAAATCTTCAAACTTGAATAACTTCTCCATACGGCGACCGTTTTCCGAACCGTTCACGGCGCCGGAATCAGGAAGACGAGCTCTATCCGGTCGTTCAAGTTCAAACTAGTTCTGAGCACCTTCATTTTTGACCATTTTACGACACTTGGTCCTGAGCTCCTGATCAGTTATTGAATCTAGAAGCTTTAGAGGATAATGCGCCCGAATGGCTGCTTCCAAACCTCCCAGGTAAACTACCAGTTAACCCCTTTTGTTATCATTAAAGAGTATTCTCTTTCGACACATTATTGGTGCTATGTGTTTATCTTATTTATGCGACAGTCTCGATTACTAATAACTCTTTCTTGTTTTAATTTCTTCGTAGGCCAATTTTATTGCTTGGGTATGTGTTATCCAATTCAGTCTTGGTTGTCTTCCAAAGACCTTAACCCAGCTAACACTGCCTATGGACTTTCTTCTAGGTATTTAATGCCCAACAACAACCTTCCTTTCGCTAAATCAGCTAATGCGGCCTTCCGACCTTCTGAGGAGTCTTTAAAAGAGAGAAAAGGGCTTGCCAATCTTAACTTAGATTGTTGCTGGCAGAGTTTAGTTTCAGGTTCTATTATTGGCAATAGATTTAATATAAAGCTTCTCGCTAATTGAGAATACTGTTTTTTTTTTTGTAATATACATGTACATTCATGCCTCCGTACCCTTTAAGGGTTTTTTTAATACTTCCTCGGTATGTGTATTTTCTGTGAAACATGTTTTTATTATATGGATGACTATTATATCCCTCTTTATGGATGTTTGCATAACCAGTATATCTATTGTTATATTATTATTTCATGTAAGAAATCTCTATTTATATATATAAAAACATTTCTTATTGAAAAACATAATTCTTTCATCGTTATATTGTTTACCAGGTTAGCTCTTATTGGTTCTCATGAATTTGTTGAAATTCGCTCTGCTCTGTTTTTAATAAATATAGTTTCTAACTCTGGATTTGTGCTCTCATTATAATCAAAAGGTCTATTCCCAAATATTCTTTAGTCCCTTCTAGATCTGAATTTTTATTATGATACATTTAGAGTTTTCGATATTTGTTTATATCGTTGAAATTGGATAAATCATAAAGAATTTGATTATATGCAGTTTTTTTTTTCTTTTTTTTCTTTTACATATAAGATGTTCTGTAATATGAAATTAATTAGAAGGGGTCTGTTTCCCTTATAGTCAAATCTGGTTACTGGACCACCCTTCATAGTGTCCATGTATGGCTATATTTATAAGGACAAGGTATCATGGATAGGGTTTTGCCGAAACCCAAGATCAAAATTCCAAATACTATCTCATCGAATTAACTTAAAACTTAACCTGAAGTTTTTTTTTCCAGTTTCCTTGCTTATACATATTTTCTAATTTATCTCTTTTCTAGATTCATTCATGATAAGTTAGAAAGATAAGAATGTACAAAATAACAGTTATAATATTTTTATATTAGCAAAACCTTCTTTACTGTGTTTAAGATATTTATATAAATGTATATAAATGCAGTCCTCCTGTCACTTGCACAGTTTACATAATTCTAATAAATATTGTCTATCTATTATTTGCATAGTTCCACAATTATCTAGAAATGTTACAGTCTTTCTACTGTGAGCGTAACTTCAGAATTCAACATTAATTACACAAAAATATTGTTACTATTTCTTTACATAATTCATGACATAACTATGTATTTATAATCTCCATCTACAACCAAATAAATCAAATAGAATTTCATAAATTTTACTTATCTTATTAGCAGATTATAGCTATGGTCCTCCCAACCTTCAGGAGAGGCGATTATGCCCTTCTCCTACCCCCGTGCTCCAATATCTGGAAAGGTACGGGTTAACATTGGATTCTTTTCTACTATGACCTCAGGACAGTCAGTCCAGCCAGCACCAAAAAATTAGTTTTAGGCTTTTCTGAGTGGTTTTCCACTGTCCTCTGCCAGCTCTGGAAAATCCGCACTCTTTCCTCCAAACTAGAAGAGAACCCGTATTCCTCACTGGGATAAACCTTTTATCCTTAGAGGAACAGGTAACTATTTCCAACTATCCCCAACCACTTCCAGTTCTTGGAAAACATTTTACCATCAGCTTTTTATTTACTTTTATCCAGTTTATTTTTCCTAACAATGCTATTATTTAAAATAAATAACATAAATTGTCTTAGTTATTCCTTAACAAATATATATAAATCACTTAACTAGTTAACAAAATAGTTAGCAGCAAATGTAGCTATCACACTCCCATTTGGCTTCAGGGTCCTCTCATTACAAGAGCAAAAGTAGACTCGATCATCGCTATTAGAGGTAAAATGCTAAGGCTAAAGAAGCACCATCACCATCCTCTATTTTTGTGTGGGTTAGGGTTTATGATAAGCCCCCCACTTCTTCTTCTGACAGCATCATTCACTTTGAATACCTGGAAGTGTCTGCTACTTCCCCAAGAAAATGCATTCCACACCATCCACCGCAGAAGTAGAAAGATTGGAAAGCTTCTCACATGGAAATGGATATTGATTAAGAAGAGGACGCTCTGGATGGTTCCAGTACCGAAGGGTGTCCCGTGGTGGATGTTTCCAAGAGGTTCGTTGTTGCAGATCCACTAGGAAAGTATGCTTATTTTATTTTATTTACAGGTTTCATTTACTTTCCCAGTTCATTTTATGAATGAAACATTAAAATTTGTGTTTTAAATACCCACCCACTTGAAATTATGGGATTTCAGACTGTCCAAAGGGAAAAGAAATGCTTTTTGAATCTGATCTGCACAAATTGTGCCAGAGGCAGAAGCAGATTGACTATGGGAAGAACACTCTCGGCTATGAAAGATGCCTGGAGCTTTTTCCTCGGTATTAGGCCTTTCCTCGCCCTTCAGTCCTCTTGGTCAATTTTATCCAGGTCTCTGTCAACATTAGGTTTTGCTCTTATTTATCATAGTTGAAAATGCAAGTGTTTTTGTTTGGCTCTGTCAGAAAACAGAGGAAGAAATATGTGCCTCCTCAAATTCCTGATATCAAGAAGGTGTGTAGCAAGCACAACTGGTATGGGCAAGTCAAGAACTGGAGGAGAAGTCTTCATGAGTTTGATCCCCCTATGAGTAAGAATGAAGAAACCCCTATGCCATTTTATTTTGATAATGGAGATGATGGATTAGCATACCACAGTCAAGATGAGAAAGATGCAACAACATCTTCTGGTTGAGAGGGCAATCCCAAAAAGAAAGCTGGTGGGATCTTTGTAGTCTATGATGATTCGAATGTTGATGATGCAATGGAGCCATGAGTAAAACGGGAATAATTGGAAGCCTGCCTGGAGCACCATCGTCATCATCTGTTTCTATGTGGGTTAGGGTTTCTGATAAGCCCCCAAATTCTTCTTCTGACAACATCATTCGCTCTGAAGACCTGCAAGTGTCTGCTACTTCCCCAAGAAAATGCATTCCACACCATCCACCGTAGAAGCAGTAAGACTGCCAAGCTTCTCACATGGAAATGGATATTGATGAAGAAGAGGACACTCTAGATGGTTCCAGTGACGAAGGGTGTCCCGTGGTGGATGTTTTTCAAAGGTTAATTGTTGCAAATCCACCAAGTAAGTATTCTTATTTGATTTTATTTGCAGGTTTTATTTACTTGGTCAATTCATTTTATGAATGAAATATTAAATGGTGTGTTTTAAATGCCGACCCACTTGAAATCATGGGATCTCAGTCTATCCAAAGGGAAGGGAAAGTATTTTTGAATATGATCCGCACAAATTTTTCCAGAGGCAAAAGAAGATTGACTATCGGAAGAACACTCTCGGCTATGAAAGATACCAGGAGCTTTTTCATCAGTATTAGGCCTTTCCTTGCCCTTCAGTCCTCTTGTTCAAGTTTAAAAAAGGACTCTACCAACATTATGTTTTGCTCTTATTTATGATAGCTGAAAATGCAAGTTTTTTTTGTTTCGCTCTATCAAAAAATAGAGGAAGAAATATGTGCATCCTCAAACGCCTGACATCAAGAAGGTGTGCAGCAAGTGCAGCAGGTATGGGTAGGTCAAGAAATGGAGGAGAAGGCTTCATGAGTTTTCTCTCCCTATGAGCGAGAATGAGGAAATGCCTCAGCCATTTTCTTCTGATAATGGAGATGATGGACTAACATACCACAGTCAAGATGAGAAATATGCAACAACAACTTCTGGTTCAGAGGGAAATACCAAAGAGGAAGCTGGTGGGATGTCTGTAATCTATGATGATTGGGATATTGATGATGCAATGGAGACATGAGTAAAACGGGACTAATTGGAAGCCTTCCTGTATATTTTTTTTAGTACTCTGGATTTTGGGTTCTCTTAGTTTATATATAAAATGTATCGGTATATATCTTGGTTTTTGTTTGTTAAGCCCAAGAAGAGTTTATTGGGTAGAAGCAATTCCAAACCTTGGAATTTTTTTTTCCTGCTTCTCTGTTCACCAAGTATTACAAATCAATTCGAAAATGCATATTGTTAGGTGTATCCTGCTAACTTGTTCACCAAGTTTATACAAATTAATATACCTAGTCCTCTATTTTATATAGATCTTGATATTATTTTGAAGGAACATTGATGTTGTTAAGTCAAGTTGAACCAAAAATATGGGTGATAATGGATTTGAGAGTGAGATCAGATCTCCCCCATAGACATCAGGTAGGTTGTCTTGGATACCATAAATATGGGAAATCATTGAGTTTGGTGTTGTTTGGGAATATAGAGTCATTCATGGAACAACTCAGCTTTCGTCTCATAGCTTGTTCTTGCTCTGTTAATAAAAAAGTTGAAACAATTTCTTTACATTTTGCTAAATTTTGTCTCATTCCCCTTCCTAACAGTCCAGCTGCCAAGAATCTATTGAAGTAGTGGAGGGAATTGAAGGGATATGAATTCCATTTATAACCTTAGCATTACTAGTGTCTGTTCGAAAAACAAATCCCGAACAATTGCAAATGTGAATGAACACCCAAAAATGGTCGAGCGTGCGAATCCCTATCCATCCCAAAGCTAGCGACAGTCATGGCAGTCTTTGTAATCTGTGCTCCCTTCTTAGGTCTAACATTGAAGTTCCCAACGAACGTAAGGAAAATATTAACACCTTTCACTATAATTTCCTAATAAGTATTGTCTTTTAATACCCCGTTTAAACTAATAATAATTATTTTTTTCATGATTAGTATATATTAACTAAAAAATAGTTTTTTTTTCTTTCTCTCTGAAATTTAATTCATTAATATTTAAAAAGGTATTTTTGAATGCAAATATGAATGAACACCAGAGAATAGTCAAGAGCCTAGATCTTAGTAGTTTCTGTGATCTTCCCTTTTTCAGGTCTAATATTTAAGTTCCCAACCAGTATAAGGAAAATATGAATACTTTAATGAGTTTAGTGGATGAATTCACTAATATGTTTTTTAATGCTCAATTTGAATAGAATGTTTTTTTCTCTTAAATTAGCTAAATACAATTTTGAGTTAAATTGTATGTTTCTATTATTTAAAATATTTTTTATACATAAATAAATTAAAATCCCCCAAAAAAATAAAAATTAAACAAGTCAAAAAAATATTAAACACTTAAATTCTGGAAATTTGCAATTTAAATGAGTCAAACTTACTAGAAATTTGCAATTTAAACTAGTCAAAATTTCTTAAAACTCACTATCTAATCTGAGATAAAATTAACTAAAAAGAATAGAAATAATAAGTTTTTTTTTAATACATTTCTCCATTTTAGTGTATGATTTTCAACGTGCGAATCCTTTTTGGAAAGGGTATTTAGTGATTTAAATGATAGAAGCAATTAACCAAAAAATGCTAATTTTTTTTTTTTAAATGAAACTTAGAATATTGTATCACTAAAATTCCCTCATTCTCGTTACTTTTAATGGTTCTGGAAACTCCCTGAGCTCAGTAGACAACTCTTATAAGTGTTAGGTGTAGTTAGATTTATTTTAGTATTTTTATTATTATTTATTTAACATAATTTATTAATTATAATGTCAACATTTTAATAATTTCTAAATTTATTTATAATATTAAAAATCTTAAAAATCTGCTTACAATCTTCTAATAATATGTTTCTAATTACATTTATTTTAATATTTTCTAATCACATAAATTTTATCTTTACCAATGACTTAGTGAATATATTAGTGATATTTTCATTTTTACAATGCATTAAATCAATTTTTATTGGTTGAATTTTTTCTCTTACAAAATGATGTTGATTTTTAATATTTTTTTATTTTGTTTGATAAAATGGATTATCTGTAAATTTTATTGAACTTTATTTCTCCACTTGATAGTTGTAGCTACTACCTTCCTTTCTCCTATATCTTAAGAATTGACATTCTTAAGTAGAAATGCACAATTCTTTGTACTCAACTTTAGAGGACAATGAAACAAAGAATTCAAATTCTTAAGTAGAAATGCACAATGCTTTGTACTCAGCTTTATAGGACATTGAAAAAATTAGATACTTGTGACTGCTCCAAAATAGAATCCTTAATCCTATATGAAATCCATATCCAATGATTATTTTTATATCATTTGGATTACCTGCACAAAATAAGAATAACATGTCAACTCAACATTCAAATGATTAGTATAATTAATACCAAAGTCAATAGCTCCATGTAGGTTTCTAATGACTTTCTTGGCATCTTTGCAATGGCCTTCATGTGACTTAATATGAATTTATTATGTTGAATTTCCTTATGCTCTTTAAAATTAATTTTAATCATTCTAATTAATATAATCTGTGATATGGGGTACTGTTGGAATTAATTTATTTTTCCATGTGTTTGATATTGTTCGGGACATACACATGAAAAAGGATATTGTACTATACTTTGTTGAAACTCAAATATTGGCTTCTTGGATAATATTTTGTTTCCTCAATCCTCAGCACATTATGATGACTCCTTATCCCTAGCCATGATGCTTTCTTCATAAATCATGCCAACTACAAGCAAGAAGGTTGGTGTGTTAGCTTTATACAACCTCATTTGTTACAATGTGCAGGAGCCTAAGTAGATGTCACTCCTTAGTCCTAAGAAAAAAATGAATTAAAATCTCTTAATGTAAATTCCAATCATGCCAATTATCCCTCCTACCTTTCAGTCTCCTGTAAGTCAAATGCCAAACCCCACCTTGATTCTAAGATCAAAAAATAGGCTTCGAATGGGAGTGCAGTAAAATGTAATTATAATCATATTTTATGTTTTGAATA
Organism: Pinus albicaulis; assembly: GCA_034641835.2. Taxonomy (NCBI): domain Eukaryota; kingdom Viridiplantae; phylum Streptophyta; class Pinopsida; order Pinales; family Pinaceae; genus Pinus; species Pinus albicaulis. The sequence continues at coordinate 1,075,204,209 of CM076581.1, read as the reverse complement.
TAAACAAGTGGAATATGTCTACAAGTCGGCAATGTCCTCTGCTATAGTATTTCTCTTCCTGTGTTATAGGCCATAAATGAGAGTGCAATAAAATGTTATTATTTTCATCCTTTATGTGTTGAATATAAACAAGTGGAAACTGTTTGCAATTGGGAAATGTGCTCTACTATATGAGTTCTATTTTCCAGAAATCCTAAAAAGTACTTGAAAAATGAACCTTCAAGTTTTATAACATTGAGGAATGTTGGGATTTTTTTTTAAGTAAAAAAAATAAAATAATATATATATATATATATATATATATATATATATATATATATATATAATAAAAGCTCTCATAAAATATGTGAGGGGGGCTCCGAAAAAACCATTAACAATAGAAACATCAATAATAATAAATCAAGCATACCTAAGTGGAGGGTATGATTCTTTGGGAGTCGAGGTTTGAATCCATAAAGAAAGAGAGTGTTTGTGAAAATATTTTTCATGGAACTCCAAATCAAGAAATGACCACTATTTCTATTTGTGTTAAAAGAATTGTTAGATCAAAAACCTTAGTGACAAAAACTATTATGCTTTGTTGTCAAACACTAGTTTATCGATTGTTAGGTTCAAAGTTTTGGATACCGTAAATTACATAATACAAGACTTTGTACCATAATACCAAACAATAACTAATTGGAGACCATATTGGAGCCCTTTTTCATTCTCAGAGTGTAGTGGAATCAAGGAATCAATGTTTCTCTCATCTTGGAAATTCTCACACAGGTTAGAAATCATCATAACAAAAACAAAGAAAAAATAAATTAGGCTAAAAGAAAACACTTTAATACCCATTGTAAAAATAACATAGGGTAATATGCCACAAAGTAAAAGGAGTTAAATATAATTATTTCTATTAAATTGGTTAAAGGGTAATGAGCCACATAGTTAAACGATTTAAATATACCTGTGTCTATTAGATGGATTATATGGCAAAAAAACTTGGAGTGGGAATGCTCCCAAAAATTTGAACAATAATAGCTTGCCACAATTGATGTCCTTGCAGGAATGATTAACATCATAGTCTCATTCGTAAGGAAAATTTTAGTGAACCTAGTAATCAAACTGCAAATAGCCATAAGAGTAAACAATCAACTATAAGCAATAAGTATGAGTTCATGATGATATGAAATTTAACTACCAAAACATCACATTTCTTTGGGAAGACAAATTCCCTCATCTTTATGAGACTAACCCTAGCTAAACGATGTGAAATTTCTAGATGATGAAGGAAGAATGGACCATAATGACAGTTTGTAAGGGTAATCATTTCCTATGGTTGAGTTATGAAACTATATATATATATATATATATATATATGTATGTATGTATATAAAATAAAAATCCTAACAAAATCTGAGAAGGGATCTCCACATAAACCTTAACAAGATAAACTTTGATAATTAATAATAAATCAAGCATACCTGGGTGGAAAGTATGATGCTCTGGGAGTCTAGGTTTAAATCCGTAATGAATCGTGTCTTTGCTACTTTATTGTGTGTGGAACCAAAAATTAGGGAAAGACATATATTTCTGTCTGAGTTAAGTGAATTGTGATAAAACAACCTTGGTGGGGGAGAAAAATATAAGGTTTTGTTGTCAAACACCAATGTAGCAAGTGTTAGGTGAAAGGGTTTGGATACCCTAAACTACACAGTACAAGACTCTATACGATAATACCAAGCTATAAGTTATTGGAGACATGATTGGATTCATTTTACATTCTATGTGATGCAACAAGGCTTCTCTCAGCTTAGGAAGCCTCAAATAGGTTAAAAATATTCCTAAAAAAAAAAAAAAAAAAAAATTACAGTAAAAAGGAAAATAGGTTAATACCAACTATACAAATAAAAAAGGGTAATAATCCACATATAAAAATGGCGAAAAAAATTTGAGTTTTCATCTTCCCAAAATTTCAAATAGTAATAGCTTGTATTGGTTGATGTACTTGCATGAAACCATGACATCCTAGTCTCACTAGTAAGGCAATTTCAAAAGCCCCCGATAATCAACCTGCAAATAACCAGAAGATAAAATAATCATATAGAATAAATAATTAGGGTTTAATGAAAATCTAAAATTTAAATGCCACAACATCCCATTTCTCAACGAAAACAATCAACCTCATCCATATGAGACTAACCCTAACAAAAGGAAGAAAAATTCCTTGAATGTGGAGGAAGGATAGAGCATAATAATAGTTCGTAAGACTATTCATTCTCTGTGGTTGAGTTATGAAATGATGACCACCATCCTATCTCCTCGGTTTATCTCCACCACTCATCTTTGATTTTTCATGTAGGGGGGTCAGGAACCATGGATGCCTAGTTTCCACGAAGCACCGAGTCTCCTACCACATAACTTCAAATCTACAACAAAAGATAATATAATCTTCTAATAAACCATTCGATAGATTAGAGCAGTGGAAAAGACGATGGTATGGGAGTTCATCCAAGAGGGAAATACCTTACAACATAATTACCAACATGCTTGATAAATTGGTCTTTCATATGTCGTTAAAACTCTGCACTTACAAATTTACAACACAAATCCATTTCTATGAATAATATCATGTGTGTTGCATTATAGGTGACTCGATTCAACAAATTTAATTAGTATTTTGATATTTTTTATTAAATTTTATTTAAATTTTTTATATTTTTTTTTTTGACAATTTAATTATAATAGAATTATAATTTCTATTATTTAAGTTGTATTTTTACTTCTATAAATAATTCAATATATTATCAAAATTTAAAATATTTAATTATTTAAAATAAGTTGAATTTACAATTTCAATATATGTTTATTATTTAAAAAAATAAGATAAACATTTAAAAAATAAAATATATTATTGTTATGATTATTATTACTATTATTTTCTTATCATCAATACCAGAGTTAACTCATGTAATATCCCTTAGAGCCCCATCTGACATTGGATTAAAATAACATGTATAGACATCATAGTATTTATAATAAATAATAAAAATTAATCGAATTATTGATAGGTTCGTAATGCATTTAGTTGGTGGAAATATCGTTACAAGGTAAAAAGAAAGTGCGAGAGACAGTGAAGTGATCGTAGAAAGATCTCGGTATGGAACTTTTACAGAGGTGAAAGAGATTTAAATGAACATGTGAAAGAAGACTACAATGAATTCCATATCACCCTTACTCCAAAAGTTGACTATATGATTGCTACCGTGTAGCACTGGTTGATTAAAGACTCAAAAGAGGTTATTCGATTCTACCTTGAGTTATGTGCATTTGTATCTTTGTAAAAAATTTATGGAATTTTGTGCAAGAAACAAAGATTATTAATCTTTATGTTTTTTAAAATATCACATGTGCTCCTGAAAATAAATCTTTGCAAATATTTTCTTATTAATTTGAAAAAATGGGATAAAATAAGAAGAATAATAAATCATAATTTTTTTGCTAATATTTTTTGGGATGGGTTTACATACACAAAAGAAAAAGTATTGCATCAATTGATCATGATGGGAGTGAAAATATTCACTATTGATTATTTACTTGACTTATCTTTCAATCTCATTATAAACAAGTTATATTCCCATATGAATATAAGCCTATCAAGATTAAATAAATATATGAGAAAATATTTATATTTCATGTGCAGATATAATAAGTTGGGATTTCATTTTTTAGTTGAAGTTAAAGATAATAGCTTATGGAATTACCTTATGAAAATTTATATATAGATTTCATGCACAGAGATAATATAAGTCATAGTATCTTCTTTGGAAAGAATATGTTTTTCTTGTGCATGAAAGATGAGTAAATTGTGTTAATTACTTTGCAAGAATTTGCAAAAGTTACATGTTCTTATGTGTAAAAGGATAAGTTATTTGTGTGTTGTATACTAAAAAGTTTGATTTTATTGCATGGTTTAGTGCATAAAATGCTAACTTTGTTATTATTTTAAAAGAAGTTTTCCCAGTTATTATGCACAAACAATGGTTAATTTTGATACCTTCTTGAAAATAAATGCATGAGAACTTTGTACATAAAATATAGAAAAACTATGTTGTGTTCTTGAAAATAAGTATCTTATATTTTCACAAAGAAATAATCATTTGAAAAGAACACATGTGTAGAAGCATAGAAACAATAGTTAATTGCATCATTTGAAAAAAAAAAAAGTATTCCCTTATATAACATAAATAGCTTTCCGAATGCGGATGCCTCTCGCATGTGATGGGACGCTCGTCCCTGGCCGCCTCCCGAGGCCGTCGTTTTGGGCTGGCCATCTAGCCTCCCACAAATGCATTAACAAGGGCATTCAATATGCCACCCCACGCTACATTAATGCCGTTCTCTCGAACCGTCGACGCGCTGAGCATTTCACCTGGTCTTCTTTGGCTCTTGTTATGGATGTTGGTCTCCCGCATGGTGATTGCTCTGTCTGCACCACCATCAAGCTTTGTTGAAGTTCTTGCCCACCCGCCTGCGCTCAGCCTAGCGCTCGAATGCAGACATGAAGACGATGTGAGCTTCTTTGCCTTTTGGAAACCATTCCTGAGTTTCACCATTCGCATAGTAAGCTCTGTTGTTCGAATTATCTGTGCACTTCTTCTGGCCCTCCATTGTCACTTCTCCTCTGTCCGTTCCATCAACCTCTCCCTCTCGCTATGCCTAGACTGCACCATCATATGTGATGTCATCGTGGCTCCAGTCGAGATCATGTCTATCACCCTCAGTCTTCTCCTTCTTCGATCTCATCCTTTGATGATTTCCCCTGCGACCACATTCCGGAAACCAGAAGTCGCAGGGGCAGGCCTCGCTCCCCTGACTCCGCCCTTCCTTCTGCGCGTCCTCCACCTCCCTTTGTATTCTCCTCTACACCTCATGTCGACCCCTCCGCTGCTCCTCCCGTTCCCCCTCTGCCTTCCTCCTCTTCCCTTCGGCAAACCTCCCAGCGCGCAACGTTCAAATTAAACTGTGTGTTTGACACACTGGTCCTCACGGCGTTTGTCACGGTTACTGTATGTGAAGAGTTTACCCACCTTGCGCCTCCTTTGATCGCAATTCCTGATCCCTCTGTCGCATTTCTTAACCCCAATGCTCCTAATCCTGCCTCTGCTGACAACGCCAAGGTCTCCTTGCCTCAATTACATATTGCCCGTGACGTTTCAATGCAGGTCCAGACTACGGAAGGCAAGGAAAAAGGCAAAGAGCTTCTCTCCACTGATGAAGGTGAAAGCAACGATGAGTATAAATGTAGAATTGTAGAAGAACCACCTTGTCCAACAAATGAACAGTAGTCTGACAATCTCTCAGAGGTTTTTGTTTCTCATGCACAATGTTTTTAGGTTAATTATGGTTTTCCTGTTTATTCACCCTCTGCTTGCAGAGTGGTTTGTTATACTTTCTGTATTTTTGTTACACTACTTGGTTGAAAGGTCGGTTTCCTTGATGAGGGCGGCAACTCTTAATTTGCAGGGACTGGTTTCCCCTCGGTGGGCAGTCCAAACTCTTGTTTCTCACAGCTGTCAAGCCCTATGCTCAGGCTCTCTCAGTTGAGGCAGTGGCAGTTTTGTACTTTTATGTTATATATTAATAGAATTAGTGTTACTTAGAAAAAAAAAAAAAAAAACATAAATAGCTAGAACCTCTTAAATGAGGGATATCTGTTGCATGCATTAAAGAAGGGCTATGGTGATAAATTATTGCTTCCACAAAGAATACATATTGAAGGGATGTATGTGTTCTTAATAAGGTTTTCTTAAGTTTATGCACATGAAAATATAAGTTAGCGATGTTGTTCTCTTGAAAAGAGAATGCACATGAACCCTTCAAACGATAACATTTACGAAGACATGTTACTTTTCATCAAGAATGCATGTGAACTTTGTTTGAAATTATTTTATTAGATTTTCTTGATAATAAATATGCACAAATAGAGTTATTTCTTTGAGAGGATATAATTTTATCTACATGCATAAAATAGAAATCCTATGTTTGATATATCTTGAAAAGAAATATGTTATTTCCTTGCACAGAAAAAATATAAATATTAGGTTTGATCTCTTGAAAGGAGACATGCTAATTGCACCCATCAAAAATACGCCTATAATGTTGGATTATTTGAATATAAGTATTCATCGGGAGTGTATAATTGTTGTGTTAGACTTTGGAAGAGAAACAAGTAATCACATGCAATGAGTGCATTAGATTTTATTTGGAAAAATGCAAATATTTGAGCTTAATAAATAATAACTAACACATTTGTTTCCTTATAAAACAGACCATGTATTCTCATATACGATAGAATTTTTAAATATATTTGTCTTGGGAAAGATAGTTTTGGAAAAATAGACTTGCATTTTCATGCATAATAGTAATAATAATAATATCCATACTATTGGAAAGATTACTTAGTTACATGCACAAAGAATAATTTGAGGGGCTATCTTTCTTTGAATATGTTTTTATCTAATTACATGCATGGAAAACAAGGCTAAGTTGCTAGTATCCTTTAAATGGAAATGGATGGTTAAAATGGTTTTCCTTTGGAGTAGAATGTGTGCTTCTGCGATAAGGATCGTAGTAATGTGGTATTTATTCTGATATGATTTTGCTTCTAAATAATGCATGAGAACTGTTGTTAGAAGAATCAGGTTGTGATATTTTACTTATGTTTTATGTATGCCCATGAATAGATGTTGAAGAATCACTATCAAAGACTTATTTTTGCTGATAATTACTCTATGTAACCATGATATCAAGTTTTCTGATGACAACAATGGAAGGAAAGGATAATGACTTGTCCAAGGATAGATTATGGTTAACATTGTTGTGGGTAAATAGCTAATGGTCCATGGAGATGAGTGTGAGATGCATGATGGCCTACTGAACACCATCACATCATTAGCTAATTACATATTTGATAGAGATTTTTTAAAAGAACACTGAAAGAACTCCTTTAGATGTTAAAAGTAAACAATGAGCCTAGTAGTGAGACTTTACTGTAATACCTAGTTGTTGATAGAGTATTTTCATGGTTGCATTAACATGGTTGGTAGAATTGATTAGTTAATGGTGCATTACTAAATATTAAAAATTATATGCATGCATTATTTTTTATTAATGCTTATTACAAGTTGTAAACAAGTTATTATGGAAGTTACTTCATGTGTTGGTTTGTTCATAACAATATAATGTGCGAAATTTGAAATTTTTGGAATAAGGTGTGTATGTTTCCACAGTCATGAACATGTTGTTGAGAACTTCTAAAAACTTGTGTATTTTGATCAAAGGTGCCTTTGATCAAAATACACAAGTTTCCAGAAGTTCTCAAAAAAAATTTAAGATTCTTACCCTAATGTTTATTGACATTTATACATTAATGAATATTTGTATATGATTTTATACATGAAATTATTGTAGGATTGAAACTAAAATTATTGTGAAAGTGAATAATTATTTAAACAATGCATAGTTATGACTACTATTGCTGGTGGGATTAGGAAGGAGTAGCTTAATAGAAACAAGAAAATATGTGAAGGTAAAAATTTGAAATGTGAATTTCAATGAGAAGGTATAATGCTATGGTATGCATGATTATGTTATTTGGAAAATTGTAATGTATCTCATCTGTACGACAGTTATGATTCTTGCTAATCTAGATATTTTGGACACATGTTGAGGGTCAAGTATAAATACATGATGTACAAATGTTTCTTTTTTTTTAATGATAATTTTCAAATGGGTCGTTATGTAAATTACTATGGGAAAGAGTGCCAAAAGATAATTTTACATCTTAGACAGTTCGGGACAGTTGTAAAAGTCTAGGAGTCCTTGGGTTGATGGAAGTTGCCTAACCGGAGGGGTTGATGGCGCTTGCCTAAAAATATTTCCTCTACCTAGAGATAAATAATCTCAGTAAAGGAAAACAGTTGGCCAAGATGGTGAAGAGGGGGAAAACCCTGAGGCAACTATTTTTATTTTGGAGCTGGTTGGAGGAGGCCCAAAATTCCTCATAGACGAGACATTGTCAGAGGAATAGGAAGGACCCTTCAAAGAGAAATGTTGTATTGGACCCTTTGTGGTTATTCGAATTCTTGATTTGGTTTCCCAGTGGAATTTGAGACTGGATCTGGTATGGTATCTATCATAGAATTGTTTAGATGTGAAAATGACTCCGTCTGCTTGTGGAAACTTGTTCCCACTAGTTGGGAGGAGCTTTCTTTTTCCATTTTGGTTCTCATAGAAGAAATAAATTAAATAATAATTTATGTGTTGTGTCGAAAATGAATTTTCTATATTATTGTGTAAATATTTTATGTGCATCTTCACATAAAAATAATCCTAGTGCTCAGTAAGGAATTACTGGAAGTCTAGTTCCTTTATTGTATTAAAAATTTTGTGAATGTATTTTGTAGGGGCTAATACAGTTTGCACTTGATGCAATGATTGATCATTTCAATTATTAGATATTTCGGGGCTCTCTAAGTACTTTTATAAGTACTGTGTGAATGTATTTAGCAAGAGCTAAGATAGTTTTCACATTTTGTAGTGATTTATCATTTTGATGATTAGAGTATTGGTGCTCTCTAAGTACTTGTGGAAGTATTTTGGTTAAAATATCGCCTGACATTTCATGAATGATTGATAGTTAAAAATGTTTCATTTGATTGAAAATATTGTGACTAATGTGGATATATTAGATTTGTTGATCATAGATTACAAGGCTCTTGTTATTGGACTATAAAACCATTAGAGTGCATGTGTAAAAGTGACCAAGAGTACTTAGTAAGTAATGGTAAGTTGGTATAGAGATTATGATTTGTTTTCATGAATTTTAGTAATGGCCAAGTGATTAAAAGTATAATTTGCATATTTTCATAACTATAAATGATTATGACTATTCATTTTTCTTATTTTATAACATTGTTGTTTTTGCTTTTTGGTATTTATTGGAATGAAATTCATCATTTTAAATGGAAAGGATCCCCTTTTGGGTGGTCTAGATTCCTATATCATGAGTAAAAGTTAAATTTCCAATGAGAGATGGACACTGAGGATGGTGTTAACTTTAAGGGGGGGATAGTGTAATATCCCTCAGACCACCAGATGACATTAAATTAAAATAACATGTATGGAAACCATATTATTTATAATAAATAGTAAAAATTAATCCAATAATTGATTGATTCATAATGCATTTAGTTGGTGGAAATTTTGTTACAAGGTAATGAAATTCATCCCTAGAAGGGTTTGATGAAAAAATATGTTGGAAGATTGGGGGAAGTGACCATTGTAATGGATTTTGAGGAGAAGTGTTCAATATATGAGACCTTAGTGTTGTGCATCCTCAAAAGGAAAATTCAAGAGACAAAGAAGTAATGGTAGAAATCTCTCAATGTGGAAATTTTACATAGGTGAAAGACAGTCAAATGAATGTGTGAAAGGATCCTACGATGATTTTCATCTCACCTCGACTCCAAAATTAGACTATATGATTGCTACCATGTCCCACTGGTTTATTAAACAATGAGAAGAGATTAGTCAATTGTACCTTGAAATATGTGCATTTTTTACTTGGTAAAACTCGTATGGATTTTTATGAAAGAGAGAAATATTATTAATCTTTATGTTTTTTAAAATATCACATGAGGTATGTAGAAATAAAACTCTGATACCATGTAGAAAATCTACTAACTAGATTCAATCTAATCTTGTGATGTACTAAAACAAGATACTGAATCCTTCTATAATATTTGTGGAATACAAAACACAATCGCTCAATCACATGGAAGTAAGAGAAAGAAGTAAAAAAATCGCACAACACAATATGTTCTTGGGGAAAGAAATTGCTCAAACCCCCTCTAGCTATATTGTCTATTAAGTCATGGAATCATGAAACAATACAATGTTTAATCTCTCACTCTGCCAACTATCTCACACTAATCTAGGCAAAACCTGTCTAGTACATAGTCAATTCTCAGCCTTCCTTCACCTTTATTTTCTCACGCAATTCCTAAGGAATTAGATCCCTAATAAATAGGAAAATCACCCTTCCTTGATTGTGCAATACATCATGGAACCCTCATTACTTTATAATTTCACCCGAGAAATTTTCTATAAATACAACTGATAGTTATGTTCCCTTTAACCTCTGTCTCAATTGGGTCTTCCTCAAAACTGACATGCAGGAAACTATTAATAGCGAAGTATCAGTTATATGATTGATAACTACTTGTGAATTAAATCTAATTTAATTCACTAGACCTATCACTAGTTCATCACTTAGTTATAACTAGTTAAACTGATTCACACATACGTGCCACTGATGTATCAACTGAAACTGGACCTGCAAAATAGTATAATCCCTCTACGTGCCTCATCTTAGACCCTGAACTCAAATTTTTTGAGCTCACTCAGTCATCATGACTTATTTAGTTGATACAAGTTGTTATGAGATGAAATTATAATTTATTGTCCAATTTATCTAAGGGAAAAATAAATTAGATGCCCCATATTCCTCACTAGTGCGCATCAAAATTTCCTCACCAATGTGCATCAGAACTTCCTCAGAACTGTCCATCAGAAATTCCTCACCAATGTGCATATGAATTTCCTTACCAATGAGGGTGAAATTTTTGTCCTTTGGGGTTGCCACTTTCACTGTTTCTTGTTGCAAATTTTAACACTCCCTCTCAACAAGAAAGGAATTCAATCTATCTCGATTCGGTACCTTTGGAATATTATTATTGAAACACTTATCTATTTTTTTTTCACCTGCAACTATTGAAACTAAATAGCCTCTAAACAACTAAATTAGTATAATGCATCTATCATCAGAATCTTCTGGCTACTCCTAGCGACTGCACCTATGTACTGGAATATTTGCACTGCTGCTGATATCTGCATCCGTGCCCTATGCACTGCTGCCAAATCTGATTTATGCTCGAGTATGTGACCTTTTTCACTCTAATATATGTCTTCCTCACATATTACTGCATCAATCCAACCAATGCTTACTGCAACCGTTGTATTTTGGGCTCCTCGTAGCCAAGTTACATCCATGAGACACAACATCTCAATGGACCCTGCTAAAACTTCTTCTTTGGATTATATCTGCACAGAGTCCCACCTCTCACATTGAGGTATAGCTACATGTACTCCCTCTCCTTATCTGGCTCAAAATTTCTCCCTCCTAGAGGACTCTTCTTGAGTGGACGCCTCCACTCGATCTCCTCTCTCCTTCTATAATTGTGGCTACTCCACTACCTCCTGAGACTGCTTATGAGGCTGCATTTTGAGAGATAATTTCTCCCTCTCAACTACCAAGTCATTAACATTTTATTTGCTCATCAAATATTTGCATGCATCCTCAACCTCGAGAGAATACAGGTTCTTGACTCTTACATTGATCTTTTTCACCCGTCCCGTGGCAATGTGTCTAAGGAACCCCTTTCCTTTTCTAAATATAACATCATAACCACTGTCTTCCAATACGACTATGAAGACAATATCCTTCCTTAGGATTGGAGCATAAAAAACATATATCAGTCTAAGAGGGGAGCCAAAATCCCTCTGAAAGGTAATTGTACCTATGTCGGTTATGTTATACTTCCCGTCATCTCCAAACTCTATGTTCTGCTGGAGGTCCTTCTCCTCCTAGTCACTAAAGAGATCTATATTCCCTATGATATGGAATAAGGCACCGTTGTCTAGATACCACATGCATCCCTTTACAGTTTTGTGCATGCATGCAATGAGAGTAAAATCAAGATCGAAATGTGAATCTAGTTCTTCACCCGTTGCAACTGCAGGCTCCTTCTTGATTGCCTTCTACTTTGCACAATTCGATGCATAGTGCCCATGCTCCTCGCAGTGACAACACTTGATATTGGACAAGTATCGCTTGCCCTATTCACCTTGGTACTTATTTCCCTTTGCTTCATTTCCTTTTCCGACTAATGCACAATTTTCTTCTTTGTCTTTTTCGGAGGTCCCGTCTCTTCTATTACCCAGTCAGACCACAAATGCTCCTAGTCTGGTAACTTGTCCCTCTCATCCATAGAGTACTGGTAAATATTCTAGCCCTTGAGAAGGCCTAGAAGTGTTAGTCTCACCAAATCATCCTGGGCTACAGTCACACCAACACTTCCAAGCTCATCTCGACGTTGAGTGAACTTCGACAAGTATGTTGGTATCGTCTCGCCCTCCTCCATCTTGATATTTCTGAGCTTTTCCTTCAATGCAAACTTCTTGTGATCGCTTCTATCAGAAACAGATCTGCCAAGGTCTTTCACATAGCATATGGAGTCTCTTTCCCATGGAGACTCAAGAAAATGTGATCCTGAGCACCCTCTAACAAGATCCTTCTAGCCTTTGCTACCTTCTTCTACCATGTATTAAGGAGTTGGGCATATGCTATTGTAGGCTTGGGAATCTCAATATCTATGAATTCCTTCAACTCGTTGTCCTCAATCACTGGCTCCATATTTTCCTTCCATTGTATATAATTTGAATTTCCCTCAAGATAATATTCGAGTCTCAAGCCATTGAAATACATCTTGATATGTTGTTGGATCCTAAAGAATAAATATGCAAATTTGAACATGTTCGAGACAAACTCAATTTCTGCTCTTCTATTGTGATTCTTGGCACTCTTATACCATGTAGAAATTTATCGCTCTCATACGATGTATAAATTTCGCTTAGATACCATGTAGAAAATATACCAATGGGATTTAATCTGATCTTTTGATGTACTAAAACAAGATATTGAATCCTTCTACAATATTTGCAGAATAGAAAACACGATCACTCAATCACATGTAAGTAAGAGAAATAAGTAAATCAATCACACAACACAAGATGTTCTTGGGGAAATAAACTTCTCAAAACCTATCTATCTATATTGTGTATTAACTCAAGGAATCATGAAACAATACAATGCTTAATTTCTCATGAGATTCTCCAACACTAAACCAACTGTCTCACACTAATCTAGGAAAAATCGGTCTTGTACTTAAACAATTCACAACCTTCCTTTAGCCTTCCTTTCTCACACAGTTTCTACGGAATTGGCTCCCTATTAAATAGGAAAATCATCCTTCATTGATTTTTCAATCCATCATGCCATTCTCATGACTTTATAATTGCACTCGAGAAATTTTCTGTAAATACAAATGATAGCTATGTACCCTTTAACCTTTGTCTCAAGTGGCTCTTCCTCAGAACTGACATGCATGCAATTATTAATAGTGATGATCACTAGTTGTGAATTAAATCTATTTTAATTCACTAGACCTCTCACTAGCTCATCACTCAGTTACAACTAGTTAAACTAATTTTAACTCAATTAATTGAGTTAGATGATTCACACCTGCAACCCACTGATGCATCCACCACAACTAGACCACAAAGATATTAGAATCCTTCTACATGCCTCGTCTTAGACCCTCAACTTGAATTTCTTGAGCTAACTCAATCATCATGACTTAGTTAACTGATACAAGTTGTTATGAGACGAAATTACATTTTATTTTCCAATTTATTTAAGGGAAAAATAAATTAGACGTCCCACATTCCTAACCATTGTGCATCATAATTTCTTCACCAATGTGCGTTTGAATTTCCTAACCATTTTGCATCAGAAATTCCTCATCAATGTGCATCTGAAATTCCTCACCAATGTACATCTGGATTTCCTCACCAATGTGGGTGTATTTTTTGTCCTTTCTGGTTGCCAATTTCACTGTTTCTTGTTGCAAATTTCAACACTCCCTCTAAATAAGAAAGGAATTAAATCTATCCCGATCCATTTTCTTATTGCAAATTTTAACAATTTCTTGTAAGATGATAAATATTTGGAAATATTTTCATATTAACTTGAAAAACTGGGATAAGATAACAAGAGTAATAAAAAATAATTATTTTGTTAATATTCCTTCGGATGAGTTTGCATACACAAAAAAACATGTATTGCATAATTTTATGATGATGGGAGTGAAAAAATTCACTATTGATTATTTACCTGACTTATTGTCCATTATCATTATAAACAAGTTCTATTCCCATATGAATATAAGCCCAACAAGATGAAATAAATATATGAGCAAATACTTCATGTGCATAGATAATAATTTGGGATTTCATTTTTTAGGTGAAATATGTAGTTGATATTAAAGATAATATCTTAGGGAATTACTTTCTGAAAAAGTACATATAGATTTCATGCATAGAGATACCATAAGTCATAGGATCTTCCTTTGAAAAAATATGTTTTTCTTGTGCGTGAAGTATAAGTCAATTGTGTTAATTCCTTTGTAAGAGTTGGCAATAGTAACATGTTCTGGTGGGTAACAGGATAAGTTATTTGTGTGTGGGTTATTGTATAGTTTGATTTTATTTCATGGTTTAGTGCATAAAAGGTTAACTTTGTTATTATTTTAAAAAGGCTTTCCTAGTTCTTATGCGTGAAAGAACAGTTAACGTTTAATTATGATACTTCCTTGAAAAAAACAATGCATGAGAAATTTGTACATAAAAGATAGAGAAACTATGTTGTGTTCTTGAAAATAAGCATGTGCTATTTGCACAAAGAAACAAACATTTTATTTGAACAGAAGAGATATGACGAAGCATAGAAACAGTAGTTAATTGCATCTTTTTTTTTTAAGAAAGGAAAAGCATTCTCATATAACATGAATATATGGACCCTCTTAAAAGAGAGATATGTGTTACATGCATTAAAGAATGGCTATTATGATAAATTATTACATGCACAAAGAATACATATTGTAGGGATGTATGTGTTTTTGATAAGGTTTGATTAAAGTTTATGCACATGACAAGATAAGTTAGGGATGGATGTTGTTTTCCTGAAAAGAGAATACACACAGAAAGGTTTAAGAAGTAATGTTATTTTTCATCAAGAATAAAAGTGAACTCTGTTTGAGCTTATTTATTATATTTTCTTGATAATAAATATGCAAAAATAGAATTATTTCTTTGAGAGGAAATAAGTTAATCTCCATGCATAAAATAGAAATACTATGTTTGATATTTATTGAAAATAAATATGCTATTTTCTTACACAAAAAAAATAGAAATATTGTGTTTGATCTCTTGAAAGAAGATGTGATATTTTCACCCATGATAAATACACATATAATGTTAGATTATTTCAAAATAATTGAGCATGGAGAGTGTTTAATTATTACATTAGACCTTGGAACGGAAAAAAGTAATCACATCCAATGAGTACATTAGATTTCCTTTGGAAAAATGCATATATAGACATGTAAGAAATAATAACTAATACATTATTTTTCTTTTAGAACAGAGCATGCATTTGCGTGTACAATAGACTTTGTAAATAGCTCTATCTTGGAAAATATTCTTTTGGAAAAAAATATCTTCATTTGCATGCATCATAGTAATAATAATAATACGTATTGTATTGGAAATATTACTTAGTTACATGCACAAAGAATAAGTTGAGGGGCTAAATTTCTTTAAATATATTTTTATCTAACAACATTCTTGGAAAGAAAAGTTAAGTTGCTATTATCATTTAAATGGAAATGCATGGTTACAATATTTTTCCTTTGGAGAAGAGTTTGTGGGAGAAGGATCATAGTAATGTGGTGTTTGTTTTTATATGATTTTGCTTATACTTAATGCATGGGAAGTGTTTTTAGAAGAATCATGTTGTGATATTTTACTTACTTTCCATGTATGCACATGAATATATGTTGAAGAATCATTATAAGAGATTGATGATTGGTTGATAAATACTTTATGTAATCATGATATCAAGTTTTCTAATGATATAAATGTCATGAAATGATTGTGACTTGTGCAAGGATAGATTATGGTTAACATTGTGGCAAGTAAAGAACTAATGGCCCATGAAGATGAGTGCAAGCTGTAGGATGGTCTACTGATGGAACCACTAGGCGGCAAACATATAACGATTGAATATTGTGGGTAAATGATATTAAACATATAACGATTGAATATTGTGGGTAAATGATATTATGATGATTGCAATATATTTTAGCTAGATATGTTGTATTTAATGATATTTCTTTGTAATATTTTATGAAAATTGTTAAGGGATGGACTCCCTTATGAGTCATTGAGTGAGGGGTGAACACTCTCACAATTAAACATTTGTTGGTTTTCACCCTACAGAGTTTCCAACGTATATTGGTTTTTCTTGCATGATGTAATTTTTGTAGTATAAAATATGTGATTAACTAATTTAGTTAAAGGAATCATGAAAATGATGCAAGATTATGTGAGAAATTTTATGTTAATATGCTACAACATTGATTGTTAATGGTTATATAAGTCACTAGTAGATACTAAAGTTACTATATGTAGTGATGAAGAACTATTCTAATGATTAATAAAGAATATAGAATACTAACTTAAATACTTACCCACGAGAAAATTATGTAAAAAAAATTCTAACTCCATATATTTTCATGTGAAATTACCTAGTGATGTTACAACCCATCAGATCATTTCTAATCCATTGAATCACATTTGAAATGACAATGGGTAGCTTTATCGTTGCCATAGAATTAAAAATTTTCACTGGGGAATATTTAAGTGGGGCACCGACGTGATTTTAAAATTTCATTCCACAATTAAAAATGTGATTGAGGAAAAAAAAAAGGATCGAGGGAAGCTTTTGAAGAAATTATTTCCAATTAATTTAATTTAATAATACTTTATTGTCGAACCATACTTTTTAATAATTTTAATTTAATTTAATAATTTAAATTTAATTGAAAATTTGAGTAATGTCGAGAACTACATAGTGAGAGGATCATGTTAGTTTCCTAAATGACTGCAGATTTCATAGCCATAGAGGGGGAGGCCATAGATTACATTACCCAAATGTTTTGAGCAAAGCGTAAATGAAAAGAAAGGATCTTAAATTAAGAGAATGTTTCAAATAAATAATAAAATAATTTTACATAAAGTATAAAATCAATAGATAGATTGATCAAAGAGTGAATATCATTTTGAAATATATAAATAAATTTTATATGGTTGAAAATTTTCGCTATGTTAAAATTATGTAATTTTATGTAAATTACATAACTTAAACTTATAATTTGAATATTTTTTATTAAATTTTAATTAAAATTGTTTGAAAAATATACTTTAAAATAATGAAAAATTCAATAATACTTATAGAGATGAACATAATATAATTGTGAGTTAAACTTACATAGCATGGTTGTTTAATTAAAGTATTTTAATGTTTTAATCAACATAATTTTTTTATAAATTTTGTTTAAAACATAAAATAAAAAAAATTATTAAAAGAGTAAATTTTATTTACTTTTGAAAATTTTAAAACTTTAAATTTGAAATAAAATTAGTGCTCAAGCATCTTAATTTGTGATCCCTCTAAAAATGAGGTATTATTTGTAAAAAGGTTGGAGAGTCAAATCCTATACATGTTAAAGAATAGTAGTGGTTAGACTTAAACATCTAATTTTCAATTTCTCTACATACAAAAAAAAATACCTTTATAATATAACAATAAATTTTAAATCATATTAAAAAAATTAAAATTCAGAAAAGAGGTATCTTAGACTGTATTTTATGCCTAGAATTGCCTAGTAAATATTATATTTTTGTCTAATATTTTTTAAATGAAACGATATTATTATTGTTTTATATTATTAATTAATTATAAATATATAAATATATATTTTTAAATATTACTTAATTTCAATAAAAAACATATGAGTATTTGATCACTTTTATAAAAATCAGAACACTGCTAAGATTAAAATCAACATTAAATTTGAACAATATTACTTTTATTAATAAAATTCTAAATAATTTTTTTTTTTTAAATTATTATATATATATGAAATTTAAAGTATCTTACAGGGTAAAGAATAGACACTGATGGAATAGATGATGGAGTACACGATGTGAAAGTCATTGGTTCAAAATTTCATGAGCAAAAACCCAACCATGTTAAAGACTAGTGATTTTGACAACTTTGATACCTCTTGATGACACATTCTAAAGCCACAAATCAAACTCAAACAACTTAACAAACAAACAAAAAATACAATATTCATAATACTAATCATAATATTTTATAACTTTATATTTAAAGTTGTTTAATATTTATATACAAATTTAAAAATAAACATTTTTTTATATTATTTTGTTCAAATACTTTCTACCTATGACATTAAAAATTTAAATTATAATATATAAAATAAAAATAAAAAATATATATATAGATATAAATAATATTATTAAAATTAATTATAAATATATTTATTAAAATTTAAAAGAAATTAAATAGGTTTGCATTTAAATCTTTTCTTAAATCTTATAAATATCCCACAGATTTGATTTCCTAAAACATGGTAAATCAAGAATTAAAATAAATATCTTATTTTTTTTATAAAAGTAAGTAACAAAATTTTCAATAAAATATTACATAATCAAAAAAGGAATCGATATTCTTTATTCTGAATTTTTGGAGTTTTTAGTATCATGAGTGTTAATCTTGTTGAAAATTTTGAAGGGAAATCTTGATTTGTGTTATTTAAACTAATTTCTTTTTAATTGTATATATAGATTCATCACTCTCAAAAATCCCTAAAACACTTCTATTGTGCACGGGTTACTCATCAAACTCGTCATTTCAATGAATTCCTACATGACTTTTGAGAAAACACACTGAAAAAATCCACTAAAAAACTTCCAAAACATAAAACTAAAAATGAGAATAAATGTATTTCTAAAATCTTTACAAATTTACCCTCTGTGGCAAATTAAATTTGAAAGATCTGCAGGCTCGTTTTTGGGGAGACGTGTTATAGTCGGCCACTACAGTGAAAGTTCATCCAACTGTGAGAAATTGTTTGTTTAAGAAATCTAGATGTTACACCGTAGAGAAGGTTAGTTGTTGTTACACTTCTTCACTAAAAGGACCAGAGGTGTACTCTCCCTATCTCCGGTGACTCACGAGTCAATGACATTTGTGTCGGGAAAAACAATAGTATCTAGTGGCACCGAGCGCCGATTACAAAAATATCTGCTCTTATGTGATGGCATACAAATAAATTTGTTACTGGGAATATGCCAGTAATGTAAAAGGCATAAATTTGTGACATGCTTATTTTCGGTCGCTAAAGAATTACTGCAGTAATATTTTGAGCAGGAAGAAGCTAATTGCTGTTTCTATGTATGATCATCGGCCATCAGAGGAGATCAGCGCATGGCCTTCGATGTGGCAGATGTCAATATGGTCAAAATAGAATGTACAAATTTACCGGCCAGAAATTACCCCGTTCCAATCATTTTGCAGGAAATGCATCTACATTAGAAGGGAGCGTTTTTGACCGAGATGAAATATGTCTTCTCAATGGGTCCCATACCATTCATTTCTATATTCATCGGAATGAATTAATGCCTCGATAACGAAAGCCGGAAGAGTATTTGATTTGGACGAAATATGCTGTTCTCAATGCGTCCAATAGTCACAATCAGTACGCATCAACTTTCATTGATTTTTTTTTAACTGAAAATTCGTTTTTGGAATAGCTGACCAGCATACACAGACCTGTCTGGTATTGTTTTGGGAATGACCACATCTTTAGAACATACTTTCTTATTCAATTGTTGGACCCCATTTTTCTCAGTAATTATTGGTTTACTAGAATACACATATTAGGATTGTTTGACAATGACCACATCTTTAGAACCAACTTTCTCACCTAATTATTGGACTACATTTTTCTCACTAACTTTCATTAATTTACTTTTTTTTACTCATTAATTTACGTTTTTTTATTGAAGTTGTTTTATTAAAGTTATTTTTATACCCAATTTAAAAATAATATTATATAATATAAATTTTTAAAATAATATTTTCTTATATAATATAAAATTTTAAAATAATATATTCTTAATGGTAGAGAGAGATTTGTTGTATCATTCAGATGATTAATAAATAATAAAATATAATGTTGGCTTATTTAAAATAATAATAGAAAATATAATATAATAAAAATAATAAATTTATTTAATATAATTTTGTGTATTTAAATATAAATTTTGTTAATAAAGCTATAAATATTTTTAATTAAAAAAAGTATAAAAAAATTTATGATAAGGGAAATATGGAAAAATCAACTCAAAGGTCTAGGTGGCCTTGTAATTGGAGAAACATTTAGCTAATCTTTAGAACTTTAAAAAATATTATAATATACATATTACATTAAAATAAATTTAAATGGTAATGATTTAGAACATTGATTATAATATTTCATATTTTCATATCTAAATTTAATAATATTTATATATAAGTTTAACATGTATGGCTAAGTTTCCCAGATGCGGGTGATTAATAAAGGGCGGCATACGGTGAGCCCACAGGGTGACACATGGCTTGGCCACATGGTCACCCATGGGCTCAAGCCATGGGCATTTATTCAGGCCAATTGCTACCATCGCATTTTTATTAATTCGCTCGACTGCTGATGCATTCACTCTGGCTTCATAATGTCTTCGAAAAGTGGCCCTCCTCCATTGCCCTCGAGCTGTATCTGTCCCTCTGTGGTTTCATAGCCGAGCTCTAGAACACCCACAGGGAGGCGATGTAGTCTCTACTGCTGTATCATTCTTGCTGCCGACCACCACGTCTCCTATAGCCTTCACTGCAACCTAAAGCTCAACGTTGTGCCTTCGCCCCCCCTGTTCTTGCCTAATACGGCTCCTCAACCTTCTGTGCATTCTATCCATCATTCATATAACACCTCCATGAACACGAACATGCCCAGGCGCCACCATATTCACAGTCGTCGAGGCAGTGGGCGTGGCAGGGCGTCCAGACCTCCATTCTCCAATCGTTCTGACTCTTCATCACCTTTGCCTGAGGATTTGCAGGGGCGCTACCCTACAACCCATAGTGGTAGAGGCAAAAACTTAGCGTTGAAGAAGTCTCGCTCATCAACCCTTGTCTGCAGTCACTCCCCACCGCGACACCACCCCCACTTTTCCCCGCCGCTGCCTCTGTTGGAGACTCTACCTTCCCTATCCCATGCGCATACTTCTCAATTCCACTACTCATGCACCCTGGACCATCCCTGCATTACTGCCACCATCTCCGTTAGCTTCCAGGAGGAAGGTTCGCATGCTGATAACCCTCGCCCCAGGAAATTGCCAAATAAATCTACTTTTGACTCAATGCTTTTGCCGCCTACAAGAAATCATGTCGCGCATGGCGCTTCTTCCTTCAACAGCAAAAGTAAGAGTGGCACCAACACTGGAAGTAGCAACAATGGCAACAGCAGCAAAGACTTGTCTGGCGATGATGAGGAGATGGGCAGTGCACGCACCATCAACATCCCAGAACATGCAGCGCCCAGAGGAGACACGAATGCAGATGACAGCGAGGAATATAGGTGCCTAATTGTGGAGGAGATTCCTCCTCCAGGAAATGACAGCTAATTTCTTACATTTTCTTTTCTTTTTGGACTCTTTTTCTAGTTTTTTTTTATGATGCTCCTAGACATTCATGTTACTAGTCACTTATTTTTGTATAAAGTTGGTTTCTGCGTGATGGGCAGCAGTAGTAAAACTACTTTCGTTGGTTTCCCCTTATGCGGCAGTCACATTTTTTATCTTTTTCCTTACAATGTCTCTTGAATTGGCTAGTCCAGCAGTTCCAGAGACCAGATTCTCCATGTACTATATGTTTTTATAAATACAATTAAACTTAGAAAAAAAAGCATTTATTGCTAAGGGGCATAGAGGAGACTATAACAGGGTATTTTGTAAAGGTATTCCATGGTGAAAAACTCACGAGTTTGAAAATTCATGTGTAAAAATCTAGCCATGCTAATGATTAATGTATCTCAGGGTGGGTTCTTTCGAGTGCTTTCTTTTTGTATAATCAATACTATATCTAACATTAGAAAATTAAATCATAAAATTTATTAATAATAAAATAAAATAAATTTTAAACACACATATATATGATTGTGTTTAAAAATAAATTAAAATATAAATATATTTATACTGTTTTATCATATGTTAAATTAATAGATTTAAGGAATATGGAAAAAAAAAAAAAAAAAAAAAATCTCTTTTCTTTAAGGAGTTCCTAATTTTTATAGAGTTAATTTAACTTATAAAAGAAATAACAAGTTTTAAAATATCTTTAAAACTACATTTAAAAAATAAAGGTGATTAAATTTATAAATTAAACTACATATTATCCCACAAATTTGTTTTCCTAAAATATGATAAATCAAAAATTAAGATTATCTATTCTATTTTTGTGAAAATAAATTAACAAAAAAATTCAAGAATTAAGATTATCTATTCTATTTTTGTGAAAGTAAATTAACAAAAAAATTCTATAGAATATTAGATAAACAAAAGTTATAAAAAATAGACTGCCTCCGCAATTATAAAATCCACTGGCCGTGTCTTTCGATACAAATTGACGTGCCGTGGCCAATTACATTTGAAAGATATGCAGGATCGATCGTTTGTGCGCAGACGTCTTACAGTCGGCGACGACAATGAAGGTCATCCAACGGTGACAGATTGTTTGTTTAACAACTCTACACTTCTTCACTAAAATATCAATGGCAGGTCAGCATCATAAGGACCAGAGGTGGCCACTGGGCTGACATCCATTCCATTTCAAGGATTACTAGGAATATGCCAGAGATGTCAAACGCATAAACTTGTCGCATGCTTTTTATTTTCGGTCACTAAACAATTACCGCAGAAGCTAACTGCTTTTCTATATATAATCATAGGCCCTCCGAAAAGAACATCAAAGTGTCGATTTAGTGATTACGGATTACACAGGAAAATCTGAGATGGGTAGATCTCCTTGCTGCGCAAAACAAGGGCTCAATCGGGGAGCGTGGACCGAAAAGGAGGACATGATTCTCTCCGAATACATTCGAATTCATGGTGATGGCAAATGGAGAGATCTTCCCGAAAAAGCAGGTAAATCTCGATCAATCTTTTATGCTGGTATCTAAATGCAAATTTAAAAATGTATTGCTAAGCGGAATTAAACTTACAGAATTTTATTTTGCAGGTCTTAAGAGGTGTGGAAAGAGCTGCAGATTACGTTGGATAAACTATCTTTGTCCCGATATTAAACGCGGAAACATTTCTCCCGATGAGGAGGATCTCATTGTTCGGCTGCATCGCCTTCTTGGAAATCGGTATGTAGATAATTACAATTCATTGATATTTAGAACTATTGACATGGTTAGAAGCTTACGGTGTAAAATGTAATGTAAGTCATATATATATATATATATATATATATATATATATATATATCCAGCAGAATTCATGATTGCCTATGTCAAGCACTCCAACTTTAGAATTATTGTTACATTGAGCGTGAATTATATGCTATATGTATGCGTGCAGGTGGTCACTAATTGCAGGACGACTACCTGGACGAACACACAACGAAATCAAGAACTACTGGAACTGTCACCTTTGCAAGAAGCTGCTTCCAATGAACGAAACCCAACCGAAATCGAGTAAAGATAATCTCAAGACAAGGTCAGATAATCCTGCTTCGCCACAAAATTATGTGTACAGAGCCATCCCCGTAAAACCAACAACGGCGGTGAGACAGTCTGAATTTGAAACAGAGAATTCCTCGCAGTCGTCTGACAACCTACTTGTGAGCAATGACTGGAAGCGCATGACCTCCGATGCGGCAGATGTTAATGAGGTCGAAATAGAAGTACAAATTTATCGCAGCAGAAATTACCCTATTCCGATCTTATTGAAGGACGTGAATCTACATTAGAAGGTAGTGTATTTGATTTGGCCGAAAGATGTTCTTCTCAATACGACTTTTTAAACGATTTGGGAGTAGACGACTTCTACACTGGACCTGCTACATTTGGGGGCACAGAGACGAAAGAGATTGAATTTGTGTGGTTTGAACAAACCAATATGCAGCACGTTAACAGTCTTACGTTCACCGGTGCGCAGGGGATGTAAAGAGTCTAGAGATTTGAGTCACTTATGCGTATGGTTATATTATGAATTAGCATTTCCAGAAATCAATTTCCGTTTTGTGAATCTTTTCAAGGAATTTTAAATACCCAAGAGGACATATAATGATATTTCAAATTGAGGTCACATAATGTGTGAGTGAAAATCAAACCACACAACAAGGCAGTTATTGCGTACGATTTAAGGTTGCGTGTCCAACAGTAAATTGTAAAGGAAAGGTCGCACATTTATGCCATAACAAAAATTTTATTTTGCCTTTATTTATGATTTGGTAGATGACAAATTTAGTGTAATTTAATTTTTGTTTTATGGTAATTTGGGTTTACGTAGAAGGGTTATGAGAAATAGTTGTTATTTTTCCTATTTAAATAATTTTTTTTTTTTTAACCTGATGAGTTTGGTTGTAATAATTTATTGAGTCTTAGTAATTTTTCCAAAACGAAAACTGTAACACACGTGTAAAAAAAATTATTTACATAATTGTTCAAACCCAAGAAAATCAAGATTCAGTTAATGTAAAACCAATTCTTGATAACCATTCAAATCCTTTTGCATCGGTGGAGGTTAACAGTTTCTTCGTGGATGCCTTTCCATATATTATCATCATATGTGTCGATTTTTGGTATGGAATTTTTTGGGAATATCTGTTTGGTGTAGCCTGTATGAGGGGTGATTCACCTTCATTAACCACTTTCTTTTCTTAGTGCGACTTGTAAAACAGTAGCGACATAATTCCAAAAGAATCTACCTGCCAGACATGGTCTGCATCTTCGCTAGCTCTCGTTGGTTTTAAGGAAAGATGGTTGAATAAAAACTGTGATTGAGGATTGCAGAAGATATGGAGAGGGCAAGAGACCATCCGCAGTCATCCGATGGAGTCACATAAGTAAATCATCCATTTTCTTGAATACTGTTGGCCGATCTTTCGATAGCAGATAGGCTATTGAAAGTACTCTGCATTTTCATATATTTCACACATGCCTTCACCATTGGGAGTGCGAAGATAAGTATTTTGGCTAGATTTATTTATATATATAATCTCTTTCTTTGTGAGTAGAAACATATAGTTCACTTGTGAGTTGAAATATATTTCACTTATTTTACAATTTATTCTCATATCAAGATGGGTAAATATATGAGAAAATAATTCGAGGGAAATAAGTTTTTCCTTCTTAAAGTGAAAATTATGTTTTGATGGACATATTGAGATTAAGGCTTTGGTTTTTCCTTCTTAGGTGAAAATATGTTTTGGTGGACATATTGAGATTAAGGCTTAGGTAACCTTATATTGAGATGTTTGAAATGCATGTATATCTAAAATAGGCATGTGCCTATTGTGTGTATTTATTTCATGCATGTTTGGAAAAATATGCATGTTTTCATATTCTTTATACATTTTATTTAATGCATATAGATAGGAAAAACATATGCATATATTTAAAATATGTGAGATACGAATAAGAATTATTAACTAATGTTATTACATTGGTAAGAGATTAGTTATTTCATAAATCCATGAATAGTTTCATAGATCCATGGGTAGTTTTCCATGGGGTTGATGGAGAATAATTATTTCATAAATTCATGGTTAAAGGAACTAATCAGTTTTATTCCTTAGATGAACAAACTAAGTGATTATTTTATATTATCATGATTATGATGTTAATTCCTTTTGGAGGAAGATCATGCATAAGCATGCAACATATGTATTAACTTTTATTGAAAAAGAATATACTTATTTGTATGTAGAAAGATAGCTTGTAGTATTAAACTACATCGAATATGATTTTTTAGTACAATCTTTGGAAAAGAGGACATGTATTTATAATCTTAATTTCATATTTTTACAAAAATAAAACATATGTTTACATGCTCATTAGCATTGAGATTTTATTTGGGAAGATTCATAAAGGAGGTTATGTGCTTTGTTGTGTAAGCACTCCTTAGGGAGACTCTTTTGGAATTGATATGCATTGCATGCGTGGGAGCAACATTTGTTATGTTAGCTCACATTTCATGCACTAAAAGTAATAGCGTAAGGGTTAGCTATTTTGATTAAATATATGTAAATCACATGCATAAATATCTTAACTGATGTATCAATTTATTTTAAAGAAAATCTTGGGCGATGTAGCCATTGCCTTGCAGGAATGTGTGCTTATGCGACGGAAGAATCAGTTATTGTGATGACTTATAACCAGCACATATGAGGTATGTGTCGTTAAAGAGAGAATGACAAGGTGCTTTACTTGCATTTCATGAATATACATGAGTAGATGGAGAAGCTACTATAGTACAGATATGTGAAATGACTGATTAATACCTTATGAATATTGACATAATTTTATGTTGAAGGCATCATAGCAGGGAATGATGGTGACATGTACAAAGGAATATTATGCTTGTCATTTACAAAGGAAAATTATGATTGTCCTGGTGGCAGGTAAATGATTAATTTTCATGCAAATGAGTGCGAGTTGCAGGAAGGTCCAATGTACGATGGTCCATTGTAGGTACATCCATGCCACCAAGATGTGTAAATCTGAAGATATGAAGACCAGAGGGTAAACGGTATCATATTTATTGTAATGGATTTAAGCTAGATATTTGTATATTTCCTTGTAAGATTATATAAACAATGGTTAAGGGATGGTCTCCCTTATAAGCTATTGAGTGATGGGCTGAACACCCTCACAATCATTTAATAATAATAATAAAATTAAACGTTTGTTGGTTTTCACCCTACGGGGTTTCCAGGATATATTGGTGTACAATGATGTGATTTATTATTGTGTCCAGATGATGAGGTTGATTCATTTCTTGTTATGATGTTTATAATGGCAATTATGTGATGAATATATGAGTAATAAGATGAATGGATGGTTACATCATATAGTATTAAGTTAATATACTGTAATGGAGGTTGTTGTTGTTAAGGGTTAAGGAGTTTACTATTCTGATTTATTAAATTACACAAATTACACTGTGAACTGTTAAACATTCTATGTAATGATGAGTAACTTGTATAAAAAATTTTTAACTCCTTACATTTCCCTGTGAAGTTAATGGTGTATGTTACAAAAATATATATATTTTTTTATATAAAATATAATATAATATGTTAGAGAATAAAAACTATGTTATAATATATTTTATAAGTAATTAGGAAAGGATAGAGATTAATATAACATAATGTTAAATTTAAAAATTGAAATAAAAAAAATCAAAATTAAATTATATTTATTTTAAATCTGAATTTACTAATTATTTAAAAAATCTAATTTATTATCTTATATTTTAAATCTGAATTTACTAATTATTAAAAAGATCTAATTTATTATATTATATTTTTTTAAGTATAGTTTAACTAATAAAAAATGATATTTTTTCTTAAAATTTATTTGTTAATTTTGCTGCCCACAAGAAATCATGTCGCTCATGGCGCTTCCGCCTTCAACAGCAAAAGTAAGAGTGGCACCAACACTGGCAACAGCAGCAAAGACTGGTTTGGCGATGATGAGGAGATGGGCAGTGCACGCACCATCAACATCCCAGAACATGCAGCGCCCAAAGGAGACACGAATGCAGATGACAGCGAGGAGTATAGGTGCCTAATTGTGGAGGAGATTCCTCCTCCAGGAAATGACAACTAATTTCTTCCATATTTTTTTTCTTTTTGGACTCTTTTTCCAGTTTTTTTTTATGATGCTCCTAGACATTCACGTTACTAGTCACTTATTTTTGCATAGAGCTGGTTTCCGTGTGATGGGCAGTGGTAGTAAAACTACTTTGGTTGGTTTCCCCTTATGTGGCAGTCACATTTTTTATCTTTTTCCTTACAATGTCTCTGGAATTGGCTAGTCCAGGAGTTCCAGAGACCAGATTCTCCATGTACTATATGTTTTTATAAATAGAATTAAACATAGAAAAAAAAAACATTTATTGCTAAGGGGCATAGAGGAGACTATAACAGGGTATTTTGTAAACGTATTCCATGGTGAAAAACTCACAAGTTTGAAACTTCATGTATAAAAATCTAGCCATGCTAATGATTAATGTATCTCAGGGTGAGATCTTTCGAGTGCTTTCTTTTTGTATAATCAATACTATATCTTACATTAGAAAATTAAATTATAAAATTTATTAAAAAATAAAATAAAATAAATTTTAAACACACAAACATATATATGATTGTGTTTAAAAATAAATTAAAATATAAATATATCTATACTGTTTTATCATATGTTAAATTAATAGATTTAGGGAACATGTAAAAAAAAATTAAATCTCTTTTCTTTTTAAGGAGTTCCTAATTTTTATAGAGTTAATTTAACTTATAAAAGAAATAACAAGTTTTAAAATATCTTTAAAACTACATAAAAAAATAAGAAAAAAAATGGTCATAAAAAGGTCATTAAATTTATAAATTATACTACATATTATCCCACAAATTTGTTTTCCTAAAATATGATAAATCAAAAATTAAGATTATCTATTCTATTTTTGTGAAAATAAATTAACAAAAAAAATTCAAGAATTAAGATTATCTATTCTATTTTTGTGAAAGTAAATTAACAAAAAAATTCTATAGAATATTAGATAAACAAAAGTTATAAAAAATAGACTACCTCCGCAATTATAAAATCCACTGGACGTGTCTTTCGATACAAATTGACGTGCCGTGGCCAATTACATTTGAAAGATATGCAGGATCGATCGTTTGTGTGCAGACGTCTTACAGTCGGCGACTACAATGAAAGGTCATCCAACGGTGACAGATTGTTTGTTTAACAAATCCACACTTCTTCACTAAAATATCAATGGCAGGTCAGCATCATAAGGACCAGAGGTGGCGACTGGGCTGACATCCATTCGATTTCAAGGATTACTAGGAATATGCCAGAGATGTCAAACGCATAAACTTGTCGCATGCTTTTTATTTTCGGTCACTAAACAATTACTGCAGAAGCTAACTGCTTTTCTATATATAATCATAGGCCCTCCGAAAAGAACATCAAAGTGTGGATTTAGTGATTACGGATTACACAGGAAAATCTGAGATGGGTAGATCTCCTTGCTGCGCAAAACAAGGGCTCAATCGGGGAGCGTGGACCGAAAAGGAGGACATGATTCTCTCCGAATACATTCGAATTCATGGTGATGGCAAATGGAGAGATCTTCCCGAAAAAGCAGGTAAATCTCGATCAATCTTTTATGCTGGTATCTAAATGCAAATGTAAAAATGTATTGCTAAGCGGAATTAAACTTACAGAATTTTATTTTGCAGGTCTTAAGAGGTGTGGAAAGAGCTGCAGATTACGTTGGATGAACTATCTTTGTCCCGATATTAAACGCGGAAACATTTCTCCCGATGAGGAGGATCTCATTGTTCGGCTGCATCGCCTTCTTGGAAATCGGTATGTAGAGAATTACAATTCATTGATATTTAGAACTATTGACATGGTTAGAAGCTTACGGTGTAAAATGTAATGTAAGTAATATATATATATATATATATATATATCAAAAGCAGAATTCATGATTGCCTATGTCAAGCACTCCAACTTTAGAATTATTGCTACATTGAAGCTTGAATTATATGCTATATGTATGCGATGCAGGTGGTCGCTGATAGCAAGACGACTACCTGGGCGAATAACTGAAATCAAGAACTACTGGAACTGCAACACCTTTACGAAGCTGCTCCAAAGAACGAAACCCAACCGAAATCGAGTAAAGATAATCTGAAGACAAGGTCAGATAATCCTGCTTCGCCACAAAATTATGTGTACAGAGCCATCCGGTAGAAACCAGCATGGTGGTGGGACAGTCTGAATTTGAAAGAATTCCTCCCAGTCATCTGACAACCTACTTGTGAGCAATGACGGGAAGCGCATTGAACAATGACTGGAAGCGCATGACCTCCGATGTGGCAGATGTTAATCTGGTCGAAATAGAAGGTACAAATTTACCGCACCAGAAATTACCCCATTCCGATCTTTTTGAAGGACGTGCATCTCCATTAGAAGGGGGTGTATTTGATTTGGTCGTAATATGTTCTTCTCAATCCGACCTTTTTAATGATTTGGGAGTAGACGACTTCTACAGTGGACCTGCTACATTTGGGGGCACAGAGATGAATGATATTTAATATGTATGCTTTGAACAAACCAATATGCAGCACGTTAACAGTCTTACGTTCGCCGGTGAGCAGGGAATGTAAAGATTCTAGAGATTTCAGTCACTTACGCGTATGATTATATTATGAATTAGCGTTTCCAGAAATTGATTTCCGTTTTGTCAATCTTTTCAAGTTATTTTAAATACCCAAGAGGACATTTAATGATATTTTAAATTGAGGTCACATAGTAATGGCAGTGAAAATCAAACCACAAAACAAGAGAGCAGTTATTGCGTGCGATTTAGGTTAGTGTCCAACAGTAGAGTGTAACAAAAGAGTGAGTCGTACATTCATGCAATAACAAAAAGGTTATTTTGCGTTTATTTATGGTTTGGTAGATAAAAAATTTAGTGATATATTTTTTTGTTTTATGGTCATTTCGGTTTATGCAGAGTGGTTATGAGAAATAATTGTTATTTTTAGTATTTAATATTTTTTTTTTTTTTTTTAACCTGATGAGTTTGGTTGTAATAATTTATTGAGTCTTAGTAATTTTGCCAAAACGAAAATTGTAACACACGTACTCCTGGAAAAAAAATTATTACATAACTGTTCAAACCCAAGAAAATCAAGATTCAGTTAATGTAAAACCAATTTTTTTTTTTAGATCTAGGACAATCGGTAACTGGTGAGAGTTGCCTGAGCAAGGCCCCCGTTCAAATCCAACTGGCTGCCACTATAAACCTAGGCTAGGTGCAACAGCCTGCAAGCCACACACAATAGCAATTAACTTAATCGGTAACTGGTGAGAGTTGCCTGAGCAAGGCCCGTGTTCAAATCCAACTGGCTGCCACTATAAACCTAGGCTAGGTGCAACAGCCTGCAAGCCACACCCCACAAATCTAGTGTAATCGGTAACTGGTGAGAGTTGCCTGAGCAAGGCCCGGGTTCAAATCCAACTGGCTGCCACTATAAACCTAGGCTAGGTGCAACAGCTTGCAAGCTGCACACAATAGCAATTAACTTATGCCTCAACAAGAGCCGAGACGTCCGCTATGGGGTCGCCTACTCTTCTAGCCAAGACACAACAGGCGTATGTCTCCACGGAGGTTTGATCTTGGGTACGGATCTGCTTACGAAAGTCAGTGCTTTCACCATTTGCCCCCATTCACGGACAATGTAAAACCAATTCAGCAATCCTGTCAGCAGTAACCATCCAAATCGTTTTGTATCGGTGGAGGTTAACAGTTTCTTGCTTGGATGCTGCTTCCATATATTATCATCATATGTGTCGATTTTTGGTATGGATTTTTTTGGGAATATCTGTTCGGTGTAGCCTGTATGAGGGGTGATTCACCTTCATTAACCACTTTCTTTTCTTACTGCAATTGCCAAGATAAGTATTTTGGCTAAATTTATTTATATATATAATCTCTTTTTTTTGTGAGTAGAAATATATAGTTCACTTGTGAGTTGAAATATATAGTTCACTTATTTTACAATTTATTCTCATATCAAGATGGGTAAATATATGAGACAATAATTCAAGGAAAATAAGTTGAGATTTTCCTTCTTAAGGTGAAAATATGTTTTGGTGGACATATTGAGATTAAGGCTTTGGTTTTTCCTTCTTAGGTGAAAATATGTTTTGGTGGACATATTGAGATTAAGGCTTTGGTAACCTTATATTGAGACGTTTGAAATGCATGTATATCTAAAATAGGCATGTGTCTATTGTGTGTATTTATTTCATGCATGTTTGGAAAAATATGCATGTTTTCATATTCTTTTGTTGTTGTATTATTACATGCAAATCAGGAAAAACATATGCATATGTTAAATAACGAGTTGATGAATATAATTATAACCTTCAATGTTTCATTTCACATTGTTAATGGTAAGAGATTAGTTATTTCATAAATCCATGGATAGTTTCATAGATCCATGGGTAGTTTTCCATGGGGTTGATGGAGAATAATTATTTCATAAATTCATGGTTAAAGGAACTAATCAGTTTTATTCCTTAGATGAACAAACTAAGTGACTATTTTATTTTATCATGATTATGATGTTAATTCCTTTTGGAGGAAGATCATGCATTAGCATGCAACATATGTCTTAACTTTTATTGAAAAAGAATATAGTTATTTGTATGTAGAAAGATAGCTTGTAGTATTAAACTACATCGAATATGATTGTTTAATACAATCATTGGAAAAGAGAACATGCATTTATAATCTTAATTGCATATTTTTACAAAAATAAAACATATGTTTACATGCTCACTAGCATTGAGATTTTCTTTGGGAAGATTCATAAAGGAGATTATGTGCTTCGTTGTGTAAGCACTCCTTAGGGAGACTCTTTTGGAATCGATATGCATTGCATGCGTGGGAGCAACATTTGTTATGTTAACTCGCATTTCATGCACTAAAAGTAATAGCGTAAGGGTTAGCTATTTTGATTAAATATATGTAAATCACGTGCATAAATATCTTAACTGATGTATCAATTTATTTTAAAGAAAAGCTTGGGAGATGTAGCCATTGCCTTGCAAGAATGTGTGCTTATGCGACGGAACCATTAGTTATTGTGATGACTTATAACCAGCACATATGAGGTATGTGTCGTTAAAGAGAGAATGACAAGGTACTTTACTTGCATGTCATGAATATACATGAGTAGATGGAGAAGCTACTATAGTACAGATATGTGAAATGATTGATTAATACTTTATGAATATTGACCATCATTTTATGTTGAAGGCATCATAGCAGGGAATGATGGTGACATGTACAAAGGAATATTATGCTTGTCATGTACAAAGGAAAATTATGCTTGTCTTGGTGGCAGATAAATGATTAAGGTTCATGCAGATGAGTGTGAGTTGCAGGAAGGTCTAATGTACAATGGTCCATTGTAGGTACATCCATGCCACCAAGATGTGAAGATATGAAGATATGAAGACCAGAGGGTAAATGGTATCATATTTATTATAATGGCTTTAATCTAGATATTTGCATATTTCCTTGTAATATTATATAAATGATGGTTAAGGGATGGTCTCCCTTATAAGCCATTGAGTGATGGGCTGAACACCCTCACGAGAGTTTAATAATAAAATTAAACGTTTGCTGGTTTTCACCCTACGGGCTTTCCAGGGTATATTGGTGTTCAATGATGTGATTGATTATTGTGTCCAGATGATGAGGTTGATTCCTTTCTTGTTATGATGTTCATAATGGAAATTATGTGATGACTATATGAGTAATGAGATGAATGGATGGTTACATCATATAGTATTAAGTTAATATACTGTAATGGAGGTTGTTAAGGGTTAAGGAGTTTACTATTCTGATTTATAAAATTACACTGTGAACTGTTAAACATTCTATGTAATGATGAGTAACTTGTATAAAAAAATTTTAACTCCTTACATTTCCCTGTGAAGTTAATGGTGTATGTTACAAAAACATATATATTTTTATATAAAATATAATATAATATGTTAGAGAATAAAAACTATGTTATAATATATTTTATAATTAATTAGGAAAGGATAGAGATTAATATAACATAATGTTAAATTTAAAAATTGAAATAAAAAATATGAACTTGACAATCTTTTAAAAATCGAAATTAAATTAGATTTATTTTAAATCTGAATTTACTAATTATTTAAAAAATCTAATTTATTATCTTATATTTTAAATCTGAATTTACTAATTATTAAAAAGATCTAATTTATTATATTATATTTTTTTAAGTATAGTTTAACTAATAAAAAATGATATTTTTTCTTAAAATTTATTTTTTAATTTTGTCAAAAATTGCTAATGATTTTTAAGAATAATAATTTTAAGCTATTTAATTTACAAAGTCTAATGACTATTTTTTCTTGAATATGTTGAATTCACTTTTCCATTCATAAATACATTCTAAATTTTAAAAGAAAAAAACATGATCTTATCTACTAATTGGACTACTCCTTTTTTTTAATAACTTTGTAATATAATGAGATAGGGGATATATATAAAATGTTGGGTAATTTTATTTTTTAACTAGAACACTAATTAATAGAGAATTGATAACTTCAAAATTACAATTATTTTATAAATGCAACAAACAACCCAAAACCATTGTGATACAACTATTTCATGAATGCTACAACAACACATTTTTCCACTACCACGTGCTGACCCCATGGCTCTTGGAAACCCGTCCCTCATGTCAATGTAACATTTCAGAATGGTGAAAGTATCCTCCATTTCCACCATTGGCTCCAACACCTTTGGGCTTAAAATCGGACGACATGGGGTTAATATTTAGAAAAGGAGGACGCCTCTTAAGCTTTAATGTACTTATGACTCCATGAGTTATGAGCCTATTTAATATGGCCTCCCTCTGTGTAACCACACCTTCAAAAACTACCTAAAGGTACCCCAGACTCTACTGAAACCTTCCTAAAAATTGAATATTTCCGAGCAATGATAAATCATTTTAAAATCTATATTAAATATTAAATTATTGAAAAAATTGTTTAATTTAATAATAGATCATTTTTAAATGTATTTTAAATATAAAATTATTGAAAAAAATATTTAATTTATTTTTAAATTTTACTGATATATGATATATATAAAAAAAAATTAATTTATTATAATTATAATATTATCACTTTTTTAATATAATTTTAAATATTTTCAAATGAAAGTCATTCATGAAAATAATTTGTTTAACCATCCATGTTATGAAGTATTATATGTTTAATACTAGCAATTTCTCCTAAAGGTGCTAATATACATGGAAGGTATGGAAGATTGGGAAGATCATGTGGCCAAGATTTGGGAAGATGAAGATCATCTCGCCAAGATTTGGGAAGATTTATCTTTCATAGTTGTGCTTGAATTTTTTTGCCAAGATTTTGGAAGATTTGTCTTTCATTGTTGTGCTTGAAGTAGCAACTTTATTTTGTCGTTATGCATACAACATCGTGAATGAATTATCACTAAAATATGTAAATTTTGCGTGCATTGTTGTGCTTTAAGTAGCAACTTTGTCTTATGGTTATGCATACAACTTCATAAATTGTGTGTGCAGTTGCAATAACTATCCCAAATTTAAATATTGGGGGTGTGATACCCCAAAAATATGTTATTGCACATTTTAACCACGAGCATGTAGGGCTTGCAAATAATTATGCTAATGCAATATCAACATCAGAGCATAAGGATGAAATACATGAATAGGTTCGTTTACCGTGACTTGGCTCAATGGTCCCTGTAGAGAGTGTGGTTGCCCTGTCATCATCTAAGTCAATTTAGAATTGTCTTCTATTTGCCATGTAAATAGTAGTAGTCAATTTATTCGAGCTATGCCACGAATTTGAAAATATTTAAGTAAGGATTTCCCCCCTAAGGAAATTCCAGAAATTGATACTTCCAATTTTCTTCATATAAACGTAATAGTGAAATTTTACAAGCTATCCTCGAACCCATACTTTGAAGGTTTGTAGTATGTGGGGTCTATTTCTACTTATTTTTTAGCTTTCAAATTGTGATGTCTATTTATACTTCTTTTCTAGCTTGCAGTTTTGGGGAAATGATGCATTTTATGGTGTGGTTTCTTGTGCCATTTGGCCATTTCATATTGCTCGGTTGGATTGGAAATGGTTTTTCGACCCTAGTATGGTGAATCCAGTAACGGAGTTGATCACTTCTATGGTTGTGCAAGTGCTTACTAAATCACTCACACGTTTCGTCTATGTTTCTTTTGAATTTTAGGGACTCCATCAGAATTATTCTTTCATAGAATAAGAAGAGGAAAATCATAATCAGATGAAATCTATATTGCCTATTATTTCTCATTTATGTTTGAACATCGAAACAACCAATTACAAAACACGAAGGCTGTTTTTTTTCGAAAAAATCATAATTTTATTAATGAAAACCAAATTACATGTTGTATGTGCTAGTAATTGTCAATCAAGATAGGCTATCAAACTGGATATAAGAACCTATAATACATGGGGAGAAATTAAGATTTTCTCCCTTCTTTCTTTTCAACCTTTCACCAAGCACCTTATGTTGGTGTGGCAGAGATAAGGGCGATCTTTTTTTCTTCTCTGAGTGCTCCATTGTCCTTATATGAATCTAAAGTATCTGAATTTTGTTGTCTTTTGTTCTCCACACTTTCTAGTGCCCCAGGATCCATTGTCGTCTGTACCGCAGTGGTAAGGTCAAACGGATCTTGCATTTCTTGTTCTTTTACTCCCGGATTAGGTGTTTTTTTTTACACTCATTTGGGATGGGGTCATCCTCTTCTTATTTTGTCTCCTGCTCTTGTCCACAAAACAAGAAGGTTGTTGTCTTTATATTCACATGGTTTTCTTCACGTTGATGTCCAATTGAGAATGTATTCAATGTGTGCATGTAGAATATCCTAAAACCATATATAAAGATCAAGATAGTGTAAATGTGCACTAATATTTTGCATCATATAACCTTACATTGATGGTACTCTAGTCACCATATGTAGTACAAAACATAGAGGAAAAGTTTAAGGGTGTCCCTCAAGGAGTAATCAAGCTTCATTTCAATGTTGTACACCCATAATGGGTGATTTTTCTATAGAATGCATGATCATTCTATCTCCTATCCAATGGTTTCTAAAATCGGGTGTCTACATCATGAAATATACTGTAGTGGGTTGTCACAAATATCAAGAAATTAAATCCAAGAAGTTGGGCTTCTATTTTTCTTTCAAACATGTTATTCAAGATGCACTCAATAGGATTCACTTATTTTCGGGATTCAAAGGCATTGTCTTCCTGCAATCTTTCACAGTAGACCATTTTGAAAATGACGAGTGGGACTCAAGAGTTCAACGATGTTGAAAAAGAGATGCAAAATATAGTTGTGGATGAGTTCATGTATGGAACAAAGGAGGAGGCTCCCAATGGACCAATCACAAAGCTGGTTGATACATATTTAAGTCTACTTAAGTCAGGTGGTGGGGTCGGAGTGGAATTTGGTATGGGAGAATGTTTCCCACTACTCATTGCTCCATGTGATGATTGATATACAATACAACATATGTGAGAAAACCAACGAGGTTGATCGACTTGAGTAGCAATTCCATCATGGCACCTTACTACAACTCACCACTCACTGCCACCTTCTCCCTATTTGATCCCAAACACCGACTTGAGTAGCAATTCCATCATGGAACCTTACTATAGCTCACCACTCACTGCCACCTTCTCTTTATTTGATCCCAAAAGTAGTAGGCAGTGATGCCCATTACGAGATTTCTGGTATATTTTATTTAATCATTAAGGATGGGTGTCTTTCAAATTCAATACGGGAGTCTAATATGGGTGTATTTCTACTCTCCTTTTTTTTTCATTTTTGGCCCCTTGAAATGGTATTTCTATGTATCCATTTTCTATTTGAGTTTTCCTTAACCATTTTCCATAATTGCATTTATCCATTATTGCAATTATCAAAAGATTACTATGGATTCACTGTGAAAATAATTCCTACTTAGAATTTGGATTAAATAGCTCTGCTAGCAATTTTCCACATCTGCAAACATAAAAAAATCAAGATAATTAAAAATGTGAAATATTTTTTTTTTAATATTTTTTGAAAATCAAATTTAAAACTAAATATAAATCGTTAATTTTTATAAATTAACCAATTAAAAATCAATTTTTAATTTTTAAAATATTCAATTTAACATTTAAATTTTATAAAATTAATTAAAACTTAAATTTAAAATATTTAATTTAATATTTAAACTTTAAAAAATTAATCAAAAAAAATTCTAAAATATTGGATTTAATATTTAAATTTTATAAAACTTCTTAAGAAATAATTGAAACAATTTCATTAATAATAATTAACATAATAATATTAATTTTATTATTTACACTTACAAAAAAAATTACAAACTATTATATAATACTTTAAATATAACACAAAATAAAATAAAATAAAAAAATACAATTAATAAATACAATAGCGGGAAATCGTATCAGTATATATCCATAAAATATTTTACTTAGAAAAATTATTTTCGAAAATTCTCAAATGAAAGTTTTAAAATATAATAAAAATAATTTTAAGGAGAACTTGATATAATTGATATACAATTAATTACTTATCTTTGCTTTGTGTTTCTTATACATTATCTTCATTCACACCACAAGCCTGGCTTCCAATGGTGCTGTCTTCACACACTGATAACATCTTCCAGCGGAAGTGAAAGGTTCGGCCACAACGGATTTCCCTTTTGCATTTGAGGAGGAAGTGAGGAAGTGGATGGTTTTGCCAAAATGACTTTCCCTTTTGCATTTGAATTTCTTGATATTGGTTTCACAGAGATCATCGCTTTGAGAATTTATACCACTTGTGTGGTG
Source organism: Pinus albicaulis (assembly GCA_034641835.2). NCBI lineage: Eukaryota > Viridiplantae > Streptophyta > Pinopsida > Pinales > Pinaceae > Pinus > Pinus albicaulis. The sequence goes on along the minus strand of CM076581.1, from coordinate 1,075,165,573 downwards.
CTCGGCCTCTCCTCTTCCTTGGCAGTCGTACATTTCAATGTGATTCGAATTGTTCCTGCAATGTCTGCGTGTGATGTCAATCCTATTAATTCACCTCATAGGACTTCTGAATCATAAAAATTTCTTACTCACTTACTCTCTTAAAACAATGAACCCGTGAAGGGTATTTAATCTAATTGACATGCACACACTGTCAGTCATAACTGAACTTAATCAACTCGCTTAACTCACTCTTTAACTCACTTACCAAATCTAACTGTAACTCAACTCAACTCATTCACCTAACTGATTGTCTAACTTCTGCATGAGGAAGTAATTATATATTTTAACACTCCCCCTTAATTACGACCTCTAAACTAAAACATAACTCATGACAACTTAAACATGCCTGCTGGTCTATGTCTCAGCTAGGCTTACAACTCCCAAGTTTCTTTTATGAAACTTAAACAAATCTACTGCTAATGGCTTCGTAAAGATATCAGCCAATTGATCACTCGTTCTACAAGGCTTCAAGTGAACTTCTCCATTGTTCACAAGTTCTCGAATAAAATGATATCTTGTATCAATATGCTTGCTTTTTTGGTGAAACACACTATTCTTGGATAGTGCAATTGTTGATGTGTTGTCACAGTATATCGATGTTGATCCTTGTTGTTTCTGCTTGAGTCCATCCAATACTCTTCTTAACCATACTGCTTGACATGCTGCTGAAGTTGCTGCTACATATTCTACTTCTGCTGATGATAGTGTAACAATAGGCTGCTTCTTATATGCCCATGCTATCACTCCTGAACCGAGATGGAAAACATAACTGGATGTGCTCTTCCGATCATCCAAACTTCCTGCAAAATCACTATCTGTATATCCAATCAATTCTCTATTTTCTGTACTTGCATACATTATGCCATAATCTCTGGTTCCTGCTATGTATCTTAGAATTCTTTTTCCAACGCTCCAATGTGTGTCTTTTGGAGTCTCCATGAATCTGGAAATCAGACTCACTCCCTGCATAATATCTGGTCTTGTAGCTGTGAGATACATGAGGCTGCCAACCAATCTTTTGAATAGAGTTGGATTGACATCTTCCCCTTCATCATCCTTACTTAACTTTGTACTCGTTGCAATTGGTGTAGGTATAGGTTTGGAATTATCCATCCTGAATCTTTTCAGCAAAACTGTTGCATACTTATTTTGGCAAATAAAGATGCCTTTTTCAGATTGCTCAACTTCAATGCCAAGAAAATATTTCATGAGACCTAGATCTATCATCTCAAATTCTTTTATCATGGCTGCTTTAAATTCATCTATTTCAAGATCACCTGTAAAAATCATATCATCAACATATAAGCAAACTAAAATTTGTCCATGCTCATTTACCTTTGTGTATAAGGTAGGCTCAATGCTACTTCTGCAAAATCTATTCTTGATCATATAACTATCGATTTTGCTATACCATGCTCTAGGTGCTTGCTTCAGTCCATAGAGCGCTTTCTTCAATCTGTAAACTTTATCTTCTTGTCCTTCAACTTCATAACCTGGAGGCTGCTGCACATAAATTTCTTCTTCTAAAATTCCATTCAAGAACGCAGATTTGACATCCATCTGATATACTTTCCACTTGTTCTGAGCTGCTGTCGCTAGAACTGCTCTTACAGTATCTAATCTGGCTACCAGAGAAAAAGTTTCTCCAAAGTCTATTCCCAGTTGCTGCGAGAATCCTTTTGCTACAAGTCTTGCTTTAAATCTGTCAATCTCACCTTTCTCATTCACTTTGGTCTTGTATACCCACTTCACACCAATGAGATTTTTATCGTTTGGCAAATCAACCAAATCCCATGTATCATTCTTTTCAATTGAATTCATCTCTTCATCCATGGATTGCACCCAATTGTCATCTCTGATTGCTTCTTCAAACGAAGAAGGTTGGAATGCTAACAATGCAAAATTTGAACTAACATCCAAATCATCATAAATATCTTTCAAACTTCTCGTCTTTTTCTTACCTGATTCGCTGCTTGGAGAATTCTGATCTGTGGATCTGTTTGAAGATCCATGCTGCTCTGAAAATATGGGAGTCCTTGCTGGTGTGACTCTGTTTGGTGTCTGCTCTTTTGGTTCTTCCTGCTCCTCTTCTTCTACAAGAGCATCCTCCATCAATGGTGTTTGAGCATCGGTTAGTGTGTCTACAGTCCCATTCCATGACTCTTGCTCTTTGAACACAACATCTCTGCTAATGATTGTCTTCTTTGTGATAGGGTTATACAATTTGTAAGCTTTTGATTGCTCACTATAACCAGTAAAAATACATTTTTCACTTTGATCATCTAATTTTCCTCTTATTTGCTTAGGCACATGTGCATAGGCTACACATCCAAAAACTCTAAAATGAGATACACTGCAAGACGTACCTGACCATGCTTCTTTTGGAACTCTATTCATCACACTCTTTGTAGGAGATCTGTTTATCACATAAAAAACACATGCAACTGATTCTGCCCAATACTCATTAGACAGGTGTCTCGCTTTCAACATGCTTCTTGTCAAGTTCATGATTGTTCGGTTCTTCCTCTCTGATAGACCATTCTGATGTGGTGTGTATCTGGTCGTAAATTGTCTTCTGATTCCATGTTGTTTGCAGTACTCATGGAATGCCTTCGAATGATATTCGCCACCAGGATCAGATCTTAATACCTTGATCTGTCGATCACTTTGGGTCTCTACCAAAGCTTTGAACTCTTTGAACTTTGCAAAAGTTTCAGACTTCTGCTTCAAAAGGTAAACCCAATTCTTCCTACTATAATCATCAATAAAGTTGAGGAAGTAACAACTTCCACCAATCAACTGTGTCCTCATAGGTCCACACAAGTCGGTATGCACCAATTCAAGTGGTTTCTTTGCTCTGTAAGAAACTCCTTTCGGAAAACTTTCACAATGTTGCTTTCCCAAGATGCAACACTCACAAGTGCTAGCAGGTTCTTTGATGGGAGGTAAACCTCTGACCATCTGTTTCTGCTGCAACAATCTTAAACCGGAAAAATGCAAGTGTCCAAACCGAAAGTGCCATAACCAGTATGCATCAGAACATGCAGTTGTAAAAGAACTAACCTGATCATTGTAGTTCATAATGAGAGGAAAGAGTTTGTTCCTCATCATCTGCACCTTTGCAATCAGCTACTTGCTTGGGGATTTGTCGTAAATAACACACTGTTGCCCCTGAAAGATAACTCTTTATCGTTTCTGCATCAGTTGACCAACACTAATCAGATTGTGTTTGAGTGCAGCGACATAGTATACCTCTGATATGGTCTTTGGCTCCCACTGCTTGGTCACAATGTTGACCACTCCTTTGCCATCTACAGCCACAGTCTTGTCAGTCCCCAACTTGACCTCTGTCTGCACTGTGACATCCAAATTAACAACAAAATCCTTGTTTCCTGTCATGTGGTTACTGCAACCATTGTCTAATAGCCAGACCTTATCAGACGGCGCATGCATGGTGTTGCATGCTAGAAACATAGAGTTAGTATTTTCTGTACTAACATTAGCTCTTTGATTGCCTTGATCTGCAATATTCTTCCTACAATCACGGGCATAATGACCAAATCTATTGCAGTAATAGCACTTTACCTTAGATTTGTCAGACCTTTGATTGTTATGAAAGCTTCTGCTGCTGCTGCTTCCATGTTGATGCTCATGATCGTCGCGGCCATCTCTGTGACCGCCATAGTTGTTGCCTCGACCTCTTGAAATATAAACTTAACTTTGGAAAGTTGTTTCCAAAGTGGAATCCTTATTTCTGTCTATCCTTGCCTCATGCGATAGAAGGGATCCCATCAACTCATCAATTGTGAGTTTTTCCAAGTCCTTTGCTTCTTCTATGGCTGCTACCACAACATCAAATTTGGTAGACAGGGATCGAAGAATCTTCTCAATCACTGTTCGATCTTTAATATCTTCGTCATAGATTTTTAACTGATTGACGACAAACATGACCCTATTCATGATTGAATCAATGTCCTCTGTCTCCTTCATCTACAGAACTTCGAAATCTCTCCTAGTATTCTACAATTTAACAATATTAACTTTTTCCATACCTTGATAGCTTGTCGCCAAGGTGTCCCATGCCTCTTTTACTGACGAGGTTATCATGATCTTCTGGAACACGGCTCGATCTACTCCCTGCTGGATCAAAAGCAACACTTGCGCATTCTTCCGCTTATCTTTCTTCCACTGTTCCCTCTCTGCATTACTGAGGGCTTGTTCTTCTGCCTCATCGTGAGGTTCTGCAAACCCATACTTGACATGATCCCAGACATAATGTGCTTTTAGCATAGTCTCCATCTTAATGGCCCACATATCGTAATCCTTCCCATTGAAAGAAGGAAGTTGTGGCTGAAAGCTGCTTGTAGCCATCTTGCTTCAAACACAAGTTCACTGCTGAAACCCTAAAAAAATTTGATATGCTTTGCAAAGCTCCAAAAAAAAATCCTTATAATAAAACCCTAGGTTTTATTATTTTTATTATTTATATAAAAATTTCTAAAAAAAAACTTTATATAAAAAAAATCTCTTTTTAATTTTTTTTTTATAAAGGCTCCACCTTTTAAAACCCTTTTATAATATGCTTAACCCCTTTTAAAAAAAAACTCCTTTTAAAAAATCCACTCGTGCTTTTATGAGAAACACGTTCCTTTTTTTGTTTTTAAAAAAAATATTTATGAAAAAAGGCTTTTCATATGCCTTTTATAAATCATGCGTATTCAAAAACCTTACCTTGTTGACTTTAAAGTCAATAATGCGACAGATCTTCAATATGATTGCGTTAGCATGCACTTCCCGATATGCTTGTGGTACGTTAGTGCCTTAACGCACTTCCCGATATGTTTTTAACGCGGTTCTTTACTGTAGGAACCCGCGTTATAACGCTCTGTCAGTAATTAACAGCGGCGTTATAGCGTAAAAACGCGGAAAAAAAAATTTCCTTCTCACCTACGGATGATTGCTAATCCGTGTTTCTTCCGTTCTCTGTGACCTCGCTCTGAAACCAATCTATTGGAAAGGCAGAGGATTCAATCACACAATAACGCAAATATTTCACACATGAATAATGAGCTGCGGCTCTTCAATTAATCTAACAACACTGAATCATAAAACTTTCTTACTCACTTACTCTCTTAAAACAATGAACCCGTGAAGGGTATTTAATCTAATTGACATGCACACACTCTCACTCATAACTGAACTTAATCAACTCGCTTAACTCACTCTTTAACTCACTTACCAAATCTAACTGTAACTTAACTCAACTCATTCACCTAACTGATTGTCTAACTTCTGCATGAGGAATTAATTATATATTTTAACAACTTCATCCACCATGGAATTACTATAATCCTCGGCATTATGGGACTTCACCCAACTGGTGATGTCCAGCGCTTCTGCAAAACTCTAATCCAATAATGCTTTATTTATCATTATCAACTCTAACATCTCGACTGTGTCTCTGTAAGAATCCATTTTCTCATTTTCCCTTCCTTCAAGCCCATGTTCTGGAAAGTAAACATATAACTCATAAAAAAAAAAAAAAAAAATCATATTTATGCAAAAAGTCCATCCAGAAATTGGTTTACCTCGTGCCATGTATTCAAAAGTACCATGGACTAAAGTGTTAGAGGAAAAGGATCCCATCCCTACGATTCGGGAAATCCCAAAATCATAAATGCGAGGATCCATATATGAATCTAGCAATATGTTTATGGGCTTGGTATGTCTGTGTATGACTGGAGGATGACAGTCATGGTGAAGTTATGAAATCCCATTCGTCGGGCCAAAACATCCGAGACAATGAGTTGTGATTCAAATAAAGCACAGAGAGTTGTTGCAGTGATCCAAAGGAGGAGAGTGTGCGTCTTGTGAGCTAATTTTGGAAGTAACAGATGTGATTGGAAGTTAGGAATCTATTAGGACCAATTTTTTTCCCAGTTGTTTTCCCAAACCAATGGAGGAAAACAATGAGAACTATTTGTTCAAACGAATGGTGAAAACAAAAGAGTAGACAAAAGTTGTCCATAATAGTTTCAGTATGAGCAAGTTGAAGCGGTCGTTAAAACCAGTGGATGGAGCCCTAGAGTATTGAATCTCTCGCATCTTCCTAAAGAAGAATAAAATCCATAAATATCACTTTGTTTTGAACTTTCAAGATTTAAAAAAAATTATCAATGATATCCATTTTACTTTGAAGATTGAAATCGCTGTATTGAAATATGTATCTGAAAACTTTTCTTAGAATGTGCGAAAAATATTGAAGATAAAGTACACTGCGTCGGATTTTAAAATTGTTAAAAATAAACTAGAAATATTTCTTAAATAATAATGATTGAGCTACAACGGGAAAACCCTTAAAGAATGCTATGAAACTGATTGAAAACTCTCAGAAAAGGAGGAAGAAAGGTACCAAATATTAGAGAATAATGATAGAGGGTTTTTTTTCAACCTATCAAAAGAGGATTCTTCTTCCAAAAGAAAAAGAGGATTTAGGGATTATCTTCTAAATCTAAAGAAATTTATTTAAACCAGGAAAAGAAATAGACTTCAATTAATCCATCGCTAAGGAATTTCCTCCCAAAGAAAAACATAGAGATTTATGGTAGAAAACATGAGAGTTTAATCAATATACCGACCAAGAAAAAGAAAATTTACGCTCTAAAGAAAATGAAGGTTATTTACAGTAGCTTTAACAACAGGTTTGTTTCCTTTTCCAGATTGTGAAAAAAATATGTCTTTTTCATTTAACTAGCAAATACATGCATTGATTTATTTCCTAGGCTAGTGATCTCATGGCTTAAGGCTTGCTTGAAATTGGCTAAAAATATATCTGGATCAGTATAATTTTTCCTAATCGAATTTGCCGAAGAATAAATTTCTGCGAAAGAAACATATTATCCGCTATTCTCGACACGATAATATCATTTTATAGAGATTCTATTATTTTCTTGACAAGGAAGAACTCAAAGAAAAATTGTGTGCCACCTGTTGTCACCAGGAAATTCTCCGGTAAGAAAGTATGTTCGGAGAATTCCCAGGTGTTTGGCGCAGCCGGGTCTATACCTGCAACAACGGATGAACAAAACAATATAACAGAAAGAGAAAAAAAAATCGGAACTGACCCAACGAATTATTTTTCGAAGAGATGTCACAAAACAACACAAGGACGAATGTAAAACAACTATAAAAATGATAGACAATCCCTGGCCTGACCTATTTCATATATTATAATAGCGTTAAGAAGATTAAACTTGTGTGGGTATTATTAATATTATTAAGTTAGAAAAAGTATTATTATGATGAAACTTATGTGATAGTTGGTTGGTTTTGGAGCGTTTCAGTAAGGTTAAATCTTTATTATACATATAATAATTATTGATAATTAAATTAAAATTTTGTAAGTCTTATTCTAAAATAGAAATGCATACTGGTATATATATATATATATATAGTTGGAATATTTTAATGAACATAACAATTGAAATAGTTGAACTTGAAATATTTTTGTCAACACTACAGCTCAAATATTTTACTTATGATAAATATTGTCCACATTAAAATGCTTTGTTTGCTATTGATATATTTTGAAATACACATTCTCTTATATTGAGAACTATAAAATATATATCCATGTAGTATAATTATTAAAATGTTTTGTTTATTATTAGTATATTTTTAAATAGAGATTCTCTTATATTAAGAACTATAAAATATATATCTATGTCTTATAATTATTAATATTTTTTAAAATGTTACTATAAAATATATATCCATGTCTTACAATTATTAGTATTTTTTAAAATGTTACATGTCAATTATGTGTCTCTCCTATATTATTTTTAAAATATATTTTGTTATTAATATTTTTTAAATGTCATATCTCACCTCCATATTTAAAATTGAATAAATTATACATATCTCTAACATTTTAATGTAGATAATGTGCATATTATAAATAAAATATTTCAATACCCATATCTAATGATTATTTCAATGTGAATTATGTATATATTCTATAAGACAAATACAGATAAAAAAATCAAAAAATCTTTTTGATTAAAACAGTTTATTAGTGTATTTTTCAAAGCTAAGTAAATCTGCAATCCTTTCCATACTCAGCATGAAATTAACATGTATATATATAATTAACCATCATAAAATTATGTTAATCTCATATTTATAAAGGTAAAAAAATATAAGATTTATACTAGTTATTTTTAAATATATCATTAAAAATCAACATTTTCCATATACTAAATTACCACACAAAATAAAAATAAATAAATAAATAAACTATAAATTTTAATATTTAGTATTATTTAGTAATAAAGATTTAAAATTACACATACTACATAAAGAAAGGTCATTTCTCATTAAGAAGTATTGACAAGGAATATATACGTGTATGCGTTTTGCATGCTCTCCTTCGAAAGGAGAAAAAGGGGGCAAGGAGAACACGGCCATGAATATGGTATCATCGATGTTGATAACCAAATAAAGCATCCATTAGAAGGAAAAACAAACAAAATTTATGTATGTTTTATGGTAGATTATTTGTTTTGTACGAGAAAAGGGGAACAAGAACATAGCCATGAATATGGTGAAATCGATGCGGAATTCCAAACAGAGCATCCATGTATAGGTAAAATAGAAATAACCTCATTACATGTATGCATGTTTATATTATATGTATCTATGTAGGTTTTTTTATTTTTTAAATGAGGTTTGCGTTTTATTAGGCTTTAAGTTTTAATGGTGAGGAGTGAAGGCTACGAGTTAATTATGATAGTTTTAATTCGGAATAATATTTATATAATTATGGTTACAACATTGGTTTAAGTTCCACTTTTAGTAACAAAATCATATAATTGGATAAGTAATTTCTCCATTCAACATTAAAACTAATTCAATATAAAATTAATCTACTAAAATAAATAAATAATATTATAAGATTATGTTGCATTAAAAGGAAATATATTTATCTATAATAATATATGTATGTTACATATAAAGGTTATGAATTCTTATTTTAATTATGTATTAGAGAGTGGACTGATACACCCGATTACAAAAGGGGGAAGATAGAGTTTTTTTGTGTGTGTGCATTTGTGTGTGAGAGAGAGACTTGGGACTGAAGAGAAAGAGAAAAATAGAGACATAGATAAATGAAGAAATAGATAAATGAGGATAGAGATTGAAAGAGGGATAGGGGTGGTGTTGGAATTAATGCTTACATCTTATATTTGAGATGTTGGTTTGTGATGGTTGAGAAATTCTCTCAACCTCTCTTTCTAACGTATGAATAAGTTAGATATGAGAAAATTTATATATTAGAGTAATATGAATGTAATCGATGTGTGTGTTTATGCACACACTTTTTTGTGAAATATATGAGTGCTTCCAGTCATTTTTAATATGGTATCAGAGCCCGTAAGTGCCTAGGCCTCCTTCATGGGAGTGGTGAGAGAAATAGTAAAATATATGTTTAAAATATGCTGAGTAGGTGTGACAGAATCAACTTTTCTGGTGTGTTTTATGTTACTACAGTTAAAAGTGGTGTGATCCTGCAACTTCTTGAATTTGAGAATACCCAAATCGCTTGAACGACTCTCCATCCCAAAGAACCGATTGTAAATATGGGTGCGGGAAGGGCCATTGCTTCGACATACTCTCGTCAGAGGATTTCATACAATGATTGCATGCTCGTCTCGCTGTTATAGAAGGAACTCACATAACGTATGTTGGTGGTGTAGAAACGTTGCAGGAACCAGGTGCCAATTCGTCACAGTTCTTGGGAGGGACCATACTTTTTATAAGCATCCTATGTGAAAGAGATATTGAGCCAGCTATTCCTACTAGTTTTTCTAGTGGATTTGGATGTGTTATTTATTGAATACTAGAGCAGCAAAACGTAAGCTAAAGATGTGACGCTTTGAAAACTTTTCTAACAACATGATCTTGAAGGTAAAGATTGCAATTATACCATTTTTGAAAAGGCCTCAATGCAAAGGAATTCGTGGCAACATGAGGGATCAGACTATTGACAATGACAAGCAGAGGAAACTAGAAAATTTGAGGAGTTGATTTTTTCATGCATAGTTGTTGTCTGGCCAAGCTGTGATGTTGCTGAGGGCGAGGAAGGCACTACGACTACAAGAAGAAAGTATTCATATCCTGTAGGAGAAACGAAGGAAAGGTGGGCATGAGAGAATATTTGATTCAAGCTTTGGTCTATCCAAGCTTTAGTTCGATGGAAGCTTTATTCTATTCAAACTACGAATAGCATACATGTACACAAAGTAGTGTTTGCATGTAGTGTAGTATTTAAATTACTTTTAGTATTAAAAATTTGAAATATTTTTAAGTGATAGCGAATTCAACGAATAATTTGAACCTCTTAAACTCTTTTATGACAACTACAGTTCAAACTCAACATGGATGGTTTTTGAGATAGTATGGCAGTTGCGGATCTAGGGAATGATCCCTCATTCATTGAAGATGTGGAGTGGTCTTATAATGAGGTTATGCGACAACATGGGACGTTGGCTAGAAATTGACTTCAGGAGGTCCTTGATTCATAAGTTTGAGAGCAGAACTTGGGAATCCAACTTGCGAACTCCACCTTTACGAGGGTTATGAGGCAACTTGGTGGAGCCTATATTAATAAGATGTAAAGTAGTTAAAGAATGATCGTGTATTTTTTTTTTTTATGGGTGATTTAAAGAAATTGATGTAATGCAAGCATTAAGAGGGGATATTACAATTAATTCTTACATACTATATCTGATATGTTGGTTTTTTATGGTTGAGAAATTCTCTCAACCTCTCTTTGTAAGTTAGGAATAATTTAGATATGATAAACTCTATATATTAGAGAATTCTGAATGTAATCAGTGTGTGTGTTGATGAATACACCCTTTTGTAAGATATATGAGTTCTTTTAGTCCTTTTTAACAGGTAGGGGAAAGATAGAAAGGAGTTGAGAGAGGGGATGAGTATGTAGAGATAGTGAGAGAGAGATGGGGGAACGAAGAGAGAGAAAGAGGGAGAGTGATGTAGAATGGAAGAGAGACATAAATATGTAGGGGGTGGAAGGGAGAGAAATGTGGGAAGGGGGAGAGAGAGGGTGAGAAGAGGAAATGGGGAAAGAGGGAGATAGATAAAAAGAGGAAGTCAGAGGTCTAGAGAGAAAGAAAGGAAGGGATATGAAAAGGGGTAGAGATAGGAGGGAAAGAAGGGAGGAGCAAGAGAGAGAAAGGGACAAGGAAAGGGAGAGAGAGACGAAATGAGGAGTTTACGGGTAGAGGGAGGGGTGTTATCAAAGGGGAGAGGGGTACTAGAGAGAATAATATGCATGGATAGTGACAAGGATAGAGAGAGAGAGAGAAAATGACGAAGAGGGGGGGACAGAGGTTAGATAAAGAGAGATATTGGGGAATGAAGAGAGAGAGAGAGAGAGAGAGAGAGAGAGAGAGAGAGAGAGAGAGAGAGAGGGAGGGAAATGAGGAGAGAATGCAGAGAAACATGGGGTGAGAAAAAAAGTTAAATTGACATGGAAATAGAGAGAGAAGGAGTGTTACAAGTGTCTGTAAAAATTTATGATGAAAATATAGTAATCGGCGATATATTTTATTAATCATAGGGACATATTTATACAATCAAATTTGGATGGAGCCAGTTGTGCCTCCATAACTATAAATATGAGAAATAAATAATATGTTTCCTAATTATAATTACATACAAAATCTCGAAGGATTATTCAACATTTTCCCCCTTAATATGAAGGGGCATCTCAGATGCCAAGTAAAGATCTAAATTTTTCAAACGTTTCACACCCCAATGCTTTGGTAAATATATTTGCAATTTGTTCTGAAGTTGGAAAATGTTACAGATGATTTTTTTTCGCCTCTGCATGATGTCGAATCAAATGATATGTGGTGTTGATATGTTTGGTTTTATCATGAAACTTTGTATTCTTGTTCAATTGAATTGTAGAATAATTGTCGACAAATAGAGAATTTGAAGACTTTGTTTCTCCTGCAAATCTTAAAGTATTTTGTGAATCCAAATGATTTATTTTGTAGCTTGATCTCTTGCAACATATTCAACTTTGTTGGTAGAATCAATAGGAATACATTTCTTGCATGATATCTTGATGGTTGTTGATCTAGTATTCATCAAATAAACAGAATTAGAGAATTCATTCTCCTTATCTCCTTCAAAATCAAAATCCGAATAACTAGCAATATGGATGTCTAAAAATTTGGAATATTTGATGCCCTATGTTTGGGTTACTTTTAAATATTTAAGATTATTTTTTGCTACTACATAATTCCCCTCACAAGGTTGATGTATAAATCTAGGAAGTATTCCAACAACAAAGGTTATATCAAGATGAGTAGCATATAGATAAATCAAACTTCCAATAACTTGTTTATACTTTGTTGGAACTTCAAATGGTTTTCCTTCTTATAAAGTGACTTTAAAATTTGTTCCATTGGAGTAGAAACTTGATTAAAATCCATCACACCATATTTTTTCAATAACTGTCCAACAAATTTCCTTTGAGAGATACAAATAAGTTGAGGTTTTTGATCAACTTCAATTCCAAGGTAATAATGAAGTAAACCTAGATTTGTCATATCAAAAATATTTTGGAATTACTTCTTGATATATGACATGTATTCAACATTATCCCATGTAATCCTCAAATCATCAACATAGACAAATAGATATACAACTGATCTTCAAGAATTTTTAACAAAAAGAGTTGCATCATCTGGAAAAAATGCTTATAATTCAACTTAAGAAGATGTTTAGCTAGTTTCTCATACCATGCACGTGGTACTTGTTTCAATACATACAAATAATTCATTAATTTTCATACCTTTTGTTCTTTCCATTTGACATAATAACCTTCTGGTTGAAACTTGTAAACATCTTCATTCAAATCTCCATTTAAAAAAGCAGTTTTGACATCCATATGATGAATTATCCATCCTTTTTTAGAAGAAATAGCAAATAAAGTTGTAATAGTGCCCCATTTAGATATAGGAGGAAATGTTTATGTAGAGCACACACCCTCTTTCTATGCATATCCATTTTCTACAATTCTTTCGTTGTGCTTACCAAGTGAACCATCAAATTTATACTTAGTTTTATAAACCCATTTGAAACCAATAGTTTTGATGCCGAAAGGAGGATCTACTAGCCTCCAAGTGCCATTTTTTATGAGGGAATCATATTCCTCTTGCATTTAATGTTTCCACTAATCATAACTAGTAGCTTCTTCAAAATAACTAGCTTCACAATCAACATAAAAATTATATTCACAATCATGAGAATAGTTACCTGAAGAAATCCCTCTCTCAAACTCATCATATTTCCTTGTGAATGTTCTAATATGAGTTGATATTTGTAAAGGTTCTGAAGGAAGTTTCTCATCTTGTGAAACAAAATCTTCATTACTTAAAATCCCACTCTCTGTCCTTTTTGTCTTTGTCCCTGTTGTCCCTAAATAAATAATTTTATCATCCAATTTCTCTTCAGCATCAAAATTATTATCATCATTGAGAGGTAATTTTGAAGGAAAATCCACAGACTCAGCTAGAATAGGAATCCCCCCTTCGGGATTTGGAAGAATATTATGAGATTCATAATAAAATTTCTTAGACACGAACTTCTCTAACTCGTTAAGTTTCCTCTCAACAGTGAGCGTATCTTGATCAAATTCAAGAAAAACTACATTGCTTCACAAAATAGACTTCTTATTCTCTTCATAATATAATGTGTATGCCTTAGAAGTCATAGAATATCCTAAGAATATACATTTTTTGCTTCTTCCACTCAACATGTTTCTTTGTTGTTTAGGAATCAAAGCATAATATTAAGAACCAAAAATTCGGAAAGGTTGAACAACAATAAGACGATTATACCACATCTCATGTAGATTTTTATTGTTGATGATAGGGGAAGGACACTGATGTCTAATATAAGCTACACATAGGAGTTCTTCTCCCCAAAACATCAGTTTTACATTCTCCAAAAACATCATCAATATAACCATATTAATTAGTGTTATGTTCATTTGTTTTGTAGCAACATTTTGTTATGGATTATAAGGTATCATGGTTTGGTGTTTGATGCCATTCTCTTGTAGATATATTTCAAAAAAATGTGAAGTACATATTTCCCCCCATTATCATTTCTTATAGTACCTATATTAAGTTGAGATTCATTTGTACTCAAGAGATGAAATTTTTTAAACACATCAAAAACTTTATGATTTTTCTTTAAGAAAAAACACCCAACACATCCTTAAATAATCATAAATAAAAGTAGGTATATATTTATGTCCATTAGCAGTTGCAATAGGAATAAGTCCACACAAATATGAGTGTTTGAGACCTAATTTCGTTGAATATTTAAATATAGAAATTTGAAAAGACTGTTTGTGACGCTTCCCCAAGATGAAATAATTACACGAAATCAATTTTCTTGGAACAACTCAAAGTCCCTTAATCCGCTATTGTCTCACAAATCTAATATTGTCGTAATTAAAATGACGAAAACTAGCATGCCACAATAAAATTGATGACATAGTATCATTTTTCTCCACCAAATGATTAGTATTTTATGCAACATACGACACACCTTTCAAATTTAATAATTGATCTTCTTCAACACTTGTCATTACAGTCTCATTGTCAATTTCTATTCAAATTTCCACGATATTATCAAATATGTATATGTAATTTCCCTGTTGTCTTATTTGTATAAGGGATAACAAGTTATTTTGAAGTTTTTGAATGTAAATAACATCATTTAAAGTATAATATCGAGGTCAAGGAATTCTTAATTGAATAGAACCAATATATGATGGTTTGATCTGAGATTTATCTGCAAAATCTACTCCATCAATATTATCACCGATTTTTTCAAACAAATATATTCTAAAGGTCATATGACAAGTGGAAGTTGTGTCTAAAATCCAATTGTCATGCCATCAATAAAATGAGGTACTAAATATATCTTCCTATTGACAGGATGGAATTTACCACCAAAAACTAGGGGGTATCCTCGGTGTGAAGTCCCAATTATAATTGACACGATTTTGGATAGGAGCTCCATCCAGTATGTGGGCTCAGCTGTCACCATGAATTTTTTCATTCTCGGTTGTGAAATGAGAAGGTGTCACAGTGGGGACAAGAGAGAAATTCCTAGACAGTGAAACAAAATCAACGCAAGATTGAAAAACTACATGGAGAGGTACAAACAAGTCTCAGAAACAATAACAAGGGGTATGTCATGAGAGGGATCAGTGATCCAAAACCCAATTAGACATACATGAATAAGAACATGCCAGACGTTAATTCCAAAGTAGTTTACAATAGATCACCAACATGGCTAGGAATCATTAAACACATATTTGAAAGAAAAATATACATGAAAAAACTATGAATCAATCCATAACATATTGCGTATATGAAAGCACACATAAAAATACAATGAAAATATCAAAAAACCAATACAACCACCATGAGTGAGCATGGGGATCAGTTTCGAACATGGAGAACATATTATTAATGTTGGTGCAACTTCAATTACATACCTTTCAACTTGGTCAAAACCAAACAACAGAACATGGGATACTTATATCATCTACCAATGCAAAACCCTATCCTCACTACAACTCACTCTTGTAGCCACCAAGAGCTGAGTGCCTCTACCTCTCAAGCACAAATCAACTATCTAATCCTAGCCTCAACTAAAGTGATAGACTCCATGAAAATGAGGCACGAGGGCACGTTTATAGATATGAGGTGATTGTTCACCTACTGTGACCCTTGACCTCCTGTGATATTTCAGCTACCCTCATGACCCTTGAGCTTAATCACTTATTTCTCATGCCTAATGGTTGTTATATTCTCTAATCAATCTTATAATTGTTGTTGACATTACAGTGAACGACATTCACATTATGATTAAGCAGAAGAGGAGGATGCACAGGGTTCTTGGAAACCCTAGAACGCTTGTTTCCCAACTGCAACAATGATGCGGTTTCTAGGTGCCTTTGAGTTTATTGCAAGGTTCCTGGAGCTTGTAAGGGACCACCTTGCTTGCTAGAGGAAATCTTGATCATGTGAGCTCCATGAGAAACCCCGATCCCCTTGCATAGATCAAAATCTCGTTTCCTTCCTTCTACCTGCACATAAATAACATAGGTTAGACATGATTTTAAAGAAAGAAGGATATTGGAAGCATAGTGAATTAATCGAAACAACAACAATAAAAAATAGTAAATTTAGACCCATGTGTACTCAATTATTGTGCCATTTTGTTGTTAGAGAGGATGGATTTTATAGGGTCTCCATGTGCTTCTTTAATCGATGTTTGTCCATGGGCCTACCATAGAACAAGCATTAAATGAACCCCCACTTATTTTCAGAGCCAAGGTGCATAATAACTTCATTAATTGCTTCCCATTCCGAAAATATGAGACGAGAGACAAAGGTCTCCCTTAGTGACTTCATAAAGATTGAACCTACAAAATATTAATGCTCTTTCTACCAATGTCATTGTACCACCAAGAGAATTTGCATGATTTTATGATTGAGGTAGTGGTTTAGAGTTTTCTTACCATTTCTCCTTCCATTGACACAACACCTTGAGCAAATACATGGATAGAGTTTTCATGTTGTCTTAAACCATAGATGTGAAGCTTCTCAAGGAAAACCCATTTTCCTTCACCTAGGTTAACATTTTTGTTTTCTCCCTCTATGTTCCTTTGTGTAAGATATTCCTTGAGCATAATTTGGAAGAGGTCCCTTTTAAAAAAAGTTATATCCATATCAACAATCATAAACAAGGTATTTGGGAATGTCTTCCATCTTAAATTTTTGATCTTTTCATGACTTATGTGTTTTGTGATCTATGCTAGAACCCTATTTCAATGTATACTTAAACCACACCAGTAAATGCTTCCTTGAGTTCTAGATAAAATGAGCCAATTTAAGGTTATGTCAGGGAATGCTCAACTCGATGAACAAATGAGCCAATGATATGTAAATACCATCATAATGATCCGTAATTATGGAACAACAATAGGTCATTTTTATATTGTATGGGAAGTTTGTGTATACCCTCCTACACCACATGATGGAAACCTATAATTACATTTGATTTGTCAATAGGGATGACCCTCTGCTTGTTGGGGTCCAATTTTAACACCTATTTTTTGACATGCCCACAAAAAATCTTCCTACACTATCAACATCCATATTTCATGATAAATTGGTTGCATACAAGGGCTCTGGTAATCTGGACTTATGCAGGAACACAATAAAATCTAGAAATAAACATAAACATAGAGATGCACTAGGAATAACACTTCATTTCTCTAATATTAAATACTAATAAAATGCTTACGGACAGAATGGAAAATAAACTAGCTCGGGTGGTCGCTTACCTATGAGAAGAGATGTGGTGGCTACATACCTCTAAAATATGTTACAATGAGGCTCGAGGGAATTTTTATTATATAAAAATAAGATAAAAAACCTAAACAACCAAAACCCTAACCTAAAAATATGTAACACCAAGAGTTTATGGACCACGTTGGGGTTAGATGGGCAGAAAACTTCCCGGGGTCATAACTTGGTCATATTATCTTCATTTGACGTGTATGATACCTCGTTGGAAATATCTATCTGAGGAATACAACTACAAGTGAAATTTCTAAAATATATCCAAAGGAATAATCCCCAAAAAATGTCGTTTCGGGTCTCAAAATGGCTCCAGGTGTTTAGGACCTGAAAAACTGCTAAAAATAGTAAATAAGAAAACTGATGAAACTGACTAGGTGGAATAGGCTCGCGGCCAACAATATCCACTTAGATAACTCCTCCCCCCTTAGGAAGAAATGGTACACATTGCATGTAGAACCTCCATGAGGTGGGGAAATTTATGTTGAACCTGGTCCCTGGTGAGCCACTTTCCCTGGTGAAGGAGTTGGCCTGCTTTGACAACTTGGTATTGTTGGATCCTCTGCTAGCAGGTGTTCTTGATCTTTGTGTACATGGTCAGATTATTTGTGGCTTGTTCCATGTAGTTGAGGTTTAACTCTGCTGGTGTGAGTTTTTCTTCCATGTCAAATGTGTCTAGTAGAGGTGGAAAGTAGGGCCAAAGGTGGTCCACATTGAACATTGGGTACAAACCAAGGAATTATGGAATATTGAGTTTGAATTCATTGTTCCCTACAACCTTGGGGATGGTGTATGGCCCATATCGAAGCAGGTGAAGCTTGCAGGCGCTCCTTCTATAAATGTAGCCACACTTTGTTGCCCACCTAGAAGTTGTGTGGCACCTGATGTTGATCACATCATTTCTTGTACTTAGCACTAGCTCTGTCCAATATGTCATGAACCTGTTGGAGGATGTTCTGAGTGTTCTCAATGAATCTTTTCTCCTTGTCATATTCAGACTGGACATGAGCTAAATTTACCTGAGTAGCCTCAAATGGCATGGCTACATTAATGGGACATAGTCCTTAGAATCCCAAGCCCACCTGAAACAGACTGTTGCCGGTTGAGATATGGAGAGCCTGTTTATAACTATGCTGTACATAGTGGAGGCTCTCATCGTATGTGTGTGGATTATTTGAGTTGGAAATGCATAGAATGTGTACGATCATCATGTTGAAGACCTTTGTTTGTCCATCGGTTTAGGGATGGAAAGTTGTGTACCTGGTGAGCTTGATGTCCATCATCGACTAGAGGCTAGAACAAAATGCATTGAGGAAGCTATTTTCCTGATCTTAGATGATAGACTGTGGGATCCCAAAGTGTACCCACACTTTTTCAAATAAGAGTTTAGTAGTGGCTTCTACTGTGATATTCTTCTTGCAAGCCACCATAATGGCCATCTTCAAGAATATGTCGACAACCACAAAAACATAGTCATTTCCATGCCTAGTAGAAGGAAGGATCAACATGTAATCCATGGAGATGGATTCCTAAGGTCAACTAGGGGTAGGAAGCAGAGTATGGAGGGCTTTATTTTTGATGGTCGGTTTGGCAATGACACATTTAATGTAGGATTTGATGTACTTCTCGACATCTTGTCGAAGGTTCGTTCAATAGAAATACTTCTGCAATATTGCAACTATTTTCTGAACCCTGAAATGCCCAGCGACCCAACTGTAGTGCACTTCCCAAACCATCTTGGGATTCTAGCTTGAAGGAACACAAATTTTTCCTAGGTGACATAGCAGTGCATCCTGGAGGTTAAAATTTGGAACTTCCTTACCCTCTAAGAGCATCTTGTATGTGTGGTCGAATTCTAGATTTCTTTTATAGAGAAGTGGCCAATCAGAACTCTCCTGCCCACAAGAGTTGAGAAAGTTAGTTAGCGCCACGATTGGTGGTTGGCTAAGGTAGTCTGCAACATTATTGGTGCTTCCCTTCTTATACTTGATGTTAAGATGAAACTGTTGCAAGTATGTGGACCACTTTTCATGGAAATAATTCTGCAACATTCCTTGTATCTGTTGAACTATAGGGGTTGGTGGTCTGTGTGGATGACTGTTTCCTTCCCCAAAAATTAATGTTTCCATTGTTGACAAGCCTACACAATGGAATATATCTCCTTGTCATAAGTAGGATACTTGAAGAATATGTCGGAAACTGTCTCACTGTTATATGCCACTAGACACCCCCGTTGAATAGGAACTGACCCAATAGCATAGTCAGAGGCATCTGTCTCAATCTCAAATGTTTGTTGTAATTATGGTAATGTGAGCACTGGTGTAGAGTAGAGATGATGTTTCAACTCTACGAATGCCTTATATTGAGATTCAGGCCAAAATAAATTTTCTTTCACTCCTCCCTTTAGTGACTTGACTCAAGGGCTAAGTGATACAAGAGAATCCCAACAAGAACTTGTAGTAGAAATTGGAAATACCTAGAAAGCTACAGAGCTTTGTTAGAGTGGTTGGGGATGGGTACACCCAAATGAATTGGATCTGGGCTAGACTTGGGTCATGCCAAAAGTGCACTTCTCCAAATTAGCACACAACCTGTTGTGCCGCAGTGTTTGGATGACCTGTCGAATGTGGTGGAGGTGTTATTCCCAAGTCTCGCTGAATATTAGGATGTCATCCAAGTACACCACCACAACTGAGTTGGTGAATGAATGCAATATGTCGTCCATCAACCAATGAATGTCGTGGGAGCATTCCTCATCCCAAAAGGCATGATCGAACATTCGAAGAGGCCCTCCTTCATTAGAGAATTTTTGAGGTCTAAAATGGGCCTCCTAAGAAACGTGTACAACAAAAATAAACTTTATAAGAACCAATAGGATTCAAGATGATGATTTCAACCATGGGGGATGATTCACCATTTTTTAGGTAAAAAGGTAAAAAGATTAAAAAATGATAAAATGGTAAAGCCACTTTTTAAACTTGTATTTTAAACTTATATCCCTAAGGTTTTACTCAAATGTCAAGTGAGAGTACTCATTGGATTAAAGTTTAATTCCTCATCCAAGGAGTACCCTTGTTGCATAATTTTGATGGACTCTACTACACGAAAAATGAGAAATACATCAAACAACATGTTTGCAATCATGTTTTTCATGTATTTTTCATTTTTTGTGTAGCAGGATCCATTAAATGTATGCAACATGGGTACTCCTAGGATAAGGAATCAAATTATGCATCCAATGAGTGTTCCCGCTTGAAATTGGAGTAAACCCATGAGGTGATAAGTTGAAAATACGAGTTGAAAAAGTATTTTTTTATTTTTTTTCCCTCTAAAATTTGATGATTTTATCTAATATTATTTTATTTTTTCCACTATTATTTTATAGTCTCCTTAGGATGCCCATTTTAGACCTCACAATTCCCCTAATGTGGATTTCAAGGGAGTATTCCACACATCGGAGGGTTCGGTAGGTACTTGGTGACACCGACACTTCAAGTCGATCTTCCTGAAACATTTCGCCCCCCTCGACCTAGTCTAGGAGGTCATCGATCAGTGGGATTGGATACCTATTCTAGGTTTTGGTATTTTTATGCACCCGATAGTCAATATCGAGTCTCCAGATGTCATCCTTCTTTTGTACCAACATGATCGAGCTCCCACAGGGCGAGGAGCTTGGCCTGATGTGCCCTTTATGCAACAACTCTTGGATCTGCCACTTGATTTCATTATTCTCTAGAATAGGGCATCGATAGATCGACCCATTAGGAAGCGGTGCACCTTGAGTTAGATCAATGGATTGCTTGACCTAATAGTGTAGAGGAACCCATGTGGATGAGGAGAAAATGTCATAGTATTCCTCCACAACTTTTTCCATCTCTTGCTTTCGCGCACGGGTGCCCTTTTTGGAGGTTGCAACCACAATATTCTTCTTGCCCTGTCGGAAAATTGTAATGAAAAAAAATTCCCTGGTTTGGTACATAGTCTTACTACATTTATTTGCAGTAATAAAAGTTATGGTGAAAGGTGGTACTACCTTTGGTATCTTGTACAACTTATTTCCCAAAGTAATAATAACAAAACGAGGCCTAGATTCATACACAACATGTGCGTCCACAAGTATGGTTGACCTAATATTACACCAAAAACTACAACAAGAGAAATATCACATAGTACCTCATCCATGAAGGGCTTGATATTGTAGGAAAGGTGACATTGTTGGCTGACGTGAAGATCTCTTCCTTGGTGAAGCCACCCAATGGTATACGACTGCGGGCGTGCCTTGGCCGCTAGGCCGAGCCGCTTCATGACCTTTACTGAAATGAGGTTATTTTTGCTTCTGCGATCGACAATTAATTGCAGTGGAGAACTCTTCACCCACATCTGGGAATGGAAGAGGCGCTCCCCCTCCTCTGGATCTTGGTGGTGGAAATGGTGGCACTGGGTTCCGCATCAATGATTTTCTTCCTTTTTTCACCCCCTTGTCTGGTTTTGACTCTGAATCATAAAATGCATTTGATTCGTATGCCTTCAGCTCAGCCACCAGTGACTACTTCTCTTGATACTCGCTTCTGTTGTGAGTGGAGCTTTAATGAAATTCACACAACTTCACAATGTCCTTCTTTGGATTTGTAGTGTTTTTCTTCACTTGCTACTTTGAGGAGTTGTCCTGAGTCGCCCCACTTTGGATTTTCCCCTTTTTCTTTGGTTGGGGGCCACCTTTCCCTTGCTTTGGATTCACGGGTCCAAAGGTCTCACTTTTTCAACTTAAATTTTTGTTGGATATTGGCAGCATATCGATATGTCATGCTAAGTGAGGTAATGTCGAGGAACTCCATTTCCTCCTAGATGTATCTGTGCAAACAGTTGTGGTACTTGACCAGCAAGTGTTTCTCCAAATATTTAATACCCATCTTTGTGTGCAGGGTATGGAATAAATTCGTCATCTCGTGCACATCTTGCTCCCTTTGCTACCACATCATGGTCCATTTGGTGTACTTGTCCTCATAGCTCCCAACAGGGTAATATTGTTCCTTGATGTTGTCTCGGAATGAATTCCAAGTGGGTGTGGCTGAAAAAAATGAGGGTTATTACTCATCCCTATGTTCACGGTAGGTTTCCTGCCAATATTTGACATGGGGAGCGAATTTGAGGAGCGAAAAAGGTAACGTTTTCTCGATATATGAAATAATGGACTTAACAATAGCCTTCTAACAAATTCAACCATCTATCTACGATGTCCGCATCTATTTTTCCCTAAAATATGGGAATGTAAAATTTTACTAGTACCTTAAAAGGAGTGGCACCTCCAAAGTGGTTGTTGGATAAAGATCCGCCACTGGTGTGTAGTCGTTGAATGATATGGGAAAGGTTGTCCATCATCACGTTCCTTTGTTTCTCGATGGCCTCCTCAAGCAATATTTTGATAGGATCTCCTGCTCCCTCATCTTTATTTTCTTCCACCATGGGAGGTCGTCAGGCTTTTCGAGGCTGATATTGCAAAGGTTCAACTGGATAGAGCCCTAACTCCTTATACCCCGACCTCGTTGGGGACATGCAAATAAATATCGAGAACTAGCATACCGCTTTGATACCACTAATCCAGAATTATGAAGAAAAGAAATAAAATACAAAAATAAAGATAACTGTTGAGATGCAGTAGGAATAACACTTCATTTCATTAATATCAAATATTGAAAAAATGCTTACAAACATAATGGAAAATAAAATATCTCGGGCGATGGTAGCTTATCCCTGAGAAGAGATGTTGTGGTTACATGCCTCTAAAATATGTTTCAATGACACTCAAGGTCCTAGTTATTATTGAAATATAAGAGGAAAACCCTAAACAACCAAAACCATAACCCGAGTAGATGTAACACCAAGAGTTTATGGGCCCAGTTGGGGTTAGTTGGGTAGCCAACTTCTCGGGGTCATAACTTAGTCATATTATCTTTTTTTGATGTGTATGATACCTCGTTGGAAATATATATCAGAGGGATACAAATTTTGATGTGATTTTTGTGAAGTAACTGGAGGAATCTTGCCCAAAAAACATCGTTTAGGGCCATAAAACAACTTTGGAAGTTTAAGACCCAAAAAACTACTAAAAATAGTAAATAAGAAAACTAATGAAACTGACTAGGTGGAATAGGCGAGTGGCCACCAATATCCACCTAGATCATATGGGTTAGGTGCAAAATCTCCTTAGTGATCTATGATTAGGCATAAAATCAAGTATCGAATGAATATTTATTGCTTTTCCATGTCAAGAGGCATATCGATACTAAGATTGGGTGATTTATTGGTGTATCCCTAAGAAACTATAGTATCAAATATTGATCCATCGGGATGTGTCAAACTTACATGGCTCAACAGCCTTCCAATACAGCTTGTGCCCCTTTTAGGATGAATTCAATACACTCCTCAATACAATAGTGAATTCCTCTTCCTTCTATTTTATTTCATCACTAAGAAGGCATAATTGTTGACCAAAGAGGTAGAGATATTCTTCTCATGTCAAAGTTCTGGTAAGGAGGTCGCACAATTGGAGAAGGGTGGGAGTCACACTGGTTGTTAGCCTTATCTGGCACGACCCTGTGACCTAATGACTGAGGAAGAGGTCGTGTAGTCGCACTGGGGGATAAGTCACATTTCCAAGCCATATGTCTAAGCCTGCAAAATTCAACCTACCGACCTTGGAGAATATTGCGACCTACAGAAGTCGCATACTTGTAACTTCCATATTGGTTGTGTTTCTGGGTGTCATTGGCAACATTAAAATGTGATTTTGTGACATAGAAGGTTGAACTTGGAGAAATGATCTTGTTCAAGTCATATTCGGAAGTAGGTGCTTTACCCACTCTTGTTGGTTCTTTGCATAATTATCTTGGGGTTGATCAGATAAGAAAACTCGTACTCTAATACGTCTCCCGAATGTTATTTAGATGACTTCCTTTTGATATAGTCTATAGGCCCCAAATTGATTCGATTCTAATCATTATTAAAACAAATAATTAATATTCTCATCTTGAAAAATAATGTGTTCTCATGCCTCAGAAGAATGTGTAAAAATTAAAACCTCTCTCTTCATCATGTTAGAGCAGTGTCGTCTAAAGTATTACTTATGTCATTTACCATTAATGGCAATAATAAACACATCAACGAACCTTGACGAATGATTTCCTTACTAGCGGGTATACAACATTCGAAATCTTCTCATCATTAGAGTGTTGGCTCTACTTACTCCATGTCGTTGCTTTCCTCACCCTCCAACTACGGCCACTTACAACGTGCCACATAAGTCTGGTTCATACTTTTCCATATTGTGACAGAAAGAGAATTCCCAAGAGAATGTATCATAGGCTTAGATATTATGCCCAATTCACATTTTCAGATATAAGGGTAAATTGCATCTCTTATGTGGGAGGAAATTGTCTAATAAATGCAAAAATGTGACCTCAGACAACTCATTCCCAAGTCACACTTGTTTGGAATTTGACAATCTCCATAACCGTCTGTCTTTCCTGCTGTTGCGCTAGAGGAGGAAAATATCTCGAGAATTCATGGTATTCAGAGTATGTCATCGAGATATCAATATGCTCAATATACATGCATATATCCCCTGAAATTACATCTGACGATAATATCTCTCAATAAATCATGTTCCAAGGTGCATGTGTTCCCATGGCATCTCTCTTTTGGTCTTGAATTTAGGAACGTATAGGTGTGAATTTTTATTTATTCCAATGTAAACTCTTGGTCCCTAAAGCACTTCAACATGTGGAGATAATCATTTTTGATACATATTTCCCATGGTATGTGGAGTGCACTCTCTCGTGGTGACATTTAAACATACTTTCCACACCCTTTACCACTTAAGCTCCATCTATCACTTTGGAACATGTGCTTGATTTATGGTGGCCACTTGGCTCTTAATTATTCTCAGAAACAACTCCCTTAAAAAGAAAAGGCATGAATCATATTTAAAATAAACACCTACCATGCCATGTATCAATAAGATTCCTTATCCTATTAAATTTTGTTCTTTACAAAGCCTCACGAAGCCAACATTTTATATCATTAGATAACCCTTCCTCCATAAGTGGCATATTTTCAACCTATTATTCAATTTCATCCTTATTCATTCAATATGTTCCCAATGCAGCCCCATTTAAGTCCCTGCAACGAAAATGTAACAATCAATTAAAACAACGAGAATAATTTCATCTTGTGGTGATAGTAAAATTGCAACTAAGTTGTGCGAGTAGAATAAGAGATGCTTAAATCCAAAAATCAACTCAACAATGAGGCATTTTAATGCACTTATGAATTGCAAGTGATTTATGTGATTCCGAATGAAATGGTACGGTTATAGAGTAGGGAATTGAAGTACTAGTGAACATGTGTCATTAAGAGTGGGGATCTTTACTCATGTCAATCTAGGTTTTCAAGGGTGCGAGGACAAGATAGCATTATTATGACCCTAGTGAACATGAAAATATGGGGGGAAATGGCCATGGGAATAGGGTGATATGACATGCAATTATTTGTCTGATGATTCCCAGAGATGCCAATGAGAATGTGTCCTCGAGGTATGTGAATTAGGTTTAAACATGGAGGGAGCCTCTCACTTAACAATTTAGGGTTCCTCCCACACCCTAGTATGGTTTATCATAATGAAAGCCAGATCGAAGTATTTTCTACCCTCATATGTTGCCACCACTCTTTGAAAGGCACATTAGGGAGGGACAAACTGTGAAGTCGTGGGAACACGATTAAACCTCCAAAATGCCAATGCAATTATAGGGTCAATGAATGAGATAAAAAATAACCAATGAATGAAATATATATCAAATTATTTCATGAGAGAGTGCATTGCAGGGTCTAATAAGAAAAATTCATGGGGATTTAACCGATTAACAATCGGTTCATAACCTTAATGACTTGAGGCAAGCAGAGGGTGACCGAAAATTTTGAATATTCCCAAATGTTTGGTGTTTTTATAGTAGCTACAACAATTGGTGAACCACTAGTGGAATCCAGTATCATTGCCAACATCCGTACAATATTTCTAGTGTGGATAGGCATGCAAGGGGATATTGAACAATCACTATGGATACCTCTTGTGTTACCTTGACCTTTACAGATATGTCTTCCCTTTGTGTCTCAACTAAGTCTCGCTAGTCAGTAAACATCCAATTAGAAGTTCACGCATGGCAGTAGTAGATGATGATGCTAATAACAAGGGAAAGGGCTTATTATATTCATAATTTTTAAAATAAGTTTATTGTGTTGCTCCATTTCCATAAGGCCTACACATTACCTCGACAGAGTCACTTCAAGAAATCACAAGTGTTGCTTCACTGCCAGTGATCTTGGTGAGTACCATAGAGGTGTTGTTACATTACCTCTCTGTGCAAGACACCTTTCTCAATCCTTTACCCTTTATTTAATTTCATTTTAATTTATGTGCACATTAGCACTTATTATTAGACATTCATTGCACCAAGGCGGATGATGGATCACGACTTATTTTACGAGAAAGAGATGCTATTTATTATTGGAAAGAAACTGAAATATATTCTGATTTAGGTTTTCCCTCATGCCAAGTGTCCAATTATCTTAGCGAGTTAACAGGTGAACCATGAAAATATGTCATTCAGATATTCAAAACCATGTTAAGCACAATATTTAGGCTATGGGTATATGTCATTCAAAATTATTAGGGTTTCCCACAAGTAACCTATTGGTATTTATCTTGCTAATGGCTCATACTCGTAGGAAATATGTCCACAATGTAACTTTGATGACCTGTTCTAAGAGAAGCTACCTCTTGGAGTAACCATCACAACTACACACAATAATTAGGGTTAAGGTTTCAAAATTAGGGCAAGGTGACTAACGTAAGCTATTATAGGGTTTCAACATGTGAGAAGAAGGTGTAAGAAAGCCATTTATAGCATTAAAGGATCGAAGGCTCCGGGTTCATGAATACTGATGCAGTGGAATGCAACATAGAGGAAAAATGGAAGGCTATGTAATCGGCTAGTGTATGATATGCAAGAAAAGTAACACAACAGTATGGACTATAGTCCAATGAAATAATATGTAAATGTAAGGAAGAAATCATGCAATTACAATGGAAGGACGAATTCCATACATACGGAGATATTTTGTGAATGCCACGCAACAATGAGTAATGAAATAATATGAGTGCAACAACGTATATTTAGACCATAAATAAACTGCTACGAAGTAAGCCTTAATCAACAAATTAAGAAGAAAAACCTAAAATATAACTATTATAAACCCTTAAACCCTAATTTAACCAGAGAAGAGGTCTGATTATGTGAAATCAGACTTCCAATGCGGCCATTGCAGCAGTTCTCGATATGCAAGAACAAATATGTCCATAATTAGAACCAACATGAATAATTGTGCAACAACACCAAAGCTTACTTTTGAAACATGCACAAGAGCAAGAAGGTCACGTCTTATTACAAGAAAAAATGCCAGAAAATACCCTTCAAGGAAAACTACAATAAATTCCTTGTAAAGAAAATGATATACTTGAAATATATTATCGTCCATCCATGACACACATCCATTCATGCATACCGTAAATTTAGCGAAACTGAGGCAAGACACTTCCTACTTGCAAATACATTTTCTAGATAAGATCCTTCAAGCCAACTAGAAATCCCATCATGACCTCGAGGATGAGAAACTTGAGGAATTTGAAAAAAGGTGTTTTTTCTAGGTGTAACTTAGATATCGAAAGATTGAAGCGTAAACACCCTAATTTCAAAAAACATTGTTTGAATTTTTCCATGGACACCGTTGAAGATGCGAAGACCTAACATAACCATCATCAGAAGCTGAAGTGCTTCACTGTATTAATAGATCTATAGACCTTCAAACAATAGATCATCAAATATTAGTGGTTTTGTAAGATAAAATAGGGCATCCTTGTGGTCATGGTTAGTTGTGACAAAACATCTAGAAGTGAATAAGATGTTGATTTTATCAGATGTTTGAACACTAACAGGTTGGTAGTTCAATAGATTAAATTATTTAGATTCTAAAGAATGAGGTGAATCAACGGGAAGAGTCTCAAGAAAGAGAGAAGTTAGATGATTGGTACTCCCACATATAGTTGATTGTAACACATCATGTTCTTGTTCATTTTAAAAATCCACATCAGCTAGGCGGTAGTCAAAAATATTTCACACAATGGCTATTTTACCCTCTTCAACAAAAAAATTAGGGTATGGAGGATGATTCATATTAGGTGATAGAGGACAGAATGTTATGCTCGAATGAACATCACTCAAATCAGAGGGTTTCCAAAATGATCTCGCATGTGGCAAGATGATGTTGATAGGAGCATGGTGTGAAAAAACCCTAACTTCAAAAACCCTAATTTTATTTGGCTCAGGGGTCTCATCAGGATCGTGAGAACCAGACATAACCATCAGCAGAAGCTGAAGTGCATCAACTTCATGATGAGTCCCTGAATATTTGAAATGTGAATCATGAAATTCTGGTGGCTTCTTAGGATCAATAGATGGATGCGAATGGAAATCATCAAATATGTGAGCGAATATTTTTTCGATGGTGTGACAGTCATTGAAGCCATAAATTTGATCATGTTGGGTATCTGACACACAAGGCTCTTCTTGGATTGGAAGTGAATAGGAATCAATGAGATAACCTTCTTGAATTGGTCAAGAAGTAAGGCCTTCTTCTTCACCTGTCAAAGGCTATGCATGGAAGAGAGAAATAAAAAGAGATTCAACATCCTCATATGGTGATTATCAAACATCGGCCTCATGTGGATGATGGAAAACAACACCAGCGAGATAAATATTAGAATTATTTGTAGAAACCACTGGTATAGTGGACCCATGAAATAAATCAGGGTGTAATGGATGAGACAGTTCATATGAAGGGGCACCAATCATACCAGGAATCTCATCTTGTATCATCTAGAGGGAACAATGAACCTACATGCATGTCTTGATCCATAGATTTTATATCACTTGACCTTAGTGTCATTAACATGGAGAGATCTTCTGTCAACTTGATCTTCATGTTCATATTCAACATGATGTATGAGAGATTTAGAAGAGGTACAAGTTTGTTCAATTCCTTGCAAGCATTCTTCATGATCTAAAATATTTATGACCAGAACTTCATTAAGTAACGAAGCCGGAGGAGGATGAGAAATTTTACAAGCAGTAATTTCCTCCTCGGTGGCTTGAAGTTTTTATCAACTAAGAGAGATAGGAAAGATAATATTAGGGACAAGATAATACTAGCAGATTATCATGATGCTCATAAGGATCAATATTTGTTTGAAATTGCAGGTGTTTCCAAGAAATGTGGACCAATTGGTGAAAATTTTCCCTCAAATACACCCAACCGACTTCTCTTTTAGGAAATTCAGAGCACAAATGAAAAAACCTACCAGAAAAATCCTCCAATGACTCTTCGAGCTTCATTCTAAGTTGATTTACCCTCTCAAAAACATCTTGAAAATCATACCTCTCAAATGCGTGTCAGAGCTTGCTGATGAGTTTCTCATATGAATGGATGGAAGCGGTAGGTAATGTGTGGAAACATTTCTTAACACGACCTTCAAGCGTGAGGGTAAAAATCCTGTTAATGACATATTTACAATGTATTCTATGAGAGTGATAAAAATACAAAACTTGAAGCATATGTCCCAAAACCATTGTTTGACCCTCGCCATCAAACTGCCACTGCGACAAGTGATAGATCCCCCCCCCAAGGACCGAAAGGTTAATGTTTTCAGAAAAACAACCCAGGATAAAGATTTGGGAGGAAGCCATTTACAAATAAGAGAATAAATGTAGGCTCTAAGGGCTCAACTTCTCATTAGGACCTCCTTCTAGCATCAATTTTTTTGACGGGCTGGAATGTACAACAAACAACTGGGGGGTCTTCCTAGTGTGAAGTGCCAATTAGACCTCACACCTTTTGGGATAGGAGCCCCATACAGTATGTGGGCCTGACTGCAACCATGATTGTTTTTGCTCTCGGCTCTCAAACGAGAAGGTGTCAGAGTGGGGACAAGAGTGAAATTCCCAAATCATGAAACAAAATTAGTGCAAGATTGAAAAACTATAGGAAGAGATACAAAGAAGTCTCAACAACAATACAAATGGGTATGACATGAGAGGGATCATTGAGCCAAAACCCAATCATAAATACATGAACAAGAACATGCAAGAATTTAATTGCAAATTAGTTCACAATAGATCACCTACATGGCAAGGAATAAGTAAACAAAGATTCGAAGAAAAAAAATACCTGAAAAAACTATGAATCCATCCATAATGTTTTGCGTGTATGAAAGCATATATTTCTTACATATTCTTGCACATGCTAAAACCCCAAGCAAGCTTCTTTGACCTATTTGCACATGCTGAAACTCTAGAAGAGCTTCCCTTAGTCAGTTTTCCCTAATGCTGAAACCCTAACCAGGCTAATGATTGTGTGTAGTTGTGATGGTTACTCCAAGAGGTATATTATCTTAGAACTGGTCATCAAAGTTACATATTGGAAATATTTCATACAATTATAGGTCATTGTCGAGGAAAATACGAGCATGTCGCTTGTGGGAAACCCTAATCAGTTTGAATGACCTATACCCATAACCTGAATCTTGTTATCATCATGGTTTTGAATATCTCAATGACTTGTTTTCATGGTTCACCTATTAGCGGGACAAGAGATGTGGAATATTAGCATGAGGGAAAACCTAAATAAATTTTTTTTCTTCAGTTTATATCAAAAAAGAAACAACCTATCTTGCCCATAAAATAATTTTTTATCCCTCATCTGCCTTAGCAAAATGAACTTCCAATAATAAGTGCCAATGTGCACATAAAATACAATGAAATTAAATAAAGGGTAAAGGATCGAGAAATTCATCCTACACAGAGAGGTAATGCAACAAATCCTCTGAGGTACTGACCAGGCTCGTTGGAAGCGGAGCAACATTTTTTATTTCTTGAAGTGACTCCACCGGGGTACAATCTAGGCCTGATGGTAGCACAACAAAACTAGAAACTTGTTTTAAAATTTTTGAATGTAATAAGCCCTCTTCCTTGTTCTTTTCATCATCATCAACTACTAGCATGTGTGAAATTCTAATTGGGTGTTTACTGAATAGTAGGACCAAGCTGAGGCACAAAGGGAAGGCATATTTGTAATGGCCAAGGTAACAGAAAAGGTACCCATAGTGATTGTTCAATATCCCCTTGCATCATTGTTTAGACTCAAACTATTGTAGGGTTGTTGGCACAGACGCTGGATTCTACTAGTCATTCACTAATTGTTGTATTCACTACAACAAAACCAATAATTTTGTAATATTCAAAATTTTTGGTCCCCCTCTACTCACCTCAAGCCATTAAGGTTATGATCTGATTTTTGATTGGTTAATATACCCATGAATTCGTCTTATCATACCTTGTCAATGCACTCACCCGTGCAATATTGCGATATATATTTCATTCATTGTTCATGTTTTATATCCTGCATTTACCCTACCGTTGCATTAGGGTTTTGGAGGTTTGATCACTTTCCCATGACTTCGTAGTTTAACCATGCCAAATTTTCCTTTTAAACATGGTGGCACCATGTGAGGGTAGACAATACTTCGATATGGATTTCATTATAATTGAACATACTAGGGTTTTGGAGAAACTATAAATTGTTAAGGGAGAGCCTCTCCCCAAGTTGAAACCTAATTCACGTAACCTGAGGACGCATTCTCATTGATATCACTTGGCATCATCAAACAAATCATTGCGTATCACCCTAGATCCATGGTTGTTTCCCCCCATCTCTGCATGTTGACTATGGTCGTAATAATGCTATATTGTCCTCACACCCTTGAAACCCTATATTGACATGAATAAAGATCCTCACTCTTAATATCATGTGTTCACTAGTTCTTCAAGGCCCATGCTCTATAGCTGCACCATTGCCTTTGGAATCACATAAATCACTTGCAGATCATAAGTCCATTAAAGCACCTAAATGCTGAGCTAATTTTCGGATTTGAGCATCTCTTATTCTACTCATATAACTTAGTTACAATTTTATTATCACGTGTAGATGAAATTATTCTCATTATTTTAATTGTTTCTTCCATTTTCTTTAGAGGGACTTAAATGGAGCTGCATTGGGCACATATTGAATGAAGAAGGATGAAATTGAATAATAGGTTAAACATACACCACTTATGGAGGAAAGATTATCTAAAAATATAAAATGTTGGCTTCATGAGGCTTTGTAAAGAATAACATTTCATAGGACAAGGCATATTGTTGATACATGGCATGGTAGGTGTTTATTTTAAATATTATTCATGCCTTTGTGTTTTAAGGGAATCATTGCTGACAATAATTAAGATCCAAGTGGCCACCATAAAGCTAGCATGCTTTCCAAAGTGATGCATGGAGCATAAGTGGTAAAGGGTGAGGAAAGTATGTTTAAAGGTCAGCACGGGAGAGTCGACTCAACATACCATTGGATATAGTTATCAAAGAGGATGTTTTGCACATGTTGAAGCAGTTTAACGACCAAGACTTGACTAAATTGAGGACCAAAAGAGTGATTCCATGGGCACACATGCACCTTGGAACCTGATTTATTGAGAGATAGTATGGTCAGATGTAATTTCATGGGAGATATGAATGTGTACTGAACGTATTCAGCTCTTGATGATATACGCTGAATACCATGAATGCCAGAGATATGTGCCTCCTCTACCGCAAAATAAGGAAAGACAAATTGTTGTGGAGATTGTCAAAGTCGGAACAAACGCGACTTGGGATTGAGTTGTTTGAAGTCATAGTTTTGCAGTTCTTAAACAGTTGCCTCCCACATTAGAGATGCAATTTACCCTCCTATCTGAAAATGTGAACTGGGCATAATATCTGAGCCTGTGATACATGCTCCTGGGAATGCTCTTTCTTTCACAGTATGGAAAATTCTGAACAGAACTTGTGTGGCACGTTGTAAGTGGACGTACTTAAAGGGTGAGGCAAGAAACAACATGCAGTAAGTAGAGCCAACACTCGAATGATCAGAATAATTTCAATCAAGCTTCCTGGATGTGTCTATTATTGTAGTTAATGGTAGATGAAATAAGTAATACTCTGGACGACACCGCTCTGACATCATGAAGAGAAAGGGTTTAATTTTTACACATTCTTCTCAGGAATGAGAATGCGTTAATTTTCAAGATACTAGGTTTAATTCTTTGTTGTAATAATGATTGGAATCAAAGCAATTTGGAGCTTGCAGACTATATCGAAAGGAAGTCATATAAATAAAGTTCTCTAGACGTGTTGGAGTACGAATTTTATTAACTGATAAACACCAATACAATGATGCAAAGAAACAATAATACTGTGTAAATCACCTGCTTCCGAATATTACTTGAACAAGATCATTTCGCCAGGTTCAACATTCTAATTTTCAAAATCGCAGTTGAATGTTCGTGATGGCACCAAAAATGTTAAAAACACAACAAATCTGGAAGTTACAAGTGAGTGACTTATGTAGGTTGGAATATCGTCCAAGTTTGTCAGATCACAATTGGGAGCCTCAGACATATGGCCTGCAAATGTGACTTATCCCCCAGTGCGACTACTAGACCTCTCCCTAAGTCATTAGGTCACAGGGTCGCGCCTGTTAAGGCCAAAAACCGGTGGGACTCTCACCCTTCTCTGACCTTGTGACCTCCTCACCACAACTATGACCTAAAAGGAATATATATATCTCTCTGCTATGCAGATATACTTTCTCAGTGATGGAAGGAAATAGAAGGAAGAGGAATGCACTGTTGTATCGAGGAGTGTATTGAATCCATCCTAAAAGGGGCACACGGCATATTGGAGTGGTGGTGAGCCATGGAAGTCTGACCCATCCTGATGGATCGATAAATTGGTACTGAATTTTCTCAGGGATACACCAAAACATCACCCAATCTTAGAATCGGTATGCCTCTTGACATGGAAAAGAAATAAAGCTTCATTCAATACTTGATTGTATGCATAATGACAGATATCCGAAGGGGTTTTGCATCTAACTCCGATCCCTCGTATGTAGCCAATTTATCACCAGCCTAGATCTATCTAATTCTGGATCTAGGCTGGTTTCAGTCTGCCAAGGAAAATCTATCAAAGATATGATTAATTTTATCAGGAATATGTAAATATATCAAATATTAATATAATCATTTTAAATATGCTAAATATTTCTGAGATTAACTTAGTCATTTTAATTTTAAATTTTCTTAGTTACCTCAGTTCGTTGAGATGATAATTATTGTCAATAACTATAATGATGAAAAATGATGAAATATTTTTTTTTAATGCAAAGTGACAATAATAGTGTTGAAAGATATAAAATGTGAATAATAAGAACGTACTCATGTTACAATCAATCTCAAACTATTTTCTTCTACTATTCTTATTTCCTCCCTTGTTAGTTTTGTTATCTTTTCATGTCCATTATATGAAAAAGAAAATTTAAATCGTAAACCATTTAAATCTTTAGCTCGATATGTTGTAGTAAACATGATACCTTGTCTCTGTTGCTCTCCACTATTAATAGCTTAAAATACTATAACACAAAAATCAATCTACATTGTTAATAACTTTTTGTGCTTACACTAAAATCAATGCATATTGTTAATCCAATCACTTTAATATTAATGTGCCATCATATATCCAATTACATCAAATCATAAATCAACATATACATTGAAATCAATGCATTTAATGCAAGCAATCAAATAAGATTAGAAAATAACTTATACATTGAAATCAATGCACCTAATGCAATCAATCAAATAAGATTAGAAACCAACATCTACACTAAAATCAATGCGTTTACTCAAAGAAATCAAATAGGATTATAAATCGCCATCTACACTGAAATCAATGCATTTAGCGCAAACAATCAAACAGTATTAGGAATAATCTACATTGAAATCAATGCATCTAGTGCACGCAATCAAATATAATTATAAATCGACGTCTAAATTGAAATCAACACATCCAGTGCAAGAAATCAAATAGTATTAGGAATCATCACCTACATTGAAATCAATGCATCTAGTGCAAGTAATCATATATCATTAGAAACAAATATCTACACTAAAATCGATGCATCTAATGCAAATAATCAAATAGGATTATAAATCACCATCTCCACTTAAATCAATCCATCTAGTGCAAGAAATATTCCTCCCTCTCTCCACCCTCCATCCATATCTATATCCCCATCCATCACTTTTTTTTGTCTTTATCGCACCCCCCTAAACACACACGCGCTTGCACTCCATATATATCATTCTCTTTGTCGATCACCCTCTCTCCCTATATCTCTCTTCTTCCCTCTCTTCCCCTTCTCTCCCTCTCCCCCGCTAATATCTCTCTTTCCTCCTTTTTTCCTCTCTCTCTCTCTCTCTCCATTTTCCTTATCACTCACTCTCTCTCTCTCTCTCTAGGAACCAACATCTACACTGAAATCAATGCATTTACTCAAAGAAATCAAATAGGATTAGAAATCACCATCTACACTGAAATCAATGCATTTACTCAAATAAATCAAATAGGATTAGAAATCGCCATCTACATTGAAATCAATGCATTTAGTGCAAAAAATCAAATAGGATTAGAAATCATCTACATTGAAACCAATTCATCTAGTGCAAGTAATAAAATACAATTATAAATCGACATCTAAATTGAAATAAACAAATTTAGTGCAAGCAATCAAATTGTATTAGAAATCACCACCTACACTGAAATCAGTGCATCTAGTGCAAGTAATCAAATATCATCAGAAATAAATATCTACACTAAAATCGATGCATATAGTGCAAATAATAAAATAGGATTATAAATCACCATCTCCACTTATATCAATCCATCTAGTGTGAGAAATATTCTTCCCTCTCTCCACCCTCCATCCATATCTATATTCCCCTCCATCTCTTCTTTTCTGTCTCTCTATCTCACCCCCCTAAACACACACACTCTCGCAATCCATATATATCAATCTCTTTGTCAATCCCCTCCTCTCCCCATCTCTCTCTTCTTCCCTCTCTTCACCTTCCATCTATATCACTATCTTCACACTCTCTCCCTCTCTCTCCATCTTCCTTATCACTCACTCACTTTCTCTCTCTCTATTTCTTTCTTCTTACCTCTCTCCCCCTCCCCCTCCAAGTCCATCACTCTTTCCCTCCCTCTCTCCACTCTCTCACATCCTCTCTCTTCCTTCCTCTCTTTCCCTTTCTCTCCCATCTCTCTCTCTCCCTCTCTCTCTCTTCACCCACCAACTATGTTACTATATCCCTCCCTCTCTCCTTATATCTCCTTCTCCCCCCTTATCTCCATATCTCCTTATTTGTCTCTTTATCTCAACCCCAAACATACACGCTTTCTCTCTGTCTCTCCCTTGTCACTCCTTCTCTCTCTCCACTTCTCACTCTCTATATTTCTTATTTCCTACATCTCTCCCCCTCCCATCTCTCTTATCGATCCCTCTCTCCTCCTCTCTCTCAAGTCCTCTCTCTTGTCTTTCCTCTATCTCTCTCTCTCCCTTAAATCCCTCTCTCTTCCCCGATATCTCTCTCTCTTTCTCTCTCTCTCCAATACTCTCTCTTCCCCCATCACTCTTCTCCTCTCTCTCATTCTTCCTCTCTCTCCCTTTCTCTCCCACCTTTATCTCTCTCTTTTCCCTTCAACCCTCTCTCTTCCCCCATCTCTCTCTCTCTCTCTCTCTAATCCTCTCTCTTCCCCCATCCCTTTCTTTCTCTCTCTCTTTCCACCCCTCTCTCTCTCCAACTACATTACTATATCCGTCCCTCTCTCCTTCTTACTTCTTCTCTCCCCCCTTCTTTCCATACATCTTACTTTGTCTCTTTATCTCACCCCTAAACATACACACTCTCTCTCCATCTCTCCCTTATCACTCTCTCTATCTATTTCTTCTTATTTATGTAAACTAATGAACATAAATATTCGTAAATATAAAGCAGATTATGGAGTAAATATGAAAAGAGGTTTATTTAATTACCATACCTCTAGTTTATTTATATTTTTATTTATTTACCATACCCCTTTTCTTTACTATGGTATTTGGCCCATAGGCTTTTTATATAATTAGATTTTTATTTATAATCCTATTTTATATATTGTTATTTATTTACCTTACCTCTTTATGCCTCTTTTATATTTATTTATTTACCCATGGTATTTTGCCCTTGGTATCAATATTAATTTGTCCCATGGTATTCGTCCCATAGGCTTCATCTAAATAAAACCTCTTTTTAAAGTTTTTTTAAATATAAAAAGGTTTATGGAATAAATGTAATACATCTAGTTTATATATATTTTTTATTTATTTACCATAGCTCTAGAGTAAGTATAAATTCATTTTACATATATTTAATTAAAAGAAATATTAAAATATTTTGGATTTTGATTGTTTGTGTTGAATTAACTCTTTTCCTTTTATATAGGAAATGGTATTGACTTTAGAAAAGAGTAAAGATGTTTAAAATTTTACTTAATTTGGAAATTGAATGTGGTAATTTTTTTTGTTAAAGGTAAGTTTATGATCCATTCAAATTCACATATATAATTTACTATCCATTCAAATTATATAAATAATACATAATTGTATTAGAAATTGATATATGTTCTAGCACAATGCGATTTTTATTTTTTTATTTTTTTTTAATTTAAAACTTAAGCCGACATTTTGTATGAGGACATGACCCACCTGACATCGGGGTCATATTGTGCTGTAGATGCGCTTCTCGGCGCAATGATATATGGATGCTAACAGTGTGGGAAGATTTTGCCTGGGCATGGCAAAAAGGAGATGAACTAAAATTGGACCCTAACAAGCACAAGGTCATCCCTAATGACAACTCAAATGCGATTAGAGGTTTCCAGCATGTGGGGTGGGAGGTTATAGACAAAATTCCAATACAATAGAAAAATGACCTATTTTTGTGCCATAACTACCGATTATTGAGTTCATATTTAAATATCAGAGGCTCTTTTGTTCATAGTAATAAAATTATGAGTTTAGCGAGAACTCAAGGAATAATTTATTGGATTGATTTAAGTATACATTGAAATAGGTTTCTAGCAAACATCACAAAACACATAAGTCATGAAATATCATAAATTTAAGAGGGAAGATAGTTTGAAATAACTTTCATTCATAGCATCAAAGGATCGAAGGCTCATGCAGTGGCATCCAACATAGAGGAGAAATGCCAAGCTAGGTCATCAGCTAGTGTATGCTATGCAAGAAATGTAATGTAGCAGGAGGGGATATAGTGCAATGAAATTATATTTAAATGCAAGGAATAAACTGTTAAACACCATGTTAAAACAAACATATGGTGTATGAGAAGAATAAACACACACACACAAGAGACTCAACACACAATGAAAGATAAGTGTGAGGCTTTCTTATTTTTCCATTATACATGATGTACATTTATAATACAATGGTGTGACTCTTGGTTTCACATTCCAAGGTCACTTGGACTCCATTGTGATTTTTCGCATTCCACACCTACCCATGTAGGATTAGGTGTTCCAACATCCCCCCTTAATCCGAAGGGGTATGTGAGTCCAAGAAGAGAGTTGTAATAGAAATATGAAAAGTATACATGGCAGCACTTGGGCTGAATCAACTCTCTGAAATGTTGGAAAAAAGAGGTGGCTTAAGGATGACCACCAACACTGGAACGCAAAACTTGTTGCAGTTCTCGAAACTCTTCCAAAACTGATAAGAAGCTGAAAGCTTCTGCTAGAGGAATTGTCCCTCATAAAAAAAGGAGACCTTCAACCTAAAAGAAGGGAGGTCTACTACTTGTGATGGTTTTAGGATTACCAACAACTCTGGAATGCTTTGAAGCATTTCCTAGAACTCAACCAAAGTTGGCAAGAAGCTGAAGGCTGCTAAGCTGAAGGCTGCTAAGCTGAAGGCTTCTGCTAGAGGAAGTGTTCATGACGCAGTAACAGCTCTGGCGCAATGTAATACCCAATCCTAGTCTTTAAATCGATATTGGAATTGCAGTTCCAAATAGTTTAAAAGATTTCTATCTTCAATATTTTTGAAAAGCGCAGGTCCTTTCTCACTAATATAAACTTCTGAAAAATAACAGAGTTAAACACTATTTTAAAACAATCTCAGGTAACAAAAAATTGCAGTATGTCGCCCTTCAAAATTATCACTATCTATTGAAAGACTAGCCAATCCAAGGCTATATCACACAATTGCAAATGCGCCTTTAATCTGTAGCGATTTCTTCTTCACTTCAGAGAGAACGCGGCCCATACATTACTGTTCTTTTAACATATGACAGTGAAAGACGCTTTAAAAAAAAAAAAACATTGCCAGCATATATCTGTTGCATTCGCAGCAATTGACAAATAACAATAATCATTTACTGATTGCTCCAAATCCCATGCAATCTATTCGCATTTGACCACTTAACACAGGTGAGTATATCGATTGACCGATATTCGATACATTACAACGCATTTGTTCACAATTGGCGGTCACACCATTATATATCATATAGATATATATATATATATTGCTTTATCAGATTCCACGCGATTTTAACCGGAATCGCCACGAGAATTCTGGCATTAAACGCTCCAATGCATTAACTGTTGCGGTTTCCAATTCGCCGAATCTTTGATTATCACAACTATCACTCCATATCAAATTCCGATGCGAAAATTCAGGGATCTATGATCACTATCTTTCAGTGTTCCGATCCAATCGGAAGTCGGAGATCACGGGTTCAATAGTTTTCACCCTGCATTCCAGAGTTCCGATCCGATAATCGGAATCGGAAATCACCAGTTGTTGTTTCACAAAAGTGAACTTTGAAACTTGATCCAACGCCACGGACCCAATCTCTTTCTGTGCAAATGGGTTTTCACACGCACGCTTAGCTATTCAGATTATTCTTCACAGGAATCTTTACAATTAAAACTAAAACACAATCACCTCCAATACAATAATTAACCAGGGAATTCAACACATAATTTTTCCCACTTTCACATACATTGCTATGCACAATATAAACTTGTTAATGAACATAATCTCTGCGTTTATTGCATAAAAACAACTTCTATTACAACACACAGTCTACCAGGCTTCTGAGCTATACTAAATCACATACATTCAAAAACTCACTCCCCACGAAGAAAAATCTCCTCGTTTATTACAACTGTCTCTCCTTAACTCTACTAACAAATCGATACATAATCTTCTAATTATAAAAATTCTAACAAATAAATCTCCTATCTATTAGCGCTCACACACCTGTTACAACAAATCTTATCAATAATATGGACACACTTATTACAATAATAACTAATTATTTGTGAAATCGACCTCCTTAGTAAACTGGATTTTAACACACAACAATGAATTTCACCCTGTCAAGCCACAACATGTGGACAATTTTCCACATTGCTGGCCAGTTCCGATGCTCCTGCATCAGACTCCCGGAGAAGAAAAGATTGGTTCTTTAAATTTTCAGGATTTATGCCATATTTCTGCAATTCAGTTGCTGTCAACCAACTGGAATCTTCCATTGGCTACTCTTTCCACTTGACAAGATACTGAAAATATGTCTGTCCTCGAGTTTTCTTGGATATCATTTGATCTAAAATAGCTTCAACTTCTTTCTTGAATGTTTTTGGTACCTGTTCTTCCCAATCCACAGTTTGAACTTCATCACCTGTAGCTTCAGTCTGCAACTCTGTTTCTGCCTCTCTGAATGGATACAAGTCTGCAATATTAAAAATGGGGGATATTCCGATCCCTTCCGGCAACTCAATCTCATATGCATTGGCTGAAAATTTCCTTTTGATTTTACAGGGTCCTATCTTCTTCAGTTTCATCTTATTATATGTCTTTGTAGGAAATATCTCTTTCCTCAAATATGCCATGACCAAAACGCCTACCTGAAACTCTTTTTCTCTCCTTCTCAAATATGCTCTCTGCTTGTATCTCTTGCTTCTTTCCTGTAGTTTACCTTTAACCTCTTCCTGTAGCTTCTGCATTTGTTCAACAAAATCTTCAGCACTTGCACTTCTGGCTTCTTGTTTCCCCAAGTCTCTTAGCTCATATATTCCTCTCGGATGCATTCCAAAGACAATCTGAAATGGACTCATTCCAGTGCTTCGGTTTGGTGTGTCATTGTAAGCAAATTCAGCTTGGGCTAATGCCAAATCCCACTATTTGGGATTCTGATGTACCAAACTTCTTAATATATTCCCCAAGCTTCTGTTTACAACTTCAGTTTGTCCATCCATTTGAGGATGGTACGCTGAACTAAAACTGAGTTTAGTTCCCAATTTCTTCCAAAGTGTCCTCCAGAAATGCCCTACAAATTTAGTGTCTCGATCTGATACAATACTTACTGGCAAACCATGCAATCTTACAATCTCTGAAAAGAATAAATTTGCTATGTGTGTGGCATCATTAGTCTTCTTACAAGCAATAAAATGGGCCATTTTAGAAAATCTGTCTACAACAACATAAATAGAATCGTTTCCTCTCTGAGTTTTTGGTAAACCCAGAACAAAATCCATACTCACTGCATCCCATGGTCGATCTGATATGGGCAATGGCTGATATAGACTGGTATTTTGACTCCTTCCTTTGGCATACTGACATACCCTGCATTTCTCAACAAACTTTTTAACATCAGTTTGCATTTTAGGCCAATAATAAAAAGCATTCACCTGAGCGAAAGTTTTATCTTGTCCAAAATGACCAGACAATCCTCCACTGTGCTTCTCTTTAATGATGTTCTTTCTCATGGAACATTTAGGAATACATAATTTGTTGCTTTTAAATAACATGCCTCCTTGAATAAAGTAATCCATCCATTGAATTCTGTTATGGCTCACCGGATTCTGCACTGTTGTGTAGATGTCTTTAAAATCCTCATCATCCTGGTACATTTCTATCATTTCATCAAAACCTACAACACCCACTTTAAATTCTTGCAAAAGATAACTTACCCTGCTTAATGCATCCGCCACTTTATTAGACTTACCACTTTTATGCTTTATTACAAAAGTGAAACTTTGCAGAAATTCCACCCACTTGGCATGCTTCTGATTTAGTTTTGGCTGATTATTAATAAACTGCAAAGCGTGGTTGTCTGAATATAAGATGAACTCCTTCGGCAACAAGTAATGCCTCCACTTTTTCAATGCCTGCACAATAGCGTAAAATTCTTTGTCATAGGAAGAAGATTTTTTCTTTGCATCATTTAACTTCTCGCTGAAATATGCTATTGGCCTTTGCTCTTGACTTAGCACCGCACCAACTGCTTCTCCACTTGCATCAGTTTCCACTTGAAATACTTTCTCGAAATTTGGCAATGCTAGAATAGGCTTTTCTGTTATCTTCTTTTTCAGCAAATTAAAATTCCTATCAGCTGCTTCTGTCCATCGAAATGGCTGATTGACCTCCTTGATTGTCTCAAGGATTGGTGCACAAAATTGACTAAATACCTTTATAAATTTTCGGTAGAAACTAGAAAGTCCATGGAAATTTCTTACCTCGAATACACTCCTGGGAGTAGGCCAGTTTCTGATTGCTTGTACCTTCTCCGAATCCATTTTCAAACCGTCTCTGGAAATCACAAATCCCAAATATACCAGCTCCTCTTTCATGAAACTACATTTCTTCAGATTAATTAGTAGTTTCTCTTTCTGCAGAGTTTTCAAAACTAACTTCAAGTGTTCCAAATGTTCCTCTTTACTTTTGCTAAAAACTAGAATATCATCAAGGTAAACAACAACAAATTTACCTGTATATTCTCTCAGAACCTCGTTCATTAGTCTCATGAATGTGCTGGGCGCATTAGTGAGCCCAAAAGGCATCACTAACCACTCATACAGTCCACTGTTGGTTTTGAAAGCTGTTTTCCACTCATCGCCTTCCCGAATTCTGATCTGATGATACCCGCTTTTCAGATCTATCTTAGTAAAGTACCTGGATCCACTTAAAAAATCCATTAAATCATCCATCCTGGGCAAAGGAAATCTATACCTGACTGTTATCTTGTTGATAGCTCTGGAATCGGTACACATGCGCCATTCTCCTCCCTTTTTTGGACTAAGCACCGTTGGCACAGCACACGGACTCAGACTTTCTCGAATCAGCCCCTTGTCCATCAGCTCTTGAACCTGTCTTGCAACTTCTGCGTTTTCCTGAGGAGTTAATCTATATGCAGCTTTATTAGGTAGACTTGCTCCTAGTATTAAGTCAATATGGTGACTTATACTTCTAATCGGTGGTAATTCATTCGGCAGTTCATCCAAAATGATGTCCATGTAATTATTTAACACAGATTGAATTTCTTCAGGCAAATCATTTAAATTTGTGGAGGTTAAAATTACCTTTGGCCTTCCCACGATAGAGAAATGCACCTCTTTGCTTTTATCAACCTCCTGTAGCAGTTCTTTACCACTCATCAACATAATACTATTTTCAGGCAGCTCTTTATCAGCATCATTCTTCAGTGGCAGCAACGTATGTTTAACTCCATCCTTTTCTATGGTGTATGTATTTCTTCTTCCATCATGAATCGCCTTTCGGTCAAATTTCCATGGTCTCCCTAATAACACGTGACATACATCCATGGGCATTATGTCACATAAAATCACATCTCTGTATGTGCCAATCTTCATTTC
Source organism: Pinus albicaulis (assembly GCA_034641835.2). Classification (NCBI taxonomy): domain Eukaryota; kingdom Viridiplantae; phylum Streptophyta; class Pinopsida; order Pinales; family Pinaceae; genus Pinus; species Pinus albicaulis. The sequence goes on along the minus strand of CM076581.1, from coordinate 1,075,121,229 downwards.
CACATTACACTGTTCTATCACGATGACTTGATGACCCTTCTGAAGCCAAGATACTTTATAAGGTGCAGGATGCGCTTTCCTTGTTAACCCAAGATTTTCCACCATCTCTGTAGACACAAGATTTTCAGTACTCCCGCTATCAATTATAACCTTACAACACTTACCCTTTTATTTGCATGTAGTCCTGAACAAGTTATTTCTTTGCGCAGGTTCTCCAATCTCTTTTTCTGATCTCAAAAAAGTTCTTCTGAGCAGCAATGATTCACCTTCTTCCGGTGGTTCTTCCTTCTCTACAAGTTGAGGTGGTTCCGGCTCCACCTCAGCCACATTTGCACCCCTCTGGCTTGCTGATTTGTTATGAGGACAGTCCCGCGACATATGTCCCCATTCTCCACAAGTATAACACCTAACATCTCTTCCTCGCCCTCTTCCTCTGGGCGCGAATCTCCCTCTACTAGATTCACCCATCTGTGGTGATCTGCTGCTTGAAATTCCTGCTTCAAACTGATGCTGTGTTCCTCTGGATCTGGCAGCTCCTCTACCTCTTGCTGAGCTCTTTCCTCTGTTTCTTTGACTCTGTTTTCGTAGTATTTTCTCCTCTGCTTTCAAACTTGCTTGATAGGCATCCTCCACAGTTTTCAAACTTAACAGGCTAATCTCATCTTGGATCTCATATCTTAGCCCATTAACATATCTGGCTACTTTCTCCAAATCATCTTCTACATGCCCTGTTTTGATACTTAACCTGTAAAATTCTTCAGTATATTCTTTAACAGACATTCCTTTCTGCTTCAAATTTTGCATCTGCTTAAAAAGATTCAAATGATAGTCTTTAGGCAAAAATTTCGCTTTCAGTTTGCTTACCATTTTATCCCACTGCTTGATCTTAGATTTCCCCTTTCTCGTTCTTGATGTCTGTAACTCGTCCCACTAGATGGCTGCGTGACCTTTCAATCTAGTGACTGCAAATTTTACCCTTTTATTTTCTTCAATCTCTTCATAATCGAAGTACTGATCTATGGATCTGATCCAATCCATGAGTTCCTCGGCATTCAGACTCCCTTCATACATAGGAATCTCCATTTTGGGTTTGCTTCCAACGTTCGCCAGCATCTTCATGAATTTAAAATTTTCATTCTCTTCTTCTGCTTCCACATCTTCCTCAGATTCTTCTGAAGAACTTTCAGCTCCCTCATCAGGTGCTCTTCTCTGGGCTGTTTCCATTGTCTCCATTCGTTCACACAGTCTTCGCACTTCTTCTATCAGGACTGTATTTGCTTCTAGTCTCCCTCGACCAATTCCTCGACCAACTCCTCTCCTTGGCGGCATCTTTGCTGCAAACACCTGTCTCTTTGGCTCCGATACCAAAAATCTGACGCGGTAACAACTCTGGCGCAATGTAATACCCAATCCTAGTCTTTAAATCGATATTGGAATTGCAGTTCTAAATAGTTTAAAAGATTTTTTTCTTCAATATTTTTGAAAAGTGCAGGTCCTTTCTCACTAATATAAACTTTTGAAAAATAACAGAGTTAAACACTGTTTTAAAACAATCTCAGGTAACAAAAAATTGCAGTATGTCGCCCTTCAAAATTATCACTATCTATTGACAGACTAGCCAATCCAAGACTATATCACACAATTGCAAATGCGCCTTTAATCTGTAGCGATTTATTCTTCACTTCAGAGAGAACGCGGCCCATACATTACTGTTCTTTTAACATATGACAATGAAAAACGCTTTAAAAAAAAAAAACATTGCCAGCATATATCTGTTGCATTCGCAGCAATTGAAAAATAACAATAATCATTTACCGATTGCTCCAAATCCCATGCAATCTATTCGCATTTGACCACTTAACACAGGTGAGTATATCGATTGAGCGATATTCGATACATTACAACGCATTTGTTCACAATTGGCGGTCACACCATTATATATCATATAGATATATATATTGTTTTATCATATTCCACGCGATTTTAACCGGAATCACCACGAGAATTCTGGCATTAAACGCTCCAATGCATTAACTGTTGCGGTTTCCAATTCGACGAATCTTTGATTATCACAACTATCACTCCATATCAAATTCCGATGCGAAAATTCAGGGATCTATGATCACTATCTTTCAGTGTTCCAATCCAATCGGAAGTCAGATATCATGGGTTCAACAGTTTTCACCCTGCATTCCAGAGTTTCGATCCGATAATCGGAATCGGAAATCACCAGCTGTTGTTTCACAAAAGTGAACTTTGAAACTTGATCCAACGCCATGGACCCAATCTATCTCTGTGCAAATGGGTTTTCACACGCACGCTTAGCTATTCAGATTATTCTTCACAGGAATCTTTACAATTAAAACTAAAACACAATCACCTCCAATACAACAATTAACCAGGGAATTCAACACATAATTTTTCCCAATTTCGCATACATTGCTGCGCACAATATAAACTTGTTAATGAACAGAATCTCTGCATTTATTACATAAAAACGACTTCTATTACAACACACGGTCTACCAGGCTTCTGAGCTATACTAAATCACATACATTCAAAAACTCACTCCCCATGAAGAAAAATCTCCTCGTTTATTACAACTGTCTCTCCTTAACTCTACTAACAAATCGATACATAATCTTCTAATTATAAAAATTCTAACAAATAAATCTCCTATCTATTAGCGCTCACACACCTGTTACAACAAATATTATCAATAAGATGGACACACTTATTACAATAATAACTAATTATTTGTGAAATCGACCTCCTTAGTAAACTGGATTTTAACACACAGCAATGAATTTCACCCTGTCAAGCCACAACATGTGGACAATTTTCCACATTGCTGGCTAGTTCCGATGCTCCTGCATCAGTTCGTCATATATGAAAAGGAGAACTTCAACCTAAAAGAAGGGAGGTCTACTACCTGTGATGGTTTTAGGTTATCCACCAACCAAAGATGATGGTTTAAGGTTATCCACCAACCAAAGGCATGCTCATGGGCATCCGTGTGTCTGGCTACATCTCTGAATCAGGAATGAAAAATTGTGGCTCAGGTTCGCTTGAACTGCTGGCTACAACTCTGAACATGGAATGAGAGATTGTGGCTCAGGCTCACTTGATCTGATGTGAAGCTTGTACATGACCACCATTTTCCCCCCTGTCAGGGACAAGGTGAGATGATGGCGAAAACTCAACTTCAAGTTTTCTAAATATTCTTGAACAAGTTCTGACATGTGACTTAAACATCTTCTTGGATGCTGATGCCCATTTCCAAGAAGCGATCCATCCAAGATGAATCTTGGTTCTTGCAGGAGCCTTGTGTCTGAAGCATCTGTCTGAAGAATGGGTGTGCCGACCACAGTGCTTGCATGGATGAAGATCAAAACAATGATCTTTCATATGGCCAACTCGATCACAGTGTTGGCATTTCTCAATCTGTTGTTGTTGTGGAGCAGGATCTGGAATAGCTGCAGGTGAACTGTCATACATGAATCCAGCACTCTGAAATATGATGGGCTTGGTGTAGTCCGGAATATGAAAGGACACATCCTTGTCATATCCAAGACCAGTTCGGTGCTTGTTGTGGACAAGCTCTTCGCAAGGTCTGATAATGGGCTTGAGAAGTGCAGGTTGAACTGATGCATCTGCATGTACATCTGCTCTAGTACAAGGTACTGAATGTGGATCAACTGCAACTTTATCTTCTTTCTTCTAATGAGAGTCCTTCACAATCTTCTGAACAGAAACAGGTTTAGAATGGTGACTCTTTTTCTGAAGTTCATCTTGCTGAAGCTGAGTTTCCAACTGCAAAAACTCAATCTTTTCTTGTGCATCTAGCAAACAATTTTGAATGTTACAAATAGCATGCTTGCTCATTTTTATCATGTCATCAACATTGGAATGAATGAGGTTTTTCAACAACTCTAATGCCTCATTGATTTTAGCCATTTTCAACAACTTAGGCTCAGAAATGAAAGGGTGTCGGCTTCAACCGAAAATGCACCCGTTTACAATGTGATGCAACAAGAAATACAAATGACTCAAAAGAACTTCCAACTATGGAAATCTCAAGTACAAAGTCTGCTCCTCAAATGATGGAGGGCAATCAACAATGACTTAGATCAACAACTCAAATTCACTGATTCCAACTCTGAATGAAGAGGCCAATTCCACTCAAAATACATTGTTAACTCAATACATATCTAAGCAAAATATTTGTAAAGGTGTAGCTAAAAACACGTGCAATAATCTTTTTATGGCAGCTGAATTTTCTTCTTCAAATAGTTGTTTTCAATGATGGCAATCTTGTCTTCAAATGTCAATTTCTTCAAAAAATCACCCTTATATAAGCCACAAATCATAAAATGTCAAATCTGCAATTTTCTCAGTATAGTCCATGTGCTCACATGCCATTTCCTTCATTTCTGTTGTTCATATTTTCTCTTCTTCCTCTCTTTCTGCTCTTTGTCTCTCTCTGTTTTTTATTTATTAATTAATTAATTAAAAATTAATTAAAAAATGGGAATAATTAAAAATGGAGGGAATTAAAAGTTTGAATTTAAAAGGAAAAGGGATTATGAAATATTTTGAAGTAAAATTTAAAAAGGAAGGGGAGAGGGAAATTTATTTAAAAGGGGAGAGGGGATTATTATTTTAAAAGGGAGGGGAATGTGATTAATTAAAGGAGAATGAATTTTAAAATGGGTGGGAAGTCGTTTTATATGGGAGGGCAGGTTATTAAATTAAAATTAACGTGGGGGGGGTCGTATTATATGGGAGTAATTTAAAAATTTTAAAAATAAATAAAACATATTTTAAAAGGGATGGGCGGTATTATTAAAGGATTTTAAAATAAAAAATGAAATTTTAGGGAAGGGCGGAATGGAATGGAGGGAGTAAAATGGAATGAGAGAGTGGCTGTTGATGTGATGGCGGGCTGTAGTGCAATGGAGAGGTTGGTTGTTAGTGTAGGGAGGGAAAGCAGCGTATGTGTGTGGGGAGAGTAGAGTATAGCAGCTGGGACATGGTGTAGGAGGCGTTGTAATGGAGATGGGTCGTGGTAGAGCAGGGTGTAAGGGAGTCGATAGTTGCAGGTAGGTCGCGGGGTAGGGAGAGCTGCAGGGTTTGGAGCAAGTGTAGAGGGTGGTGTAAGGGCACAGTGAGGTATGCGGATAGGATAGGAGGGGGGCCAAGAGGGGTTTTGGGGTAGGGCTATAAGGTAGGGAATAGCGCAGAGAGGGGAGCGTATGAGCGTTGGGAGGTGCAGAGATTTTATTTTATTTTATTTTATTTTTTGTTATTTTTATTTTATTAAATGTGCAGGATTTAATAGGGGCGAGGGAGAAGTGATTCTGAGTGGGGTTTGAGTTATAGAGTGGTGAGGGCCAAAGGCCAAAAATGTTGCAGAATTTATTTTTTATTTTTTTAATATAACAACAGAGAGGTGAGAGAAATTTGTAGAGTGTTCAGCAGAAATTTTACAAATGTATAGCAGAATTCTAGGCAATGAAATATCTCAGCAGCATAGAATTTGACACTGTAGAATTCGGAAATTTTCAGCAGAAAAAACTCAGAAATTTCTCCAGTGGCCCAGAAACAGAAAATGCAGAAATGATGAAATTTTCAGTAGAAAAACTGAGAATTTTCCAGAAACTTCTTCAGAAACCCAATTTAAATAATATCCAGCAGCTCTTCAAATTGCATATTTTAATAAGCAGAAATTGCAGAGAAAAATTAAAATGAAAACCTTCAGATGGGCAGTGCTGCCTTTCTTCAAAGCCAATGCCTGAATGCTACCAACTTCTGAATGTAGCTCCTCTTCAAAAAAATTTTGAATGGCGGCAAAAACACTGCTGCAGAAACTCTGAGTGCTGCAAAAATGTCAAGAATTTTTGCAGATATGCACATGCCATAAACACAAATGGCTCACTCAATTTGGAGCAGGGCCAGCAATCGCCCGCTCCGATACCATGTTAAACACCATGTTAAAACACACACATGATGTATGAGAAGAATAAACACACACACACACAAGAGACTCAACACACAATGAAAGATAAGCGTGAGGCTTTCTTATTTTTCCATTATACATGATGTACATTTATAATACAATGGTCTGACTCTTGGTTTCACATTCCAAGGTCACTTGGACTCCATTGTGACTTTTCGCATTCCACACCTACCCATGTAGGATTAGGTGTTCCAACATAAACCATCCAATTACAATGAAAATACCAATGGAATGCATATGAAGATATTTCGTGAATGCCATGCAACAATGAGTAGTGCAAGAATAAGAGTGCAAGCTTAAATTCCTAATGTCATCCATCAATTAATAAATCATGATAAAGAAAACACAACAAGGCATATTTAAACCATAAAGAAAATACCAAGAAGCAAAACTTAATAAAGAAATAAAAATAACCTAAAAAATAACTATTCTAAACCCTAAAAACCTATTTTAACCAGAGAGGAGGTTTGGTTATGTGAAACCATACTTCCAATATATCCATCACAAAAATTCCCGAGATACGAGAAAAAATATTTCCGCAATGAGAACAAGCATGAATAATTTTGCAACAATTCCATAGCTTACCTATGAAGCATGCACAACAATAAGAAGTTCATGTATTCTTACACGAAAACGTACCATAAAATATCGTTCAAGCCAAACTCCAATCCAATCATGGTAAATAAAATGATATACTTGAAATCTATTATTGTTCAGCCATGACACACATCCATTCATGCATAACCCTAAATTCAGTGAAAGTGAGGCAAGACACTGCCTACATGAAAATACATTTTCTAGATGATATCCTTCAAACCAGCTAGAAATCCCATCATGATGTTGAGGATGAGGAACTAGAGTAATTTGAATAGAAGGTTTTTTTCTAGGTGTAACTAAGATATCGAAAGATTCACGCGAAAAAAACCTAATTTTAGAAACCCTAGTTTGAAGTTTTTGATGGATTTTATCAAGGACATGAGGACCTAACATAACGATAAACAGACCCTGAAGTGCCTCACCATCCTGAAAAATATTTGAACCTTCAAACAATTGTCAGTAAAATATTAGTGGTTTTGTAATATCAACTGGTGCATCCACGTGGTCATGGTTAGTTGTGACAAGATATCTATCGGTGAATGAGTTGTTTATTTGATCATATGTTTGAACACTGACAGGTTGGAATTTCAACATATTATATTATTTAGAATACCAATAATGAGGTGAGTCAACCTGAAGAGTCTCATGAAAGAGAGAGGTTATACTATTGGTACTCCCACATATAGTGTATTGTAAGACAACACATGCTAGTTCCTATTTACAATCCGCATTAGTTAGGTGTCAGTAAAGAATATTTGAGACAATGGCCAGTGTACCCTCTTCAAAAAAAAAATGCATGTATAGAAGTTGATGCATATCAGTTGATAGAGGATTCAATTTTTTTCTCGAAGGAATATCACTCAAATAGAGGCTTTCCAAAATGAACTCGCATCTAACAAGATGATGGTGGTAGGAGTGTGGTCGATAAAAATGATAACTTTAAAAACCCTAGTTTGTCTTGTTTCAGGGTCCTCATCAGGATCGTGAGAACCTTACATAACCTTCAATAGAAGTTGAAGCGCCTCAACTTCCATGAGTCCTTGAATATTTAAAATGTGAACCATCAAATTTTGGTGGCTTCGTAGGATCAATAGATGGATGGGAATGAAAATATTTAAAGGTGTGAGTGAATACGTTTTCGATGGTGTGAAATTTTTTGAAGCCACAAATTCAATTAGGATGGGTTTCTAGCACATAAGGATCTTCTTGGATTGGAAGTGAAGACGAATCCATTAGAGAACCTTCTTGAGTTGGCTGAGATGTAAGGCCTTCTTCTTCACCATTAAAAGACTGTAGATGCAAGAGACCAGGAAAAAGTGATCCAAGCTACTCATACTGTGATTGTCAAACATCACCCTTATGTGGAAAAATGAACCTACATGCATGTGATGGTTAGTTGATTTTCTATGACATTAAAACTTTATCTGAGACAATACCCAAGTCATTTCCAACTAGTGAATGAAGTTTAGGAATGGACAGAGGCATAAGCTCCATGGACTCGAGCTTGGTTTCATCAATAAGGAGAGATGTTATATTAACTTGATCATCAGGTTCAGATTCAAGAGGATGTATGAGAGATTCAGAAGCGGTACAAGTTGGTTCAGTTGCCTGCAAGTATTCTTCATAATCTAAACTATTTATTACCAGAACTTCATTAGGTAACAAAGTAGAAGGAGGATGAGAAATTTCACAAGTACTAATTTAATCCTCGGTGGCTTGAAGTTGTTCCCTACTTATATGGATAGAAAATGCAAGATTGGGGAAAATATTTGGACAACTTGTAACTACCAGATTATCATGATTTGTTTCATATTGTAGGTGTTGCCAAGAAATGTGAACCAGATGGTGAAATTTTTCCCTCAAATACACCCACTCAAAATATATTTCAGGAAATTCAAAGCACATATGAACAAACCTAGGTGAAAATCCCTCCAAAGACACTTCGGGTATCATCCTAAGCTAATTTACCCTTTCAAAAAAATATTGAAAATCATACTTATAAAAGGCTTGTCAGAGCTTACTGATGAGTTGCTCAAATGAATGTATGGAAGCACTAGGTAATGTGTCACATCATTGATTAACATGAACTTCGAGAATGAGGTTAACCAAACTACCAATGACATATTTACAATATATTATATTAGAGTGACATAGATAGGGAACTTGAGGTATATGTCCCAAAATCGTTTTTTAACCCTTAGTATTGAACTTTCTTTGTGACAAGTGATAGATTATTTCCCCTTGGATCGAAAGGTTAATGCTTTCGGAAGAAAAAAAACCTGGGGTATAGATTCAAGATGAATCCATCTACAAATATGAGACTAAATGTAGTCTTGAAGGGCTCACCTTATAATTTGGACCTCGTTCTAGAGTCAATTTTGTTGATGGACTAGAATGTACTGCCAAAAACTAGGGGGTATCCTCTTTGTGAAGTCCCAATTGAACATCATATTGTTTGGAATAGGAGCCCCATCTGGTATGTGGGTCCAAATTCCACCATGAATTTTTCCACTCTCGGTTGTCAAATGAGAAGGTGTCAGAGTGGGGACTATAGTGAAATTCACATACAATGAAACAAAATTAACCCATGATTGAGAAACTACATGAAGAGGTACAAACAAGTCTGAGCAGTAAAAAGGATTATGCCATGAGAGAGATCAATGAGCCAAAATCCAATCAGAAATACATGAAAATAACATTCCAGAAGTTAGTTTCAAAGTAGTTCACAATATATCACCGACATGGAGAGGAATAAGAAAACACAGATCCGAAATAAAAACATACATGCGACAACTATGAATCTTTCCAAAAAATATTATGTATATGAAATCCAACATAAAAATACAGTAAAAATAACGTACAACTAATACAACCACCATGACTAAGCATGGGAATTAGAGTCGAACATGGAGAAAATTTAATTATTCTTGCTTCAAATTAAAGTACATATCTTGCAACTTGGTCAAACCTAACAGTGGAACATGGGCTACTTAAATCATTTCCCAATCCAAAACCATATTCTTACTACAACTCACTCTTCTATATACCAAGATTTTAGTGCCTCTACCTCTCAAGAAAAAATAATCTATCTAATCCTAGCCTTAAGTAAAGTGCTAAAGTCCCTGCTAATGATGCATGAGGGAACATTTGTAGAGATAAGGCGATTGTTCACCTACTGTGACCCTTGACCTTCTATGACTTTTCAAATTCCCCCATGACCCTTGAGCTTACTCACTTATTTCTTAGGCCTAATGACTATTACATGGTCAAATCACTATTAGCATTACTACTAAAATAATGGTGAGCAACATTAACATTACGATCAAGGAGAAAAGGAGGATGCAGAGGGTTCTTGGAAATCCTAGAATGCTTGTTTCCCAACTACTGCAATAATGCAGTTTTTAGGTTCCTTTGAGTCTATTTCGAGGTTCCTGAAGATTTTAAGGGACCACCTTGCTTGCTAGAGGAAATCCTTGTCATGTGAGCTCCATAAGAAACCCCGATCCCCTTGCATAGACCAACATCTCATTTCTTCCTTAAACCTGCAGGTAAATAACATAGGTCAGACATGATTTCAAAGCAATAAGGATATTGGAAGCATAGTCAATTAATCAAAACAATGACATTCACAAATATTAAATTTATACCCCTATGTGGTAAATTGTTGTGCCATGTGTTGTGAGATAAGGTGGATTTTATAGGGTCTCCCTGCACTTCTTTAATAAAGTTTTTTCAATGTGCCTACCATAGAATGAGTGTTGAATGTAGCTCCACTCCTTTAAAGAGCAAAGGGGAGTAGTAACCTCTTTAATTGCTTCCCATTTCCAAAACTTGATATGGGAGACAAAGGTCTCCCTCAATGGAGCCATAAAAATTGTACCTGCACAATCTTAATTCAGTTTCTAGGAATTCCATTGTACCACCAAGAGAATTTGAATTATTTAATAATTGATGTAGTTTTTGAGTGTTTTATTACCATTTATCATTCCATTGAAACAACACCTTGAGGAAATACATGAAGGGAGTTTTCTTGTTGTCTTAAACCCTAGATTTGAAGCTTATCAAGGAAAACCCCATCTTTCTTCAGCTAGGTTAACATTAATTTTCTCTCCCTGTGTGGTCCTCTGTTTAAGATATTCCTTGAGCATAATTTGGGATAGGTCCCTTGTCAACAAATTTGTCTCCCTCTCGACAATCACCATAAAGGAATTTGGGAATATCTCCCCTTGTAAATTTATGATATTTCACGACCTATGTGTTTTGTGATGTGTGCTAGAACCATATTTCAGTCTATACTTAAATCACTCCAATAAATGATTCCTTGAGTTCTGGATAAACTCACAATTTCATTACTATTATTGTACCAATTTAAGGGTTTTTACAGGGAATTCTAAACTCGACAAACAAAAGAGCCTCTTATCTGTAAATATGAGCGCAGTGATTGTTAGTTATGGCACAACAATATGTCATTTTTCAATTGTACAATAAATTTTTCCATACCCTCCTACCCCACATGTTGGAAGCATCTAATCGCATTTGAGTTCTCAGTAGGGATGACCTTGTGCTTGTTTGGGTCCAATTTTAGCCCATCTCTTTTCTAGCATGTCCAGGGAAAATATTCCCACATTGTTAGCATCCATATTTCATGATAACTTCGCTACATACGAGGTCCCTAGGTTAGCTGGAAAAACTCCTCAGAGATATGTCATTATGCATACAATCAAGTATCAAATAAACCTTTATTTCTTTGCCATGTCTTTTTTTTGTAAATTTAAAAGTACCTTTCAATTTTCTATTTATCAAAAAAAATAAGCAGGTTGTAACATATCAAAACTTGATGGCCTCAACCTACCCGAAGGAAACTAGGTCTTTCGGCCATCTTAATGAGTTAAATGCCTTCCAACATTGAAAAAGTTTCATTCTTATAAAAAATTCTATTTCCATTCTACTATTCCTACCCAAGTGTAACTGGAAACATTAAATGCTATCCGCAAAATTCATAAAAGTTCAAAAGAAATTATTAGTAAACCATCTGAGGATTCAAATGGTGTTGAGTCTTTGACACTGGAGCCCGACATATCCACTTGGTGCATAGTTTTCAACTGCTTCTCAATTCTTCCAAGATGATTTGTAGCATGATGTTGCGAAACTCGGATGTCCTGAATCTCCTTTTTGATGTTCTGCAAAAATAGAACTACTTGAGGATCTCCTCCCATTTCCTAAACGCTCATGGCATACTTGGCCAATAAACATTTGAGTTTCCAGTAAGTGTTGATGGATTGATGAAAAAGGGACAGTCTCCCTCTTCTATTCCGAGGGTCCTTGATAAAATCCATGGCTTCCTCCTATGTTTCTATCTACTCTTATTTTTGGTCACAATATCTCTCCCAACCCTGTATGAGAATATTGCGGAATTGAGGGGAGTTACCTGTATAGTAAACATCAAATAGGTTCTCCATAACCTTTTTATTTATTTTTTTCCTCGCTTACTAGACCCTACAGTGGGCTTTAGAAGTTTATGTTCCCCTTTTTCTCTAACCTGTTGCTTGGAATATTGTCCTTTTACCATGTTTTTATTTCTAAGTAGAAGAACGCGATTGTTTTGTTGCAAATTCTTAGGCAGTGACTGGACAAGACCTGTTTTTAATTTAAATAAGCATGTATATGGAAATAAAAAGTGAATATCCATTTGCATGTAGAAGTAAGTAGGGCCCACAACACTTATTTTCCCGTTGAGGGTGGTAGAATTGTATAATTTTAGCTTAGAAAAAGAGAGGACAAAGTTTCGGCGACATAATTCCAAGACCAAGAACCCATGAGGACAGGGGTGCAAACTAAATGAACAGAGGCTCCCATCACCCACCCAACTACTTATAAGACCAAACCTTAAAATAGAGTGATGCTCCCACAGACCCTACAAAGAGTTTGTTCCTTGACCAAAGAAATGAGGAGCGGGATGAGGGATAAGGCCACCAACACTACAGTTACCGGGGTGGTCCTGCATGGCCATGCGTGCTATCTCGTAGGCCTGAGATACAAAAGCTTGCATGCCTTATCTACTACCTAAAATTCCTAAATTACAAATCACACACGGGGCACAGTCAGGATTTAAGACAACATGGCTAGGACTTCGAAAGCAGGGATTGGCCGCAAGGTCCGGGAAGATCAAAATCACTAAATCGTTTAGTAAATGTCTTAAAAAGAGGGATATAAAAGTAGAAAACTGTAAATACCCTTCGTTATGGGCCATGCAACCAAAGAAACCATAATCCAAACTATACCAGAAACAATAATTGAACAGACATCCATGTTGATGCACCACATTCAAACTCATTAAATTTTAGTCGCCTCCTTCAAAATTAAGAAAGGGAATAGAAGCACGTGAATTGCACCATGGATAGTCAATCTTAAAAACAACTATGATACCAACTAGACAACTAACCTTTGTATTCATGTTAAGGAGATTCAACACATACCAGATAACCAGTGGGCATCGCGAACCTTCAGCCTTCTTCCGCACTTCTCCTTCTTTCGATTTCCACTCGAGAACATTTCTCGCCTTTCGTCTCGCAGATTTCATTAACCCTTTTTGTCGTCGGAATTTTTTCCCAAGCCAGTCTTACAGCGTTAGTTCGATTCCAGCAAAATTGTCGGAAACCATTATGGTCCTTCTTGTGATCGTACCACCCACCGTCCTACTACCACCCTTATATTTGAGTGACCATGTGGTGCACGCTACTGCGTGACACCAGACGTCTCCCATCACCCTCCGTGTGGCACCACGATCAAGGGTTATTGATTTGCCATGTCAATAAGCATATAAATTCTAATATTGGGTGATTTTGTGGTTTATACCTTAGAAAATATAATACCAAATTGTTGATCCATCGAGATGGGTCTAATTTTGATGGATCAGCACCACTCCATAACTCCTTGTGCCCATTTTAGGATGGATTAAATAAACTGCTCGATACAACAGTGTGTTCCTCTTCCTTATATTTTTTTCCATCACTGAGACAATATATTTTTTTAGTATAGAGGTAGATATATTCTTCTTAGGTCGCAACTCTAGTGAGGAGGTCACACAGTTAGAGAAGGGTGAGTTGCACCGGTTTTTGGCCTTATTTGGCGTGACCCTATGACCTAATGACTCATGAAGAGTTTGCATAGTCGCTTTGGGTGATACGTTTTATTTCTAGGCCATATGTCTGAAGCTACAAAATTAAACCTGGTGGCCTTGGAGAAGATTACGACCTGCAGAAGCTGCATACTTGTAACTTCTAGATTGGTTGCATTTACGGGTGTCATTGTAACCATTAAAATGCGATTTTTCGACTTAGAACGTTGAATCAGGTGAAATGATCTTCTTCAAGTGATATTCAGAAGCAGGTTCTTTACCTAGCCTTAGTGATTCTTTCCATCATTGGCCTGGTGTTGATCTACTAAGAAAATTTGTACTCCAATACGTCTCTCAAATATTATTTAGATTACCTCCTTTCAATATAGTATGGAGGCTACAAATTTCTTTGATTCCAATAATTATTGCATCAAAATCATTAAACCTGGTATCTTGAAACTTGGTGCATTCTCATGCCTTAGAATGATGTGTAAAAATAAAACCCTCTCTCTTCATGACATCAGAGTGCTGTCATCCAGAGTATTACTTATGGCATCTTCCTTTAACTCTGATAATATACACATCCAGGAAGCCGAGGAATGATTTCCTTTTCATCGGGTATGCAAAATTTGAATTTTTCTTATCATTATATTGTTGGCTATAATTATTGCATGTATTTCTTGTCTCACCCTCTAAGTACATCCACATACAATGTGCCATACAAGTTTTGTTCAACCTTTTCCATACTATGAAAGAAAGGGCATTCCTAGGAGCATGTATCACATGCTCAGATATTATGCCTAGGTTGCAGTGTCAGTTGGAAGGGTAAGTTTAATCTCTTATGTAGTAGGAAATTATTTAAGAATTACAAAGTTTTTACTTTGAACAACGCATTCCCAGGTTGAGTTTGTTATGAATTTGATAGTCTGCACAACCATATGTCTTTTCACTGTTGCAGTAGAGGAGGCACATGTCTCCAACATTCATGGTATTTGGTGTATGTCATGGAGAGATCAATATGCTCAACACACATGCATATATCCCATGAAATTACATCTAACCATACTATCTCTCAATAAATATGGTTCCAAGGTGCCTGTATGCCCATGAAACTGCTCTTTAGGTCATCAATTTAGGCATGTGTTCATGTGAATCTAGATTTATTCCCATGTTATCTCTTGGTCCTTAAATTGATTCAGCATGTGGAGAACATCCTATTTGGTAGATATATCCAATGGTATGTGGAGTTCACTCTCATGTGGTGACCTTTAAAGATACTTTCCACACCCTTTACCACTTAGGCTACATGCATCCATTTAGAACACATGCTAGATTTATGGTGGCCCTTGGATCTTAATTATTCTTGGAAACGATTCCCTTAAAACACAAAGGCATGAATCATATTTCAAATAAACACCTACCATGCCATGTATCAATAATATTCCTTGTCCTACGAAATGATGTTCTTTTCAAAGCCTCATGAAACCAAAATTTTATATCATTAGATAATATTTCCCCCATAAGTGGTGTATTTTCAACATATTATTCAATTTCATCCTTCTTCATTCAAATATGAGCCCAATGCATCTCCATTTAAGTCCCTGAAAAGAAAATGGAATAAACAATTAGAATAATGATAATAATTTCATCTGGAGGTGATAATAAAATTGCCACTAAGTTATATGATTAGAATAAGAGATTCGCAAATCTAAAAATCAACTCAACATTTAGGAACTTTAAGTGACTTATGAATTGCAAGGGATTTATGTGATGCCAAAGGAAATGGTGCAATTATAGAGCAAGGGACTTGAATTACTAATGAACATGTGTTATTAATAGTGGGGATCTTTAGTCACGCCAATCTAGGGTTACAATGCTACGAGGACAATATAGCATTATTATGACCCTAGTGGACACAGAGAGATGGGGGGAAACAACCATGAGCCTAGGGTGATACGACATGCAATGATTTCTCTAATGATGCTAGGTGATACCAATGAGAAAGCATCCTCAGGGTATGTAAATAAGGTTTAAACATAGGCAGTCTCTCTCTCTTAACAATTTAGGGTTTCTCCCAAACTATACTATGGTCAATCATAATGAAAGCCAAGTAGAATTATTGTCTACCCTCAAATGGTGCCACCATTGCTTCAAAGCCAAATTAGGGAGGGACAAACTATAAATTCATGGGAAATATATCAAACCTCAAAAACCCTAATGTGATGGTAGAGTCAATGCATGAGATAAAACACGACCAATGAATGCAATATATATTGCAAGATTGCACAGGTGAGTGCGTTGACAGGGTATGATAAGAACAAGTAATGCAAATATTAATCGATCAATAATCATATCATAACCTTAATGGCTTGAGGCGAATTGAGGGGGACCCAAAATTTTGAATATTCCCAAATTTTGTTGTTGTTGTAGTGGCTACAAAACTCCATATTAAAATTAAAATGGGCACAACCATAATTTGCATTCTCAAAAGACTCTCCTTTTTCTACAATTAGTTGATCTTTTTCTTAAAGAATTTTTTCTCTTCTTTCATTAATTTTCTCCGAGTGAATTCTACAATTTGTAGTAGTATGTCCAATTTTACCACATATAAAGCATTTTATATGTTTTTTATTAGAAATATTTCTTTTTAATCATTTAGATTTAGAAAAACATGCAAGTATGTGAAAAACTTCAAAAAATAACAAAGAACAATTGAAAGTACTTCATTGAAGTGGCTCAACACATGAATCCTGTAATATAATGCCTTTATTACTTTTCCAGTCTACTGACTTGAAAATGGTACAATAAACCCTTAGGTTTCAGATTAATACAACTATAGAAATGTTTAGCAATCCACACTCGGTACTTCGAATTATGAATTATTTATACAAAAACTATTACAAAATATCCTAAGACTGCTTTAGGAATTATTCAAGGGAAAATAAATATCTTCATGCAAGAAGATAGAGACACCTAGGAGACTAAGTGCTAGTTGTCCATCTTATTTGGTTTTGATATTTTCTTTACTGATATTTTTCTTTTTTTTCCTCTTTTGTTGTTGCTCAACGTTGGCAGTCTTTTAGGCTATTGAGTTTCCTTTACGCTGGCTGATTTTAACTCTATTTTTCATCTCTATTTTGACTTTAAATTGTGTCTTTCATCTGATACTCTTTAACCACTCTATTTTACCTTCACTTCTTTTTGCACTGCACTGGTCTTTTACCTATGACCCTTTTACTTTCATACTAAATCATTCAATTTTTTCCAAGCTTCTGCATCTGGTAATTTATTTTTTACCATTCTTCTGTAGATTTCATCATCTTCTGTGTTTTTTTCAAATGTAGGCTCATTAATGAAGAGATGACTTACCTCATGTTTTAGGTAAAAGAGTTTCTCAAAATTATGATAGAGCACTTTTCCTATAGGCATTCCTTTCATGGAGGAATCAGTAGCCTGTTCCTTTGCCACTTATCTGATTTTATTATCATAATCCTCATGTTTCATCAATCTGTCATTGATAACCAAAGGATTAGAAAGACCTTTTTGCCTCATAACATCAAATTTCACCATGAATCTGGTTATTGCAAGCTCCATGTTCTGACACTTTTCTTAAAGTTGAACCATCAAGTTTCTCTTGGAAATAACCTTTCTAACTTCAAGGATTATTTCAGTCCTCTCACTTATACCAATTTATTCCAATTCCTGCTTGTTCTTGGAATTAAGAAACTTAATGATTTCAGTGGCCTCTTCTGCCTTTCTACCAAGTTCTTCCTTAAATTTCTGAATGGCTTCACTTGCTGCTTTGATCAAATCCTTATATACATAAATAACTTTGCTAGATAGCCAAATATTATTGGCAGATTCAATAATATGGGCCCACAGTTGCTGCTTGGCTTGAGCAATTGGTTCTTTCAATGTCAGTTCTTTCTCTAACTTCTGTACTTTCTCAGTCAATCTGTTTAACTTCTATGTTTCATTCTTATGCATGATTTGAACTAGCGTTTTCTCATCCTCTAGAATTTTTAACTGTTCTTTAAGTTTATTTATTTCATTAGTCTATATGGACATGTATTGCATAGATTTGATTAGTTTACCTTCTTTGTTGCTAGGATGAGTTGCTGCTGTAGATGATTCTTTTGTTGATGTAGTGGGAAGTGTTGTAGCTACTGGAACTGCAGTGGCCACTAAAGCTGCTAAAGTAGAAGGAACTGTTGTAGTAACTGTAGGAATAGCAGTGACAGGGATTGCTTCCATGCTGGCCTTTTTTTCCTGTACTAACTTATCCATCTCATTCTCCATCTCTTTGAGTTGAGATGTCAAATTAATTATGAGATTCATCGTTTCGTATATTTGTCCTTCATTCTCCAGAACTTATTTTTCTTGTGGATGTTCATTAGGAGGAAATTTGAGCTATTTCGTTAATGCAACAATGTCTGCATTATTTTTCTTATTGATTTCTTCTATAACTTTGATGTTCCTCGGATCATATCCTACCTCTATGACCAGTTCTTCCAATGATTTAATTCTATTGTCTTTGGCTTGTGAGGAAGAATTTTCTAGCTTTAACTGTCCTTCGATGTTTTCTAGGGTATTGTGTAGCTTTTGTACACTCATGGATTTTTTGGTCATTGTGGAGTATATCATTTCACCAGCTTGCTTATGGAATTCTATTTGGTCTATAGGATGAATATATTTGGCTTGAACTTCATATGTTGTTTTTTTATAGTCAGCTGATGACTTTTCCTTATTCATTGTTGGCTACAGGAAGGTCATCTACATCTTCCTGGTCTTGTAATCAAATGCAGAAAGCAACCTTCTCTGGTCACTAGGTGTCTTCTTCCAGTATTGGGCATAAGTATCTTCTTTTAATGCCTCATTCCTGAGTTTAATTCCCTTGTACTTATGCATGATATCTTGTTCTTTATCTGCTAGTCTACTTGATGAAGACACTTCAACACTATGTTGCTTTTGAATAATTTGAATATCAGACATTGAAGGTTGGTGAGTTTCCTCTGAAACTGTTGGAGGTGCATTCTCTTTTACCACTGTATTTGTATCAATGATCTCAATTGTCTCAACTTGTTCATTTACAGGATTTAATTTGGGTTTATTCATGTACATTAATTTGAATTTTGTTTCTGTAGTGGTTTGAGATGAATATGATCCCTCTTCTCTTGGCCTTTTGGAGTTTCTATCTTGTGGGGATGGAGTTCACAAGATTGAACTAGTATCACCTTAATTCTCTGCCTCTTTTAAAGTATTCTCCAACCACTCTGACTGGTTGGAGTACTTCTCAATTTTTGGTTTGGACTCATGGACAAAAGGAGTTAACTTAAAATTTATTCTTAACTTGCTATAACTCCTAAAGGATCACAATTCTGTTTGAAACTTTCACTGAAATTTAATTCCTGAAGACACTTTTCTACTTGTTTTCTGGCACTTCTACTGTTGCAAATGAAAAGACCAATCTGGCTTTTGATCTTAAACTATGTTTTTTTTTTGGTTGAAAATAAATTCACTTCATCAGAGTTAAGGGTCTACCTGATATATTCAAGTGAAAATAACCTCATTGGGAGGTATTTGGGAATTTTATATGGAGTAAGTCCATATACCCTAATCTCAGTGTGGTTATGGTATAAAAACCAGTCTCTTGTCCTACTGTGCTTTGATAACTGCAAGACCCTTTTTATCTCATCACTGACTCTTGCTTCACTGATACTGCTTAGCATGTTGATAATTGGATGAATAAATGAATCAATGATGTTGTTTCAGGTAAAATATGTGGAATCTTTCCTTATTAATGAAGTCCAGAAGACAACTGATTAGGGGTTACCCTCAGTGTCCAATTTTTGAAGGCTAACTACAAACCTTTCATATTGGAAGTATAAGAACATGTGAAACAACACTGATGAATATTTGAAGACACCTTCTTCAAGCAATTTAACAAGTTTCTCATGAATAGAATCTGATAAATACTGAGCAAAGTTAAATGTGAAAGATGGAGGTTGTCCTGGATAGAAAACCTAGTATTGAAGCATCTACAAAATCATATTTGAAATAGCCTAGAATGTAAGATAGCATTGTGATAATATGTCTTGTTCTTTCTGAAAAACATGAGGCTCCATAGGGAGGGTTTCTATTTTGGGTTTCAACTAATGAAGGCAAAAAGGTTTAGAAGATCTGAAACTTCTTTGGAAAGTCAAGTTTCGGGTATAACTCAGTAAAGATTTCAATTGACAGGGGGCTTCATTAGGCTTAGGTTGAATTTGAAGCATTTGGTTTGTTGATTCAGCAGTAATTGTGAACAAAATATCCTTGCTATGGCTTATTAGGGCTCTTTCATTTGGCAGATAGTTAACTTGACAAAGCCTGATGATTTTAGGGAATTAGAAAGTCTATGGGAGGATACACATAGGTAAATTGGATTCCCAAAGGCAGATATCATCAACCTGGTCCATGAATTTGTCATGGCTCGAATAGTGGAGCTCAAGGAGGTCGAAATCAGTGATAGGGTCACTGATTTTGAAGTCTTTATCTGTAAGGGGGGTATGCTCCACATCAATAATAGGAGGTTGGAGGGGATTTATTGTTACAATGCCTTGGGAAGCAATGGATTTATTTATTTTTATCAATAAATTACTCTTTGGCTTTAAGAAATAATTTCAGGCCCTCAGGAATATTGTGAAAAGATAATTTGGTTCTGCATAAAGGGTTTTGTAGGAAATAATGGATTTCTTTTGGTGTGTAAAGTTCCTAAACTGGTTCAATTAACTAACTTATTACTTTTTTGCTTAAGAACAGGTCTTGGCTCTTCAGGAATACTTGGAAAATGAAGCTTTGGTATACAAAAGGGTTCTCTGGGGGCAGCGAAGGCTTTCAGAGGCTTTAATGGTCTTTATATTGTTTCATATTTCTTCTGCACCAGCTTTAGCAACAAAAATTCTTGAATTCTAATGTGAAATGTCTTAATAACAGGTCGGAAAAGTAATATTTTGCTTTGGATTAGGTTAGCAATAGCTCTTTTCTACAAACTTTAACATAATAATGGTGAAAAGACTGGAAAGGGTGGATTTTTTTGTTTTTAACCAATAGTGGTTAATATGTGGGCACAGAGTTGAATTCAAATGAGGGCGGTATTCGTTGCAACGGGTAGAAAACAGCCTGGTGGTTTTCACATGATGAAAATTTGGTATATGGTTCTAGGCTTGAGGATGTAATACAGTGCGGGGTTGCCATGTAGCAGGGGGGAAAGGTTTCAAAACTGCTTATTTCACAAGATCTTGGTACTGTTAAATACTGCGCAATTGGGGATGCAAAAGGAGCTATTGGCCACAATATCTGATTAATGTAGATCCGACAGCTACGCGAATAGGAGGAATCCATTGGGGATTTGATAGGAGGTGAGCCTCGGGTTTTAAGTCACGTGATGGGGTTTTATGTATGCACAAAGGATTAGGAATATACAATGGGTGGGGTTAGCATAGTCTATAAGTGGTTTGGGAGTTTATAATAGTAGGATTTTAATAAAACTATAGTAATAATAAAATAAGGGGTTGGGGAAGTATATGTATGCGGGAGTTAATACATATGGTGGTTAATAAAATATGGGAATGAGTTTAAATATATATATATATATATATATATATATATATATATATATATATATATATATATATATATATATATATATATATATATGGGGTTAAATATCTATATGGGAGTTTAATAAAATATGTAAAGTGGAATGTTTAAAACACAGTAAGAATATGAGTTAAAGTAATATTGGGGAAGGTTTTCAATGGGGCCCGATACATTATTTAAAACTTAGGATAAGTGTATTTTAAATCGAAAACGAAATTATTAAAGGGATTTTTTTATTTTTAAAAGCAAAATATACATTAAAACTAAGGAAAGTGGTGTTAAGGAGGAAAAATGGGTGAAATAAGGAGAAAAAGTAAAATGAAGGGAAAGGGATTATTTTACAAGGGAAAATGCCTTTTAAGAGTGACATTAGGGTTTTCAGCAAAGGGAAGGGGATTTTGAGGGATATTAGCGATATGAAATTATCAACTTGATGCTTTCCATGCCTTGTGAAAACTACTTCTCTCTACTGATCTTTTACCCTAACATATTTTCTTCATTTATTTGGGTGCATTTGAACTTGCTGGCCGTTTTATTTTTCTTTGATAAGAAAACTATGTAATTCTAACCTTATGACTTCCAATGGCTTAGATTAAACTATTGATCTCATTATTATTCTCTACCTCACTACTAATCTGCCAAGATTTAACAGTTTGGCTAGATCTTTATTCTCTAACTATTAGCATGAAATTTAAAGTATGAATAATTCAAGATTAAGTTGTTTGACCATCATGGATTTGTGGCATTTTTGACAAGCTGCACACAATATTATTTTTGCAAAGTAAAGTAAAAAGTAGTTGTATTTGACTTTGCATCACTTTTTGGATCTATTTTTAATCTCTTTTTTGGTGGGGTTCATATTTTATACTCTTTTTTGATCTTTTTCTTTCAGTCATTTGATTTTTACTTTAAGACTTACCCTATTTACATTTTTTAATATGGGGAAACAATTTGCAGAAAGAAAAGTATGTACAATATTACAAGACCAATCATAGTCAATTCAAAAATTATGAATCCTATTATTATAGGACCCTAACAATGGCTCCACATGGGGATGGCATTTACTGGTGAAATGTCAAGAACTTTAAGATCAATATCCTTGAAACTTTGACTGTGTTTTCCTTGGAACTGTTTTCTGAGCTCTGCTTTATTCATACTTAGGATATTATCTCTTTCAAAGCTTAGGGCCTTCTCTTCGGGCTTCAAATTTTCAATAAAAAATACTATCGAATCTAAACTGTGCAATTTTATGTACAATGAGAAAAGTAAACAAAGTGACCTAATAGTTACTCTAGAGAAAAGTAATGCTTCAACGTTCTACCATTAACAGATCCTCTTGGTAGATCTGATCCATCTATTTCCTTCAAAAATAATGTATTGTTACTTCCATAACCATAAATAATATAGGGACCTTTCCATATAAAATCAAATTTACCATGTTTACCTTTATCTTCTCTTCTAGAATACCATTTAAGCACTTTATCACATATGTAAAAATCATCTTCTTTTGTTTTGTTGTAAAATATATTTTTTATTTTATCTTTGATAACTTGTGTTTTGACATAGACTTCTTCCCTGGTTTGCTGCAAATGTATGGTCTGATTTATCCTTCTCTCTTTATCATTTGGTTCCACCTGTAGTTCTTGGATAATCTTCATCACTGGAACTCCTGAAGAGGATGGAAAAACAACATCCATCCCATATACTAGTTGATAGGGAGGTTTACCAATGGACTTCTTAGTTGTTACTTTGTCTGCCCATAAGGCATTAACTAACCTTTTATTCCAAGTCTTTTTGTTGTCGTCTAACATTTTTTTGATGATATTAACCAAGCTTTTTTTTGAGGATTTTGCAAGTCTTTTACCTTGAGGGTAATAGGAAGTGGAATGGCCAAGGTTAATGTGGTATTTGTTACAGAATTCAATCATTTTATTAGATTTGAAGGTAGCTGCATTATCAGTAATGAGTTTATGTGGGAATCCAAATCTAGAAAGTATATTATTTTCAAGGAATAAAATGATGACAAAATCAGTGGCTTGTCTAGAAGGGATGGCTTTTATCCACTTGGTGAAATAATCAGTTGCTATCAAAATCCATTTATGTTGGGAAGAGGATGGTGGGTGAATTTCACCAGTGAAGTCTAAACCCCATTGTTGAAAAGGAATTTCTGTGGAGATGGGTTTGAGGGGTAAAGGTAGTAGTTTTTTCTTCCCTTTAAATATCTGGCATTTGTGACAGGAGGTCACATACTTTCTCACATATGAAAAAGGAGTGGGCAAGTAAAATCCTGCCCTCAATATTTTATCAGTAGTTGATTTCAATTAAGGGTGTCCTCCACAGTCACCTACATGAAACTCTTGCGTAGCTTTATCAAATTCATCTTTCAGTAAACAATTTAATAAAATTACACCATGATCTTTCCAAAACAAATCATTATCTATGATACAATATTTCATTGGTTTAACTTTAAAAATCTACCTTTAGTTCTAGATAAACCGGGAGGAGCTTGTAATTTTAGTAAAATAAATATGATATATGCATACCAAGGTTTGTCTAAGAAAGGTTCACTGATCTGTGGAGTCACCATCTTTTCCTTATGATCTAGTTGAGCAATAAAATTTATATCTAAGGCCTCACAGTTTGATTCAACCATGAGTTTGGCTAAACCTTGGCCTTTAATGAGCTTATTAGGCTTTATTTCCATGTCATATTCGAAAATAGTGGCAATCCATTTTCATCTCTTACCATTAGGCCCATTCTAAGTCATAATGTCCTTTACTATTGAATTAGGGACATATGCAATAATGTGAGAGTACAAAATATACACTTTGAAATATTTAATAGCCTTCACTAAATCAAATGCTTGTTTTTCCATTATGTTCTACTTTAGTGTTGCATCTCTTAAGGATTTTCTAAAAAAAGCAATGGGATATTCATAACCCTGATCATTCTTTTGCAACAAGACTGCTGCAATGGTATGTTTTGAACCAAAACAAAAAATAATATTTTTTTTTTTTTTTAAATCAAGACTTATTATGACTGGTGTTTTTGTAAGGGCTTGTTTGATTGATTCAAAGGATTGTTTCACCTCTACTGTCCATTTAAGTGTTGAATCTTTCTTTAACATGTTATTCAATTCTATACTTAATTCTTGTAAATTAGAAATGAATCTTCTAAGGAAATTTATTTTACCTAAGAATTCCTCTAATTCCTTGATATTTCTAGGATGGCTTATGTTCAAAATGGCTTCTATTCTAGCTGGATCTATCCTAATTCCCTCTTTTGAAATTATGTGTCCTAATAGTTTACCTTCTTCAAGTCCAAAGAGTGTATTTTTTGGATTCAAGGAAATGCCAAATTTTCTGCATTTAATAAACACTTGTCTCAGATGATCTAGATGTTCATTGTTTATTTTGGAGAATACTATTATATCATCTAGATAAATGACAAGAAAACCATGAATTTCTTTGGCAAAAGCTATGTCCATAGCTGTCTGGAATGTGGCTCCTGCATTCATCAATCTAAAAGGCATTTTCAAATTTATGAAAGTACCCCAAGGAGTAGTAAATGTTGTTTTTGGTTGGTCTTATGGTTGAAATACAAAGAATCCATCAAGAAATGAAATCCTAGATGATCCTACCACCCTCTGTAAAATATGGTCCTTTTCTGGGAGAGGATAGTTATATTTTAGTGACACTTTGTTTAAGTTCCAGAAATCAACAAAAATTCTGATTTCCCCTATTTTCTTCCTAGTGGGAACTAAGTTTGAGACCCAATAAGAATATCTGATAGGTGCAATGATCTGTGCTTTATACATCCTTTTCACTTCTTTTTCAATCAAAGTCATAAGAACTGGATTAATCCTCCTAAGCTTCTGTTTAAATGGTTTCTAATCTTCTTTGACGGGTATTTTATGATGTATTATACTGGTTTCATAAGACTTAAGGTCGTCATAACTCCATGCAAAGACATCTTGAAATTATTTAAACAAACTTATATATTTAATTTTTTCTTTTGAAGGTAATGCTTTGGATAATTTGATGAGCTTAGGATTTTGTTCTATTCCTATGTTACATTCTTATATGTCTGATCTTAATGGTTCCATTTTTAGTTTTTTTTCTACATCATTTTAATTAAAAAGATCTTCTAAACGGGCTAATCCCTTAGGTAACAAGTTGTTTTTAAGATTTAAAATATCAGAATTGTCATTTGTTATTTCTTCTATTTCTACAGTTTCTAATTTGTCTATTTCTACTTTAGTAAATTTAGTTGGTTCAGTTAAATCTAAATTATTTACATCTATCTCACTATCTATAGTTTCATCTACTATACAATCAGTATCTATGTTACAATTTTGGTATTCTCCCTTAGCATTCTTAAAGTTGTAGATGTGATAATCTTGTGAAAAAATCTGCCAATATTTTAAATTGTCTAGTATAATAGGCCTATATCTTACCTCTATTGTATATTGATGATTTGGCTGAAAAGGAAATTTGCAGGTGCTCGCAAAAGTAGCGAAACTGTGTGCCTCGATGTTCTGTTTCCTAGGAATTACAGCAAATTCAGTTTCCAACAACTCTTTTATCAGATATAGAACAATTTCTATGTATTGGTTTAATCTAACATTATACACAGAATACTCTCCTTTAATTTGTTTTATGATCAATTCTGAGTCTCCCGTGATAGAAACTCTCTTGCCTCCTAATTTTTTAACAATCTACAGCCCTAAGATTAAGGATTCATACTCTACCATGTTATTTGTGCATTTAAAGTTTAACCTAAAGGCATGACCTTCAGAATGATTATTTTCCATGTTATAGATCCAAACTCTTGCACTTGCTCCTAATCTGTTTACTAGGCCATCAAAGTCTAAGTGCCACATTGATTCATGAAATATATTGTCACTGTTAACTTCCTTATGTTTTTGTTTTAATGCTATGTTTTTATCAGTGCTAGTATCTAAATTACATAAAATGAAAGAAACCATATCAAAATGTATAGAATAAATAGGATAGTTATGTGGTTGTTCTGCACTACTGACCATGTACTTCATTAAAGCTTCTCCGTAAAGCTTTATGGGCTGACCAAATACTGAAATTGTAGCATAGGAAATATCTAATTGTAGGGATCCCTGCATTTTTTCTCCCCATGACAGAAATAATAACATTCCATACTTTGGAGGGATATCAACAACTGCAATATCCATGACAATAATTTTACTTGGTTATTGGACTAAAGTGACACACAAATATTTTATTAAGCCAAGACATTTAAATTTTCTTGAATCAAAAGAGAAAAGATATTTATATGGTCTGGTGATATCTAGATTCAGTGCTTCCATAATAGATTTTGGCATTAAGTTGTGGGATGTTCCTCAATATAGCATAGCATTGTGTAAGATTTGATCATGAATACTCAAGCTAATGTAAAAAATAGGAACACCACCTTCTTGATGTTTTCCATTTACCTCAGGGCCAAATAGTAGTTATGGTTGGTCATCATTTAGATTAACAGAGTCTTCTCCTTCACTTATGTTCAGTGTCTCAGTGATCTATGATTTTTATAAATCATGTTTTACCAACTCTGTTAAAGGAATTGGTAATTTCAGTTTGGATGTTGAATGGTACTTGTGTTTTTCCTAATTGAGTGATTTCTTCTCTACCAATTGCAGTTTCAGTGTTTTTCTCTTCTTTATGTACAATTGGTTTTTCAGTTTGTGTTTCCATTGTTTTGGTATTTTCAATCTTCTTATGTGGGACAATTTGAGTAGCAGTGGTAGTTTTGGCAGCAATAGTTTTAGGATCAACTAATTTTTTAATCAGCAACAGATGTTTTAGGATCAGCTAAAGTTTTAGCAGAAGCTGTTGTTTTAGAAAAAGTTGTTATTTTAGCAGCAGCATATTTTTGAGGATTAGCTGATGTTTTAACAATAGTATTTGTAATATCTACAATTTTAGGACTACGCCTAATTTTTGGACTAGAAATGTTCTAGTTAGGAGTGGAAATTTTCTGATTTGAACTAGAATTTTGATGAGTTTCTCTAGGGAGAATTTGTAGTACTTTGGTTACAGAAGCTTCTACTGTTTTCTTGGTATGAGTTTGGGCATTTTTCTTAGTATGATATTTTTTTTTTCTTACTTCTAAGGTTATATTTCTTGTGACTTCATTAATGGAAAATTCATAACCTTGTTTATCATCAAAAGACTCTCCAGATTCTAATTGTAACTGTTGTACCATGTATAATTCTTGTTCTTCTTGTGTAAGAAAAATAGTATTATCATCATTTATTCCCATTAATTTAATATGAGTGTCTTCATATTATTCATTTTGATGAGAACTTTCATCATAGCTCTCTTGGAAAGGTGGTCTTATTTTTTGATCAGGTGTTGATTCTCTATATTTACCAGTGTTGGGATTCTTTCTAAAGTTTGGATTTATTATTTGAGGACCTTGTTGTTGATTATCCCACTGTGGTTTTCTTTCCATATTTTCTAACCTATAAATCATTTTTTCCATAGTTCTTGCTAAGCTATCTATCTTGCTAACTGATGTGGATGGTTCATCCTTTATGGTTACTCTTCTTTCACTTCTCATTCTGGCTCTCTTAGCTAACAAATTTTCTTCTACACTAACTGCATTGATTTTCATTTGTTCTAATGTTTCTGAGTTTCTTTCTCTTAATTGGTATGACATATCATTATAAAAAAGATCAGGAAATTTGATTAAAGCTAGATCTGCTGGGGGTTTGATGTTTGATGGAATAGCATTATAGATGTTGTTGAACCTAGTAGAATAGTCCTGAATAGTTTCATTAGGAGCTCTTTTAATGATTTCATATTCAGACAATATTTGTAAAGGATTCTTCTTTTTCTCCCATCTATTGATAAACAATATACGGAAAGCTTCTAAATCAGCAATACGATTGTCAAGTAAAACTTTAAACCATTTCTTTACAGCTCCAGCTAAATTTTGGGCAAACAATCTCATTTGAACATCAACTTCTTCAATTTCATGCAATTCAAAGTAATCAGTCGTTTGGTTAACATGTTGTTGTGCAGTGTATCAACTAGTTCCAACAAATTGAAAGATTTTTCTTTGGTAATATTAGGGCATGGCATGTAATTGAGCTGGTATGACCAATGGGGCATATCTGGCTGCCATGGCTAATATTCCGGCTTGGCTAGGAGGTAAATTTGTGGTGCTTGGTGATGAATTTGAAGTACTTGCATATGAGCTTCGGATACTAAAAGATGTAGTTGGAAATGAAGTTGAAGTACTTGAAAATGTAGCAACAGTGCTAGAAGGTGAACTTGAAGTATTTGGAGATGGAAATAAAACTCTAGGTTGAAGAGGAAGCTTGGGGATGAATGATTCTATGGATTGAAGTGTAGTGGAAATAATAGATGAGGTGGTACTAAATAAAGATGAATTTACAGACTCTGAATGAATGGTAGAAGGCTTAGGGGTATAGGAAGATAAAGTGGTTAATTCAACAGAATGTTGAAAATAGGCTTCATCAATATCCTTAATCAAATTTGCATTCAAAGCCTCAAGTTTATCAAAAGGTTCTAAAGCTTGTTGATTTGAATCAAGTGAAACAGTCTCTTTCTTTGTTTCAATAAATTGAATGAAATTAGGATCTATTACACTATCATAGATTGAAATTTCAGACGTAGTTCTAAAAAAAGAGTGTTCAAAAGCTAAATCAAATTCAATATCTTGTAAACTTGATAATTCTTTGGGGAGTGAATTAGCTTTGATTAATTGATCTGTACTTCCTAAACTTTCTACTTTTTTATTTTTCTTTAAAATTCTATCAGGATCATCAACTATTACACCAGGTTTTACATCAGGATAAGACCTGGTATATTATATTCTTTTGGAAGCCAGAATTTTAATTTTCAATGAAAAATTATCCAACAACCCTTTAAAAACCCTTAAGGTGAAAAGATGAGGAACAATATTTTCTTTGAGGTTTATTTTAAAACCGAGGACTGATGTGCCGAGTATGGTCGCCAATATGTTATCACTCCAATAATTCCTAGGGTTGTTAATCTTTTTGTTTTAAAGAATATTAGAGGTAAACACAAACCTACTTTTAATATTAAGATCTAGCCTTCCTAATGCTCAAAGAGGGCTCTCTCTTTATGATTTAACTTTGTTTTTTTTTAGTTGATTTTAGGATATTTATATAAGATTGATTGGTTTTGGTTTTGATTTGATTTGGTGGTGGAATTAATGATTCTAACGGATAGATGCAGGTCTGTTTTCCATTGGGATATGAAATCAATGTATCAAGCAACATATCAGAAGCAAGTTCCAAAGGAATTGGTCACATGGCAAGCTAGCTGAGCAAATTTAGATCTTTAGGCCAGAAGATGAAATGGTTTCAATTGGGATCAAGAAGAAATTAAGGGTTCCTCAAACCGAATAATGAAGGAAATGACAGAGGTAAATCGAAACTAGGGAGCAATGAAGACTTCCCTAATCTGGATATAAGAAGAAAACATGAAAATGAATAATAGTACAAGACAGAGTGTATTTAAACAAGTTCTGAAATAAAATTCATGTTATATCATTTAGATCATAAAACATGTAAGTATGTGAAAATTTCAGAAAATAAAAAAGAACAATTTAAAGTACTTCACTGAAGTGTCTCAACACATGAATCATGTAATATAATCCCTGTATTACTTGTCCAGTCTGCTGACTTGAAAATGGTACAGTAAACCCTCAGGTTTTAGAATAATACAACTATAGAAATGTTAGCAGGCCACACTCAATACTTCGAATTATGAATTATTTATATAAAAAATATTACAAAATACCCTAAAACCGCTTTAGAAATTATTCAAGGAAAAATAAATATCTTCATGCAAGAAGATAGAGACACCTAGGAGACTAAGTGCTAATTGTCCCTCTTATTTGGTTTTGTTGTTTTCTTTACTGATATTTTCCTGCATTTTCTCTTTTGTTGTTTCTCAACGCTGGATATCTTTTAGGTTATTGATTGTTCTTTACGATGGCTTATTTTAACTCTATTTTTAATCTTTGTTTTGACTTTAAACTATCTTTCATCTGATACTCTTTAACTGCTCGGTTTTACCTTGACTACTTTTTGCACTGCATTGGTCTTTTACCTGTGACCCTTTTACTTTCATAGTAAGTCATTCAACTTTTCCCAAGCTTCTGCATATGGTAATCTAGTTTTTACCATTCTTCTGTAGATTTCATCAGCTTCTGTGTATTTTTCAAATGTAGGCTCATTAATGAAGAGATGATTTGCCTCATGTTGTAGGTAAAAGAGGTTCTCAAAACTCTGATAGAGCACTTTTCCTGTAGGCATTCCTTTCATGGAGGAATTTTGAGCATGTTCCTTTGCCACTTCTCTAATTTTCTTATCATAATCCTCATGTTTCATCAATTTTTCATTGATAACCAGAGGATTAGGCAAACCTTTCCGCCTCATAACCTCAAATTTCACCATGAATCTAGTTATTGCGAGCTCCATGTTCTGACACTTGTCTTCAAGTTGTACCATCAAGTTTCTCTTGGAAAAAACCTTTCCAACTTCAAGGATTGTTCCAGTCTTGTCACTTATACCAATTTCTTCCAATTCCTGCTTGTTCTTGGAATTAAGAAACTTAACTAATTCAGTGGCCTCTTCTGGCTTTTTACCAAGTTCTTCCTTAAATTTATGAGTGGCTTCACTTGCAGCTTTGATCAAATCCTTCTGTTGATAAATAACTTGGATAGATGGCCAAATATTATTGACAGATTCAATAACATGGGCCCACAGTTGCTTCCTGGCTTGAGAAAGTGGTTCTTTCAATGTCAGTTATTTCTCTAACTTCCGTACTTTCTCAATCAATCTGTTTGAATTACATGTTTCATTCTTATGCATGATATGAACTAGATTTTTCTCATCCTCTAGACTTTTTAAATATTCTTTAAGTCTATTTATTTCATTAGTCTGTATGGACATGTCTTTCATAGATTTGATTAGTTTACCTGCTTCATCACTAGGATGAGCTGCTTCTCTAGATGATTCTGTTGTTGATGTAGTGGGAAGTGTTGTAGATACTAGAACTATAGTGGCCATTGAAGCTTCTAAAATAGAAGGAACTGTTGTAGTTAATGTAGGAATAACGGTGACAAGGATTGCTTCCATGCTAGCCTTTTTCTCCTGTACTAACTTATCCATCTCATTCTGCATCTCTTTCAGTTGAGATGTAAATTTAATTATGAGATTCATCATTTCTTCTTTTTGTCCTTCATTCTCCAGAACTTATTTTTCTTGTGGATGTTCAGTAGGAGGCAATTTGAGTTGTTTCTTTAATGCGGCAATGTCTAAATTATTTTTCTTAATGAGTTCTTCTACAAATTTGATGTTCTTGGGATCATATCCTACCTCTATGACCAATTCTTCGAATGATTTAATTCTGGTGTCTTTGGCTTGTGAGGAAGCCTTTTCTATCTTTACATGTCCTTTGATTTTTTTCTAGAGTATTTTGTAGCTTTTGTACACTCATGGCTTTGTTGGTCATTGTGGAGTATATCATTTCTCCATCTTGCTTATGGAATTCTATTTGGTCTATAGGATGAAGAACTTTGGCTTGAACTTCATATGATTTTTTCTTATGGTCAGCTGATGACTTTGGATTCTTCACTGTTGGCTACAGGAAAGTCATCTGCATATTCCTGGTCTTGTAATCAAATGCATAAAGTAACCTACTCTGGTCACTAGGTGTCTGCTTCCAGTATTGGGCATAAGTATCTGCTTTTAATGCCTCATTTCTAAGTTTAATTTCCTTGCACTTCTACATGATATCATGTTCTTTATCTTTTGGTTTACTTGATGAAGACACTTTAACACTATGTTGCTTTTGAATAATCTGAGTATTAGATGTTGAAGGCTAGCGAGTTTCATCTAAAACTTTTGGAGGTGAATTATCTTTTACCACTGTATCTATATCAATGATCTCAATTGTCTCAACTTGTTAATTTACATGATTTAATTTGAGTTTCTTCTTGTACATTAATTTGAGTTTTGTTTCTGTAGTGGTTTAAGCTATATATGATCCCTCTTCTCTTGTCCTTTTGGAGTTTCCATCTTGTGGGGTTGGATTTTGCAAGATGGAACTAGTATCACCTTGATTCTCTGCCTCTTTCAAAGTATTCTCCAACCACTCTAACTGATTGGAATACTTCTCAATTTGTAGTTTGGACTCATGGACAAAAGGAGTTAACTTAAATTTGATTCTTAAATTGCTTATAACTCCTAAAGGATCATAATTCCATTTGAAAATTTCACTGAACTTTAATTCCTGAAGACAGTTTTATGCTTGTTGTCCAACACCTCTACTATTGAAAATGAAAGGATCAATGTGGTTTTTGATCTTAAACTATGTTTTCTTTTCGGTTTACAATAAATTGACTTCATCAGAGTTAAGGATCTGTCTAATATATTCAAGTGAAAATAACCTCATTGGGAGGTATTTGAGAAATTTATATGGAGAAATTTGGCATCCATACACCCTAATATTAGTGTGGTTCTAGTATAAAAACCAGTCTCCTATCTTACTGTGTTCTGATAAGTGCAAGACATTTTTTATCTCACTATTGACTCTTGGTTCACTGTGTTATTTCCAAAATTCACCTCAGGCTGAAGGAAAGCAAGTTCAGGGTAACATCATACCATGCTCAGTCTGGTAGCTAGCCCTACCATAACAGGAGAGGGCTCTCTCCAGGTCAATCTCAGTAAAAATGTATCAATAGGTCTTGAGATGACTGAAATAAGTGCTAATTTTAGGCTAGGGATATTAATCAAGGAGTTTGGAATGATTTTTAGGGGGTTTTTGTTGGAAAAAAGGGGAAGGAAATTTTGGGCTTCGGGATGAGGCCAAATTCTTGCAGAGTTCAAGTTGGGGCAGGGAAGGCAATGAATTTGATGTATTAGATTCAATGAATGGATAGAAAATACTGCTGGGGAGATGAAGAGGGCAAGAAGGTGCAAGGATCCTCTTCAAATGGAGGAAAACATGTAAAAATAAAAAAAAATTTAAGGCAGAGCACCAGCAAACTAATGAATTCTACCTTAGTTACTCATTTGTTTAATTCAGAAGCAAAGAGAAGGGAAATGGCTTACATAAACATTAATGAAACTTACAGATACATGGAGAAAAACATCATCAAAACTCAGAGCCACAAGGATCTCAACAAGTGCTGCAAAACTATGGTCTTTCCTTTGCCAAAAATCTGAAGTGAATATACAATGAGGTGCCAAACTATTCCCAAAAGTACAACCCTGAAAATGTCTCAGAAAATACAATATATAGACCATCCTAACCCCTTCCCATGTCTCTAGGGGTCGAGCTCATCCTTCTAGGACTTGTTTCAACCAATTCTAAACATGGAACTGAAATCTAGGTAGCCAAACAACTTGCCTCTATATGCTAGGAAACTGATCCATTCACTTACCTTTCACCTTTTAGTGAATGAATCCTCTAGAAAAAATAAAAATGAGCCAAATTTACATCATAGCCATAAAATTACATCAAGATATATCAATAATTACATCAAGAAGTGAAACTAGTCAAACTGGCTGAATTTCTGAGCTGAAAAACTAAAAATTGGACCAAAATCCTCTATGCGCTGCGCCAGAAAACTCAATGTGCCGCGCCACTTTGAGTCTATTTTTGGGGCAATTCCTAAAGTCAAAATTGAGCTCGTGATAGCTCTTTGGAAATCCCTATCTGTTTGATATCCAACCCAAGTGAAAATTTTCAATTTGGAGCTCATTTTCCCCTCCAAAAATGCAATCTCCCAAGACTGGTTCCTGTTGGTGCAAAAGGTGGCAGAAAGGCCATTTTTGGAGTGTTTTTGACCCTTAAGACCATCCAGAACTTGATGAAATCTCTCAGCCATTCCTGAGCATGCATAATTTACCATAAAAAATCCAAAAATGTAAATTTTTCCTCCAAAAGATCTCTCAAACATAAGCGCGCATCGAGTGGAGCGACGCGTCGGGTAGAAAAACCTGTTTTGCAACCAAAATTTCAAAAATGACAAAATTTACTCCAAATTTGCTGAAATTTGGAGTGAATGTCTCCCATCATGTCCCATGCTCAGCCAAGGAAGCTTTGGCCAAAATTTGGAGTGGATCAGACCTTTTTCTCCGTTTCAGTGCTCTTCTCAACCTCGCCTTCAAGATCTTCATTTTTTCTTTGCAAACATGTGTGCGGGCCCAATAGTGGTTCTTCATATGTCTGAGCATGTCCTTGTCCCTATTGGCCTTCGCGAACAGTTTCTCCAGATGAATGTTGACTCTCGTAAGGCAAGTCTCCCGCTCAAACGATGTCATGTTACCTGGTCTCTTTCGGGCCAATTCACGGTCTTCGCGGATTTGCCGCAACTCTATGAGTGTCTGCTGATCCTCCAATTGTTTACTCCACTACTCCAAGTAATTTATAACCCACTGAGCTCTCTGCAATTTCTCGGTCAGCGTGTCGATCTGAACTTTATGCTCTTGGATGATCTCTTTCAGCTTTGAGCTGGGAGAGCTCGAATCAACATCGATCAATATAAAATTAGTATCTTGGCCTCCTGAGGGGCCCTCATCCTACATAAGATTCTTTCCTCTGTCCTGTACATGTGCTGATGTAGAAGGCGAGACCCCTTCCACGACATATGGAGATAGTACTCGCACTGCTGTCAAAGATAATGAGACCCCTTCCACCCTGGGTGGAGATAGTACTCGTCGTGCTGCTGCAAATAAGGCTCTGGTACCTCTCTGATAGGTAACACACACTGGAACACTGATAGGCTCTGTCTCAGGAACCTCAAAATGATGCGAAGGCTCACCTGCATCGTGAACAATCTCTGGAGGAGGCTGAGGGGCTGTAAAGAAGTCACAGGAAATGAACTCCTCCCATGCAATGCCCTGCAATCCAAGCTGATGTACCACAATCATCTTGATGAGCGCATAATGATAGATGCTGTTATGTTGCTGCTCTCGAGTCTTCTTCTGCACAAAGGTAGTCATCCGCTCTATGTTTTGGCACATGAAGTATGGAATATTCGTCAGTCTCACTCTCGTGAAATGCATCAAAAGTCTGATGTGATATGCATAAAGGCGTGAGAATATACCCTCGCAACTGAAGTATCTAATGATGAGCTTCATTAATGGCGCATAGGACTCCTTCAAGAATCTGAAAGGAAACGCCCTGCTGAGCTGGCTCATATAACCAGGCCTGATGTAAGGTTCATAATATGCTCTATCCAACTGTTGTCTCTGATTCCACTCTTCACCTATGTTTGGTATCCCGGTTGCTTGAGAAATGGTTTCTAGTGTTAAGGTGAAGTTCACTCCAGCAAGGTTTACATGACCATCCCGCAATTGTAGGACAAATAAGCGAACCAACTCCTGATGATGCTGAATCTGAGAAATCATCTCACAATACTGAAAACATTAATGTTGCTGAAAGCATGTCATTGCAAGCAGGCAGGCCTGCAACTGAGTCAAGGAAGTGGGCTCTTCTCTGACGTGCCTGCCACTTTTATGAGACCTCCTCTGTACATTTAGCTCTGCAGTTGAATCACTATCCTGCTCATATTCTTGCTGATATCATGAATTTTTCTCTGACATGGTGTTGAAAACAAGGTGTTTGACAAGTATATATTGATACGTATGTGGTGAAAACAAGAGTTTGTCTCTCAAAAACAAATGTGCCACATATTAAATAGGGAACTGTGAGGAAATACTACAGTGAATATAATGGACTTTCAAGTGAAATTTGAGTGGAAGGACAGTCACTTAACAGCTTGAGGGAATTAGGGATTTGGAGACTTTATAAGTGATATGGGAATGGGTGATAGTGATGGGGGTAGTTTTTATAGATAGGAGTAAATGAAATGACAAGATATACTTAAGTTAAGTGAAATCAAGGATGTCAAAACAGTCCTTGAATGTTTTGGAAATTAGGATTTTATCAATGATATGAAGGAAGGGAAGTGATAGAAAGTGATAGGGTTTGAGGATGAAAACATGGGAACAAAGGGTATAAGGGATATGGTTGTTTTGGGACAGAGGGAATAGGAGAGGGGATTATGATAGCAGTATGAAAATGATGGGAACACGAATGAAAAATGGAGTGGGAGTATTAAGCACCAATAATCAAATTTCAACAATTCTTTTCAAACCTTAGGGAGCATATTTTAATATGGACATAGGGTTTGTTTCTTCACCAACCAAACTCTAATGTCTTCGCCTCTAAACCACACCACACATGACTAAAATCACTGAACAGGCTTTGTCAAACTTACTTGGAGAAAAATGAGTTGAATCGATTTGATTTTTTATGGAGCGGAGATGAATTTTTGCCTTGGACGCTCTGTGCGCCGCGCCCTGTGGATGCGCCGCGCCAGAGGAAAAATACACTGTGTGAAAATGCCCAATGCGTCGCGCAGCCCCAGTGCGTCGTGCGCTTACCCAATGTGTCGCACAGCCTTGAACACAGTCTTGGCTTTTCAAAATTACAAGTTTTTCCCTCTCACAACTTTGAGTCGGCTTTCAATCGACCTCTCGAATGCAAATGGCATTAATAAACATTGAAATATATATGTAAAGTCATGGCTTTGATTTTCTCTTTGTAAAGACCCACTTTTTAATGTTTCAAAATTGACATTCCTTCACTTTTAATACACTCTGTTTTTCAAATTTCCTTTTTGATTTTTTGGCTTGAAATGATGTTTTTTTGGCTGATTTTTGCAGGGATGGTGGCATTGAACTTCGGCAAAGGAGGACCAGAGGCTGCATTTGAAGTACTTCATGGCGGAGAACTTTAAAAATACATATTTATTACAAACAATTAATTTGACGATTTCTTCCTCAAAACAGAGTTTTGAAGAAGAAACATCCGTGAGCATTGTTAATGATGAAAATTTTGAAACGAAAACTTATTGATGACATCCTCATGGCCTGCGAGCATTATTTGACGTTATGAAGACCAAACCCTAGACATAGTAACTAAATGACTCTTTTTTTACCACAAGACCATCTATGACTGAAAATGACTGAAATCAATTTTAATGAATTTTGATAAATTTCGACCAACCCAGCAGGTACAAGCATGAGGGAAACGAGTGAAGAGACCCTTTCATCAAATAATGGCATGCCCCTAACGGAATGCAGATGAATGAGCGGAATGAGACACCAAAAAATGGAAATGCAATAAGAGAAATGATCTCTTACAAAGGGATGTAAAGACCGACTCTAACATTGGCTCCAATGGGGATGGTAGCTCCTAGGAGGTGCAAAGAACGGTAGATCTCTGGGAGAGTAGGCAGTGCCTTCGTCCATTGGGCTATGGAGTCCATTATTTTGAAAAAACAACTCAAGACTGTTGACTGAATTTATTTGACTCAAAATTTGACTCAAACTGACTCAACTCTTAAAACTGAAATGATTGAACCAAACCGACTAGACAGACTCAAACCAAAACTGAAATCCTTTTTCAAAATTATAGCCTTCACTTCGGGCCCCAAACTGAAGAAAAGACCATAGTGCACACTTGCAAAGAAATTGAAATAAATGATATGTACAATGACAATGTGATCAACAGAAAACATCTTAGAAATGGTACCGCTTGAGCAGCCGACCATTGACCGGCCCTCCTGGACAGTCTTCACCGTTCATCTCCTTCAAAAGAAAGGCGTTCTGACCTCGATATGCTGCAATATTGAATGGACCTTTCCAGAGATTTTCAAACTTACCGTGTTTACCTTTGTCCTCATTCCTAGCATCCCATTTCAGCACTACTTCCTCCAATTGGAATTTATCCGCCTTCGCTTTCCTATCATAGATCTTCTTGATTCTCTCCTGCAACTTGAATGTGTTCTGGAAAGCCTCTTCTCTCGTTTTCTGCAAGTGAATCATCTGATTTATCCTTCTCTGCATATGGCTTTCTTCACTGCCAGCTTCCTAAAGAAGCTTGACCACCGGAATAGCAAGAGAGGTAGGAAACACTGTATCCACTCCATAAACTAACTCAAAGGGGGACATACCAATGGACTTCTTTTGACTCACCCGATCAGCCCATAGTGCATTGACCAGTTTCTTATGCCAACTCTTCTTGTTTATGTCCAGCAACTTTTTAATGATGTTGACTAGAGATTTATTGGAAGATTCCGCCAAACCGTTACCTTGCGGATGATAGGCGGTTGAATGCCCCAAAATTATTTTATACTTGGCACAAAACTCAATCATCTTTCTTGATTTAAAAGTTGTTGCATTATCAGTGATCAATTTACTCGGGCAACCAAAACGAGACAAAATGTTGTTCTCAAGGAAAGAAATGATTACCAAATTGGTAGCCTATCTGGTGGGAACTGCTTCGATCCATTTCGTGAAGTAATCAGTTGCTGTTAGGATCCATCTATGCTGTCTTGAAGAAGGAGGATGGATCTCTCCAATTAAATCCAAACCCCACTGCTGAAAAGGGGCGCTTACCTCAATAGGTTTAAGCGGCAAAGGCTATAATTTATGTCTTCCTTCAAAAATCTGGCACTCATGGCAGCCTTTGACTATTTTATACACGTCATCAAACAATGTCGGCCAATAGTATCCTCCTCTCAAAATCTTATTGGAAGTTTTCTTCCAAAAATGGTGACCCCCACAGTCTCCTTTATGGAAATCCTCCATTACCTTCTTCGCTTCTTCCTCCACCAAACAATTCAACAAAACACCGCCTGGATCTTTCCAATAAAGTGCAGAATTCAAAATACAAAATTTTGCAACCTTCAGTTTCAAAGTTCTACCTTTGTTTCTAGTCATGCTGGGCGGTGATGGCAAATTTTGAAGAACATACACGATATCTGAATACCATGGGGAAGCAACAAACATTTCCGATACCTGAAGTGGCGAATTCTCCTCATCCTCATCAGACATAGCAGCAATCAGATTTATGTCTAGCACATGCAAATTCGATTTATCCATAAGCTTCGCCAGCCCCTGTCCCTTGATAAGCTTTGTGGGCCTTATCTCCACATCATAATCTAGTAAAGCTGCAATCCACTTGCCACATCTTCCTTCTGGATTAGTCCATACTAAAACATCTTTCACGGCAACATTAGGAACATAAACCAAAATATGGGAATGCAAAATGTATACGCGGAAATCCTTTAATGCTTTTACCAATGCCAGAGCTTGCTTCTCAATGATGTTGTACTTCAAGGTTGCGTCTCTAATAGTTCGACTAAAAAACGCTATGGGCTTCTCATGTCCATCTATTTTCTGCATTAACACAGCTGCCATGGTATGCTCTGAAGCAAAGGAGAACAAAATAAAATCTTGGGTGTAATCCAGGCTGATTAACACTGGAACTGAAGATAGTGCCAACTTCACCAAATTAAAGGACTTTACCGCCTCTTCAGTCCACTTCACTTGGTTGTCCTTTTTCAGCATATTTGTTATTTCTCTTAAATGTTCAGCAAGGTTAGGGACAAAGCGGCATAAAAAGTTCATATTACCATTAAAAGACTGAATCTCCTTCTTGTTCCTGGGAGGGTCAATTTGCTGAATTGCTTCAACACGTGCTGGATCAATATGAATGCCATCTTTTGAAATAATGTGACCAAGTAATTTTCCCTCATCCATGGCAAACAAGCTCTTTTTAGGATTAAGCGAGACACCATATTTTCTGCACTTTTGAAAAACAACTTTCAAGTGATACATATGCTCTTCATCTGAATTGGAAAAAATCGTCAAATCGTCAAGGTATATAACAAGGAAAACATCTTTCTCATTCGAAAAATCCATGTCCATCGCCCGCTGAAAAGTCGCACCAGCATTCTTCAAACCGAATGGCATCTTGGCATAGTGGAAATTTCCCCACGGAGTGGTGAATGCTGTTTTGTCACGGTCGTCCTCATGGACCAAAATTTGGTTATATCCAGAATAACCATCGAGTAGTGACATGCGAGATGCTCCAACTACTCGCTGCAATATATGATCCATATTAGGCAGTGGATAATTGTCCTTCAATGACACCTTGTTTAGATTTTGGAAATCAATACACAATCTAATCTCACCTGTCTTTTTCTGCACTGGCACTAAATTGGAAATCCAATCAGAAAATCTGATGGGAACAATGATTCCTACTTTGTACAACCTGTTTACCTCCTTCTTAATCGATGGCAGCAACTTCAGGTTGATCCTTCTTAGCTTCTGTCTGAAAGGCTTCTGATTAGGCTTGATTGGGATAGTGTGCTGAATTATATTGGTGTCATACGTCTTTAAATATGAATAATCCCAAGCGAAAGCATTAGCAAACGAAGACAACAAACTCACATATTTTTATTTTACCTCCGGTGGCAATGATTTGGATAACGTCACCATCTTGGGGTCTTCAGCTATTCCAATATTTACATCTTCAACTCCTTTTTCAGTCAGTCGTAAGGTTGGTTTCTTGGCCACATCATCCTGATCGAAGACCTCTTCTAAAGGTATCAAACCTTTAGGAATAACGTTTTATTTCAGCTGCAACACTTCCATTTGATTTACTTGCACGTCATCTTCACCATCATCATATTCTACATCAATTGAGGTATCTTTGAACTTCCCTTTATTTTGCAGAAAATAATTAATCTCATCATCATCTTGGAAAAATTGCCAACATCTTTGATTATCCAGGACGGTAGGATGGTGCTTCACATGGATTTCGAACTTATTACTTGAATTCATTGGGATCTTCAAGTTACTTGCTGCCTTAGCAAGTGCATCTGCAATTCCATTTTGAATGCGAGGAATACAAGTCAAGGTATAATCTAAAAACTGCTTCAAAATATCAAGAACAACATTATGGTAAGCCTGCATCCGGGGATGCTTCGTTTGATATTCACCCTTTACTTGCTTAATCACCAATTTGGAGTCACCATAAACTGCAATTCTCTTAGCATTCAATTTTCTAATAATTTTTAGGTCAGCAATCAGAGCTTCTTACTCAGCCTCATTGTTCGAACAATCGAATGCTAATTTCTATGAACATACCCGTACATTGCTCGGTACCTTGTTTGGAGCGGAAAAAGGACTGCGTACCCAAATACCAATCCCAACACCATCATTTCCCACTGCACCATAGAAATCCATGGTCCATAGACCCTCCTCATCATCTTCTAAGTGCTGAAATTGTGCTAGCTCTGTTTTTCTGCTTGCTGTCCACTATCTTTAGCTGATTTCTCAACTGTGCTTTCCGATTTTTGCCTTTCTTTCTGCAAAAATTCTCTGAAATTCTCAGTAATCTCTGGAATATCTTCTGCTTGAACTAACTGACTATCTACATCATTGAAACTATCAGCAAACAAAACAAAAGACTCTAAATCTGTATGTCCATAATTAATCGGATGATTGACCAGTTTCTCCTTAGTTGTAATCATATACATCATTTTTTGTTCCTGGTACAACTTTCTCATTTGACCAAACACGGGAATCATTGCATAGGAGAAATCTAATTGTAATGTCCCTTTCAATTTTGCTCCCCAAGATCTGGAAAGAAACATACCAAACCTGGGAGGAATGTCTACCACAACTATGTCCATCAAAACATTCTTTGTGGGAATCTGATCTAAACTAACAACCAAGTATTTAATGAGCCCAATACATCTCACTCTACTAGAATCAAATGAACAAAGATCATGGTACTTCCTAGTGATGTCTAAACCCAACTTCTCCATGATTTCTTTTGGCATAAGATTATGGGAAGCACCCGAATCGAACATGGCATTATGCAATACAAACTCATGCGATTGAAGACTGATATAAAAAGGAGGAACTTCGCTATCTGGAGACTCACCATCTAACGCTGGTCCAAATATCAGTTTCGGTTGATCATCTTCAATATTCACCATATCACACATGGGATCGAAATTCAAAATTTTGGAAACTTGACCTTTATAACTGTTGTTCTTCATTAGTTCAATCAAGGGAATGGACACCTTTAATTTAGAAATCTCATTCTCCAAACTAAAATCTGAAGTCTTTTCAATCTCTTTGGCTGGAACATCTTTCTTTTCAACCTTCTCCCTCAATTTAATTGGCTGATTTGATTTTTCTGCTGATGATGACTTGGTGGCAGCGGGATCAACTATCTG
This sequence comes from Pinus albicaulis, assembly GCA_034641835.2. Classification (NCBI taxonomy): domain Eukaryota; kingdom Viridiplantae; phylum Streptophyta; class Pinopsida; order Pinales; family Pinaceae; genus Pinus; species Pinus albicaulis. The sequence goes on along the minus strand of CM076581.1, from coordinate 1,075,078,708 downwards.
TTTTGCTTTCTTTTGTACAACAGGTGAATCGTTTTTAGGTGCTGAAACTTCCTTTCTCTTTTGGATTGGGTTGACAAGTACATCTCTATTTCTAAGAGAATATTGCTTCTGCTGGGCTAACAAGGCATTCATATAACCTCTCTGATACTCATCCGACTCTTCCTCAAGAGATGCATCATTTGCCAATATAAAATCCTCATCTCTTTGTACCGCTAAACTTTCTGCATACTCCTCATCTTCAGTGATATAAATGGGAAAATCATCAGGAGTAAAGAAGTGATTTTCCTCCCCTACTACATCATCTTCATCATCTGAATCCTGACCAACAAAATTCTACTGAAGAGGTGTCTTTACTTGCTACTGGATTGTTGGTTCTTGTGCTCTCTGTTCTCGTTGTTTGATCCTGAATTGGGGCTACTGTTGACCACGGAAGTTGGGATTTCGAATCTGCGGTTCGGGCTTATCAAGTGTGAACCTTTCGAACATTTTTTCCACTTTACGAAGTAGCTGATCTGATGTAGATGTAGAAGCTTCTTCCTTTATCACAAATTTCTTCTATGGTTTCAATCTAGCTCTCTTGTCATTCAAATTTTCCTCAACACTCACCGCAATTTTCTGCATATCTTCTAAGGTAGGCAGATCTCTGTCTCGTAATTAATAGGCCATCTCCGGATCAAAACCATCCAGGAATTTTAACAAAGCTGACTTCTTATAAACTGCATTAAATCTAACAATATAGTCTTGGACGTACTCAAATGGATTGCGCTTGATCTTGGTATATTCAGAAGTGATTTGAAGTGGATCTTTCTTCATCTCCAACCAATCTAGAAACTGTCTCTGAAGCTCTTCTAATGTATTAATACTTCTAGGCTGCAAATCTCTGAACCACTTGCGTACCTCGCCTCCAAAAGTTTCCACAAACAATCTCATGGTGACATTCTCTTCATCAATTTCATGGAGATCAAAGAAGTCTGTCATTCTATCAATATGCTGCTGAGCGGGCACACTTTGAGGAGTGCCATCAAATAATGGGATTTTACTCTAATAATCAGCGGGCATGGGATCTAAGTTCTGGGGCAAGACAAGAGGTGCGAATCTAGCAGCCATTGCTCTTGGTGGATTTATGATCTGTCTTGGAGAAACGGGTGGAGAAGGAGCAGTAGATGTACGAGGTGTATGTGGTGGAGATGGAGGAGGAACTACTGCAGATTGCTGATCAAAAATAGATGGTTGCACGGGAATGGTAGGAATAAAAGAAGGCTCAGCGTGAACTTGTGAATCTGAATTAAATGCTGATGGACCAAGAGTTTCAGAAGCCGATTCGATAAACTCAGGAATATTCGTTGCCACAATAGAGTTTTGGATGTTCAAGATGTAACTATCAATGGATCTATTATCTTGTTCAATCTCAAGATACTTGATAAAATCGGGATTTATGACAGTAGAACCAATAGCACTTTCAGATTTAGTTTCAAACAACGACAGCTCGAATTGGTCATCAAACTCAATATCTTCAAGGAACTCAAATACAGTCGGGCATGAATGAGATTTAAACAAAGGGATCACGGGACTTTCTCGACGGAAGATTCTTGAAATCAGATTAGGATTCTCATACACTGGAGGTGGATCAGGATCAGGATTAGCTCTTGTATGTCTTTCGGAAGCGAGTGTGTTGATCTATTCAAAAATCAAAGGACAAAACCGATCTATTTCATCCTATCAAATTCTAGACTCAATCACCCAAAAATCCAGAACGATGTCATATACTGGGGTAATTCACAAGTCAAATGTCACGTTCAAAAGCTAAATCGGAGATTGACTGAAGTAGCATTTATCTACTTCCGCTAATGCAAAGCAAAAGCGTTTCGAAAGCTACTTGGCGTAACTTCAGGCTCCGTCTGTAACTTATGATACAAATAAATAACACCAAAAAGAAAACCATTTTCTTTCCCCATTATGGTCTCCACTATGTTATTGCCCAAATCCACCTCAGGCTGAAGGAAGGTGAGTTCAGGGTAACATCATACCACGCTCAGTCTGGTAGCTAGCCCTACCAGAACAGGAGAGGTTTCTCTCCGGGTCAATCTCAGTAAAAATGTATCGATAGGTCTTTAGAAGACTGAAATAAGTGTTGATTTTAGGCTAGGTATATTAATCAAGGAGTTTGGAACGATTTTTAGGGGTTTTTTGTTGGAAAAAAGGGAAAGGCAATTTTGGGCTTGGGGATGAGGCCAAATTCTTGCAGAGTTCAAGTTGGGGCAGGGAAGGCAATGAATTTGATGTCTTAGATTCAATGAATGGATAGAAAAGACTGTTGAGGAGCTGAAGAGGGAAAGAAGGTGCAAGGATCCTCTTCAAACGGAGGAAAACATATAAAACTAAAAAAAAGTTTAAGGCAGAGCACCAGCAAACTAATGAATTCTACCTTAGTTACTCATTTGTTTAATTCAGAAGAAAAGAGAACGGAAATGGCGTACATAAAAATTAATGAAACTTACAGATACATGGAGAAAAACATCATCAAAACTCAGAGCCACAAGGATCCCAACAAGTGCTGCAAAATTCTGGTCTTTCCTTTGCCAAAAATCTGAAGTGAATATACAATGAGGTGCCAAACAATTCCCAAAAGTCCAACGCTGAAAATGTCTCAGAAAATACAATATATAGACCATATTAACCCCTTCCCATGCCTCTAGGGGTCGAGCTCATCCTTCTAGGAGCTCTTTCAACCAATTCTAAACATGGAACTGAAATCTAGGCAGCCAAACAACTTGCCTCTATATGCTAGGAAACTGATCCATTCACTTACCTTTCACCTTTTAGTGAATGAATCCTCTAGAACAAGTAAAAATGAGCCAAATTTACATCATAGCCATAAAATTACATCAAGATAGATCAATAATTACATCAAGAAGTGAAACTAGTCAAACTGGCCGAATTTCTGAGCTGAAAAAGTAAAAATTGGACCAAAATCCTCTATGCGCCGTGCCAGAAAACTCAATGCGCCGCACCACTTTGAGCCTATTTTTGGGGCACTTCCTGAAGTTCAAATTGATCTCATGATATCTCGTTGGAAAGCCCTATCTATCTGCTATCCAACCCAGGTGGAATTTTTCAATTTGGAGTTCATTTGACCCTCCAAAACTGCAGTCTCCCAAGACTGGTTCCTGCTGGTGCAAAAGGTGGCAGAAAGACCATTTTTGGAGTGTTTTTGACCCTTAAGACCAACCAAAACTTGATGAAATCTCTCAACCATTTCTGAGCATGCATAATTTACCATAAAAAATCCAAAAATGTAAAGTTTTCCTCCAAAAGATCTCTCAAACGTAAGCGCACATCGAGTGGCGCGACGCGTCGGCCAGAAAAACCTGTTTTGCAACCAAAATTTCAAAAATGACAAAATTTACTCCAAATTTGCTGAAATTTGGAGTGAATGTCTCCCATCATGTCCCATGCTCATCCAAGGAAGCTTCGGCCAAAATTTGGAGTGGATCAGGCCTTTTTCGCTATTTCATTGCTCTTCTCAACCTCGCCTTCAGGATCTTCATTTTCTCTTTGCAAACATGTGTGCGGGCCCAATAGTGGTTCTTCATATGTCTGAGCATGTCCTTGTCCCTATTGGCCTTCGCCAACATTTTCTCCAGATGAATGTTGACTCTCGTAAGGCAAGTCTCCCGCTCAAACGGTGTCATGTCACCTGGTCTCTTTCGGGCCAATTCACGGTCTTCGCGGATTTTCCACTACTCTATGAGTGTCTGCTGATCCTCCAATTTTTTATTCCACTGCTCCAAGTAATTTATAACCCACTGAGCTCTCTGCAATTTCTCGGTCAGCGTGTCGATCTCAGCTTTCTGCTCCTGGATGATCTCTTTTAGCTTTGAGATGGGAGAGCTCGAATCAACATCGATCAATATAAAATTAGTATCTTGGCCTCCTGAGGGGCCCTCATCCTGCATAAGCTTCTTTCCTCTGTCCTGTACATGTGTTGATGTAGAAGGCGAGACCCCTTCCACGACATGTGGAGATAGTACTCGCGCTGCTGTCGAAGATAACAAGACCCCTTCCACCCCGGGTGGAGATAGTACTCGTCGTGCTGCTACAAATAAGGCTCTGGTACCTCTTTGATAGGTAACACACACTGGAACACTGATAGGTTCTGTCTTAGGAACCGCAAACTAATGCAAATGCTCACCTGCATCGTGAACAATCTCTGGAGGAGGCTAAGGGGCCGTAAAGAAGTCACGGGAAATGAACTCCTCCCATGCAATGCCCTGCAAACTGATGTACCACAATCATCTTTATGAGCGCATAATGATAGATGCTATTATGTTGCTGCTCTGGAGTCTTCTTCTGCACAAGGGTACTCATCCGCTCTATGTTTCAGCACATGAAGTACGGAATATTCATCAGTCTCACTCTTGTGAAATGCATCAAAATTCTGATGTGATATGCATAAAGGCATGAGAATCTACCCTCACAACTGAAGTATCTAATGATGAGCTTCATTAATGGTGCATAGGACTCCTTCAAGAATCTGAAAGGAAACACCCTGCTGAGCTGCCTCATATAACCAGGCCTGATGTAAGGTTCATAATATGCTCTATCTAGTTGTTGTCTCTTATTGCACTCTTCACCTATGTTTGGTATCCCGGTTGCTTGAGAAATGGTTTCTGGTGTTAAGGTGAAGTTCACTCCAGTAAGGTTTACATGACCATCGCACAAATGTAGGACAAATAAGTGAACCAACTCCTGATGATGTTGAATCTGAGCAATCATCTCACAATACTGAAAACATTAATGTTGCTGAAAGCATGTCATTGCAAGCGGGCAGGCCTGCAACTGATTCAAGGAAGTGGGCTCTTCTCTGACGTGCCTGCCACTTTTATGAGACCTCCTCTATCCATTTAGCTCTGCGGTTGAATCACTATCCTGCTCATATTCTTTCTCATATGATGAATTTGTCTCTGACATGGTGCTGAAAAGAAGGTTTTTGAAAAGTATATACTGATATGTATCTGGTGAAAACAAGAGTTTGTCTCTCAAAACCAAATGTGCCACATATGAAATAGGGGATTGTGAGGAAATACTACAGTGAATATAATGGACTGTCAAGTGAAATTTGAGTGGAAGGACAGTCACTTAACAGCTTGAGGGAATTCGGGATTTGGAGACTTTATAAGTGATATGGGAATGGGTGATAGTGATGGGGGTAGTTTTTATAGATAGGAGTAAATGAAATGACAAGATATACTTAAGTTAAGCGAAATCAAGGATGTCAAAACAGTCCTTGAATGTTTTGGAAATTAGGATTTTATCAATGATATGAAGGAAGAGAAGTGATAGAAAGTGATAGGGTTTGAGGATGAAAACATGGGAACAAAGGGTATAAGGGATATGGTTGTTTTGGGACAGAGGGAATAGGAGAGGGGATGATGATAGCAGTATGAAGGTGATGGGAACACGAATGAAAAATGGAGTGGGAGTATTAAGCACCAATAATCAAATTTCGACACTTCTTTTCAAACCTTAGGGAGCAGATTTTAATATGGACATAGGGCTTGTTTTTTCACCAACCAAACTCTAATGTCTTCGCCTCTAAACCACACCACACATGACTAAAATCACTGAACAGGCTTTGTCAAACTTACTTGGAGAAAAATGAGTTGAATCGATTTGATTTTTTATGGAGCGGAGATGAATTTTTTCCTTGAAAGCTCTGTGCGCAGTGCATAAGCCCAGTGCGCCGCAACCTGTGGATGCGCCGTGCCAGAGGAAAAATACACTGTGTGAAAACGCTCAATGCGTCGCGCAGCCCCAGTGCATCGCGCGCTTACCCAATGCACCGCGCAGCCTTGAACACAGTCTTGGTTTTTCAAAATTACAAGTTTCGCCCTCTCACAACTTTGAGTCGGCTTTCAATCGACCTCTTGAATGAAAATGGCATTAATAAACATTGAAATATCTATATAAAGTCATGGCTTTGATTTTCTCTTTGTAAAGACCCACTTTGTAATGTTTCAAAATTGACATTCCTTCACTTTTAATACACTCTGTTTTTCAAATTTCCTTTTTGATTTTTTGGCTTGAAATGATGTTTTTTTGGTTGATTTTTGCAGGGATGGTGGCATTGAACTTCGGAAAAGGAGGACCAGAGGCTGCATTTGAAGTACTTCATGGTAGAGAACTTTAAAAACACATATTTATTACAAACAATTAATTTGACGATTTCTTCCTCAAAACAGAGTTTTGAAGAAGAAACATCCTTGAGCATTGTTAATGATGAAAATTTTGAAACGAAAAGTTATTGATGACATCCTTATGGCCTGCGGGCATTATTTGACATTATGAAGTCCAAACCCTAGACCTAGTAACTAAATGACTCTTCTTTGACCAGAAGACCATCTATGACTGAAAATGACTGAAATCAACTTTAATTAATTTTGATAAATTTTGACCAACCCAGCAAGTACAAACAGCAGGGAAACGAGTGAAGATACCCTTCCGTCAGATAATGGCATGCCCCTAACAGAATGCAGATGAATGAGCGGTATGAGACACCTAAAAATGGAAATGAAATAAGAGAAATGATCTCTGACGGAGGGATGTAAAGACCGACTCTAACACACTGCCACTACTTAGAATATTGGAAATTGTATGGATAAATGAATCAATGGAGTTTTTGTAGGTAAACTCTGTGGAACCTTTCCTTATTAATGAAGTCCAAAAGACAACTAATTGGGGGTTACCCTAAGTGTCCAGTTTTTTAAGGGTAACTACAAACCTTTCAGATTGGAAGTATAAGAATAGGTGTAATAACACTAATAAATATTTGAAGACACATTCTTCAGGAAATTTAAAAAATTTCTCATGAATAACATCTGATAAATACTGAACAAAGTAAAACGTGAAGGATGGAGGTTGTCCTGGACAGAAAATGGACAAAAAACCTAGTATTGAGTCATCTACAAACTCATCTGTGAAATAGCCTAGAGTGCAAGACAGCATTGTGATAATATTTCTTATGGTTTCTGAAAAAATTGAGGCTGAATAGGGAGGGTTGCTCTTTGGAGTTTCAACTGATGAAGGAAAAAAGGTTTGAAAGATTTGAAACCTCTTTGGAAAGTCAAGTTTCAGGTATAACTCAGTAAGGATTTCAATTGATAGAGGGGCTTCATCAGGATTAGGTTGAATTTGAAGCATCTGATTTATTTATTCAACAGTAATTGTGAACAAAATCTCCTTGTTGTGGCTTATTAGGGCTTTTTCATTTGGTAGATATTTAACTTGACAAATCCTGATGATTTCAGGGAATTGGAAAGTCTATGGGAGGATATACTTAGGAAAATTGGATTCCCAAAGGCAGATATCATCAGCCTGGTCCACGAATTTGTCATGGCTCCAATAGTGGAGCTCAAGGAGGTTGAAATTAGTGAGAGGGTCATTGATTTTGAAGTCTTTATCTGCAAGGGGGTTATGTTCTACATCAATAACAGGAGGTTGCAGGGAATTGACTGTTACAATGCCTTGGGAAGCCATGGATTTATTTATTTTTATCAATTAATTACTCTTTTTATTTAAGAAATAATCTCAGGCCCTCAAGAATACTGTGAAAAGATAATTTGAGTCTGTAGAAAGGTTTTTGTAGGCAATAGTGGCTTTCTTTTGGTCTTCAAAGTTCCTAAACTGGTTCAATTAACTAACTTATTACCTACTTGCTTAAGAACATGTCTTGGCTCTTCAGGAATACCTAGAAAATGAAGATTTGGTATGCAGAAGGGTTCTCTGGGGGCAGCAGAGGCTTTCTAAGGCTTCAATGGTCTTTATACTGCTTCATATTTGTTCTGCGCCGGCTTTAACAACAAAAATTCTTGAATTCCGATGTGAAATGTCTTGATAATAGGTCGACAGAGTAATATTTTTCTTTGGAATAGGTCAGCAGTAGCTCTTTTCCGAAAACTTTAACATAATAATGGTGAAAAGATTGGAAAGTGTGGCTTTATTTGTTTTTAACCAACAGTGTTTAATCTTTGGGCATGGGGTTGAATTCAAATGAGGGTGTTCTCCGTTGCAAGGGGCAGAAAACGACCCAGCGGTTTTCACATCATGAAAATTTGGTATATGGTTTTACGCTTGAGGATGTGATACAATGCGGGGCTGCCACATAGCAGGGGGAAAGGTTTCGAAACAGCTTATTTGGCAAGCTCTTGGTATTGTTAAAGGTTGGGCAATTAGGGATGCGAAAGGAGCTATTGGCCACAAGATATGATCAATGCAGATCCGACGGCTGGGCGAATAGGAGGAATCCATCTGGGTTTTGATAGGAGGTGGGGCCTAGGTTTTAAGTCACATGATGGGGTTTTATGTATACACAAAGGTTTATGAATATAGAATGGTAGCATAGTTTATAAGTGGGTCGGGACTTTATAATAGTGGGATTTTAATAAAACTATAATTACAATAAAATAAGGAGTTGTGAAAGTATAAGTATGCATGATTTAATACATATGGGGGTTAATAAAATATACAAATGATTTTAGCTATATATATTAAACAGGGGTTAAATATAAAGGGATATTAATAAAATATGTAAGGCAGAATGTTTAAAACACAATAAGAATATGAGTTAAAATAATATTGGGGAAGGTTTTCAATGGGGCTTGTTACATTATTTAAAACTTAGCATAAGTGTATTTTAAATGGAAAAGGGAATTAGTAAAGGGATTTTTTTATTTTTCAAATGAAAATATATATTAAAACTAGGGAAAGGGGTGTTAAGGAGGAAAAATGGGTGAAATAAGGGGAAAAGGTAAAATGAAGGGAAAGGGATATTTTTACAAGGTAAAATGTCTTTTAAGAGTGGAATTAGGATTTTTAGCAAAGGGAAGGGGATTTTGAGTGATATTGGTGATATGAAATTACCATCTTGATGCTTTCCATGCCTTGTGAAAACTGCTTCTCTCTACCCATATTTTACCCTAACATTTTTCTTCATTTATTTGGGTGCATTTGAGCTTTTTGACCCTTTTATTTTTCTTTCATAAGAAAACTATCTAATTCTAACCTTATGACTTCCAATAGCTCAGATTAAATTGTTGAGCTCATTCTTATTCTCTACCTAACTACTGATCCACCAAGATTAAACAGTTTGGCTAGATCTTTATTCTCTAACTATCAACATGAAATTTAAAGTATGAATAAGTCAATATTAATCTCTTTGAACATCATGGATTTGTGGCATTTTTTACAAGATGCACACAATCTTATTTTTGCAAAGTAAAGTAAAAAGTAGTGGCATTTGAATTTGCATCACTTCCAGGATATATTTTTTATCTCTTTTTTGGTGGGGTTCATATTTTATATTCTTTTTTGATCTTTTTCTTTTAGTCTTTTGATTTTTCTTTTAGGACATACACTCTTTATATTTTTTAATATGGGAAAACAATTTGCAGAAAACAAGGTATGTATAATATTACAAGACTAATCATAGCCAATTCAAAATTATGAATCCTACTATTATCGGACCCTAACACCTTAGAACAATAATAATCAACTGTAAAATAAACACACCATAATACAGCTAATCCAACGGTGAATAGTCTTTTATCAACCATGATGAACGACTGGTCAAAGGCATAATTCATGTAGTGGTTACCTCCAATGTACGGTGGAACAAACTATCGATCAATTGATAGAAATATTTAATAAACCTCATATATTAACATGATGAGTGGACATTATTTGTCCCCCAAGTCTGCACAATCCAGTGATACCAATGTCACCTCCCCTGCTGCTATTTAACATGGGTTGTGGTCCCAGGTGACAGTTTGAGAAATTTTTTCAACACTGAAACGTGTGGCTGTGATTCACTAACAGGGCACAAAGAAGTTTTGAAATACCACCAGCGTGTGTTGTGGGGTGGTTTCCAAAACCCCCTGTGCACTCTTAACCATGTCCAATCAACGCGTGGTCCTGCATACTTGGCCAAGTCAAGCACTCTGTCAGGTTCCACGAAAAGAACTTCGCCAAGTCAAACGACACGCACACCACACTCTACCAGGTTCCATGATGAGTTTCAACTTCTGCAACAATGGCGTTTGATTCAGGCACCATAACTTGAACATTCTTGTGAAACCTTTCTATGATACCATTATTACAAGTTCCTAGTGAACTGGTGAGCTGGTGAACTTTAGGATGAAAAGGTAGTATTCTGCAATATATTTTATTAACCAAGACATATTTATACAATCAAATTGGAAGGGAGATAGTCATGCCTCCATAACTAGAAATATACGGGAAATTACTAATCGGTTTCCTAGTTATAATTACATAAAAAATCCTAAAGGATTATTCAATAGGGATTGGGGGGCTTAGACAGGGGGAGAGAGAGCTCAAAATATGAGGGAGACATAAGGATATAGAGGAAATGGGTCTTAACCAAGGGGCGAGAGAGCTCAACATATGTGGGAGACATAAGGATATAACGAAATTGTGAATAAAAGAGAGTAAGATGATGAGGAAAAGGATTAAGAGGAAGGAAAACTAAGTCGAGGGGACAAGGGAGAGATAAACATAGAAAGAGAGAAACAAAGTAGATGAAAAAAGAGTGTGTGCATGCTATAGCACCTGCACATTATTTAAAGTGTGGATGGCATTTAATAAGTGGGCGTCAGTGATGCATACGCATCTTAGTAACCACAAGAATTATTAATTTCAATTACATAGTGGATGAGGTGGCCACTTTAATCAGTTGATGTTATATTCTGTATGTTATCATTTCTAATGGTGATGATGAAAATGAACACATTTACAGAGATTTATGAACAAATTCTAAATATATATTATTTTATAAATTAATTATTGTTTTTTTTTGGAAATATATAACATTTATAAAAAAATATAGGCTTATTTAACTTACAACTTTTGACTTACAACTTTTGATTGGTTGGTTTATTTTGAAATCGGAAAAGAACAGATTAGAATATATGAAGTTCTAGGTAGTGAAAAATAAATAAAAAACTATATTTTTACATAATAATTTTAATGCTTCATTTTGTTTCTTAATTTCAACATAAGATATAACCCTTTTTCCCATTATATTTTTTCCAAAATTCCATTGCAACTAACATTTTATAATTAGATAGCATTATCTTGTACCAATCCCATGTCAAATTTATATGGGAATAGACAAAATAATGTTGATGCATTCATACAGAAAAATTCCTTTTGAAAAATTTAATATACTTCAGGAAATAATTTTGCGTTGGTGGTTTATAATCTTAGTAATTCTGATATTTTAGATTATGTTTTCATCCTAGGATCAGGATCAGGTGCAGTATCATAATATTCAAAGGAAAAAGCAACTATTTCATTTTCTTCTACCACTATACACTATATTGCAACGATATTAACAAGTAAATCAAAACATGTTTGCAATTTCCATGAATATATATCGAGCATTGACATAACGAGGAATCAAGTTTGCAATTTCCATGTATATATATCTGACATTGACATAACAAGGGAATCATCAAATATTGTTATTAAATATAATTCATAAGACTTCCCGCAGAAAAAACGAAAAATTGAAATAATGTTTTCTAAACCAAATAATTAACTTGAACATTAAAAAGGGAGCGTTGAATAAAATAATTAGTTTTTATTATTAAGACTATTAATTGTTATCAAATATGATTCATAAGACTTCCCGTCGAAAAAATGAAAAATTGAAATAATGTTTTCTAAACCAAATAATTAACTTGAACGTTAAAAAGAGAGGGTTGAATAAAATAATTAGTTTTCATTATTAGGACTAATAATATGTAATTGGTGGTAAATTTGTATAATATTGTCTAGAAAATTTTATTAGACAGAATAGAATAAATTAAAGTTATTCAAAATCAACTATATTTAAGTTGTAAAGTTCTTACAAAATGTCAGTTGTATTATTGTGTATTATTGATTTTAATGTTAAATGATTGAAAGAATTTCTATCTTTAAATTAAATAAGTTACAAAAATAATCAATAAATGTTAGTTAAATTTCCAGTTGTTACTGGAAAGTTTGTGGAAGACCATTACATCCTAGCTTGGAGCTTCGAAACCAAAGGAACTGCGTGTCCTCTCGATGTGTAGCCTGCGCCATTATTCATTGTTATTAACGAAATCGATATCTGGAGACGAATTCGAGCAAAGAAGATGAGCAGAACTGCCAAAAATTGCAGGTCATGGTGCGCTCCACTAGAGCTCTTCATCTATTGTTGTCATTGCAGTCCTTATCCTCATCCTCAGGTATGCAAAGATTTTGCTGACGTAACAGTCATTCTTTACCGTTCATTTCTTTGTTCGGTTTCTCCTCATCTTCCGCGGCCACGGCGGTTGACCACCCCATAAACATATCGTAGATGATACTCAGACAATCGGGAGGCTCGAACCCTCGGGATTCGTAAAATTTACGGCCGCTGAGCTCCTCCATGAAACCCTTCAACAACTCCCTGATTTTGTGTATGATATCGAATATCATGGGCAGTTCATCACCGGAGATATTATTGACGATCTGTCGGTCCGACGTCAGAGGAGAATCTCGGACCGATAAATCTTGGAAATAGAGAGGCAGATCACCCCATCGTTGCACCCGCGGAGGAGAATTTGACGGTTTGAAGGGGGGGTAACACAGATGACTGTTACCTCTCGTCGCGAGCAATCTTGAGAGGTTGAGGATTGCATTGAAGCGACTGTGGGCTAAGAAGGGCATGTACCATTTTCTTTCAATACCTTCCATGGCCGCTTCGACGGGCGAGAAGAATGTGGAAAATAATATAGGAATCGGATAAACATGGATTACTTTTGTTATTATTATTAATACTATCACAAAAGAAGTAACTTAAAGAAAACGAAAAACATTTAAAACACAGTAAATTAAAATTGAATTTAATTAATAAATATTTTGATATACTATAAGGAAAATAGGGTTATCGTTGTTATAGCAGATATAACATAAGAAATTATATTTATTTATATGGGTATGTTAGTAGATGTAACCAACGCAATTTAAGTCAACAAAACGCTTTAGAAATCCTTGAATTATTCGTTTTAGAAATCCTTGATTTAATTAGGAATATTCTCATATTATAGGCTGTGATATTATCGACCATTCACGCAATTCATGGAATTTTTTTTCAAAGAATGAAAATTCGGAAGTTCTATTCTTAAAAATACCACACTTATCTGCATAGTTAACTAATGAATATAGAAAAAAATTAGGGCAGAATTATTTAACCAAAATGTTGAAAAAAATTACGGGATTCAATAACTGTGGGAGAATCTTGAAGATATGAATAGTGTCAACGTTTCATCGCGAAATTTCCTTTTCATAATGTGGAACATACAATGAAGTTCCCAGAAAAATGGACGTATCCACTTATTACGCTGCTCATATTCAAAACGCTCGACCAGGTGCATGAGAAATTTAGAGACGAATGTCGAATTCTCATACTCAATAAATAAATAAAAATAAAGACAGAAACGTAAATTAATAAACTTTTGAATCTTTAATACGACAAATCGGTCATTCAATCATAATAAAGTAAGCTTACATCGACAGCCACATAGAGGTTAAAATAGGTTAGGGTTAGACAGAGTCGCAGAGGTGAGGTTGGAAATAGAGGTAACATGGAACATGTTTTCCATTCTAGAATGCATTTGATAGGTCAGGCGAAACGATTTTCCCATCATAGAACGTACTTGATAGATCCTTTGAAAGTCATGACGGAAAAAGGGAGAGGAATCAAACAATTAATCAAAATTCATAATTATAATTAATAATAATTAATATAACTTTTTACATTCATCAAAATCTCTAGTTCTTGTTTGGTAAATGTCAATCTTTTGTACATGTTCCACGTAAAATCTCCCGAGCTACCTTTCTTTATATCCAACAACTTACCAATTTCAATTTTGCAAAGATATATTCTTATAAACTAGCAATTGCACCAAGAGGCGCAAAGGAACGCCGGGGCGGTAGATATGTAAGGGAAGTAATTTAATGAAAATGAAAAGTTTGTAACGATATGGAATATTGGATTTTAAACTGTCAAGCATTTTTTTTTTGTGTTATCCCTAGCTAGGTAATATAAATTGTTTATGTAAATATGAAAATGTCTTGAATTTGTGTTTATGTAAATATGAAAATGACTTTGGAATAAAATTATGTGAATATGACGATTTTGAATGACAGCAACTACAAATTTGGAAATAATTTTTTTAATAGAAACTTCTACTTAATTTGTCTTAGATCAGATTATGTTCATTCTAGAGCTCACAAATTCGAACAATGTGAGATGGTAGAGAAATGTTACAAATCCGCATTCCAAGAATTAAGTTGACCCCTATCAATTAATATGCTGAGAAAGTATCAACCATGAATGGTTTTGATTGTATGATATGTAGAGTTGTGATTTTTATTTATTGATGACAACTGCGAGTTTTAGAGATATTTTCATTTTATATAATGATATCTTTATTTATTTAAAAGAAAAAAAAGAATCTGCTGGATTTCTAAATATAAATGACTTGGGGATTTGTAGAGCCTCTGCTAAGCAGTTGCTGATCGGAGTGCAGAAGTCCCTTTTGGCTTCTCAAATCAGTGTAAAACTTGCTGTCAGATGTGGTAGGCGTGGCCAGATCTAAGGGCGAGAGGGTGTTGGCGCCACCAGCGGTTGGGCAGTTTGCCTTCACCGAAGTGGCGAAGGAGGTGTCAATGTTGGATTCGTTGTAGACGCGAGCTCTGAATGTGGTGCACCGCGCTTGCCCAATTGTATGACTGCTCGGCTGTATCTCCACGAGGAATGCGAGCAGCAGGTGATCCACCGGGACGTGAAAGCCAGCAACATCATGCTCGACTCTGAATATAATGCCCGGCTCGGCGATTTCGGCCTTGCTCGTCTGATTGAACACCACTGGAGACCCTTCATAGCGACTGGTCTCGTGGGAACCATGGGCTACATCGCACCAGAGTGCGTTCACACTGGGCGGCCAGCGGGAATCGGATGTGTTTAGTTTCGGTGCGGGCGTGCTTCTGCGGCCATGCGATTTAGGTAAGCTGGTTTTGATGCAGAGCAATGACGGTGGTGTTGTGTGGGAGAGCTTTGAGAATCCGACGGAGACGTCGCCTTCGGGGTTGAAGATCAAAATAGCGAAATAGCAGACATGTAGGGCGAATCCAATAGTTACACATGTCAAGATTTGACTGGTCCCATGCGCGATGGATAACTGTTGCTCATTGGCTGGGGTGAACAGTGTTTGCTTGGTCATTTTAATAAATGACCCGACAGGACGCCGAAAGGGGACAACGCGACAGCAGCACGGACGCGGAGGAGCTGAAACCATAAGAAGAACGGTACAAGTCATTAGACCATATCTCAAAGCATATTTTTCATATACTTAATTTGAATTTTAAATATTTATATTTATTTTAATAAAAGTATTAATTTTTAATTTAATATTATTAAGTTGTAATTTATGTAAATTTTTTTTTTATTTCATTTTATTTATTTATTTATTAATCTTTGTTTTATTTTGTTTCTATTTATTTATTTATTTAATTCTTATTTTTGCAATTAAGTTTTTTTTTTATCTATTTTATTTTTTATTTTAATTCTATCTTTATTTTATTTTATTTCTATTTATTTATTCATATTTTATTTATTTATTTTATTATTATTATTATTATGATTTTTTTTATCTCTTTTTTTTTTTTGGTTGGTTTTGAAATCTTTTTTTATCGTAGCATGTAATTATTAAAAATAGAATAAATATATAAATTCAAATTTTATATATTATTTAATTACTTTTAACAATCCTCTTGACTATCCAGGGGTTACAAAAAAATGCAAAGGAATAAAATTATTGCACTTTTGAATGGTCGAGATGATCGCTAACAGATTGGAGGTCCAGGTTGGATTGCGGAGCCCCTTGTCCATTTAAATTGAAAATAGCTTATGATATAGATTCTAATGTCAAGAAACAATTCTCAACCGAGTACAAAATGCCATAATAAGAACACATGATATATTGTAGTGTCTTTGAAGGTTAAACTTTAATAATGAATGCGAGAATGTCATGAATGCTATTGCACAACATAATGACATGTAGATAGTTGTTCGCTATTTTTTATGCAAATACTTACTTAAATTATAGTGGACAGCCACATGCATAATATTTTGTTTTTTTTTTCAAAACTTTTATAAACTTAAAAAAAAATCTATGTAAAATTTTCAAAACTAATTAAAAAAAAAAATAACCAAAATAAAAGACAATATAATATAACCCTGCGTATAATAAATATTCCATCCATTTTAACTTCAATTGGCATCAGTTAATATGTTGGTAAACTATTACATTTTTTTTTTGGTGCTGAGCTCAGCAGTTTGATTCTTTTTGCACCCTTTTCCCAACTTGTTGAACCTTCTTCACCATTCAGAGGCTGCCATGTGGTGGCTTTTTGATTGGTCATATGTTGCACAGTCACATTGCCAATTTTGCATATTTTCCAAATATGTATGCCATATCAGCATGTCGAGTGAGCTGCTTCTGCCACATCATATTTGTCTGGTTGGGCCTTCTTCACCATTCGGAAGCTAGCACGCGCTGGCTTTTGATTGGTCCACATGTTTCACAACCACTTTGCTAGATTGGCTTGTTTGCTAAACCTGCATGCTACATCAGCATGTCGAGTGAATTGCTCGTGCCACATCATGACGTGTGCCATCTGTTGCTCTTAATAAGGGCATTGTCTACCACATCATACTTGTGCCACGTGTTGCCAATGCTAAATTAATTTTATTTTAAATAAAATAAAATAAATATATTTGAAACGTGACCGATATGAAATGTGATTGGTTTCTTCACGCTTTAAAAACAATTGTAATATATATCATCCACTCTTATTGTGAACCATGATTTGTTTCTTCACACTTGGCAGCCTAAAAACATTTATAATGTATTAGACCTTAAAGCCATGATTTTGTTTCTTTACACTGAGCAACTCCAAGCCTTTCTTGTTTGTCACTACATTTGACCACATGCTCATTGAATTGTAATATATATCATCCGCTCTTATTATGAACCATGATTTGTTTATTCACAGTTGGCAACGTAAAAACAGATCTCATATATTAGGCCTTGAAGCCCATTATTTGTTTCTTTACACTGCGCAACTACAAACCTTTCACTGCATTTGACCACAAGCCCATTGAATGCCAATCTATTCCAGATTGAGTTGGCCTTCCTTACCTTCCAAGTTCCAATAATGTTATCTTTTAATGCAATTTTTTCTTTGCCAAAGTAGAGCGATGAATCAAGAATTATGTTCAACAGTGAAGTGAAGTGAAAGAAATTGAGCAAATAAAAAAAATCAGATCCAAACCTTGAAAATAAAATATAAAAAAGAGCAAATGCATTGCCCAAAAGTATTTATAGGATTACACAGAAACACTAATGAACCAACCTATGAATTGAGATTATGTATTTGTTTGGTGCAAGGAGCATAAATGGGTTCCTGGTTGCAATTTTAATGTGGCAAAGTAGCATGCAATGACATGACCTATAAAGTGAATTAAGTGCTCCTCTGAAGGACATAAATTTAGTAATATTAGCAGCTTTAAAGAATGGCATGCTTGAAAAAAAATCACAAGAAGCAGTCTCACCCATTCCTGAATTATCACATTATCAAGTCTCTGAAAGTTCTCAAAATAAGTATTGTCAGAAAAAACATGAACACAGTCTGAAAATTCATGTCATTGCAAATTTTTGCGAAAAACAGAAAACATGTTAATTTTAAATCAAATTTGTCAATGTATCTTCTCTTATATGTGCTCACAACACAGCGCACAAGGGCTATCTAACTCACCAGACTAGATGAAATAGAAGGCGATATAAGGCGATATTTAAACTGAGCAAAACAAAAAGGAAAAAAGCATTTTGGATTTTTTAATTGGAACAACCAATCAGTATAGAATTATTCTTAAATTTTGCAACCAGAGAAGAAACAGAGTGTCTCTGCATTCTTTCTTCTTTCTTTGCTCACTTCGCAGAAAACTTCGCTTCCTTAAAATCTTGTCTCCTGATTTCTAAATTTACCAGAACTCTCAAGCATTGAATAATCCATTGCAGAACCTGTAACTTCTGCAAACATGTGGAGACACATCATGTGAGGTATGCAATATTAATGGTAGTTCTGAGTAATTTCAATATTTGTGCATCCTCGTCCATAGCACATTGAGCAGAAGACTAAGCCTTTTTAAATGACACATCTACCTCCTCAAATACACTTGCTTCTTAATCCCCTAGTTTCCGAATCATCTTGCACTCACAAAACCAGGTCCTTCAATATATGCTTGATCAGAACTTCCAACATCAGTAGTCCTACCTCCAAAGGACGTCATTGATGAATCATCGAAGATCTTCCACTTCTTTAAAGCTTGTTCCGGTGTCATTCCTAAACTGTCCTCACTGTCCTCAGGGTTAACATCAGAAGGTTTCCACTGCTTTACCAATGACCCCAGAACAACAACTACATAACCCATGTCAGGGCGTGCATTAGGCTCCCATTGGGTACAATGCCAGGAAAGTTCAGCCACGGTATTAATGTTTTTCCAGTTCTCATCCATTGATTGGAGTACTGGATCTATAGACGTCCTGAGCCGTTCCTGATCCCTACTTATGTGTCTAAACCAAGGCAGCAGATGAACTTTGTCTTCAGACCGCTTCTCATCCAAGGCCTTCTGGCCTGTTATTAGCTCCATAAGCACAACTCCAAAACTGTAAACATCTGATTTTGTAGTTACACGTCCGGTGGCTGCAATAGTCAAGAGGTGAAACAAAAATTAATATTTTATAATTGACATTGAAAAAAAAAAAACATCCACTGTTTCCCTAACAAAACAGACAGTTAAAGGTACTACAATCAAAACTTGCCTGCAAACTCTGGAGCAAGATATCCAAATGTGCTAGCCAATCTTGTTTCCACGGATGCTTTATCCTCGGGAGCAAGCTTTGCAAGACCAAAATCAGAGACTTTTTCTCGCAGCTCGACATCCAGAAGAATATTTGAAGGCTTCAAGTCCCTGTGAATGATAATTTTGTAAGCCAGGTTGTGTAAGTACTGCATCCCATGAGCTACATCTAAAGCAGTAAGCAGACGACTGTTCAAACTGAGAGGCTTGAGCCCATTCTGCTCCCAATGGAAAAGGTGTTGGCTTAGCGTGCCCTGAGGCATGAATTCATATACGAGCAACCTTTCATTGTTCTCAGTGCAATACCCAAGGAGTGCAACAAGATTTCAATGGCGGACCTTGCCCAGCATGCTGATCTCTGCTTGAAACTCTTGCAGTCCTTTGCTACTCACAAGCTCAGGATCCATTCTCTTGATTGCAACCGTTGAACCATCCTCGAGCTTACCTTCATAGACAGATCCAAACCCTCCTTTGCCCAACAGATTTTCAGGGCTAAAATTATTTGTGGCCTTTTGAAGAACCCACAAAGGATAAACGACGTTTCCATGAGACCCAACCAAGTTGCTACCAGCTTCACCACTCCCTGCCCCATTGATTGTATCCCGCAGAGGTGCCGGAGGATGTAACAGCAGCTTTGAGAACTTGGGCTTCATCCTCCTCAAGTAAAAGAGAATCGCAGCCACTGCAAAGATAAAAAAAACAGCACAACCAACAACAATCCCAACGATCATACCTGATGCGTTCTTTTTTTTGGAAGTCCCTGCACTGTCAGCAGACCCAGATGGAGATCCAGATCCACTATTGCTGCCATTACCAGACGGGGCAGAACCAGGAGGGAGAATGGTATTGATAAACTGATTCCCCTGAGTATTAACCCCTACTTGCGTATCAAAGACTGGAATTGGTCCGCTCAAATTATTGTTACTCACATCCAATTGCTTCAGGTTTTTTAACGCCGTCATTCAGCTTCAATATCGTCAAGGAACTCAAATTCCCAACAGCAGGATCTATATATTTTCTGGTCTGAGTGGATTTAGACCCTGTGGCTGCTCCTTCAACATTTGGACTCACAGTCAAGTTTGGGGTGGCATCCACAGCAGGTGCCTATAACGATGAAGTGAGTCTCTCTTACGCAACCAATGTCTTGGACAGACTTCTGAATAGAGATAAGTACTCATATCATTCTTGTATTGCTGTTATTTAAATCTCACTATTCTGAGCATGACATGGTTTGTGAATATTCGTGATAATGAATGTGAACATTAACTGTTGAGTAACCCAATGTTTAATCGTGCAAACTCATATGTCTAGTTGCGGAATCGTTTGATTTTATGCATTGTATGATGCTGCAAATTGGAAAAAAAAGAATCAAACAGCATGTGTCTAAATGAGAATTCTGTTTATACATTTGTAACCCTGCATTACATAGCATTGTAACCCTGCATTACATAGCATTAGCAATTTATTTGAGTGCTGCTGGACACCCAATTCAACTCGAAGGTCCATTTATTATCAGAGGCAACTCTTTAAACAAAATAACAACACATCTAGTCCATGACGCAGTAAAAACTGTAATCTAACATCTCTTAATCAAACACGGCCCCAATTTTTTCATCGAAAACGAGAGGAGTTTGAATTAGACTAAACGCATTAAGACCAACCTGAAAGAAAACTGTATTGAAGCCTGCCTGTGCGGAGCGCTGCATGATATCTGAGATATCTTTCTCGCTGTTGAATTCATACCGAGATACCCAAATGGCCCTTGGTGGGATTCGAGCTTGGGATTGCATTTGTCTTCTTGACTGGTGCAGGCTTAGGCTTTTCAGCTTGTTTAGGTACCTTATGTTTCTCCGAGGACTGTGTTGCAGGATTGGCGAATGATAAAGCCGAGTGTCGCTCTCTGGTGTGGTCTCTGCCCTCGCTTTTGCTTCTGTACAAGAGCAGATCTTTTAGACTCCAGCGCTTTGAACCTCTTCGCTTTGTGGAGCTCGAGGACGAAGAAGTAGAAGAGGAGGCAATGTTCTTGGACTTCTCATCCACATCCCCTGCTTCTTCATCTTCTAATTTGGAAGTCTCTTCTTCTACCCATTGAGCCGAGCTTCTGAGTGGCGACAGTGATCTGTTTCTGCGATGGCGAGATTTGTCCCGACACAAACGGTCTCGCCCCCTTTCACCAACAGGCTCTGGAGCTGCAAAACTGGATCCAGCCTTATTCTCCTCTTCTTCTTCCTCAAAATCTATCAGCGGCTCCAAAAACTGTGACTTCTGGAGATGAGTCGAGAGCTCCCTATTCTGAATAGGCATTCCAGCTATTAGAAGAGGTGTAATTTTCCGTCAAACATGACTCCGTAGGCGATCTGGTGCAAAACGAAGGCGAGCCGTCGGATTCCCCAAGCAGATGTTGCCGAATCTGACAGATGACAGACACGTGGCGAAATATCATAGGTTCCATGCGCCATCGAAAAGTGTCTCTCATTGGCTGGGGTGACCAGAAGACCCCAATGGAGAACGCCTCCGGCGTAATTAAATAGGTCGTAAACACTAAAAATTAATAAAAAAATATTATAATTTTATTTTAAATAATTACTATTAATTATAAAAAATAATATAAGAAGAAAATATTAAAATTTTAATTTAAATAATTATATTATTATTATTATTAATTATAAAAAATAATATAAGAATTAAAAATAAGAATGTATTAAGATTCTTAATTATAAAGATTTACTTTTTTTATGATTGCGATTTTAATTTGTAAATATGTTTTTTTACAATATTATGGGCTAATGTCACGATTTACTAATATCATAGGCCAAAAAGTCTTAACTCATGTTTAGACGACACATGTTGATATCGTTTTTTTTTTCTTTTTCTTTTTTTTATTGTAATGTATCAATTTAATTAAAAAGATAGAAAAACACAACTACTTTTGAAATAAATATCAGTCTTTGATTTATGAGTATAATTTGTGTTTCTGTCCAGCCAAAATTTGTTTATATTCAAGTTGCGATATCACTAGCTAACTAAAATAATATTTTGGTTGAAATTTATGAAAAATGAAAAATTTACAATTACTCAACAGGAAAAATGATCAAATTATTTGTGTGTTTAACTAGAGATTTTGTAAGTTATACCATAGATGAGTTATTATTCTTTGTGGTTTTGATATAATCTCCTTCTTCTCATTGAAAGTTTTTTTTTTGTACTTAGATACTTATGGTTCTTAGAGAAGAAATGGTTATACTAATCAAACACCTCATTTTCATATTTCATCTTATGACCATTGTTGGAGTACTTTTCATATTTCATAATGCAGGAGCATCCAAACACCCTTCATTAAAATTCAAATTCGAAATTAATTGAAATCTTGTGTTTTTTAGTGTGCATTTTTTTCACTGTGTATACGAGCTATAATTTTTCATGAATCTGTAAGATTGTGTGTTTTAGAGAGAGCACATACCCATTTTTCATTGTGTACAAGTTTGAATCCGTATGGAATTGCGTATCCCAAAGAATAAGTAATCAACCAACGATCCATTCTGTGATCAACGGTGATCCATTAAAAAAATGTGACCATTCGAATGCATATCCAGCATGCACTACGTATAGGAGTATGGATGGTGATCCATAAAAGCGGTAATGTGACAGTAGGTTAATCCAGGTGAGATGGATGGCTCATATCCATTCTAAGAGGAAAAGAGTACGAGGGTTAACGGTTGTAGGCAGGCATGAAAGCTTGAAAATGAACATGGAAAGTTATTTAAGATCCGAACATTATGAGATATAGCCAATGGATCTCTGGCTTGAAGGGTATATTCCTCTTTATGTAGTTTAAGAGCGATGTCATGTGCATGGTCAAGAGTTAGTAACATGGTGCATTGAGATGAATTTTATTGTTGCATAGTGAACTAATTCAGATAGATCGTGGGCCATAACCCACAGATCCACGAATTGGGAAAAAGTGCAGTTGTGTTGCATCAAAGTGGCATCAGAGCAGGGAAAGATTTCCTGTAAGCGAGTTTTGCGTGTGAAAGGAGGTATAAATTTGTTGAAAGATTGTGGTATTTATATTGTCATGCAGGTAGCGGCAGAAGAAGGTGAGAAGATTGCAACAGCCTAGAGCCAGGAGTGCTTAAATGATTTTATAGAAGAGAGAGCCAGAGAGATGTCGAAAGACTGATCTCAGATGAGAGAAGCTTCGTGAGGTATCGTGTAGCAGAGAGGACTTGCTACTGTAGAGGTTTTGTTGCATCTCAAAGAAAGATTACAAAGGCAATTCCACAAAGGATGTGGGTAGAATTTCTAAGAGATGAAAAAGACATATGACCAGGAAGTCATAAGAATTTTTGTACCTCAGGAGTCTGATGCAGGAGCATCTGAGCACCCTTCATTAAAATTGGAGTCCAATGCTGCGGAAGGAGAAAGCATGGCATGAGGATGATATTTACTCACGTTGGTTTGAGTTGTTAATTATTATTAATGAAATTATTATTTTAAGAGATTGTAAGCCACCTTACTAAAGTAGATATGATCAACCTATTATAAAAATAGGGAAGTGGATGATTTTAGGAAATTGTTACGAGATCCTAAGAGAAAAGACTGGATCTGAAATAATCCATTCGAGGTATTGTATTATTTATAACTATAGCCTTCGAAATAGTGAGGAGGAGAGGCCAGACACCATGTAACATTAAGCGTCAAGAGGGCGACCTGGCTCATATAAGCCGTGTTATAACTCGAATTCGAAATTAATTGAAATCTTGTGTTTGTTAGTGTGCATTTCTGTCATTGTGTATACGAGCTATAGTTTGTTATGAATCCGTGAGATTGTATCTTTTAGAGAGAGCGAACAGACATTTTTCATTGTGTACACGTTTAAATCCATATGGAATTACATATTCCAAAGAATAAATAATCAATCATTGATCCATTCTGTGATTGACGGTGACCCATTAAAAAAACATGACCATTCGAATGGATATCTAGTGTGCACTGCGTAGAGGAGTATAGATGATGATCCATAAACACAATAATGTGACGGTAGGTTAATCCAGGTGAGATGGATGGTTCATATCCATTCTAAGCGGAAACAAGTACGAGGTTTAACGGCTATAGGTAGGCCTGAAAGCTTGAAAACGGACATGGAATGTCATTTAAGATCGAAACATTCTTAGATATAGCCGATGGATCTCGGGCTTGAAGAGCATAATCCTCTTTATGTAGTTTAAAAGTGATGTCATATGCATGATCAAGAGTCAGTACCAAGGTGCATTGAGATGAATTTTGTTTTTGTGTAGTGAACTATTTCTTATAGATTGTGGGCTATAACCCACAGATCCACGAAATGGGAAAAAGTGCAATTGTGCTGCATCATTTCATCTTAGGACCATTGTTTGAGTAGAGAGTACTTCAACCCAGTACCTCACCTAATGGGTCACCTTTACCATAGTGCCTAGGAAGAAAGAGACTTACAGTAAGTGTATATAGACTATAGAGATTTGAATAAAAGCACTGTCAAGAATTGGTACACTCTATCATGTACTTAGATGCATCTCCTTTGAATATTGGGGTATAACCATGAAAAATACATTAATGACATAGCCCAATCATGTTGTTCACTCTCTATAGTCGTAGCTATCCCGCGTGATTCATGTGAGAGCATTTCCTCTATACTACTCTTGGCATGATTCATGTGAGAACATTTCCTCTATACTACTCTTTCCTATGCTACTGCTTTACATAGTTTCTTTTGCAACATATGATACAATTGCTAATTCAACACAATTTATAATGATTTTTAAATGTCTGAACATCTAAAATCATATATGACAGTCAATTAAACAAATAAAATCTACAACTAAACCCATCAAAGGAAGTAAAAGCAAATTTATATTCATAGTAGAAAAAATTCATAAACATTTACTTCCACAATATTTTACTTTAATCTTTGCACTATTACTTATTACTTAAGTATTTTCTAATTATAATTCTCTTTGCATAATTCAACTGAATGAGCATGAACCTTTGTAAAATACATTTCATTTTACAATACACTTTAAACACACAGACTTGACTAAAAATAGCTTACAGTGTAAAATACATTTCATTTTACAGCAAAATTTAAACACACACTTGACTAAGAATAACTTTGGAGTGATAAGATTTATTTCGCGGACAATAATACGATAAGGCAATTGACTTGTCAACGCACAGACTTGACTAAGAATGGGTTTGGAGTGATAAGAATCATGTGGAAACGTATAATATATTATGGCAATTAACTCGTCAAATAGTGGGAAGAATATCAAATCGGAGAAAATTTGACCCATGGACATCATGATTTCTTATAAGAGCACTTCTCATAGGTTAGAAAATGTAATGGAATATGCCCTTAATCATATGTGATAGTGTTTTCTGAAAATGAATTTTGTTTGTGGAAAATCGCTAGGTAAATGTATTTGTACTGTAAATTTTGAAAACATTTAAGAATTTAATTGATAGAAAATAAGCTCAGTTAAACTATTAATTTTTTTTTTCTATATTAAACTATTAATTCTTTTTTTCTATATTAAACGGAATTTAATTGACAGAGAATAAGCTAAGTTAAACCATTAATTTTTTTTTTCAATATTAAACGTGAAAATATTTTCAAGAATTTAATTGATAGAAAATCATCCAAGTTAAACCATTAATTCTTTTTTTTCTATATGAAACGTGGATATATTTTCAAAAACTACTGTAAATTTATGTAATTATGTATCATAAACTAAGTATCTACATTTATAAAAAAAAAACCAATTATTTTGAAATCGCACCCATAAACATTATAATTTATAAAAACCAAGTACGAACATCACAAAGTAATCTCTTTTTTTTTTTTTTTCATTAATCCAATTTATTTCAGAATCGATAGGTTAAAGTTACCAATATGCTTAATATATTGGCCCTTCATATGCGGATAAAGCTTCCCGTATCAATAATCACTTACAAATTTGCAATGCAAATCCCTCCGTGTGAACAGTATGCTGGGTGCTGCATTATACATGGTTCCGGTGGTTACTGTGAAATTTAATGAAGACTTGGTGGTTGTATGGATCCATTTTTGCAGGGTGTGGTGTCATTATTTTTTATTTAATTTTTCAAAATTTAATTATAATTATTTATATTATATTTTTGAATAAATAAATAAAATCAATATATTATAAAATTTTAAAATATTCTAATTATAAACACAAAAAAACAAAAAAATTAAATTCCTTTATTTCAAAATTCCTAAAAATTATTAGTATTATTTTCTAATTTTATGAAATGATGTCCACTCATCGGGTCATTTTTAATCAACTCGATCATGTTTGAAATCACGCCCGACGCCTTTATCGTTGTTATACCATTATTTAAAAAAAAACTATCCATGTGATTTTAATGTTTCCATCAATCCACATTAAAAATGTCATTGGGGTTTTAATAATTGAACTGATGCCATCAATCAACATTAAAAATGTCATTGGGGTTTTAATAATTTAAGTTAACAATAGTTCATCACTAAATTATTTTTTTAATAATTTAAATTTAATTTAAAATTTTAAGCAATGGCTAGAAGTTCTATGGTGAGAGGTTGGTGCTGGTTGCGTAAATGCTCTCGGATTGCGTAGCCATAGAAGATACCTTAGATTCGACAACTGTGTAACACCCCCTGACCATGTTTATATTATTTACTTATTTACGGAAAGATTTGCTAATTCTGTTTGGTAAAAAACGTAGCTATTATAGTTAAGAGTGGTTTTTCTTTTAAAAAAAAATTAATGAATTATGATAGTTAAGAAAAGACTCTCGGCCATAAAAAAAAAAAAGAAAAAGGAAAAGAAAATCTTAGTTTCCAACTGTTAGACAGTTGGACGATTATCTCCTCCCCTGGTGACCAAAAAGGAAAAATCCCAATGAGGGGGAGAAGAGAAAAGACTGAGAAGACGCTGTCAGTGGAAGCAATAGTATTGTTAGAGGGTTTTTTCAGATCTGGTTCAACCAGTGGAAACCCAACTAAGAAATGATGTACTGGAATTGGAGTCATGAGGTTCTAGATCGAAAACTATCCTAACTGCACTAGAAAGCTAAGGGCTCGAGGGGTGTTCTGGACGTTATTGCTAGACACATCAGTTAGGACAACTCAGAAATTTATTTTTTGTTTCTTCTATTGACAAGGGCCAGACTAGACCTAAGACAGATGGGTATTCTTCTGAATATTATTGTTTCTGTAATTTAGTTTTTCATTTTTGGTTTATGGGGTGATAAAAGACTCATTGAGAACTATAGTATGACAATTTATGAAGATAATAGAGGAACATATTGAACTAGTGTGATATAGTGTTCCTTTGTGAATGCAGAAGTTATTTTGCAATTTCTTTATAAGATATCTGTGAATTTTTCGTATTACAGGCAGTATAGGTTCTTTCTCAGACAAAAAAACTTTATTGTTGTTTCTTTATAAGATATTTTTAATGTTTGCATATTATAAGTAATTAGAATAACTCTAAATAAACAAAGAAAAAATGGTAAAGAAAACAGCCTACACTTCCACATTAGAGGTTAGCTTCCTATGTGGGTTGGAAACCCCCACCGGAAACAATCTTATTAACTACCCAGATGTTGTTTCCCTAAATTTTGTGGTACCTTAAAGGAGTGATCACACAGAGAAACCCCATGTACATAACATAAATACAATGCAACTGGGCCAAAACAGAACCATATAACTCTTGATATAAATGCAAGGAATAAATAAATTCACATGCAGGTATAATTACTATCCAATATCTGCGAGATAACCAACATAGCATGCCACTGGAGCAAAATTATTGAAGCATGTAGTTATTTCTTAGAAACATCATGACATTCATTGCATAGATAATGCTCTAATATTATAATTGAATGTATACTGGAAAATATAGAAAACATTAAATTTAATCGACATATCCTACGGCCATCATAGAAAAAAAATGCATATCCAACCCTAGAGTATTTTAATTGGAAGCTTCAATATAAGATCAAAATTGGCCATACTTAACGAGGGCCCTGGCGGAGTGCAACTACTAATAAGTTGAGAAGTCATCATCAAAAAATAATTACAAGATTCAGAGTGTTAACTGCCATCTATTTCTACTTTGATAACTATCTAACTGTGAGAATAATCTAGATCATGCAGAAATAGATTTAGTTTTGAGTTGTTGAACGAGAGTGTGTATTTAGAAATTGGTTCCATCTATTTAGGTTTGTTTCCTCTTCTTCAGGAAGATTAGGTGAGTGCAATCTGCTATATAAGTGTGATGTAATCGTGCAATTGAATTCAATGATTTCAGTGAGCTTTGTCTCACGTTTCTCTGTTGTGTTGGCTGTGCGTTTGTTTTAATTTGGTATCAGAGTGCAGTAAGTGTCTTCGATTTGTTTGGGTATTGGAGTGAGAGCTCCGCTTTCGAAACCCAGGATTGGCACATCGACCGGAGTTTGCTGTTGAGTTGAGCATTTCCGCTGACAGAAGCTTTCAGCGTTGGTGCATACGAAGAGTTTCCAGGTTCGTGCGTAGCGCGTGGAGTTTGTGTCACAAACAATCTACGGGAATAGTCGACCTCTGCGTTTTGCCCGCTGTGGGAATTGTTAGCGGCCGGGAGCATTCGGTTAACAATACCGTTTGATACAGCGTACACCACGGAGCTTCATCTGCCAGCGCGGGGTTTGTGAACCTCACAGGCCCGCAATCGCACGGATAAACTTTGAACGCTGGTTGTTGTTTACGCTCTGGTTGTTGTTTATTTAATTGCTGGTTGTTGTTTACGCTCTGCGTAAGCGTAAACGTTGAACGCTGCATATATATTAACACCATAAGCGTCCAGTTTGCCAGCGCGTGGGTTGCTGCGTGAGTGGCTATTCAAGCCAGCGCGTGAAGTATTTTTTTAAGTTTTTTTTGGTGCGGATTTATACCAGCCCTCTCTACATTCTTTTAATTTGCGCTGGTGCCATCGATACTTATAAGTTCTACAGTGCCATTTTTATGATAAGTTTTGAGTGTTTTGCCAAACTCGACTTGTGAACAACTTTTGTCTTTTCGAGTTCCAGATTTCTGGTTGGGTATCATTCCACACGCTTAGAAGGTCAAGATCATTGCAGTAAATTACTTTCCAGCAACTTAACTTTAATCATTGTTGTTGAAATGGCTAATCCTCTTGCACATTCATATTTAAATGAATCCACAAAACTTGATGGTGAAAATTATGTAAATTGGAAATTTAAGCTCATAACAGTTCTGGAGGCATATAATCTCTGGATGATTGTCAAAGGTGACGAGCCCAAGCCCACACCTCCTGCTGCAAGTCCAGATTGGGATAAGCGAGAAATGAAAGCAAAGGTGCTGCTACGCATGTCAGTGAAGGACAATATTATTCCTCACATTCGGGACTGTGAAACTTCAAAGGCGACATGGGACACTCTCAAAGGTTTGTATGAAACTACTAATGCAAACCGTATTTTATTTTTAAAAACAAAGCTGCTATCTATCAAAATGGAAGCCAATGAAAGCATTAGCAACTTTGTTTTCCGAATTAAAGACTTGAGTGATAAGCTTGGTGATATTGGTGAAAAAATGTCTAGTACCGACTTGGTAACTGTTGCTTTAAAGGGGTTAGTCCCAGACTATAAAGTCTTTATTTCAGCACTCTCAGCTAGACCAACACCTCCTACATTTGAAGAATTGGCTGGAATTCTTCTTCAAGAAGAAGAGCGAATGAAAATTTTTGAACTGGAGTCAAATGGTTCTGATTTGGCTTTGACTGCAAGAGGAAAAAGACCATTCCGAGGGAGACCATGGGACAGGAACAGAGGCCGGTTTCAAGCAAAACAAAAAGGTATGACACCTCCTGATTCTTATGTTAAGAGGAACATTGAATGTGATTATTGTGGAAAACCTGGACATCTGGCTAAAGATTTCTATAGAAGAAAGAATAATGAATCAAATCAGAGACATAGAAGACATAATGGAAATTTCATAAACATAGACACTTCAGTTACTGATGGATTTAAAAATCTTAAGTTTTTTCTTTCTGATGTTGCATTGTCTGCTGAAACCGATGATGAGAATGCTTGGTTCATAGATTCTGGTGCGTCAGCACATATGACTTGTAATAAAGAATGGTATGATAAATATTATGAGAAATCTGATGGCACACACATTTACCTAGGATATGACAGGTCACTTAAAGTCCAAGGCTATGGCATAATAAATGTGTACTTACCTAATGGACAAATGAGATAGATTCATGATGTGATGTATGTACCTGCTCTCAAAAAGAATTTGATATATGTTTCCACTATCACTGATAATCATTTAAAAGTGGAATTTGGTAAATTGGGGTGTATTGTGAAAGATGTTCAGGATCACTACAGGGTTGTTTCTACAGGTACCAGGGTTGGAGGATTATATAGATTGGATGTGACAGTGAAGTGCCATGTTGCATTGACATCCAAAGAGGCATCAACAGCAGAGTTATGGCACCACAGGTATGGGCACCTAAATTACAATGATTTATCGTTGTCGCAAAGAAAATCAATGGTTGAAGGTCTTCCTGTTATGAAGTGTGAACATTTACCATGTGAAGCTTGTGCACTTGGTAAACAGCATAGAGAAGAGTTTCATGTTCATACCGAGAAACGACAGTATGATATACTTGAATTAATTCACACTGATGTATGTGGACCTATGCAAACTAGGTCTCTTGGTGGTGCTTCATACTTTGTTATTTTTATTGATGATAGATCTAGGTATACCTGGGTCTATTTCATTCGAAGGAAAAGTGATATATTTGAGTATTTTAAAGAGTTCCAAACTATGATTGAAAAACAAACAGGTAAGTACATTAAAATACTCAGATCTGATCAAGGGGGTGAATATAAGTCAAATGCATTTAACAGCTATTGTAAATCTAATGGGATTCAACAACAGTTCATAGTACCTCATACCCCTCAGCAAAATGGTGTTGCTGAGCGATGGAATAGAACCTTGGTGGAATCTGCTCGTAGTATGCTTCAAGGTAAGAACATCTCTAATGGTTTCTGGGAAGAAGCCATTAATACTGCTGTTTATTTGAAGAATCGATGTCCCACTAAGCAATTAGTTTTTCAAACTCCTTTTGAGGTTCTTCATGGTTATAAACCTAATGTGAGTCATTTAAGAGTCTTTGGATGTACTGCCTTTGCACATATTCCCAAGGCTAACAGAAGAAAGCTTGATGCCAAGTCAATCAAGTGTGTTTTTATTGGGTATTGTGCGGATCATAAAGCCTATAAATTGTTTGATCCAAGTTCACATAAACTATTTGCAAGTCGAGATGTGGTGTTTCATGAGAAGGCTGATAAATGTGATACTAAGAATGATGCATGGCATATATCTAATGATGCTTATGTCAAACTTGATACTTTGGTTAAACAGGAACAGGAACAGGTACAGGTACAGGTTCAAGATCAGGATGAGAGCAGTATGAGCACATCCAGCAGCAGTGAGTCATCACGAGAGGGAGATTCACCTCAAAGCCGAAGAATCATGGATGGAACTCCAACAGGTATTGTAGCACCAAGAAGATCAACCCGACAAACCCAGATTCCTGCAAGGTATAGAGATTATGCCTTGACGTCTAATATCATGAATGTTGTAGAACCAGTTGATTATGAACAAGCTAAACAACATGAACAGTGGAGAAATGCTATGAATGAGAAATATGCCTTTCTTATGAAAAATCAAACATGGGAATTAGTGGAACTTCCTGAGAACAAAGTTCCAATTGGAAGCAAATGGTTGTATAAATCAAAGTTTAAAGAAGATGGTAGCATTGATAAATTTAAGGCAAGATTAGTTGCAAAAGGATATGCTCAACATGAGGGAATTGATTATGAAGATACTTTTGCACCAGTAGCTAAATTGAATACAATTAGATTACTGATTTCCTTAGCTACAAAACATAATTGGAATATACATCAATTGGATGTCAAATCTGATTTTCTAAATGGTGATTTAAAGGAAGAAGTTTATTTGGTTCAACCTGAAGGGTTTGTCAAACAGGGACAGGAGCATCTAGTCTGCAGGTTAAGAAAGGAATTATATGGTTTGAAACAGGCGCCGAGATCATGGTATGTAAAGATTGATACCTTCTTTCTTCAGAATGGATTTGTGAAAAGCAAAAATGATCCTAAATTGTATGTTAAGAAAGATGAAAAAGGAAATGTTGCTTTAATATCTTTGTATGTGGATGATCTCATTATCACAGGCAGTTCTCACAAGTTAATTGAAGAAATTAAAGTTCAGTTGTCACAGGAATTTGAAATGAAAGATTTGGGTGAATTGCATTACTGTTTATGAATTGAGGTATGGAGAGAGCCTGGTAAAACATTGATCACTCAAAGCAAATATACAAAAGAAATTCTTAAAAAGTTCAATATGAGTGATTGCAAAGCTATGTCAACTCCCTTAGAACAGAATGCAAATTTGTACAAAGAAGGTGGAACTAAAGAGGCATATGGAACATTATATCGTCAGTTGGTGGGAAGTTTGAACTATCTCACCACTACCAGACCAAACATTGCATACACAGTCAGTATCCTTAGTCAATTCATGGCTAAGCCTTCAGGAAATCACTGGAATGCTGCAAAAAAAGTTCTCTGATACTTAAAGGGAACAATGAATTTAGGTATTATGTATACTGATGAATCTGATGTTGCACTGACAGGTTTTTCTGATTCAGATTGGGCAGGAAATCCAGATGACAGACGATCTACCTCTGGCTATGCATTTCATATTGGATCAGGGGTCGTATCTTTGAGTAGTATGAAACATCCAATTGTTTCGTTATCATCAACAGAATCAGAGTACAAAGCTTTGACCAATGCCACCTGTGAAGCTATTTGGTTGCGGAGAATTCTTGCAGATCTTGAAGAGGCGCAAAGTGGTTCAACATGCATCAATTGTGATAATCAAAGTGCTATCAAATTAGCACATAATCCAATATACCATGCCAGAACAAAACACGTTGAGTTGCAATACCACTTTGTACGTGAGAAAATTGAGTCAAATGAAATTGAATTAATATTTTGTAATACCAAGGATAATATGGCTGATATATTTACTAAGCCTCTTGGTAAAATCAAATCTGAAGTTTTTAGAAGTCAATTAGGTATTGTAGAAAATCCATTTCTCCATTAAGGGAGGATGTGAGAATAATCTAGATCATGCAGAAATAGATTTAGTTTTGAGTTGTTGAACGAGAGTGTGTATTTAGAAATTGGTTCCATCTATTTAGGTTTGTTTCCTCTTCTTCAGGAAGATTAGGTGAGTGCAATATTCTATATAAGTGTGATGTAATCGTGCAATTGAATTCAATGATTTCAGTGAGCTTTGTCTCATGTTTCTCTGTTGTGTTGGCTGTGCGTTTGTTTTAATTCTAACATGTCCCAAATCCTTAACATGCACCCCAGAAAGGAAAGAATCCAAGAACCTGAAAGAAATGAAACGCGAAGTCCATGAGGATGTCGAGCTAAGCCTCAACCATGAAACCAAAAGTGGAGATCCCAGATTGGGTGATACACACCTACAGGAAAGCGAAAGAAGGAGATAAGGTAAGGGTTCCAACCTAAGGCAAAGAGAAACGCTTTCTCACAAATTTAGGAAGCAAACAAAATACACCGTGTAATAACTATAAAATTTGATAAAGCGCAATACTTGTATACTGCACAGAGCATTTGAACATGAAGCTGAAACCTAGTGACCAATAGAAATATTAGTTCCCTCGGAGGAAGCGCAACAACATCCTACAAAAGTGGAAATGGAAACAACCGATTGACTGCTTGGAAGGAGAAGTTTCTGAGTGACGGGAAGCACCAACCAGATTAATAGAGGACCAATGATTCCTAAGTTCCACCAAACCCAAATAAGAGAAAGGAAAAATTAATGTAGCAACAAACAAAATAAAGTAAGTATAGGTGGAACAAATGGCATAGACTCTAACCTCTACAACGAAAAGTTGAGGAATTGTAACTAGGGTTTAAGAAACAACAGAGCGGTTCCAGAGGAGGAAAAAAATCACAGTGTGAAAGGCTGTTCGAGATGCAGACCGATACAAAAAACCAACCTGACAAATCTCCTTCATCAAATGTAAACCCTAATATCCAATGACAAAGGTACTTACAGTTGTAAACCACAATGTTATTCACTCGAGGATCGCGTGATGTTCACCACATTCTAGAT
The DNA here is from genome assembly GCA_034641835.2 of Pinus albicaulis. NCBI lineage: Eukaryota > Viridiplantae > Streptophyta > Pinopsida > Pinales > Pinaceae > Pinus > Pinus albicaulis. The sequence continues at coordinate 1,075,044,425 of CM076581.1, read as the reverse complement.
AGTTCAACAAAGGTTAAGTGTTTAAAAAAAAAACATGAGCAAATTAAAGATAAAAACATAGTTACTAATCAAAGGAGATTGCAATCATTTTTTTGAGGTACCAAAAAAACACCTGATTTTGAAAAGTTGTTATGCGGAATCACCCTTTTTTTTAGAGCATAGTTTTGGCACTTTAAATTTTCTTATGATTTTTTTTTCTAAATATCAAATGGTCATTTTTTACCACTTTAAAAAAACATGACCAAAAAAAATCAAATATAAAAAAAATAAAAATAAAAAATATGAAAAAAAAACCAATAAAAGTGAAAAATAAAAAACAAAAATAACTTGTAAAAAAAATAAAAAATGAATAAAACAAAAAAATTAAAAATTAAATTAAAAAGGGGAATTTAAAAAAAAAAATATTAATTTAAAGAAAAAAAACAATTTTTTTAAGTTAAAAAAATAGAAACAAGATAATTAAACAAAATGGTAAATAAAAAAATTAAAAAAAAATTAAAAATAATTAAAATTAAAAAAAAAAATCAAATAATCAAAATACAAAATAGATAAATGTCTTTTCGGATTAATCACAATATTAGGATTTGGTCTACGTTTTGAACCAACTAATGTGGTTCATCCTCAGGAGAAGGTGAAGATGGAGAAGGTGAGGATGCATCATTTCTCAGTATTAGCTGAAAAAACTAGCTATTAAAAATATAGCCGTTTAAAAACTAGCCTCTAATGGATTAGTTAATTACTTCATTAAATATATATATATATATATATATATCTGTCATGTTCTCGAAGAATCGTCTCCCCCCAGCGACTCCCATGAAAGTTCTCCATAGAGTTCACTCTTCGAATTTCTCCGTTCACTAGTTTATCTGCTATCTTTGTTTAGCTCTGTTTATCTCTTTTTGTACTGCTACTAAGGCTGGTTTCCTGCTATGGGCAGCATGTTATGGTTGGATTTTCAAGGTTGGTTTCCCCTCTAGGGGTAGTCTAGTTTTGGACAGTAGCGTTGTGTGTATTCCCTTCGTCATGGATTCATCCATTTATGAAGATGAGAATTGTAACTCTGGTTTCACTGCTTAATAGATATAGTTTTACTTAGAAATATATATATATATAATATATAAAAAGTTTTATGTAATATAAAATGGTTATGATAGATATTTATATATTTAAATAAGATACATACGAATCAAAAATAATAAAAGAAATATAAAAATAAACATAAAACAAATAAATAAATAAAAGAAAATATGAAGGGGAATAAAAATGACCAAAATAAATGAGGAAAAAAAAAATATAAAAATAGCAAAATAATAATAATAATAATAAATAAATAAATAAAAATAAAATAATTTTTTTTAACAAGAGAGAGGTGGGGTCCAACTCTAGCTCAACTTCCAACCATCATCCCTTTTGAGATTTTTAGCATGACGCTCAATCTCAATAGCTTCCCTAAGCTTCCTATGATGGAAGTGGTCAACTTTAGCAATGACTTTGGAGTCTTCAATGCAAACATGGTGACACGATTTCTCCACATTTTCTGCCAGAGCGGATGTGCGAGATCAATTGTGCCTAATGTCAGCAACATGCTCCTGGAGTCTCGGCCTAATAGATCTGCTAGTTTCGCCAATATAGGGTCTGCCACATGAACAAGGAATCATGTAAACACCCTTCATGTCTTTAGGTTTGATAGGGTCCTTGACCTATCCGAGAGAATTTTTAATAGTACAAAGGGGTTTGAATGAAGAAGAGACATTATTCCTTCTGAGGACATTGGCAATTTTGTCCGTGGTCCCTTGGATAAAAGGGAGATGAACCTTGGAAACAGGATCCACACGGGAAGATTTTCCATTTAAACTTTTATAGGCCTTTTCAAAGGCCCTATGGCCCATAGAACTACTATATCCATTATTTTCAAAGACCTCAAGAAGATGGGATTTATCCGACTCTGAGTGGTTGTCGTCCGAGAGAGTTGGACCCCACCTCTCTCTTGTTAAAATTTTTTATTTTATTTTTATTTATTTATTTCATTTTTATTTTTATCTATTACTATTATTATTATTATTTCCTCTTCTATTTTGGTCATTTTTATTCCCCTTGATATTTTATTTTATTTATTTATTTGTTTTACGTTTATTTTTATATTTCTTTTATTATTTTTGATCCTTATCTATGTCATTTAGATATTTAAATCTCTATCATAACCATTTTATATTACATAAAACTTTTTATTAATTAATCAAATAAATAAATAAAATTAATTAAAATGATTTAATTAACTAATTAACTAATCAATTAGCGGCTAGTTTTTCAACAGCTATATTTTTAATGGCTAGTTTTTTCAGTTAATATTGGGCAATGATGCATCCTCACTATTTATTCATTAAGATTGAATGACTTCTTCAACTTGTCCTAAAGATGAAGCACATTAGCCGGTTCGAAACGTCAACCAAATCCTAATAATGTGATTAATCCGAAAAGACATTTATCTATTCTATAGATCACAAAAGTCTCAGATCTAAAAAAATACTAAAATTAAAAATAATTGAAATGAGGAAATTTAAATTTAAAAAAAAAAACACATATATTTATATATATATGAAAAAAAAAATTCAAATTAAAAAATAAATAAATAAATAAATTTTAATTAAAAAAATTAAAAATTAAAAAAATACAAAATAAACAAATATTAAAATTTAAATAAAAAAAATTGCCGATAAAATAAAAAATAAAAGAATATTAAATTTAAAAATAAAAATAAAAATAAAAAATTTAAATTATAAGTTATAAATTAAATTAAAAAAAATAAAAAACTAATAATAATAAAAAAATAATAAAACAATACAAATTTAAAAAAAAAATGAATAAAAAACAAAATTTCAATTTCAAAAAAAATTAAAAAATAAAATAAATTTAAAATTAAATTTAAAAAACAAAAATAAAATAAAAAAATAAAAAATAAAAAAAAATATTAATAAAAAAAGTAAATAAAATATGACTTAACCATATTGTCGTTGCCCTGGAGATGGCGAGGCTCGACCAACAGGTGGCGGAGAGCTGCACTCTCTCCATCGCCCGTCGACGAAGCCCCGCGGCACCAAGGCGGCTGTGATATGGTTAATTCAAATATTATTTAATTTTTTTATTAATTGTTTATTAATTTTATTTTTCATTTTTTTATTTTTTAAATGCATTTTGTATTTTTTAATTTATTTGTTTTTTTCTTTTAAAATTTAATTCAAAAAATGTTTTAAGCTATTTTTTTTATTTTTTTTTATTTTTAAATTTAATTAGGATTTTTTTTCATTTTTTATTTTATTTTTCATTTTAATTTTTAATTTATTTTTTTAATTAAAAAAATGAATTATTTTAATTTTTTATTTAAAAATGTATTTTTCATATATTTATATGCATTTAAAAAAAAAATTAATTTATTATTATATTTTCTTTTAAAATTTTAAAATTATATTTTCATTTAAAATTATATTTTTATTTGCTTTTTAAATTTCTTTTATTTTTTTTTTAAATTAAAATTATTTCTATTTTAATATTTTATTTTATTGTTAATTTTCTTTTTTAACTATTTTTTTTAATTACTTTATTTTATCATTTTTTTAATTATTTATTATTATTATTATTATTATTATTATTATTATTAAAGAAATATTGTTTTCTTTGTTTTTTGTTTTGCGTTAATTTATAAAAAAAAATTTAATTTGTTTGTATTTTTTATTTTCCATTTTTTTTTTGTTAGAATATTTTTGTGTGTGTGTGTGTGTTTTTTTTTTTTTATAAGTGATATTTTATATTTAATACCATGCCTAAAAATCGTTGGAATTTTATTTTCATAAGGTGATATATTATCTTTAATGTCATCCTTGGATTTTCAAGGCTTTTCCGAGACACGATAATAGATTATCTTTAATACCATGCTTAAAAATTGTTTCAATTTTAAGGCTTTGGATATTTTATCTTTAATTTCATGTTTATTGTTGAAATTTTAAGGTTTTTCAGAGTCATGATATTTTATCTTTAATGTCATTATTAAAAATTGTTTGTAATTTACCCCGAAAATAGAAAGACCTTATTCCAACATTCACACTTTTCATTTTCAAGGTGTGTTTTGCACACAAAAAAAGTGACGACGTTATTCCAGCAACAACACTTTTCGTTTTTAGGTTTCTTTTTTCTAAAAAAAAATTGACGACGTTATTTGAGCATCAACATTTTTCGTTTTCAAGTTCTTTTTTGCACACAAAAAAATAGCAATGTTATTCCACCATCAACAATTTTTGTTTCAAGGGTGTTTTTTCATTCATTTTTTCAAGAAAAAAATTGGTTTTTAGCATAATTTTAAAAAATGTTGAAATTTGACCCTTAAAAAAACAATGCATTCTAGAAGACACTTTTCGTTTTTAGGCTGTTTTTACATTATTTTTTAGTTTTTTTGGGCTAGAGTTGTTGTTTTGATGTGGTATTTTACGTTTGATTGGCAACTATGTTATTATCCAAATCGGCCAAATTTTAACTTAGCCTTGTTCTCTTTATATTTCAGTTTTACTATAGTACTAGTGGGTAATTAGTTTTTTTTTTAAGTAAATGCACGTTACAAGTGGTATCACAACAAAGGTAAAAAGCGTGAGATCTAATGGGAAATACATTAAAGAACACATGTATGTTGTGATTGCAGAGAGAGTGCATAGTGAGAAAAGGAAATATGAACACCCAAACAAAAAGGCCACTTGTCGATTATAAGTCTATACCCAATTCAGGAGCCAACCCAGAGGTATGGGTTCAACTAGAAGGGGGTTATTAAAATCCCACTTCCATGATGTTGAAGACTGTCCAACAGTTACAAACTAAGATGGCTAATTTATGGGTTGATAATGAAATATTAACGCGAGATCATGAGCTAATACTCAGAAGTGTTTCTAATCTCAAGAATCATAAAAATTTCATACCCAGTATCGGCAATGAAGATGGGAATCAAGAATAACAAAAAAGAGAGAAGAAAAATTACTTGAAGGAAGTCATACCTAGCACATGTAAGGGTATAAGGGTTGCTATGAGGAGGCATCAAATAATGCATCAGAACAACATAAAAGAAATAAGAATATGACAAAATTAAAGAGGGAGCTAAAAAAGAGCAAACCCACAATTGTTTATGGTGAAATCAAAGAAGTTGTTGAGGCACGATTCATCAACATTAAAAAATAATTCCAAATTTATGACAATAATGATAACGTTAAGTCGAGGTTTGATATTTAATCTTCAAGGAAAATCCACATTCTGGTGGGAGGAAGTCAAGGTTGTGCATGAAATTGAGGAGTCAGAGGTCACCCATGGAGATTTCCAGAAATATTTTAAGGAAAAATATATAATAGAACGAGTCTTTGATGAAAAGGCTAAGGAATTTTAGACCTCCTACTGGGACAACTCTCTATGGATTCATCTGTAACCAAGTTCACATCTATGTTATGATATGTGCCTTATATCCGTGAAGAGAAGGCCAAGGTGAAATATTTCATGAAAATTTTATCGTTATTGATTAAATAATGTTTGGAGTTTTATAACCCCAAAACCATGGATGAGGTCATTAGGAAGGCATAAATATATTATTAGGAAATGAAACAGAATGGAGAAGGAAACAAGAACTGGGCTCAAAATAAGGTGTAGAGAAATTTCCCGAATATGAGCCCTATGAAGAAAGGAAATTCCATAAATATGCATAGAAATCAGAATAACATATTATCTAGAAAGAATCAACAAAAAAAAAAATCACACAATGAGACCATACAAATGGAGGCTTCCAGCAAAAATGAATTTAACCAACCTCAAAGACCCCCATTACAACGTTGGGATTCCAGGGAGCTTAACTATCACAAAAATTTCCCATCGTGTCAATAATTAAGTGGGCTACCAATCTGCAAGAGACTTCTATAGTAGGAGAGGTAGCTCGAAGCATACCCAAGATCAATGTTTATTTGGAAGACCATTAATTCGAATATCAACCTACTATAATTGAGTTAGAAGGTAAGTTTCATAACCACTCTGTGTCTAGTCTGGTAGGTCCAGGAGCTAGTTTAAGCTATGTCAATCTTAGAATTGTGGAAAAATGTCAAATGCAAACTTGTAAATTCAGAAACACCTAGATGGTACAATTAGCTACTAGGAAGAAAGAAGGGTAATAGCCAAGGTGTATGACTGTCCCCTTGATGTATCAAGCCAGTCAATTTCACGTCAATTAATGTGAGCCTAAATATATTACCTTTAGGGTTTTATGATGTTTTAATTGGAATGAATTGGTTACAAAAAAATCGGTCCTTAATAAATTGTAAGGATAAGACTATATTTTACCTTACTAAGGAGGGAGTTCATTAGGAGATTCAGGGGGTAAAGAGGCATGTTAAATTGCGACAAATTTCTACCTCTCAATTATGAAAGTGAATCCGGAAAGGGTGCCAAATATATGTATTCCAAGTGGGTTTGACTAATTCCAAGAATAGGTGAGCCTCCCAAGAAAGATTTCCAAATATTTATAATTTCCTCGATGTATTCCCAAAAAGAATTTCAAGTTTACCTCCCAAATGAGACATTTATTTCACCATAGACCTAATCCTAAGGGCTACACCGGTGTAAAAAAACCCTTACTGGATGTGTATCCCTTAATCAACTGACCTTAAAATTAAATTACATGAACTACTTGATAAGGGATACATTCAACCGAGTGTGTCCCCAAGGAGAGCAACTGTTTTATTTGTTAGGAAGAAAGATGATACTTGATATTATGCATTGATTCTTTCCATCTTAATAAGCTTACTATTAAGAATATATAACCATTACCAATGATCGATGATTGATTCGATCAAGTCAAAGGGGCTACAATGTTCTCTAAAAGGGATTTGTGGTTACTATATCATCAAATAAGGGTAAAATATGAGGATATCCCAAAACCATTTTTTCGGACCCTTTATGGTCATTATGAATTTGTGTTCCTACCATTTGGAGTTAGTAATGCTCCAACAACAATTATGAATTTTATGAATAGTTTTTTCACCTGTATCTTGATAAATACAATAAATAATATCAGCAAAGTGTTTGTCAACCACCTTTTCCGATATATCACATAACATTATCATAGCATAGTAGGTCAATAATATCAGTAAAGTGTTCGTCAACCACATTGATAGCAAAAATATGCACATCAGGTGGTCCCTCCTCCAAACTGGTTGGCTCCTCCCCATTTTCGATGCGTGACGGGTGATCAGTTTCAACATTCAATCTTCTAGGCTTCACAATGATTTCAAAGTCATATTCTTGAAATACCAACAACCATCTACAAATCTGCCCCCCCAACACAGGCTTATTGACCAAGTATTTCAATGCATAATGGTGATTGAACATCTTGAAGTGCCTGCCTAAAAAATAGTGCCTATATTTTAGCAGGGCATAGCCCATGGCCAATCATTCCCTTTCAGTGGTTGAGTAGTTGCACTCTGCACTAGAGAGCTTCCTACTAGAAAAAGCAACAGGGTGATCAATTTCTCCTTTTCTTGGTTGTGCTAAAATAACTCCAAGTGCTATACTGGATGCATCAACATATACATGGAAGACCTTGGACCAGTTTGGGAAGATTAGAATAGGTGCAACAACCATATTTTCCTTCAACAACTCCAATCTCTTTTGGAATTCCTCGTCCTAGAAAAATGACACATCCTTTTTAAACAATTTCTCCATAGGCGCAGTTATCAAATCATAGCCCTGAACGAATTTTCTGTAATATCCGGTGTGTCATAGAATGGAGCACAACTACTTTTCATTAGTGAGGACTTCTAGGTTGATGATAACTACAATCTTGGCTTGATCTACCATCAACCCTTTATGACACACAATATGTCCCAACAAGATTCCAAAAGGAACGATGAATATGCATTTCTTCAAGTTAAGAGAAATATGATGCTTCCTACAAGTGTCAAGCATCATGCGCAGGTTGGACACATTCTTCTTTACCAACACAAATGCAATACACTCATCAAAATACACCTCCAATAACTTGTGCATGAATTATTTGAACACAGCTACTACTACGTGCAAAATTTTGCATGTGCATTCTTCAATCTGAAAGGCATGACTGTGTATTGGAAAGACCTCCATTTCGTTGTAAAGGTGGTCTTTCTGTGGTCTTCTCGTGCAATTATGATCTAATGATACTCTGAAAATCCATCAGTAAAAGAGTAAGCCTCTTTTCCTCCCATGTTATCCAAGATCTCATCTGAAAATGGAGTAGGGAAAGGGTCATGTACACATGCATCGTTCAGCTTGCACAGATCTACCTAGATCCTTATCTCTCCCTTGGTCTTATTTTATTTAACAACCATGGGGCTCACCCAATCAGACTACTCCATGGGCTCAATGATTCTTGCAGCAACCATCTTCTCTAGTTCCTCTTTCACTTTCTTCATATACTTAGGATTTAATGGGTATGGTCGCTGCTTGATAGGGCACACATTTGGTTTCAAAGTGATCTTCATAATGCCTAAATATCCTACAATTCCTTCAAGCTCAAAGAACATCATTGGAAATAGATCCTGATATTTTGTCAGCAGTTTTGCAACCTTCCCCACTGTGTCATCATCCTGATAATTCCCTATTCTGACCAAATTGGGTTGTTCCTCTACCCCAATGTTGACTTCCTTTAACTTCAGAGGCTTAGTTGCATACACCATTCCCAGGGAAGGTCCTACTACTGGGCACTCCCCCTCCGACTCAGGGATGTTGATATTTCTTGGATCTTCATCGTTGTCTTCTACTAGGAGGTTCCTGCAATTGAAAATATATTGCATTTGCGCTTCCCATGCTGGTGCAACATATTCTATCTGAGGGATTGAGTCATCAAAGACAAGTGCTAGTATATCTTGTAGGGCTTCCCCCAATTCCTCCGATCCCCCGACCAAGCCAAAGGTAGATAGAAAACTGTCAGTGATCATAATCCAATGGCGAGTCCCATGGCGCAGCTCCGTTTCCAAATACCACGAAGTAGGTATCGGTCCAACGAATGGACAAACATATGAACCCATTCCTTCCACGTTTTCTCATTCCAAACTTCCATCCACATGGCCAGGTGTTTGTGCAGGTCACCCTGACCATAGAACAACCCAGTTGGTGGGGTAGAAGGCAGCTCAAGGCGCAACTTCATCCTTTTAACTTATTCCTCCCAGTCCTTAAATATTACTTTGTGTGTATCACGCCAACGTGCTGGGGTTGCGTACATGGCCAGATCAAGTTCCCAAAACCTCCATTCTTCCGAGACAACCTTTTCCAATTTTTATAAAAATGATACAAGACTATCAGTACCATGAAAATAGGATAATTCTCTTACTTCTGAGGGGATGCATTGAAAATTTTTAGTGATGTTGAGGAAGCGCAATGCAGAAACATCATGCAACCTATTGTAACTTAAGATACAATCCCTTGGCTGTGGTAAGGAATCTGTGCTTAAGACATTTATATAAATATGTGACAGAAATATTGGCCTTTGTTTAACCACCTTCATATATTTATCATTAAACCGTCAAAGATAAAATACAATGAATGTCCCACAATGATATTATCTGCCGGTATAGAATGGAATGATGAGAAGAACATGAAACAAAGAAGCCCAAACTGATATGCTGATGTTCAGAATATACCACCTCAAACTTCAGAAGAATTATGAGAAAAGAGATAGTTAAAATGAAGGAGCGCCTCTTAAGGATTTTAAATCTTATTCACATAAGTAAAAAGAGACCTTCAGCTTCATTACTTCATTTTATTCAAGGACAAAAAGAACATAATGTAAACTAGAAGACACATTGATATCAACAAATGCCAGAAACTTGTTTTTCATTCATTAATCATTTGAAAAATGAGTACAAAACTTGCAGTCTGAAGGTCCAAAACTCAGAACCTTTTTCTTTCTTGTTTTCCTTTTTAAATACAATAGAAAGTTGTTTGTCACTGCTGGAACTAATATTCACTGCTTCAACTACTTAGGAATTCGTCAACTACGTATTACATGTCATCAAAATTTCTTATTACAATTAGATTCTCTTTAAAAGAGGAAAATAACATAAAACATAAATCCTAATATATTTTCTGAATGTGAATTGATGATGTTGCTCCTGCATTTCCTTGACTGGTTGGTTTATCCTTCTTTGAAGTCGAGGGGTCCTTTGGAAAATCTGTCATCCAAGCTCTGCATTTCTTCCATATCTCAGTGTTTGTCTTAGGTGAATGGGCTAGCTTGTGATATTCCAATCTAAAGGCAGTGATTATGTTGAATGATGGCCTCTCTGCAAATAAATTCTTCACTAACCACAGCAGCTGAAAATGTCTTTGAAGGAAATTGATCATTGTTGCTCCTTTAAGAACCCAAGTCTTTTCATGAGTACTCTCTACCTTAATTTTTTCCAACACCAGTAAGGGTTCATAATAATCCCATGATAAAATACTACCTCCAAGACCGCAACATGATGGCAACGCTGCTCTTGCTATTTTGTCAAATGAATTATCAAACTGGCTCACTGCTTCCTTAAGCTCGATCAACCTTTTTTTTGTAGACTTCCTATAGTCATTCTTGACAATCATCTTATTAATTTCCACAGCATATAAAATCATGTCTTTAATTTCATTTTCTTCCAACTCTTGATCTGTTTTGGAATCAATGAAATCAATGAATTCTCTTGCCCAAATAGACCTATTAATTGTCATTTTCTTGTCTATCATGACTTGTTCTTCAAAATCCCTGATAATACTTCTTTCCTCTGCACCAACAGTCAGAAAACTCCAAATTTATTTCATTTCTGTAATGATATCATTCCAGATGATATTCTTAGCCTATATTAGGGATATATTTCCTTTCAATTTTTCTTTGAGACTTTTAATATTAGCATCAGCATTTTGGCAGTCTATTCTGTATTGACTGACTTCCCCCTCTGTGGCTTGTATGGTCTTTCTTCCTGTTTCCAAATCAACTTGCGCCTTTTTCTGATCTCTCTCTACCATCTATAATTCAATGTTAATTTATATATTTGTGCTAATAGATCTTCATTACCAAATGGAAAAACAAAAGTAAAAGTATGAGATTCAATGTGATTTTGCAATGACAATGCAGTTTTCTTTAGTTTGGTGATTTCTTCTTCTTTTTACAAGAGCTGCTGAAGAAGTTTTTCTTTCTCATTTTCTACCTCTACAATCTCTTCTACTATTAGGGATCTATAATTTTAGCAGATTGGTGAGACTAAAACTGCAGAAACAACATCGTTTCAACCAACTTTGGGATTCTAGGATCTAGCCCTCCTGAATCCGGAGAGGGATCTCTCCAATAAGTGCAAAGATGGATTTGTCTTTGAAGTTTGGGGTAAATAATATTAGGCTAGTTATGAAGGCCAAGGATTTTGCTTTGTTTTTTATAGTTGAGCATGATTTTTAGTTGAGGGGAAAGTTCTAAGTGCAAAGAGTTTCAAAGGTGAGAAGTTGCAAGAAAATAGAAAAACTTTGGCTAAAAGATAGATATAACGCTGGTTTTTAGTCCATTTGGCTATGGAGTCATATCTGGGATTTAATTGAGCAACAACATCAAGAGTGATCCAAGGGGAAATTCATCTATACCACAAGATTTTTGAGATTAAAATGATGGAATGGAAACAATAAAGTGTTGGAGGGGTGGAAACTGATAATAATTTCTCAGAGGATTTATAGTCAGTCCAAATAAGAAAAGCCTCTTAAGTAACTGTTCAAAACAACCAAGTGCAGGGCTAACCATTGACTTCTTGGGCAAGTTTTTATTAAAGCAGCTTAATTGACAAACAATCCAGTAATCCACATAATTACCTTCAGAAAGTATGAAAACATATAAGAGAAACAAAGTGTAACTTAAGATCAGATAAAGTAATTTTAAACCTAGTCTGATTTCAGTCAACACCAAGGGAAACTTTCAGAATCTGCTTTTGGAGAAAAAACTAGGACCAGGGCACACCATATCTTCCATAGTAATCTTTAATAAGCACAATAAGGAAAATAACTTTCAAGAACAATGTTTTTAAGGCAAACAGTAGGACGAGGGAACTCCAACGTTCCTAACTGCTTAACTGTATTAAATCATTCTTAAATGAACAAATTTGAGGAAAACATTAAGACAAATATTTTCAGTCAGAGAAGGTTACTGATATACAGTAGTTCCTAACCCTATAATTGTTGTTCTTTATCAGAGAATAGTGAACAATATGACATACATAGAAGGAAAACAATAACAAAGAAAGGGGCACTTCACTAGTGATATAGACCAGGATCCCAAGAAAAAGCTTTATATTGATGTCAAACCAGTTACAATCTTCAAGTCCAATGTTTCAGTTCAGCAATCATCTTCACTACTTAGCCTAACTAATCTATCACAAGTAGAGCTCCAAGGGCTAGTGAACACTATTTACAATCAGAAGTTTGAGCTCAAATGTATTTCAAAGTTTTGCAACCAATAGTTTCTCATCTTCTACTGAGGTATTTATAGAAGAATGAGGAGGTGAAATCTAACAAAAGATCGGTTGAGACAATAAATAAAGATTCAAGACTTCTCGGCCTTTTGAGGGGCTCGATGGAGAATTTTACAGTTGGACTACTGTATTAACTGTTTTACAATAAATATCAAAGCTCGGTGGGAGCTTTTATTTGACTTTGAGGCTTTGTGTGCTGTGTGGAGTAACTCTGTAGATATTTTTAGCATTTAAGTTCCTTACAGAAGTAACTCTCTGGCTGCGTTGAGGTGAATATCTTCATTTGATCAATAACTTCGGCCTCTGTTTTGAACGCTTTGAGGCACATGTGGCACTTATGGTAGCTGAAGAATCAATTCGCCTCAAATGTGGCGGTGGAGGCCTTTCTGTCTGTTAAACACTTCTGATTTCCCTTTAATTGTGTTTAATCTGGGGGGATTAGGCCTTTGATAATCTTTCTTAGCCGTGATCCCCGCCATTCCGTCTTCAATCTTCATCTGCTGTGCTTTATCTTCAAACCTATACTCTTTAATTGTTCTTTTCAATAAAATAGTGTCTTGTCGATGTGCAGGGCCACGCAGGGCTTTTTATGGTATCGACGCCCATGGAGCATCGATAAAACATTGAATCCAACCCTGCAAATGGTTCTTTGTGGTGAATCGAAGGGAGGAGGATCGTCACCCTCAGCCTGCGAATTTTCTTCTGTATGGCGGAAAAACATTAAACCCTGCAAAATACGAACAAATGTTATAAAATATTGCGTATATAGGTTTACTTCTTCAGAGGATGGGTGGAGGAAGTGGGGCCATTGGATGGCATCATCCAATGGTCAGGATTGATCAGGAGAGATCATGGAGTGGATGGAAAAGAGATTAAGTCTGAGCCATCGATCGCGTAGAGATCGACGGTCGAGAACGGAAGTTGAAAGTCAAACGAAGAGAAAATGGGAGATGAAATGTGGACCGTTGATCAGCAGATTAGATCGACGGTGGATATTGCTTGGACGTCGCGCTGTAGCCTGGTTATCGCGTGGGCACCTTCGTTAATTATCGTGAATCTTCGGCGAGCGATAACCGTTGGATGGCCCGCCCTAGATCGGATGGTCCACGGCAATATCGCTGGGCATCCGCGTTCGAAAAATAATGCGCGATGGACTGCAGTTATGGGCGATGGACAATGCATTTTGAAAAAGGTACAGGGGACGCGTGTCAACCGTTGTATCGAATCACTGGCCATCGAGAAAAAACCACCCTTGCCCCAAAGGCGGTGCGATAAATACTGCCAGTTTTGGGAAATCGGCTTATGGGCGGTGGGGACCATGGGGAGATGAACTCTGCACCATCGATCTACAGAACAGATCGACGGTAGAGATTGCTTTGAAATTTGGATCGGCAGAGGATTTCATAAAATAAAATAAAACCCAAAGTTTACAAATAACAAAGGTTTTCTATGTTTGGACGGGACATATAATAGTGTCAACCGCTCGATTACGGGGCCATTGGGCGCATGGAGAATGGTATGACCGGGGGGTGAAAAGGGAATGGGCTTATTGCATATCGGAACTTTGGGCCCGGGCTTTTCAATCAACCCATTGTATTTTCCGCGATTGCGATTGCGTGATCAACTCTTTTCAATCAACCCATTTATATTTACACGTGACTTTGGTTTTTAGACCAAAACTTTGAAAAGTGGGTTTTCAGATTTTACAAAGGAAAAAGCGGATTGGGAGAGGATTTTCAATGGTTTTAAGCACCGAGGTGGGCCCATGTTAAATATGAAAATAGCAATGCGATCGGGAGTTTTTAAACAGAAATGTTCAATCGCATCGGAACTTTCGATGATGGCAAAAAAACTTGTGCACATTGAAATCTTGTGATGCCATTAGCGCTATATGGGTTCGGTGCTTGGTTTTTATGACAAGGGAACATGTGGGGAAGTGGTTAGGACTTAGCCCAAAGGGGCTTAAGTCCATAGGAACAAAATTTGTTTTTTATGAAAAATTTCAAGATTTTAAATGGATTTGGGGGTTTTGGCACAGTTCAAAAAAGAAGTTTTAAACCATGTATGGAGGATTTTCATGAATGGAAGGAGGAAACTCATGAAAATTAGAGGAATAATATGGAGAAAAGGGGAGCAAATGAAGGATTTTGAAGGGGGAAAATGAAGGTGCTTCAGCAGTCTTTCTCTTGGAATCAACAGAATTTTCTGAGTATAAAAAGGCAAAGGTAATGAAGATTTTGGACAGAGGCATGAGGCCTTTCAAGAGTCTTCAAGAGCCAACAATTTTTAGTAATAAAATTTGTTCTTTGAAGGCTCAAAAATTCTTAGCCACCTTTTGGTATAACAAATATTATAGGTGGCTAACAGTGGATCCACTTGGGGATGATGCCTTCTTGAAGGCATCAAGAACTTTAGACCTGCATTCTCTGGGAGGCAAACCTGTGCCACATCCATTATGTTCTCTGGGAGGCTGACCTATGCCTGATCCATTGGGCTGCCCTTCCTTTGCTGGGATGATTTTTCTCTAAAATCTTTTTAGCAGCCATGAAAACAGTGGATTTTCATCAACACAAACTTTCTACCTACCCTATCCTACTGATCTAACATTTTTTCTTCATTAGAGTGCACTTGGATTGGAAAACTATTTTCACAACATTTTATTCTTTTGAAAGCAACAAATCTAATCTATTTCTACTCCTTATTTCTCCCTGAACTCAGATTAAACAGTTGAGTTCAGATGCTTCTCTACCTAATCTACTATCTGTTGGGATTAAACTGTCCAACATATTTTTATTCTTTAAATTCTACAACAGAAATTTAAAAGAACTCAAGTCACGATTGAACAATCTAACTTGATCCTGGTCTATGGCATAAAGACAAGTTGCACATAGAAATTTATTTTGTAGAAAATTAAATCAAAATGGAATGCTTAAGATCTGAGAATTCAAAGTACTGCCTTCTCTTTTTACAGCTCTATTTTAACTATGTTCGAGTTGTTTCTTCTTCGTTCTCTGGTTCATATTTTGAGCTAATTAGAACCAGATTTACATATTTTTGACTCAAGAAAATAGAACATATTTGAGTCAATTCTTGCTTTGAAATTAGGTTCAGATTTTGAGTTTGTTTGAACCTTTGATTTCTATCCTAAACTATCTACTGATAAGCCAAGATTAAATAGTTTGGCAAATCAAATTCACTACCCTATCAACAGAAAATTTAAAACCAATTAGTCAATTTTAGGCTGTTTGACTAACTAGAAGTGTGTTTTTCAGGAGTGGCATTTAAGCTTGCACACTTTCAGATTTGTGTTTCTCTTTTTTGGTATGGGGCTATACCTTTCTTTTTTTTTCATCTGCCCTCTTTTCTTTCTTTTCATTGTTTTTGTATTTTTGTTTTTTCTAAATTTGAATGTACTGGTGGGTGAAATATTTATAATGGAAAAAAGATAAAAGGCTTTAAAACATATCATGGATCAAGAGAAGTAATTCTTAAGCATCCTACCATTGACAGGACCCCCAAACAATTCTGCTCCATTCAACTCCTGCAAGAAAAATGCATTGTTACCAATAGCTGAATGAATAGAGTAAGGGCCAAGCCATAGATTGTCAAATTTTCCATGCTTGCCCTTGTCTTCCCTACTTGAATCCCACTTTAGAACTTTGTCCCCAATTTTGAAATTGCTGGTCTTTGTTCTTCTGTCAAACAACTTTTTAATGCTGATCTGTTTCTGCAATGCTTTGCTATACACTTCCTCTCTGGTTTGCTGAATATGAATGGTCTGGTTCAGTCTTCTGATCATGTCATTTTATTCAGTTTGTAACTCTTGAATCAAATTCATCACTGGCACACCAAGGCTGTTTGGAAAAATTGCATTAGTACCATACAGAAGCTGGAAAGGTGACATACCAATGGATTTCTTCAAAGTTAATCTGTCAGCCCAAAGTGCATGAACCAGCTTTGTGTGCCAAGACTTCTTATTTTCCTCCAACATTTTCTTGATTAAGTTCACTAATATTTTGTTTGAGGATTCTACAAGTCCATTACCTTGAGGGTAATAGGCCGTAGAATGCCCCAATGTTATCTGATATCTATGAAAGAACTCAACCATTTTCTTTGATCCAAATGCTGCTGCATTATCAGTGATAATCTTGGTAGGACAGCCAAACCTGGAGAGAATGTTAGTCTCCATGAATTTTATGATAACTGAATCATTGGCCTGTCTACAAGGAATGGCTTCTATCCACTTTGTGAAATATTCTATGGCAGTGAGAATCCATCTATGCTGGGCAGAAGACGGGGGATGGATTTCTCCTATAAAGTGAAGTCCCCACTATTGAAAAGGGGCTTCAACCATGATTGGATGCAGAGGTAGGGGTAGCAGTTTTCTTTTTCCTTCAAAAAGTTGACATTTATGGCAGGATATGATCATCTTATGCACATCTTGGAAGAGAGTAGGCCAATAGAAACCAGCCCTCAAAATTTTGTTGGCTGTTGTCTTCCAGTACAAATGACCTCCACACTCTCCTTCATGGAACTGGTACTTAACCTTCTCTGCATCAAACTTAGGAAAACATTTAAGCAATATACCACTTGCATTTTTCCAATAAAGACATTTATCTATAATGCAATAATTTACAGCTTTCAATTTGAGGAATCTTGCCTTTATTTTTGTCAAACCAGGAGGTGTATTCAAGTTGAGAAAAACATAAACAATATTAGCATACCAACAAGAATTCATAAAATGATCCTCAACTATGGGAGTTGAGGATTCTTCTTGGTCATCCAAAGCATCAATCATGTTAATATCAATAACTTCAAAGTTTGGGTTCTATATACATGTTAGGCAACTAACTCGGTCAAGGGAACAGAGATTTTGATTTTGGAAATTTCCTGCTCTAGGCTGAAAGGAATTTGCCTTTTAAAAGTGCTGGTTTTAGCCTTATTCACTGTCACTCTATCAGCATTATCAGCTTGTTGATTTGTTTTATTTACACTTGACACAATAGTTTTAACAGGAGTACTAGCTGAAGTGTTAGTACTACTAGTGTCTTCACTCTGATTTTCTTTCTTTGGAGTGCCTTTCTCTTTTCCTTTGTCAGAATTGACAGTCACTGTTTTGTCCTTTGGTTTGACCTTTTAGGCTTGGTTGTAGTGTTATTTTGCGAATATTTTTTAGAGGTTTTGGTGTTGGGGGGCTGTTGACTGGTTTTGCTTCTAAGGTCATATTCTCTTTGAGGCTCTATGATGACATTTTCCATGTCTTGATAATAATTTTCATTATCATCTCTTTTGTCATCATAAGGTGTATAAAGACCTTGTTTTACATCATAATGAACTTCAAAGTCATCATGCTCTACCCCAAACATGTTTATATCCTCCTCCTCTGTTACTTCATCAGTTTCTTCAACCTCAGTTACATAGTTTTGCTAAAAGGGAGGAGTGATCTGTTGATCATCTTCCCTCAGTCTGTTTGGAGGTTGATTCCTTCTAAAATTCTGATTTTGGTTCTGGTTCCTGTTTTGAGGAGCAGTTTGGTTTTTGCTTGCTTGTGCTCTCTTGATTATGCTCATCTCTTTCATCATCTCCTCCATCATTTTCTCCATTTTTGAGTTGGAAGTAGAAGGTGTGGATTCCTCTCTAAAAGATACTCTCTTTTCTGATTTCATTCTTGCTCTCTTCTCCATTAAATTGACTTCCACAGCAAGAGCACCCCTTTGCATATCTTCAAGAGTTGAAAAATCTCTCTCTCTCTCAGCTGATAGGTCATGTCAGAGTCAAACCCTTCGGGGAACTTGTTTAAAGCTAAGCCTTATGGAGGTTTTAGTTCTGGGGAAAGTGCATTATAGATACTGTTGAATCTAGTACAATAAGCTTGTACACTTTCCCCAGTGTTTCTATGGAGGTTCTTGTGATCAGAAAGGACTTAGAGAGGGATTTTATTTACTTCCCACTTGTTTAAGAAACTTTGATGGAAGCCTTGGAGATCGTTTATACTATGGGAGGCTAAGATTTTAAACCATCTTCTTACTTCTCCCCCAAAGCTCTGAGAAAAAAATCTAAGCTTGACAGAATCATCATCAATTTCATTTCTGTCAAAGTATTCATTCATCTTATCCACATGTTGTGATGCAGTTGTAGCATTTCCATCATCATATAATGGAATTTTGGACTGATAGTCCTGTGGAAGATTGACTAATGGTGCAAGAAGGACTAGGGGAGCATACCATGCAACCATGGCAGGAGGTGGAGGTGGATTAACAAAAGGGAAAGTGGGCTGAAGTGGGGTGGTTTGAACAGTGGATGAAGGATGAGTAGATGTGGATGGGACAACAGTAGATTGCTGAGTTGATCTTGGATGAGAGACACCTAAGTTGTGAAGGAAATGCAAATCAGGAGGCGTTGTTTCTCTACTACCAGGATGTTCACTTGTCTCCGGGAATGAAAGTGAAGACTCAGAGTCTAGATGTATTATATCATCAAATGACCTAGTTCTAAATGGATTTACTAAGTCAACTTGTGATCGTTGTAGAGCTGAAATATTTTCAAAAACTGAATTAGCTCTCAAGGGTGATCTGAAAACAGTTGATAATTTAATCTGAGGAGACTTCCTAAGGATACTTTCTAGGTTATCAACTATGTTAGGTGGGTTAGGGTTAGGATGGGCTCTAGTGTGAATCTTTCTAGGAGCCACTATGCTGTTTTTTTTAGACCCAAATAAACAAGAATAGTTCAACCAGGTATGACAATCTTTGAGAGGTTAACTAATATGTTTACACAATTCTTAATCCTACAGTCCTCTAACTGAGTTTGAAAGATGTTATAATGATGGGGGTTCTTCCCAATGGAGTCTTAAGGTCTGCTAAGGATTTTGGAGTCGCCAAGTGGAAGTTTTTAGCTCCTAAGGAGGTAAAAGGTTTTATGGTCCACCACCATGTTTATTGAATACCAATATGAAATATTTTTAGGTTTTCTGAGTTATTTTTCAGTTGTGTGGTTTCTAAGAATATGATAACTCTGTTTCAAAACTTATCTGTGGTTATGATACAAAGACAGTTTACTCTTATGGCTAAGCCAGCTGATTTTTCAAGGTTGGATAAAGTCTTAAGAGAATCCTAGGGTTTGCCTAGATTGTCACTGATTCAAACAAGTTTTATCATGATTACCATTCCTTGGTAGTGCTTGAAAAGGCTGCTTTTAACTCACAATATTTTATGAAGTTTTTAAAGGAAACTAGGATGAAAATTCAACTGAGTTCCCCAGTGGAGTCTCCAGAAATGTTAGGGATCTGTAATTTTAGTATATTGGTGAGACTAAAACTGCAGAAACAACATCGTTTCAACCAACTTTAGGATTCTAGGATCTAGCCCTCCTGAATCCAGAGAGGGATCTATCCAATAAGTGCAAATATGGATTTTTCTTTGAAGTTTGGGGTAAATAATATTAGGCTAGTTATGAAGGCCAAGGATTTTGTTTTGTTTTTGGATGGTTGAGCATGATTTTTACTTGAGGGGAAAGTTCTAAGTGCAAAAAGTTTCAAAGGTGAGAAGTTGCAAGCAAATAGAATAGCTTTGGCTAAAAGATAGATATAATGCTGGTTTTTAGTCCATTGAGCTATCGAGTCATATCTGGGCTTTAATTGAGCAACAAAATCAAGAGTGATCCAAGGGGCAAGTCATCTATACCACAAGATTTTTGAGATTAAAATGATGGAATGGAAAAAATAAAGTGTTGGAGGGGTGGAAACTGATAATAATTTCTCTGAGGATTTATAGTCAGTCCAAACAAGAAAAGCCTCTTAAGTAACTGTTCAAAACCAACCAAGTGCAGGGCTAACAATTGACTTCTTGGGAAATTTTGTATTAAAGCAGCTTAATTGAAAAACAATCCAGTATTCCACATAATTACCTTCAAAAAGTATGAAAACATATAAGAGAAAAAAAGTGTAACTTAAGATCAGATAAAGTACTTTTAAACCTACTCTGCTTTCAGTCAACACCAAGGGAAACTTTCAGAATCTACTTTTGGAGAAAAAACTAGGACCAGGGCACACCATATCTTCCATAGTCATATTTACTAAGCACAATAAGGAAAATAACTTTCAAGAACAATGTTTTTAAGGAAAACAGTAGGACGAGGGAACTCCAACATTCCTAACTGCTTAACTGTATTAAATCATTCTTAAATGAACAAATTTGAGGAAAACATTAAAACAAAGATTTTCAGTTAGAGAAGGTTACTGATATACAGTAGGTCCTAACCCTATAATTGTTGTTCTTTATCAAACAATAGTGAACAATATGACATACATATAAGGAAAACAATAACAAAGAAAGGGGCACTTCACCAGTGATATAGACCAGGATCCCAAGAAACAACTTTATATTGATGTCAAACTAGTTACAATCTTCAAGTCCAATGTTTCAGTTCAAAAATCATATTCACTACTTAGCCTAACTAATCTATCACAAGCAGAGCTCCAAGGGCCAGTGAACACTATTTACAATCAGAAGTTTGAGCTCAAATGTATTTCAAATTTTTGCAACCAACAATTTCTCATCTTCTACTGAGGTATTTATAGAAGAATGAGGAGGTGAAATCTAACAAAAGATCTCTTGAGACAATAAATACAGATTCAAGACTTCTCGGCCTTTTGAGGGGCTCGATGGAGAATTTTACAGGTGGACTACTGTATTAACTATTTTACAATAAATATCAAAGCTCGGTGGGAGCTTTTATTTGCGTTTGAGGCTCTGTGTGCTGTGTGGAGTAACTCTGTAGATATTTTTAGCATTTAAGTTCCTTGCAGAAGTAACTCTCTGGCTGCGTTGAGGTGAATATATTCATTTGATCAATAACTTCGGCCTCTGTTTTGAATGCTTTGAGGCACAGGTGGCACTTATGGTAGATGAGGAATCAGTTCGCCTCAAATTTGGCAGTGGAGGCCTTTCTGTCTGTTAAACACTTATGATTTCCCTTTAATTGTGTTTAATCTGGGGGGATTAGGCTTTTGATAATATTTATTAGCCGTGATCCCCACCATTATGTCTTCAATCTTCATCTGATGTGCTTTATCTTCAAACCTATACTCTTTAACTGTTCTTTTGAATAAAACAATGTCTTGTCAATGTGCAGGGCCACGCAGGGATTTTTATGGTATCGGTGCCCATGGAGCATCGATAAAACGTTGAATCCAACCCTGCAAATGGTTCTCTGTGGTGAATCAAAGGCAGGAGGATCGTCACCCTCAGCCTGCGAATTTTCTTCTGTATGGCGGAAAAACATTAAACCCTGCAAAATACGAACAAATGTTCTAAAATCCTGCGTATATAGGTTTATTACTTTAGAGGATGGGTGGAGGAAGTGGGGTCATTGGATGGCATCATCCAATGGTCAGGATTGATCATGAGAGATCGTGGACCGGATGGAAAAGAGATTAAGTTTGAGCCATCGATCGCGCAGAGATTGACAGTCGAGAACAGAAGTTGAAAGTCAAACGGAGAGAAAATGGGAGATGAAATGTGGACCGTCGATCTGCAGATCATATTGACGGCAGAGATTGCTTGGAAGTTGTGCCGTAGCCTGGTTATCGCATCAGAAACTTCGTTAATTATCATGCATCTTCGGCGAGCGATAACCGTTGGATAGCCCGCCCCAGATCAGATGGTCAATGGCAATATCGCTGGGCATCCGCGTCCGAACAATAATGCGCGATGGATTGCGGTTTTGCGCGATGGACGACGGTTTTGAAAAAGATACAGGGGACGCATATCAACCATTGTATGGAATCGCTGGCCATCGGGAAAAAGCCACCCTTGCCCCAAAGGCAGTGCGATAGATACTGTCGGTTTTGGGCAATCGGCTTATGGGTGGTGGGGACCACAGGGAGATGAACTCCGCACCGTCGATCTATAGAACAGATCAACGGTGGAGATTTATTTGAACTTTGGACCGGCGGAGGATTTTATAAAATCAAATAAAACCCAAAGCTTACAAATAACAAAGGTTTTTTATGTTTGGATGGGACATATAATAGGGTCAGGCGCCTGATTGCGGGGCCATTGGGTGCATGGAGAATGGTATGACCAGGGGGTGAAAAGGGAAGGGGCTTATCGCATATCAGAACTTTGGGCCCGAGATTTTGAATCAACCCATTGTATTTTCCGCGATTGCAATTGCGCGATCGGCTCTTTTCAATCAACCCATTTATATTTACACGTGACTTTGGTTTTTAGTCCAAAACTTTGGAAAACTGGGTTTTCGGATTTTACAAAGGAAAAAGCGGATTGGGGGAAGATTTTCAATGGTTTTAAGCGCCGAGGTGGGCCCACGTTAAATATTAAAATAACAATGTGATCGGGGGTTTTTAAACAGAAATGTTCAATCACATCGGAACTTTCGGTGATGGCAAAAAGACTTGTGCACATTGAAATCTTGCGATGCAATTAGCGCTATATGGGTTCGGCGCTTGGTTTTTATGACAAGGGCACATGTGGGGAAGTGGTTAGGACTTAGCCCAAAGGGGCTTAAGTCCATAGGAACAAAAAAAAAAAATTTATGAAAAATTTCAAGGTTTTAAATGGATTTGGGGGTTTCGGCACCGTTCAAAAAAAAAAAAATTAAACCATGTAAGGAGGATTTTCATGAATGGAAGGAGGAAACTCATGAAAAGTAGAGGAATAATATGGATAAAAGGGGAGAAAATGAATGATTGTGAAGGGGGGAAATGAGGGTCCTTCAGCAGTCTTTCTCTTGGAATCAGCATAATTGTCTGAGTATAAAAAGGCAAAGGTAATGAAGATTTTGGACAGAGGCATGAGGCCTTTCAAGAGTCTTCAAGAGCAAACAATTTTTAGTAATAAAATTTGTTCTTTGAAGGCTCAAAAAGTCTTAGCCACCTTTTGGTATAATAAATATTATGGGTGGCTAACAGCTACCATGGAGTGTTCTCCTGTAGCCAACTTCAAATTTTTCTTCAGCACAGAGATTTCTGATTCAACACTTTACAAAAGCTTATGTACAATAGACCTGTCATTGGGATCTACCCCAATCTCCAAAATAATATTTTTTATTTCTTCATTCTGGATTGTCAAAACCCTGGAATTTGATTTCTCTAACTTCAATTGCTTGATCAATTTTCCAAGCATATTTTTAGCCTTGAGTGCCATTGCATTGGTTTTGGTTAGGTCATTTACAATCAGTTGACCTATTTGCATATGTAGATTTACTTTGTCAAGCAATGAAATTTTCTTCACATCTACAGTTAGATTCACAGTATTGAAATTATTGGAAGAACTAATACACATATTAGAGGGATGTGAAAAAGCAATATTAAATTTATCCTTTTCAAGATCCATTGCAGTTAGAAGTCTTTTTTGATCTGGGTTATCTGGTACTTAGCTTGAGCCTCCATGCTTGCCTTCATTTTCTGATTTCTTTCTACAAGTTGGCCAAACATTTATTTAATTAAGGGCACTTGTTCTTGAATGCTTTCATGTCTCCTTGGTGAAGCAGGGACATTTTTCTCATCTCCCAATTGTAATGAGACACCAGGCTGAGCATCTAAAAAATCCCCACTAAGCTTTGTTCTCTTTTTAGTCCTCTGTTCTTCATCCTCTGAATCAATCACTGCTTCTTTACCTCTCCTATTTGATTTTTCTGATGTGATAAGAGTCTGTACATTTGAGCTCACTAATCCTGCAAAACCTTTACTTGCCATTTTTTCTATATTAGGTCTGCTTTCATGAATGAATGTTGAATACCAATTTTCAATTCTCCTATTAGAAATCACACTGTGAGGGTAATAAGCCCACGTCTCCCCTAACAGAAGGTGCATTTCATTTAACATCTTAGTGGCTTCATCAATTTCTTGTCTCATATTAACTATAAAAGGACCAACAATCATTCGTAACTTAAACATGTGACCTTTCTTCATAGGCACAAAGTGTATTTGATCCACGTTTAAACTTTTCCTAATGAACTCCAAAGAGAATAATATCATAGGCACAAATAAAGGAAGCCTATAAGGTTCTACACAGGAACCATAAAGTCTAATTTCAGAATAGTCTTCAAAGACAAAATAATCACCAAACTTACAATTTGTCTCCAACTGCAAGAACTCTTGAGCTTTTGGTAGAAAGAAGGGGGGAGAAATTCCATTCAAAATTTTATATGCATTAGACATAAAATTACTATAAAAATCAAACAAACCACCCTCATTATGTTCTTTCCTCACTATGCTGTCCATAATACTACCGATTGCCTCTTCTTATTTATATCCATTATATTTAACCCCATATGCATGAATTCTTGTACATTTTGATAGAAAAATAGGTAAATAACAAGAGAAGGAAACTTGAATGAACCCACTAGTGATAAGCTCACGAGCTTAGAGTTGACAGCTTTTTGCCAATAAGATGAAAAATCCAACAACACTCCTGGCTTCATCATCAAGGCAAAAATTCCCAAAACTTATTTTTCCACTATATTGTCATCATATTTTCCCAAAATATTTGCAATGCACCTCAACATTGTTCTAACTTCTATATTAAAAACCTCCATGGGAAATTATTTATTATCAGGTGTAAACTATTGTGTATATGGATTCAGAAAAAATATGAATTGGTTGAACTCTTGACCTACAAGACTATCATAATGTGTCATGGAAGAATCATTAGTGAATTGGACATACGACCCTGACTTAGGGTAACATAGAGCTTGGCGAATCAATTGGGCTGAGACTTGCAGAATATTTTCCCCTTGACAATTCATTACAAAACATTTTCCAGGGTACATAACAGACACTAGCCAATACAAAAATTTGGGAAAAACGTGGGTTCCTGGAATGCATGCAGACAACACACTAGTTTTAACCATGGCAATGTAAACTGAATAAGTTTTATTGTTTAGGCAGACTTGATGATAAAATGAAAGGAGGTCTAGAGAACATATAATATCCTGGATGTCCCTCTCAGTGTCCATGAGAGGAATGTGACTGGAAGAACCTGACAGGGATGGATAGTTGGACATAGTTTCATTTGGGGTGATAGAAAATTGACAACATGGCAGACTGCAGAGAAAGACACAACGCAGACACAACTTCAAACACAAACTAATAACAATAACCTTAGAAAAATGAGAATCATTCTTAAATAGGTGGTGTAGGCTTAAGAATTAAATGTTGATGAGACACGCCAAAAGACAGTTAAAAGTACTATGACGTGGACCACATCTATCAACAGTTGGTTGCATATGTCACTGTGGGAGGTCTCAAGGTATGGAGAGCTCGTCGGGTTCATGTCCTGCAGTGAATCTCGACCATTGATCAGGATCGGCCCCGTAGTCAACAGGGTCCTCTGCAGAGGCACCCTCCTCATTAATTCACGCGCTGAAAGTGCCTGCAGATTGACACTTGTATTCCCTGTCTGTCAAATTATCAAATCCTGCTCCATAATATGCTCACTTTTTCATCTGTGCGCTGGGACTCGTTTCCACAAAGACTTAAAGTATTAACCTTTAAACTTAATGTAACAAATATTACATTTTTATGCTAAAGTATATGAAAATTTCTACTCTAACATATTTTTCAATAATTTTCTATTTTTTTTTATTTTTGAAAATTAAAAATAAAGGATATTACAAATGAGCCACAACATCTGGCTCCACCTGAGGATAGTATTTTTTTCCATGAAACACTAAGAACTGCAGATTAGTGCCTTCACTTCAGGCATGGAGTCATATGATGTTTGATGAAAAATGTAAAATGAAGGTTCAAACTAGACATGTACAATGGTGAACCATAAAACTTCAAAGCTAGAAGTAATGTTTTAGATACTATCCATTCACAAGCAACTCTACTATTTCTCCATCAAGATTCTCCAGCATGAAAGTGTTATTCGATCTAGCTTCAATAATCCTGTATGGGCCATACTAGAGAGGATCAAACTTACCATGCTTTCCTTTTTCTTCTCTTCCAGTATCCCATCTTAATACCAAATCTCAAGTTTGAAAAAGATCTCCTTTTCTTTTCTATCAAAAATGGACTTCATTTTTTCTTGATAGCTGACCAAGTTTTCCTTCACTTTATTCTTGCTCTCACTCAATTCTATCACCTTGTTCAGCCTGCTTATCAATGCGTTAGGTTCTTCTTGTGCTTCTTGAAGAAAATAAATTATTGTTATAGCTAGTTGAGTAGGAAACAAAGCTTGAGTACTATATACCAATTCATAAGGGGACTTACCAGTAGATCTTCTAGTAGTCATTCTTACTGCCCAAAGAGAAAATATCAACTTTGAATCCTGTAATTATTTTCTTCAAAATCTTAACCAATGTCTTGTTGGAAGATTCAGCTAGCCCATTCCCTTGAGGATGATATGCTATAGAATGAGACAAAATGATATTATATGTTTGACAAAAATTAATGAATCTGACTGAATTGAAAACCTGAGCATTTTCTGTTACAATCTTGACTGGGCACCCAAACGTGTTGAAGATGTTTTCTTCCAGAAACTGCATTACTTCCAGATCATTTTTCTGGTAGGTATTTCTTCCACCCATTTTGTAAAATAATCAGTGGTAGTCAGAATCCACTTGAACTTCCCACTAGATGGTGGATTTATTTCTCCAATAAAATCTAATCCTCATTGTCTAAAGGGTTTTTCAACAAATACAGGGAGAAGAGGAAGTGGAGCTAACCTTTTCTTCTCTGCAAACAATTGACATTTCTGGCAGGTTTTAACCAATCTGTATACATCAGAAAACAAAGAAGGCCAGTAAAAACCTAATTTTAGGATTTTATGAGCAGTAACCTTCCAACTATAATAGCCTCCACACAGACTTTCATGATATTCTTTGATAACTTCCATTGAATCTCCTTCTGTCAAACACAACAAAAAAATGCCAACAGGATCTTTCCAATATAATTTAGCATCAATTAGAACATAAGGTTGATCTTTTATTTTAAGAGCTCTATACTTTGTTCTGTTTATTGAGGGAGGACAAGAGAAAAATCACAAGTAGTGAATAATATCCTTATACCAATCATAGCAGAGAAATTTGTATTCAATTGCTAAATTTATTCTACTTTGACTTGTTTCATCAACAACTTCATCCAAAGGTGCAAGCAGATTAAATCCTAGAGCTTGAAAAAGAGATTATGTTAGCAGCTTTTCTAAGCCCTGCCCTTTTACCAATTTAGTAGGTTTAATGTCTAAGTCATACTCCTGAATTTTAGCAACCCACTTTCCTCTTTTTCCTTCAACATCACTTTGAACTAAAATATCTTTTACAGTTGATTTAGGTACATATGCCACTATTTGAGACTACAGCACATAAGTCCTGAAGGATTTTGATGCTTTAACTAAGGCATATACCTATTTCTCCTAGATATTGTATTTGAGTTCTACATCTCTGAGAACCTTACTGAAAAATGCCATAGGTTTCTATTTTCCCTCTTCATTCTTATACAACAACACATCAGCAATGGTAGAAGCTGATGCAAATGAAAATACTTGGAAAGTCTTTTGATAATCTGGACTGATTAAAATAGGATCTTCTTATAGAGCTTCTTTGATCTTGGAAAAGGACACTCTTGCATCTTTGTCCCATTTTACTTCAGTATTTTTCTTCAGCATATCTGTTATGTTTCTGACAATATCATCATAATTTGGGACAAATATTCTCAAGAAAATATTTTTTCCTAGAAATCTCTAGATATCTTTCTTACTTCTAGGCAACGGAGTTTTCTGTATAGCTTCAACTCTTGCTGGATCAATTTTCACCCCCTGATTTGAAACTATATTTCTTAGTAACTTACCTTCTTCCAAAGAAAACAAAGATTTCTTGGGATTCAGTGATAACCCAAACTTCTTGCATTTCAGGAAAGCCTTCTGCAGATGCTCCAAGTGGTCATCATCAAAACCTGAAAAAATAGTCACATCATCCAAATATATGACTACAAAATTGTCACCCACAAATGCTATGTCCATTGCCCTTTGAAAATTAGCCCCTGCGTTCATGACACGGAAAAGCATCCTGGCATACATGAACGTTCCCCAAGGTGTGGTAAAATTGTTTTCTTATAATCTTCCTTTTCAACAGCTACTTGGTTGTACTCGGAGAAACCATCAACCATTAATAATCTATAAGCTCCTGTCACTTTTTGTAAAACATAATCCATCTTTGACAAAGGATAATTGTCTTTTAGAGAAGCTCTGTTCAAATTCCTGAAATCAACACATAGCCTTATCTCTCCATTCTTCTTCCTCACTGTAACCAGATTAGAAACCCAGTTTGAATATCTAAGTGGGACTATGATTTTTTCTTGCAGCAATTTCTTCACCTCCTCTTCAATTGGGGTGAGGAGCGATGGATTAATCTGCCTGAGCTTCTGCCTATGAGGCTTGATCCCATCCTTTAATGGTATTTTATGTTGAATAATATCTAAATCATATGTCTTCAAATCTTCATAGGACCATGAAAATACATCCATATATTTTCTGAAAGGATCAGTATATCTTTTTTTATAATTCTTAGGAACTCCTTTGAATAACTTGACCATCTTGGACTCCTGCTGAGTTCCTAGTTTATAGTATTCCATCTCACCTTCTTGAGATACCTTCTTTTTATCCAGTGCTACATCATTTGCATCAAATAGCCTTTCAAGAGGAACCAAACCTATGGGTAATACATTGTCCTTCAATTTTATTATCTTCTGATCACCTATTGATTTCTTAAGGTTTGACAAGACCTCATTCTAATTAGTCTGCTCACTTTCCTAATCTATTTCCCTATCTTCAAAGTTTCCAATCATTGTTAGAAAATGATTGATCTGCTCATCATCTTCGAAAACCTTCCAGTGTTTAACATTATCCAGGATTGAGGGTCTATGCCTCAACTCAATCTCATATCTCAGATTAGGATTGATGGTCTTCTTGAATGTATTGGATACAACTGCCAATGAATCTGCCATTATGTTTTCTTGTCTTGGAATGAATTGAAGATTCAAAGCTTCAAAGTAATTTTCAATAAGGTCCCAGACCTCATTCCTATATGACTCAACCTTAGATGCTTGTTTTGACACAATTTTTTAATTTGTCTTATAATTAACTCAGAGTCACAAAAAATGGAAATACATTGAATTCCCATTTTTTTAGCAGTTTAGAGACACAAAATTAATGCCTCATACTCAGCTACATTATTTTTCGATTCAAATTCATTCTTAAATGAAAAAGGCAATAGATTACCTTCTAGAGAAATAAGTAAAAACCCAGCTCCTGTGCCCTGCTTTGAATAGGCACCATCAAAATAACACTTCCAAATTTTATTTGAATCCAACTCCTTATGTACAATTGTTGAAGAGAGATGCTTCTCTAAGTCTTTAGCAAATTCTGCATCTTCATGCAGCATAAAACAAGAGAGATCCTCCTTCTCTTGGCCATAGATAGGGGAATTTCCCGCATCTTTCTTTGTGGTAGTCTTAACAAATATGGTTTCTATGTATAATCTTCTTTCTTCCCCATTAAACACGAGAATGATAGCATATGTGAAGTCCAGTTTTAAGACACCTCCAAGATTTTCTCCCCAATATCTAGACAATAGCATACCAAATCTGGCTGGAATATTTGCAACTACTACATCCATCATAATACTCTTGGCTGGAATTTGGGTTAGGGATACCACCATGTATTTGATAAGCCTATCACAATTCACCCTTTTTGAGTCAAATGAATAAAGGTATCTATATGGCTTAGTGATTTTTAAATTTAATTCTTTCATCACAGATAATGGCATAAGATTATGTGATTCACCAGAATCTAACATACAATTGTGCAAAATGAAATCATGAAGAAGCACCAATATATAAAATGGAGGAACTAAAGAATCTACCTCTTCAACATGTAGACCAAAAGTGACCACTTGCTTTTCTTCTTGTAAATTCACAGTATCACTAATATCATCAGACTAAGAAATATTAATAAATTCTGCAATTTCCTTCTTGTAACCAGGTGTCTTAGCTAATTCAAGCAAGGGTACTTGAATTTTGATCTCTTATAATTCTTTGGAAAGACTAAAAGTTTGATTTTGTTTATTAATCGTCTCAGGTTCTTCTTGATTCTTGTTAGGATTAGTATTCTTCTTAGGTACTGTGACAATCTTCTCCAAAATATTAGAATCAATAGAATTATTCTGGGAAGCCTCAACCTGTTGTTTTTCATTTCCACCCACTGAATTCATAGGTTGTTTCCCTTTGTCTGATTGTTTTACTGAGTTCTTTGGTTGTGGAGTCGCCATAGGAGAAGGGACTGACTCTGGCTCTTTTTCCTCATCATATTGAGTTCTTAATCTCTTTTTTGATCTTAAGCCAAACTTCTTATGCAGCTCAACTTCCATAAAATCAGTGAATTTCTTACAATAATCATCCATTTCTCCCTGATCAAATGATACATCAGCTTCTGTGCATTATTCTTCACATTTCTCTTCTTCCTCATCATCTTCCATATAAACAACAGATATTTGATCTTCAATATATTTCTGATCATCCTTAGCAGACTATGAAGGTGTTGCTTCTATATATAAGGTTTCTTGGACTTGATCCTGGTCTCTTCCTTCCCTCTGCAAAATCTGCAAGGGTTTCTTTCTGAAATTTTGATTGAAAACTCCTCTATTTTGCTGTGCAGGTTTCTTATTGTCCAATTCCATCTTCACTAATTTATTTGATAATTTTTTGATAACCTTAGTCATGTCATCAATCCTTTGATCCCTTGATGAATCTTCTTTGGCCTTACCTTTACCTTGAACTGACTTTTGTTCTTGTGTTTTTCCAGCAGTAGTCATACTTGCTTCAATCTCCAAAGAATCAGTTTGGATTTGTTCAAGAGTAGCAGATCTTATCTCTCTGAAAGTGAAACTAAAATATGATACAAAAGCTCCAACAAAAACAACTCTTGCTCCAAGAGGAGGAGGTTTTATTTTTGTTGGCAAACTATTATAGAATTTGTTGAATATTTTAATAAAATCATTCATGTTTTCATCAAAATTTTTCTTAATCGAATTAAACTCTATCAATAAATAACCATGATCTCTCTTTTCACCCCATCTTTGGGTGAATTGTATTTCTAATTTGTCCCAATTATTAATTGAGCCATTTGGTAATCCTTTAAACCATTTTCTTGCTTCTCCATTCAGAGACTGTACAAAAAGCCTCATTACTACATCAAGATATTCAACATTTAAATTTTCAGCAAAAGTGAAAAACAAAGGCAAGTGTTGTTCTGCAGTTATTTCATCTTCACCAGTAAATGTAGGAAGCAATTTAAGGTATTCCTGAGGTGTTTCATTCATAGGTTGTGGAATATTTAATGGTCCATATCTATTCAAGAAGAAAGCAGGTATAGGGGCTGCCATGTTTATACCTTGGTTAACTGGTCCTTGAGTAGGTGGGATTTGTGTACCAGTTGTAGATGTGGATGAATGGGGTGAAACAACTGATATGGAAAGGGGTTGATGAACAATAGCAGAAGAACTGGAAATTGTATTAGGCCGAGCTTCTGTAAATGTGAATGAAATAGAATCAAAAGATTGTTCTTCTAACTTTGGTTCTTGAAAATGAATATGTGGGGAAAATGATTCTTGTTTCGGGAAAATGAGTTTCCGGGAAATACCCTTGGATGAAAGGTTATGGGAATTGCTGCCTGGTGCAGGCAGTGTAGCAACAGGTGTAGAAAGCATTCTTGATTTCTGGCCTTTTTTAGAAACCATCTTTTCAGGATCTGAAAGAATAGGAGCTTTCTGCTGAGAGGTATCTGTCCTCATATGTGGCATTTTATATGCCATAATTATGAAATGAAGACACAGCCTGATATTTACGCCTCTCTGAACAACCAGAGGGAATATAAAATAAAACCCGGTGAAAGAACTTCATTTCTTCGTCCCCGAAAATGACGCCAAAAAATTTTGTACCTTAAGAGACAATCCCTTGGCTGTGGTAAGGAATTCCTTCTTAAGACATTTATATAAATATGTCACATAAATATTGGTCTTTATTTAATCACCTTCATATATTTATCATTAAACCCTCAAAGATCAAATACAATGAATGTCCCACAATGCTATTCTCTGCTGATATAGAATGTAATGATGAGAATAACATGAAAGAAAGAATCCCAAACTGATATGATGATGTTCAAAATATACCACCTCAAACTTCAGGAGAATTATGAGAAAAGAGACAGTTAAAATGAAGGAGTGCCTATTAAGGATTTGAACTCTTATTCACACAAGTAAAAAGAGACCTGCAGCTTCATTACTTCATTTTATTCAAGGAAATAAAGAACACAATATAAAATAGAAGACACATCAATATCAACAAATTCCAGAAACTTATTTTTCATTCATTAATCATTTGAAAAATGAGTACAAAATTTGTAGTTTAAAGGTCCAAAACTCAGAAGTTTTTTATTTCTTGTTTTTCTCCTTAAATACAATAGAGAGCAGTTTGTAACTGCTGCAACTAATCTTAATTGCGACCTTCTTTCAACCTTCATTCATTTCTCGTCCTGAAGATGGATCCCTGTTGGGATTCGAAACGTTGACAATTGTTTTATGATACTGTGGATAATCCTGTTTCTGAAAATACTTAGGACTTCGTCAAATACATATTACATGTCATCAAAATGTCTTATTATAATTAGATTCTCTTTAAAAGAGGAAAATAACATATAACATAAATACTAATCTATCTGCTGAATGTGAATTGATGATGTTGTTGCTGCATTTCCTTGACAGGATGGTTTATCCTTATTTGAAGTCGAGGGGTCCTTTGGTAAATCTGCCATCTAGGCTCTGCATTTCCTCTATATCTCAGTGTTTGTCTTAGGTGAATGGACCAGCTTGTGATTTTCCAATCTAAAAGTAGTGATTTTTGAATGATGGCCTCTCTCCAAATAAATTCTTCACTAACCACAACAACTGAAAATGTATTTGAAGGAAATTGATCATTGTTGCTCCTTTAAGAACCCGAGTCTTTTAATGAGTACTATCTACCTTAATTTTTTCCAACACTAGTAAGGGTTCATAAGAATCCCATGATAAAAGACTACCTCGAAAACCCCAACATGATGGCAAACCTGCTCTTGCCATTTTGTCAAATCAATTATCAAACTAGCTCACTGCTTCATTAAGCTTGATCAACTTCTTTTCTGTAGACTTCCTGTAATCATTCTTGACAATCATCTTATTAATTTCCACAACATATAAAATCCTGTCTTTAATTTCATTTTCTTCCAACTCTTGATCTGTTTTTGAATCTATGAAATCAATGAATGTTCTTTCCCAAATAGCCCTATTAATTGTCTTTTGCTTGTATGACATGGCTTGTTCTTCAAAATCCCTGATAATACTTCTTTCCTCTGCAACAACAATCAGAAAACTCCAAATTGCTTTCATTTATGCAATGATATCATTCAAGATGATATCCTTAGCCTGTATTAGGGATATATTTCCTTTAAATTTTTCTTTGAGACTTTTAATCTCAACATCAGCATTATGGCAGTCTATTCTGTATTTACTGACTTATCCCTTTGTGGCTTGTATGATCTTTGTTGTTGTTTCAAAATCAACTTGTGTCTTTTTCCGATCTCTCTCTGCCATCTGAAATTCAGTGGTTAATTGAGATATTTGTGTTAATGGATCTTCATTACCATATGGAAAAACAAAAGTACAAGTATGAGATTCAATGTGATTCTGCAATGACAATGCAGTTCGCTTTAGTTCAGTGATTTCTTCTTCCTTTTACAAGAGCTGCTGAAGAAGCTATTCTTTCTCATTTTCTACCTCTGCAACCGCTACTGCCATGGAGTGCTTTCCTGTAGGCAACTTCAACTTTTTCTTCGGAACAGAGATTTCTGATTCAACACTTTGTAGAAGCTCCTATACAATAGAACTGTCATTTGGATCTACCCGAATCTTCACAATAATATTTTTCAGTTCTTCATTCTAGATTGTCAAAGCCCTGGAATTTTCTTTCTCTAACTTCAATTGCTTGATCACTTTTCCAAGCATATTTTCAGCCTTGAGTGCCATTGCATTGGTTTTTGTTAGGTCATTTATGATCAGTTGACCTATTTGCATATGTAGATTTACTTTGTCAAGTAATTGAATTTTCTTCACATCTACAATTACATTCACAGTATTGAAATTATTGGATGAACCAATAGACATATCAGAGGAATGTGAAAGGGAAATCTTAAATTTATCCTTTTCAAGATCCATTGCAGTTAGAAGTATTGGTAGATCTAGGGTTATCTGGTACTCAACTTGAGCCTCCATGCTTGCCTTCATTTTCTGATTTCTTTCTGCAATCTGGGCCAGCATCTGTTTAATTAAGGGCACTTGTTCCTGTGTGCTTTCATGTCTCCTTGGTGAAGCAGGGAAATTTTTCTCATCTCCCAATTGTAAGGAGAAACCAGGTTGAGCATCTACAAAATCCTCACTGAGATTTGTTCTCTTTTCAGTCCTTTGTTCTTCATCCTCTGAATCAATCACTGGTTCCTTACCTCTCTTATTTGATTTCTCTGATATGATAGGAGTCTGTACATTCGAGCTCACTGAACCTGCAAAACCTTTCCTTGTCATTTTTCTATATCAAGTTTGCTTTCATGAATGAATTTTGAATACCCATTTTCAATTCTCCTATTAGAAATCACACTGTGAGGGTCATAAGCCCACTGCTCCCCTAACAATAGGTGCATTTCATCTAACATCTTAGTGGCTTCATCAATTGCTTGTCTCATATTAACTATAAAAGGACCAAGAGTCATTGGTAACTTCACCATGTGACCTTTCTTTATAGGCACAAAGTGTATTTGATCCATGTTTAAACTTTTCCTAATGAACTCCAAAGCGAATAATCTCATAGGCAAAAATACAGGAAGCCTATAAGGTTCTACACCAGCACCATAAAGTCTAATTTCAGAATAGTCTTCAAAGACAAACCGATCCCCAAAATTAAAATTTGTCCCCAACTGCAAGAACTCTTGATCTTTTAGAAAAAAGTAGGGGGGGGAAATTCCATTCAAAATTTTATATGCAGTAGACATAAAATGACTATAAAAATCAAACAAATCACCCTCACTCTATTATTTCCTTACTATGTCTGTCCAGAATACTAATAACTGCCTCTTCGTACTTATATCCATTATATTTAACCCCAAATGCATGAATTTTTCTACATTTTGATACAAAAAGAGGTAAACCTGAATGAACTCGTTAGTGATAAGCTCATGAGATGAGAGCTAACAGCTTCTTTCCAATAAGATGGAATATCCAACACCACTCCTGGCTTCATCATCAAGGCGAACATTCCCAGAACTGATTTTTCCACTATATTGTCATCATATTTTCCCAAAATCTTTGCAATGCACCTCAGCACTGACCTGACTTCTATATTAAAAACTTCCATTGGAAATTATTTATTATCAGGTGCAAACTGTTGTGTATCTGGATTTAGAAAAAAAATGAATTGGTTGAACTCTTGACCTGCAAGACTATCATAATGTGCCATCAAAGAATCATCAGTGAATTGGACATTCGAATCTGACTCAGGGTAACATAGAGCTTGAAGAATTAATTGGGCTGAGACTTGCAGAACATTTTTCCCTTCACAATTCATTACAAAATATTTTCCAGGGTACATAACAGACACTAGCCAATACAAAAATTCGGGAAAAAGGTGTGTTCTTGGAATGCATGCAGACAACACACCAGTTTTAACCATGGTGGTGTAAATTGGAAGAGTTTTATCATTTAGGCAGACCTACTGATAAAATGAAAGGTGGTCTGGAGAACAGACAGTATCATGGATGTCCCTCTCAGTGTGCATGAGAGGAATGTGACTAGAAGAACCTGACAGGGATGGACGCTTGGCCATAGTTTCACTTGGGGTGACATACAATCGAAAAGGTGGCAGACTACAGAGAAAGACACAGTGCAGACACAAATTCAAACACAAAATAAAAAAAATAACCTTAGAAAAATCTGAATCTTTCTTAAATAGGTGGCACGGGCTTAAGAATTAAATGCTGATGAGACGCGCCAAAAGACCGTTAAAAGTACTCTGACGTGGACCACATTTTTCAATAGTTGGCTGCATACGTCATTGCGGGAGGTCTCAAGGTACTAAGAGCTTGTCGATCTCATGCCCCCACAGTGAATCTCGACCATTGATCAAGATCCGCCCCACAGTCAACAGGGTCAACTGTGGAGGCACCCTCCTCGTTAACCCATGCGGTTAAAGTGTCCGCGGGTTGACACTTTTATTCCCTGTCTTTCAAATCATCAGATCCCGTTCCATAAGATGCTCACTATTTAATCGATGCAATGGGACCCACTTCCACAAAGACTTAAAGTATTAAAATTTAAACTTAATGTAATGAATATTACATTTTTATGCTAAAGTATATGAAAATTTATACTCTAACATATTTTTCGATAATTTTCTATTTTTTTTGTAGTTTTGAATATTAAAAATAAAGGATATTACAAATGAGCCACAACACAACTGATTCTGCCAGTTCTCCATTTCCCCATCAGAATCTGAGAAACATTAGCTATCCTTTTCCCAATTCAGCATTCCATTGACCGTCGGGGTGATTCAATCCTCATCCAGCGTAGTCAACTTGTATATATGGTCTACATCATCTCCTTCACACACTAGTTCTGTATTTCTTTCTTCTTCTGTTGGATCCAGAGGTACTATTATCAGTGTACCATCATTTTCAAAGATCATGATTTTGTGCTTCAAGTTGATGATAATACCCATATCGATGGCCCAATCCAGCCCGAGCAGCGTGAGGTAAGGGTCTGTATCATCCACAATTTGTATTACATCAAAATCTCTACATACCTTTACTCCAACAATGTCTACTAGAACCCGTGGGAGCCTTCCAAGTGGAATGATATTATATTGATTAGCCATCCGCAACTGAATGGTGGACCACTCAAGCTTTGGTTCACCCATATTTTTCCAGGTCTTCTTAGGTAGAAAATTTTCATCCAACCCTAAGTCCAATACGGCCTGATCCATCTCATACTCTCCAATTTTCATGTTCATGCACATCTCCCGACTAGTTCTCTTCTTGTTCTTATAAATCTTGTTTACAACCTTAGTCTTCGTTCCAGGAAATTCCTTGTCCGCGCAGCTATCTATCAAGGCCTGTATATTTTATACTACCTTCTGATTGCTCAATAGCTTAATGGAGGCTTGTAGGAAAGGTTTGAATTCATCATCAATATTTTCTTCCATTATTGACTTGGATGTGGAGGTACCCGCAACAACAAAATCCCTCATAGATTTGATAAAATTCTCCTTTGACTTCTACTGGTTGAGTCCTTCCTTATTTTCGGAGGCATTTCAGATCAATGGCTCTATATCAGCCTTACTTCCCTCATCCCCTCCGGTGGTAGCACCGCTACATGTAATTATATTTACACTTGGATTTTCATCGCACGACTCAACTTTAACCATTTGTATGTTCTGCGTAGGTGTCTGTTGTTGCTTTTCCTGCATTCTAGAAATTAAAATAGGGCGGTCTTCAATCACATGATCAAATTTTCTACAGTATGTGTAAGAATTTTGTTCAAAGTTCACAAATTCATGCGCATAGTGTTCAACGTCTTGAAAGTTATAGAGAACTAATTGTCCTCTTCCACGACCTGCACCTCCACCTCTCCCTCCTCCCTTTCGTCTTTCTTGAGATCCTCCATTCCTAGAGGGAGATGCTGGTGAATATGGGTCGGCTTTCACCCTATAGAGGTTTGAACTGTCCATCATTTACTCGAATGTGCGGCAGTGGTGCTCATCGTGGCCAACTGAAGAGAAAAACCTGCATCGTTACTGCTTCAGTTTTGGCACATAACTACCTAATCGAGGGAAATGATTTGTGTCACACCTTCCATCTACCTTACATCAGAGCACCGTAGTTGGGGACACCCACTTGGTCCTACAACATCCCTAGGGGGCGATGGACTTGGCCCTCTCGCTTGCATGTAATCTTGAAACAAGGTACACTAATTTTTTGTATGCCCAGAACCCTTACAACGTATACACTAGAAATCTGTGCCAAATTCCTTTCCTTTGTCTCTACATAGGTTCTGAATCTCCAAGTGCATCGCCTCCAATTGACTTTGGATTTTCAGAGTTCCAAATTAGTCGGCAACTCTGGGCGCAACTTCCAGTTTCATAGAAATTTCAAGGGCTTCGGCCTGAGATTTAATATTTTTCTGATTCATAGGCCCATGTAGATATGGGAAGAGCATGGAAATAAACCATTCCTTATGCTTCGTATCATCATAGATAAATTCTCCCTCACTGATGGTGTGCTTTAGCCGTTGATCCACCTCCCAAAAAAATTCAGTTGGCCCTTGTTTGATATATTTCAACTCTGTTATGCATTGTGAGTAGGATTTTGGTTTTCTGAAATGCTGCTTCAAAGCGTACTTGATATCGTCAACAATAGGGTTAGCAAGTGGGAGGGAAAAATCCATTGGGCCCCAGGTATGCTGTAGGTCCAGTGTGTTGAGCCAGATATCTCATAAATCAATCTAATGCATGACCTTTAGACGCCATAGCTAGCTGCACTCTCTTGACAACATCGGTGTTAACATTTTGCACAGTCCATACTCCATTTGGAACAAACCAAAACCTATCCATGTCCTCACCTTCCAATCCTTTGAACGTGGGTAGGTTCATATGCGCAACCATATCTCTCATGGTGGCGGAGGTGGTGGAGTAGGAGATGTCTTACCCCTATGCGAGTTCGACTATGGAGTAGGAGGAGGGCTACCTCTGGCACGCATACCCTCACCGCTCTTGATATCACTCTCAGGTGAATTTATTAGAGGGTTGTATACAAATATGTATCCTCTCTGATTAACCCAATAATACCTTCCACTGCGCATAGTGCTTTCTAGCTTTTTTGGGGTCATTCACTCAGTGTGACTGCACAAAACACCCTTTTCACATAATAGCATCTTAATCAGCCAAGGCAGAGAGCATATGAACTTACCTCTCAGTCATTTGAAAAACTTTCTTTCAGCTTCAGAATATGACATAAACTAATATACCACAAACTCTGTGACAAACCCACCCAAAATTTTGTCAACCTAATGATCTAGAATGAGGGTGATGGAGTTATTAGTTTTCTCTAACTGTTGGATAAACTCAGGCATCCACTGAGTGACCTTATCTTCCTTCCAATAGGTTTGGAACTCAACTATTGATAACGACTCTTGCAATTTCTGTGCAAAGGTCACAAAGAAGATCTCATGAACCTATGTAAAAAAATACTTCTGTTTCCAATCTTCAGTACACAAATTCTTACTTCTATTTTCCTTAATGGAAAATTATTGAATATTTTTCTCAAACCAGTCTTCTAACTCGGGATTTGATGCCTGCCACATCACCCAATCTCTCTCAAAATGATCCTGGTCCTGTCAACGGAACTGTTTGTTTCTTTGACGGGTCCTAAACTATGTTCAAAGTTAAACTTAACAAAAAAAACCTCTTACTACTGGCCCTTTCCGCAATGACCTACTTGCACAGGTCAAACTCTCACCCGAAGTAGTATGAGGGGGTGCTGGAACTAGGTTTCCACACCCTGAGAGATAATTAAATGATGCAGGTGTCTTTAGATCTATAATACTAGGGGGCAACCCTTTTCAACAGAAACCCTAACCTGAAACCCTAACGAGGAAGATATAGGTCAAATTACACAGGTTGTCTTGTGTGTGCACAGATAAAGGCTTCGTAATACCTTCGATAGTCTTAGTAAGGTGATATGTAGTTCTTATAGTAACAGATCTCTGCATTCAACATTCATATAAGATAGAAAAGCAAGTACGTAATTGATCCAAACACAGACAATATACTTAATGTAGTAAAAAAAAATAATACACAGAAACAGATCATAAACTGAAGTATTGATGCATTTGATACTCAGAATTATCCAAAACACTTGTT
Organism: Pinus albicaulis; assembly: GCA_034641835.2. Classification (NCBI taxonomy): domain Eukaryota; kingdom Viridiplantae; phylum Streptophyta; class Pinopsida; order Pinales; family Pinaceae; genus Pinus; species Pinus albicaulis. The sequence goes on along the minus strand of CM076581.1, from coordinate 1,075,003,889 downwards.
TATTCATTCACAGTTCATAAAATCCTAACAATACATCATTTCCACCCACACAAATAGCCAGCGGGGTCCGCACACAATAGGACTAAGGTCTCCACGCACACAGCCAACAAGAGCCTTCTATACCCAGGTAAATTCTCTTCACAGCTCAGGGCATCATAATATTATCAAAACTTACTTAGAATTTATCGATCCGACTCGATCTAGATCACTCATATTTATATCTTTAGCCCATGCTCATCTAAGGTCTACAAACTATGGTTTGCGACCCCTAAATCTACCTGTTTTCTCATTAAAGCTCATTAAGGGGCTTTGAACTGCCCCAAAGCCCCTTGACCTGTGCATTTCTTAGCGCACACAACTTAAAACTACAAAAAACTATATTTTTATCAAAATTTTGGTCCTAAGGGACCCCGCTCCAACATATATTAATCATATAAAAGTGAGAGAGAATCGTATGGGAGATGAATTAAGTAGGAAGTTGCATAATGTATATGAAATTTCATTTATCCAAGATGATTTTATTTTTACAGAACTGATAAAAGAGGTTGTAGATAAGGACCCAAAATATTTATTTTTATTGCAGCAAGTGAAGCAAATAAACAATTATGAACAACATTCTTATTATGGGTTAAATTAAAATAAATTATTGACATTTAAGAGAAGAATATATATACCCAATAGGATAAATCTAAAACAATTAATATTGGAATATGATAAATGTAAAACAATTAATATTGGATTAATTCCATAGGAGGCCTGATGCTACTCACCGCAGGTATCAAGTATTTTTTTTCCATAAAGAAAAAATATTTTTGGCGCAGAATGAGGCAAGAAATTGCTGAATATTTAGCTAATTGTTTGGAATGTTAGAATATTACAGTTTAACATAAACATCCTACCATATTTCTTCATCCAATACCCATTTCTTCATGAATCCTTAAAAATGTGTCCTTTCAAGGTTTTCATACAGAATAATATGAAGGACACCTATTAATTAGAATAGAGTTGAAGACAAACTAATGTTAGGACCAGATATGTTAGCCTAAATGGAGTCCACTCTGAAAAATGTTCAACAAAAACCTAAGAGTCACCCATGATAGGCAGAAGATGTAGATAAAACGAGAATGTTTAAATAATTTTAGGTGGGGAACAATGTTTATATTTGTGTGAAGCCTAAAAAGTGTAGCTTTCAGTGGAAGGGATGTGAAAATTTAGCTCCTCGATATTTTGGACGCTTCCAAATTCTAGAAAATGTTGGACCAGGTGCATATCAACTAGCATTACCCAGCCACATGCAAGTCCATAATGTGTTTCACATCTCCTTTATATATATATATATATATATATATATATATATATGTGTGTGTGTGTGTGTGTATGTATGTATATGTATATGATTCTAGACACATAATTAACTAGTACGAGGTGCAAGTATTGGTTATGAAAATAGTAATATTACTTCCTGTTTCTGATAGATTTAGTGCGAAAATTAAAATACTTACAAATGATGAAAATTTTGTACCATGTGTGGTGAAACAGGTAGAAACAGACATATAATTCCTGGTAAAGCCAATCTGTATTCTCGGTCAGAAAGAGACAATGTTGTAGAGGTGAGCTATCACCCATGTTAAAGTGAAGTGGAGGAAATTTATCCCAGAGGAGGCCACATGGGAGGATGAAAGCTTGATGCGGGAATCCTGTACTTTCCTATTCCATGGACATGAGTAGACATGATGATCTGAATCTGAATGTTATTTTTTCTATGTTAATATCTTCAGAATTATAAACAAATTTTCCATATTTTGCTTCATGTGCATAGGTTTCTTGAGGTGTTTGTGAGTGTTAAAACAGGTAAATGCATGAATTTTCATGTTAAATTCATGAGCATTTTAACTTAAAACATAATGCTTAAAAACAAAAATAAAATTTACAACAAACCATCAAAATGATCCATTAACACATGGTTTTGATGAAGGATTTCACCCCTCCTGGGCTACATCTCCTTTGTCCAGCTTCCATGGTTGGGGCCTATGTATTAGCTCAAGTGCGTAAAATGTGCTATTTACATTCATTTAATACTCCTAAAACCTGCTTCAATGTGTTCAAAATGTCCAAATCATCCATAATAGACTCTTCTTGAGCCTAATTTGGTCAAATTTGGCAAAAGTTATGGCCTCCTCAATTTTGGACTAGGAAACCCCACTAAAACTGGAGAAACTCTAGCTAGGGCCGCTAATTTTGGAGGCAGCGCCGAATATGGGGGCTCTGCCAAACATGCTACTAAATTAAACTAGAGTTTAATTAATCGTTAAGTAGAGATCTAAATGAGCATTAACGCTAAACATGCTCTTTGAAAAAATGCTGGATTAATGTGATAAACACATTTTTAATTCGGGTGAGTGCTAATTATGTACGTTTAACCCTGTGCTTTAAAATACACCTCCACTCCTAGTCTCAGCCTCTGGTTGTATGTCGAGGGGGTTGGCCCCATGCTTATTCCCACCTGTCGAATGGTATTTATTGAAATATAAGTCGAGAGCATGATTTATTAAGACCCATCAGTGTGGCTTAATGGTATCGAGGGCACGTTGTTTAGGAGAGGTCACGGTGTTGAGCCTCGACCTTCACCCTTCCATCAATAATTTTTCCATATGCTATATCATAAGGTCTAAAAATTACGACTTCATAAATATTTTTCCTCGTGTAATATGTAACCCAACCTTTGATATATGAAAATAATTCCGACTTTCAACTTTTCATTCAGCCTTGACCTTGGTCCACTATAGGGGGCACATGGTGGCCCCTAGCTGCACCACGTTTCCACTTATGGTTGGACTATTCCAACCATAATATACAAAAAAATTCACCTCTATAAATATATGAAAATTCGACCTTACATATAAAAAATTCACCTTCCAAACTTTCCGGTGAATCTTACAGTGATGTCACAGTGTGATTGGGCAAATCGAAGAATATTCCCAGAATATATTTAAATTTGCTGACTAGGCTACCATATCACCAACATGTCACTTCTGCAATTTTTCAGCTGTTTGGGAAAATGAATGGTGGGCCCTATCTTCCTCATCTGGTCTTAGTTTTCGACGAAATAAATTGCATTGGATTCCTCACAACGATCTCTTCATTCTCGTTCAGTTTCCAATCGATTTTGGACACTTTCATTTTTGAGCTTTAACATTGAGCACTTGATCATTCCTCCCCAATAGAAGCCTTTTGGACCAAAAAAACTCTTTTATTATTGATCATGTGGATGTGGGTACATTTTCCTCAACCTTCCAGTCTCAATCCACTAAAATTTTCCCATTTTCATCAACTGGAGCTTTTCACAAAAAGTAAGCTTTTTCCTTGACTCTTGTGACCCTCTCTTACTGTTGTTGACATCGTCATGCTGCAATTTCCATGATTTTGTACAGCAGCAATTTGTTCTTGCAGAAACAAACTTGCTCCCACCTCAATCATCAATCAAAGGAAAATTAAAAATTGTCTCACCTTGAGAATACTTTCGTCATGACGATTCTTAGCTGATATTTCTTTGTACTTGCATCGACTCTTGACCAAGTATTTTCACCATTTCAATGTACCCTTTGGAAACAAAAAAATAAGCACTTGTGGAACCTATGCCTTCTTTTTCAAAATTCTTTGGTGCTTTCTCTTTGACCTTTTCACTCTATTGCACTGGCATCTTATTTCCAACACTGCTCAACGCTGATGCTGACTGCTGCAAGTTTTTCACATATTGTTCACCTCCTTTCAAGGAAAACCTACTATAATTTTGAAACATCTCATTAAAAGCATAAGAAACTTCAATGAAATCAACTTGTTCATTCGATGCATCTTTTTGAAAGGTTTTATTTAAAAAATCTCTATGCTTGATCATTAACAATGTAAAATTTTGACTTGCATTCACTATCCTCTTCATTTCTCCTGCATTTATAAGATACAAACTTGTATTCTTCTTATGCGCTCTAACTATGTACTCAATTCCATATTTAAACAAGTAATACTTATTCTCATGGAAATGAAATATTTCTTTCCAATCATAAAGATAAGGACTTCCCAAAACAATACCCGATATTTCAAACGACACCACATCAAGTTCAACTTCATCAAGAAAGTTTGAATTTATGTCAAAACTTAGTATGCACTTACTTGTTACATACAAGTTTGCATTATTTCATATCCACCCTAAATAATAAGGTCTTGGATGTTTAACATTTTCAAGGTTTAGCTTCTTAACTAAGTCTTCGGGAATAAAATTAGTTTGAGACCCACTATCAAAAAGTGTGTCTATCTTGGTATGTTTAGAAACGACTAATATGAAAAATTTCAATTCTTGTATCTTCATCTTGAGTTACGTTAGAACAACTTGAAGAACTAGTTCTTTCTATGTTCTTACCTTTCAAACCCATGGTTGTAATCTATGTTTCATCTCTTGAATTAGAACCTAAGTCATGTTAAATTATAGCAATAGTTTTCCCCTTTTCTTTGGCTTTCAATTTGTTTGGCTTCAAATATGGATGAAGTTTCCAATAATGGTATTCATCATGGCCATTATTAAAACAATGTTTACATGTGATTTTCTATTTCTCTTTCCTCTTCCATTAAAATTTCCCTTCCCTTTACCCTCATACTCAAGGAAACTACCACTTTTCTCATCTACATTCGGTTTTCCTCTTGCTTCTAAATGGATGGCTTGAACGAAAAACTCATCTAATTTTTTGGGATTGAACGCAAGAATAGTGTGCCTAATGTAACTGTGAAAACCCCCAATATATTTTAACAAATTTTCTTGAGAATACAAATTAATACCCAAAATAAGAGCTCTTCTCCTAAATTCATGAGTATAATATTGCACACTTTTCCCTTTGAATTCTCTAAATTTTAGCCAGTTCATAATGGCTTTTATTATGTAAGCTAGAGGATAAAATTACCTTTTAATGGCAGTAATAAAAATTCACCAAGACATTGAGATCTTACTGTAGTTTTTAGTCTCTTCTTGAGTCTTTGGTTCCCACCATACAAGTGCAGATCCTTCCATCCTTAAGGAAGCCAATTGAATATTTATGTCATCTTTTTGAAGGTTTTGAATTCAACAATAAACCTCCAATTGACGAATCCAGTTGTCCAAATTCTCCGCATTCACCTCACCATTATACATTAGAAGCTCAAATTTGACATCAAGTTTGAGTAAGGGATTTTTTCCTTTTGGAGTTTTTGAGTGAGTATGGGTAATTTTGGTTGTGGAAGTGGATGATGATTATGATGGTGATGATGAGCATGATGAGGAAGATGGTGGAGATGGAGGAGGGTTTCCTCCACTGCCCTTTGAATCCTTATCTTCATCCTTTTTTCCTTCTGAAGTTCCATCTCCATGTGGAGACTTAGAATTGTCTCCAACCATCCTAGTGTCCCTCTCTTCAAAGAGGATCCTAACCCTTTTAGTGAGTTCATAGAAATCCTTATTGTAAGCCTCCTCTTCTGAAAGACCTTCAATCTCTCCAAAACCTAACATGATGGCTATGGATTCGAGCTAGCTTTCGGTGCAACTTGTACCTCCTCAATCTCCGCTAGAGATAGAACATCAGGTGCTTCAAGTGCCACTCTGAGTGAAACTTTGGGTGGATATGGTGCCATTTTGGCTCTCCTTCTTTTGGTAATAACCTCAAGATTAGCAACCACCAATTTCCCTTCTCCTCTCTCCAACTTCAACCTTGTAAGCATCACAAATTTTCAACCACTAAAACCCTACTTGCACAAAAATCAAGCAAATCAAGAAAATAACCTTTGAAATATTTTCTCTCATACCACCTTGATTTGAATCTGAATGTTATTTTTTCTGTTCTAATTTCATCTTCATAATTATAAAGAACTTTTTGATATTTTGGTTCATTTGCATAGGTTTCATGAGGTGTTTGTGAGTGCTAAAACAGGTAAATGTATCAAGTTTCATGTTAAATTCATGAGAATTTTTAGTTAAAACATAATTTTGAAAAAAAACAATAAAATGTACTGAAAACCATAAAAATGATCGATTAACACAATGTTTTGATGAAGGAGTTCACCCCTCCTAGGCTACATCTCGTTGGTCCAGCTCCCATGGCTTGGGCCTCTGTATCAGTTGAAATGTGAAAAAAGTGTTGCTCACATTCATATAATGCTCCTAAAACTTGCTTCAATTTGTTCAGAATGTCCAAATCATCTAGAATAGACTCTTCTTGAGCCCAATTTGGTCGAGTTTTGAAAAAGTTATGGCCTCCTGAATTCTTTCCTAGGAAACCCCACTAAAACCGGAGAAACTCCAGCTAGGGTCACTAATTTTGGAGCCAGCGCCGAATATGGGGGCTCCTCCAAACATGCCACCTAATTAAACTGTAGCTTAATTAATCCTTAAGTGGATATTGAAATGAGGATTATTGATAAACAATTTCTTTTCACAAATCCTAGATTAATGTGATACACACATTTTTAATTCAGGTTAGTGCTAATTAAGCACATTTAAACCCGCACTTTAAAATATGCCTCCACTCCTTCTCGCAACATCTGGTTATATAGGGAGGGTGTTGGCCCGAGGGACTAGCCCCCTCCTTAGCCTCTTCGGTGAAATGGTATTGATTGAAATATAAGTCGAAAGCATGGTTTATTAAGACCCATTGGTGTGGCTTAATGGTATGGAGGGCGTGTTGTTTGGGGGAGGTCACGGGGTCGAGCCCCACCCTCCTCCCTTCCATAATTAATTTTTCCATATGTTATACCATAAGGTATAAACCTTACGACTTGATGAATATTTCGCCCCATGTAATATATAACCCAACCTTTGATATATGAAATTAATTCACACTTTTGATCTTTTCATTTGGCCTTGACCTTGGTCCACTAGAGCTGGTGTGTGGTGGCCCCTAGTTGCACCACGTGTCCGCCTCTAGTTGGACTATTCCAACCATAATATAAGAACAATGCACCTCCATAAATATATTAAAATTCGACCTTAGATAATAAAAAAATTCCACCTTCCAAACATTTCAACGAATCTTGCAGTGACACTTGTCATAGTGCGATTAGGAAAATTGTAGAATATTTCCAGAATATATTTAAATTTTCTAACTAGGATGCCATGTCACCAACCTATCACTTCTGCAAATTTTCTAGCTGTTTAGGAAAATGAACAATAGGCCCTATCTTCCTCATGCGGACTTCGTTTTGGACGAAACGAATTGTGCAAGATTCCTAGAGACGAGCTCTTTGTTGTCATTCAGTTTCCAATTGATTCTAAGAACTTTCATTTTTTAGCTTTAACACTGAGCACCTGATCACACGGAGGATGATATGTCACACAACTCGAGGGAGATGTAACAATTATTCCCATGTATATACTATTTACTTATTTACCACAAGACTGGGTAATTATGTTTGGTAAGACACACATTATTATATTTAAGAGTTGTTTTTCTTAAAAAAAAAAAAAAAAAATTGAATTACGATAGTTAAGAAAAAAGAAAAAAGAAAAAGGAAATCTTAGTTTCCATACGGTTATAAGGTTGGACATTTATCTTCTCTTTGGGTGACCAAAAATAGGAAAAATCCCAATGAGCGGGAGGAGAGAAAAGAAAGAAGAGACAAGTCATTATCAGTGGAAGAAGTAGTACTTATAGATGGTTTTTCGAGAGCTGGTTCAACTAGTGGAAAATAATCTAAGAAATTATGGACTCGAATTGGACTCCCGAGGTCGTAGAATTTTTTTTTTCCTAATTGCACTAGAAAGCTAAGGGCTTGGGGGGAGTTCTAAAAGTTATTTCCAGATTCATCGATTGGGTGGACTGAGAAATTTCTTTTTGGTTTCTTCTTTTGAGAAGGGACTGACTAGACCTACGACAAATGAGTATTATTTTGAATACTGTTTGTGTAATTCAGTTTTTACTTTTAGGTTTATGCTCTGATAAAAGACTTGTTGATAATTATAAAATTTAGAAGGCCTTTTTCATATAAACATGAGCAACACTATGCTAATTTATCAATATAGGAGAGGAACATATTGAACTATTGTGATATAGGGTTCCTTTTTTCATGAAGAATTTATTTTGCTATTTCATTATAAGATATTTGTGAATATTGTGTATTACTGGTAGTATAGGCTCTTTCTCAAACACAAAAGGTATCTCGTTGTTTCTTTATAAGCTATATGTAATGTATGCATATTATAAAAAAATAGAGTACATGGAAAAAAACAAAGACCAAATTGTACATAAAACGATTGACACTTCCACATTAAAGGTTAGCTTCCTAGTTGGGCTGGAAACCCTCCATGGAAACAGTCCTCTTAACTACTTGGATGTTGTTTCCCTAAATTCTGAGATACCTTAAAGGAGTGATCACATAGAGAAAACCCATGTACATAATAGAAATACAAAGCAACTCATCCACAACAAAGGAATATAAGTCTTGATATAAATGCAAGGAATAAGTAAATTGAGCATGTATATTTTTAACTAAATAAACCCGTATAACAGTGGAAAGGATAAATCCTTGAAGAAAAAAAATTCACATGAAGATATGCTGACTATTGAGTATCTACAAGATAGTCAACAAAGCAAGATACTAGAGCAAAATTATTGAAACAGGAAGTTCTTTCTTAGAAATAATATGAAATTAATTGCATAGATAATGCTCTAATAATACAACTAAATGTATACCAGAAAAGATATAAGTCATTAAAGTTAACCGTCCAAAGCTATGGTCATCACAGAGAAAAAACACATATCTAACCCCAGAGTATTTTAATAGGAAGTTTCGATATAAGGCCAAAATTCACCACAATTAACCAGGGCCTAGAGAAGTGCAATTATTAATAAGTTGAAAAGCAGTAATCACAAAATAATTACAAGATTAATAACATTAAACGCCGTATATTGCTACTTTGATAACTCTCTAACATGTCCAGAACCATTAAAATGCACCCTGGAAAGGAGAGATTCTAGGAACCTGAAAGAAATGAACCCCAAGTCGGTCAGCATGTCGAGCTAAGCCTTCGCCATAAAACCAAAAGTGGAGACCCAAAGTTGGGCGATACACACCTGCAGGATAGTGAAATAAGGAAAATAAGGGAAGGGATCCAACCTGAGACAAAGAAAAACCCTTGCTTGAAAATTTAGGAAGAAAACAAAATATACCATGTAATAACTCCAAAATTTGAGAAAACACCATACCTGTATATTGCAGGGAGCTTTTGAACATGGAGCCGAAACCTGGTGACCAGTAACAAGATTAGTTCCATTGGATGAAGGACGACAACATGCTACAATAGTGGAAATGGAAACGACTAATTGAATACCTGGAAGGAGAAGTTGTCGAGTGCCAAGAAGAATCAACCGAAAAAATATGATGACCAATGATTCCTGAGGTCTACCGAACCCCAATAAAAGAAAGGAAAAATTAATGTAGCAACAAATAGAATAAAATAATTATATGTGGAACAAATGACAGAGACTCTAACCTCTGCAATGAACAACTCATAAACTGTAACTAGGGTTTGAGAACCGAGAAAGCGGTTCCAGTGGAGGAAAAAAATGACAGTGCCAAAGGGTGTTTGGGATGTAAACTGGTACAACAAACCAACCCAAAAAATCTTTTTTGTCCATCGCAAACCTTGATATCCAACAAGGAAGGTACTTATAGTTGTAAACCAGTATTTTATTCACCCAAGGCCGGTGCCACGTTCACCATGTTTTGGAGAGTTCTAGATGATGCAATTAACATGTTAACCAAACCATATGTGATACAAATTTATACCTTAGATATCTATCAATAATCTCCATTGATAAAAAGTAATGTACCTTCGTGCATAGATTGGGGAACATCAAATAATTGCTATATAGCCTAAGTCAAGAACAAAGATTAGGTGTTGTTAAAAAAACCTGGGCGGATTATCCAAGTAGGGCAAAATTCAACTTAGCCTTTTTCTCTTTATATTATGTTTTAGTATAATACTAGTGGGTACTTTTTTTTTCTTTTTTTTTTAAAAAGTTGAAGTCAATGCACATTACAAACTTCTTTTGAAAAGCGTAAAAGAGAATGAAGGATTTTAAATTAAGGGTATGTTGCACATAATAAATAAATTAATTTTACCACTATTCCTAAAATATGATTTTTCAAAACTAAAATTATATAATAAAAAATTATAAAACATTTTAAAACAAAATTAAATATTCTCAAAGTAATAAAAATTAAATTAAATATTTTAATATTATAAGGAAATAAAAATAAAGTTAATTGACCATAGGATGAATGTTATATATGAAGTTGTTTTTAATGTTATTTTTGGATTTTCTGGCGTGGCTGAAAAAATTGAGAAGAAATCTTGATTTATGTTATGTAAACTGGTTTTTTTTACTGTATATATGGATTCAACACCCAAAAATTGTACTATGGCACTTCAATTGTGCACATTTTACTCATAAAACTTGTGATTTCAATGACTTTCTGTAGCATTTCAGACATTGGAAAAATAACTCTGAATATTTTTCAAAAAGTTGAGTTAAAGAGAACTAGGTTATTGAGTATAAAAATCAAATTAGTGATAAAAAATTATATAACTTTTTAAAAATTTAATGTAATATTTTAATATTTTAAAGCCATATATAATTAACATAATTGAACTTAGACTTAATGTTATATGGCCTTAAAATAACATATATGATGAAAAATAAAGATATTTCTTAATGGTATAGCAATTTTTTAAATGGTTTTATTGAGTTAGTTAATTTTAGTATAGTTTAGAATTGAAAAAAATATAGATTTTGAGATTGTCTACTAGTTTGGGATGATATTGTCCTGTAAAATTATATTTAAAAATAATAAATTAATATTTACACTAATAATTATCAATTATATATATATATATATATATATAGTAGAGAGGGATCAAATCTCTAAAGTTGTAAATCTTTCTTTAATTTTTGCATTTAAAAAAAATATATATTACCTCAAGGAATTTGATCTCTGTGTTTGAAAGATTCTAAGTTATGATGGATCTACTGTAGTTTGTAATAGCACTGAATAAAATCTATAATAAATGAAAAATATTATGGTAGTGGACTATGAATTAAAAGTCAATTTTTTGGCATCTATGAGGAATGAAACCGTGTCCACTTACAAATGGTCAATTGGTCATTCGAAGTAGTGTGATTTTTCTTGAACAACCTTGATGAGACAACTTGTGTTTGTTGATATCATACATAGTTGTTTGTTTATAATTGTCTCCACTAGTCATTTGACAATTGAATTATGATAGATTTTTTTTTTTATGAAAAAAAGAATAAAATACAAAAATAAACAAAATGTTATACTTGTTAATTCCATTTAAATAAAATGTGTTTAAGTTAAAATATTTTATATTTTTGCCCATATAAATATAAAATTTGATAAAATTTATTTAAAAATATTGAAATAATAAATTTATAATTTATAATTTATAATAAATTTTTTTATAACTTTAAATTTCAAATCAAATTTATTTATATTTTCAAAAAAATATATTTTAAATAATAAAATATAACAATCTCATTATATCAAATAAATACATTAAAAATATTGGTACTTCTAAGTTTAAAGAGAAAATGTGTTGTGATAAAGATTTAGAGGCTAAAAGAAAATTAAGATATTATAAGGAGATCATCAACCCTAGTCTAGAAGATCAAAAACATCTCTCTATTTTAACTAGCTCAAATAAAAAAATTAATATAGCCAAGATAATAATTGACTCTCATGAGTTCCATAGTGAAACAGGTCATTGAGTTCCATAGTGAAACAAGCAGTTGTGCAGTCCCATAGTGAAACAGGTCATTGGGCTGTTCCATAGTGAAACAGGTAGTTGGGTAGTTCCTGAAACACCATGGGTGGAAAGGACCTCAAACACCATGGGTGGAAAAGATTTTGCATATATGTGAGAATATGAACATTGAGGATGAAAATTACTCCTGCATACACCCACATTAAATCTCAGTTTCATAATCTTTATTGTAATAACGACCTTCCTAGCCTTTTAACATGTCAAAATTTTAGTGAGCTTGGGACACTTCTATCCAAGCTCTTTGAGCATAGAAGTACAATTTTCAAACAAACTAAATAATTGGTTTCTTTAGGTCCAATAGACCAAAGTTTAGTCTGAGTGGACAATAACCACCACCACTACCATCATCATCATATATATATATATATATATATATTTATATATAATAGAAACTAGTTGTATTTTCTGTTATATAACTTTCAATTCAATTAAAAAAAATTAAATTCTTAATAAATAAAAAAACTAAATTATTATTATAATTAATGATGTAACGGTTAGTTTTAAATTATATATATATATATATATATATATATATATATATATATATATAATTTATTTTTTAATTAAAACAATTAATATTGTTTTAATTAATATTTTATCATTTACATGAATATATTAACATAAAAGAGTAACTATATGGTCTAGTATTATATGGTTTAGTATCATATACCACTAATTTACATCATCCAAAAAAATTAATGTATCTATTGAAAATCCATTTATGACTTGTTTTTTTATTAAAAATAATAATACTATTAATTTTTGGAAGAAACAATTGAGGTGAATTCTTGATTTAGACTGGTTTTTTTTATTGTATATATGAATCCAGCACCTTCTTCAACATCTTGAAAATTTTCAAATTGTGCAGCATTACCTATAAAACTTGTAATTTCAATAAATTCCTACATGATTCTTAAAAAATTAGACTAGTAAAATCCACCGTAAAAATATCCAGAATTAAAAATAATTAGACCTAGAATAAAATTAAAATTAACTGAAATATGTCTTAACGCAACGCAAATCCATCGCTATTAACTGAACTCTGTATAAACGTAACGCAGATCCATCGCTCTCCATGTGGCAGGGATCAATGATAAAAAATTGAATCTGTCCACAACCCAAAATCCACGTGTTTTTCGGAAGAAATTTACGTGCCGTGGCCAATTAAATTTGAAAGTTATGCATAATTGTTTGTTTGTTTAACGAATCTAATTGATCCACCGCAGAGAATTGTGCTTCCACTTCTTCAACCCAACGCCAATGGCAGCTCAGCAATACGACGACCAGAGCTATCATCTGATCCCTATCACCAGTGACACGCGGGTCAATTTTAATTGCAATGTTATATTCGAACTAAAAGAAGTATATGCTTTGAATTGAACTGCTGTTTTTCACGAATCCCTCCGTAAACAGAAACGGCACACAAGTTTTTCATACCTAGAGAGTACAAGCAGTAGATTTTGTAACACTCATGGAAAAACAGTAGCCTCCAGCGCCAGCAGGCACTCGTTTTAGATTAATACAGGAAAATTTGCTCTTTATATCTGATGGCGCACAAAAAATTTTGTTACTGGGTTTATGCCAGAAAAGTCAAAGGCATAAATTTGTGACATGCTCATTTTCAGTTTGTAAAGAATTACAGCAGTAATCTTTTGAGCACTGTGAAGCTAGTTGCTGTTTCTATATATAATCGTCGCCCCTCCGAGGAGACCAGCGCCGTGTCTATTTGTTCCTGGCAAAGTAGATCATCAAAGTGTTGAGTTAGTCATTACTAATTACACAGAAAAATCTGGAATGGGCAGATCTCCTTGTTGCTCAAAACAAGGGTTCAACTGGGGCGCCTGGACCGAAAAGGAGGACATGATTCTCTCCGAATACATTCGAATTCATGGTGATGGCAAATGGAGATATCTCCCCGAAAAAGCAGGTAAATCTCAATAAATCTTCTATGCTGGTATCTCAATGCAGATTTAAATATATATTGCTAAGCGGAATTAAGCTTACAGAATTTTGTTTTGCAGGTCTTAAGCGGTGTGGAAAGAGCTGCAGATTACGTTGGATAAACTATCTTTGTCCAGATATTAAACGCGGAAACATTTCTCTCGATTAGGAGGATCTCATTGTTAGGCTGCATCGCCTTCTTGGCAATCGGTATGTAGAGAATTACTGAACTCAATTCATTCATGAGTTACAATTCATTGATATTTAGAATTATTGGCATGGTTAAAAGCTTAGTGTAAAATGTAATGTAAGTCATATATATATATATAGATATAGCAGAATTCATGATTCCCCATGTCAGGCACTCCAATTTTAGAATTATTGTTACATTAAGCGTGAATTATATGCTATCTCTATGCGTGCAGGTGGTCACTAATTGCAGGAGGACTGCCTGGAAGAACAGACAACGAAATAAAGAACTACTGGAACTGTCACCTTTGCAAGAAGCTGGTGCCAATGAACGAAGCCCAACGGAAATCGAGTAAACATTATCTCAACAGAAGATCAGATAATCCTGCTTCCCCACAAAACTGTGTACAGAGCCATCCCCGTAAAACCAACAACGGCGGTGAGACAGTCTGAATTTGAAAAACCGAACAGCTGCAAGGCTTATAGATGCAGTGAAATTCACAGTACAGATCGTGCGCTCAAACTGTCTAATATTAAAGAAACAAAGAGTTCCTCCCAGTCCTCTGACAACCTACTTGTGAACAATGACTGGAAGCGCATGACCTCCGATGTGACAAATGTTAATCTGGTCGAAACAGAAGGTACAAATTTACCGCACCAGAAATTACCCCATTCCGATCTTTTTGAAGGACGTGCATCTACATTAGAAGGGAATGCATTTGATTTGGCCAAAATATGTTCTTCTCAATCCGACTTTTTAACTGATATGGGAATAGACTACTTCTACAGTGGACCTGCTACATTTGGGGCACAGAGACGAATGATATTGAATATGTATGTTTTGAACAAACGAATATGCAGCACCTTAACAGTCTTACGTTCGCCGGTGAGCAGGGAATGTAAAGATTCTAGAGATTTTAGTCACTTACGCGTATGATTATATTATGAATTACCATTTCCAGAAATTAATTTCCGTTTTGTTAATCTTTTCAAGGAATTTTAAATACCCAAGAGGACATTCGAGTCACTTACGCGTATGATTATAATATGAATTAGTATTTCCCGAAAAAATAATTTCCGTTTTGTCAATCGTTTCAAGGAAAGGAATTTTAAATACCCAAGTGGACATACAATGATATTTCAAATTGAGGTCACATATGAAAATCAAACGACAGAACTAGGCTGTTATCGCGGACCATTTAACGTTGCACGCACACCACTAAATTGCAAAGTAAAGTTTCTACATTCATGCAATAACAAAAAAAAATTATTTTGCCTTTATTTATGGTTTGGTAAGATGAAATTTCTGGTGTAATATATTTTTTTGTTTTTATGGTCATTTGGGTTTATGTAGAGTGGTTACGAGAAATAATGGTCACTTTTATTTTTATTTATGGTTTGGTAGATAAAAATTTTGGTGTAATATATTTTTTTGTTTTTATGGTCATTTGGGTTTATGCAGAGTGGTTACGAGAAATAATTGTTACTTTTATTTTTATTTTTTTAATATGATGTGTTTTGGGTCTAGTTATAACAATTGATTTTTTATTTTAAATAATTTCACTAAAACTAAAACATATATATATTTTATATAAAATATAAATGTTAGAGAAGGGAAATTAAATTATAATATAGTTTACAATTAATTATATAGAAAATAATATAATGTAATGTTAAATTTAAAAATTGAAATAAAAAATACGAACTTAATTCTATTTAAAAATTTAAATTTATTAATTATTAAAAGATCTAATTTTAGGAATTTGGCTTTTGTGATCCATAAAATGTATATAAATTTTTTTGGTTATAATTTATTAATGTATATTTTTTAAAGTGTAGTTTAACTAATAAATAAAATGATCTTTTCTCTCAATTTTTTTCTTCAATTTTGTCAAAAATTGTTAAATATTTTTAAGAATCATAAATTTAAGCTATTCAATTTACACTATTTTTTTCTTCTCTAGTATCTCTAACCCACTTGTCCAATCTCTAATCCACTTGTCCATTGAAAAACACATTCTAAATTTTAAAGTACTAAAACATGATCTTATTTACTAATTGGACTGCACCTTTTTTAAATAACTTTATAATCCAATCTAAAAAGAGATATTTAAATATATATAATAGTGTTGGGTAATTTTAGGTTTTAATTAAAACACGATTTTTTTGAAGTGATAACTTCAAAAAGACAATTATTTCATAAATGCAACAAACAACTTAAAACCATTGAGATACAACTATTTTATGAATGCCACAAAAACACATTCAACCACTACATCATGGTGACCCCATGGCTCTAGGAAATCACTCATGAAGTTATGCTGACCCCATGGCTCTAAGAAATGCCTCATGAAAATGTAACATTTCACAATGGTGAAAAAATCCTCGATTTCCACCGTTTACTCCAACACGTGTAGGCTTAAAATAAAAAGGCATGGGTCCCAACTTAGAAAAGGAGGATGAATGCATGCTTCATGAACCCATTTAATATGCCTCCCTTGCTATTGAATCTTGCCAAACAATAATAGATCATTTAAAATATATATTAAATATTAATTTGTTGAAATTTTTATTTAATTTAATTTGAAATATTACTAATATATAAAGATTAAAAAATATATTTTTTAATTATAACTATTGATTTTTTTATTAATATAATTATAAATATTTTAAAATTAAATTTCTTTAATTAGCTGTTATGAAATATTATATGATTTAAGATTTAAATTTTAATGATTGATGTAAGACTTTTGTGATCCATAATGTATATGAATGTCTTTCATATTATATGTTTCGAGATTCAAATCTTAGTGATTGATCTAAGACTTTTGTGATCCATAATGCAGATGAATGTCATTCCAATTAATAACATCATTAGGATTTGGTTGAGCTTCTGAACCATCTAACGTGTTCATATTAATGAAAAGGTGGATCATCCTCATGACAAGATGGACAAGGTAATCGATCCTAATGAATAAATAGTGTGGATGAATCATTGCTTGGAAATAGCCGTTGAGAACTAGCCCTTGAAAATTAGCAGCTGAGAATTGTGGTTCATCCTCACGATAAGGAGGACAAGTTAATTGGTCCAAATGAATAAATCTAGTGTGAATTCATCATTGCCCAAAATAATCATTGAAAACTAACCGTTAAAAACTAGTTGTTGATAACTAGTCGTTAAAACTAGCTGGAATTAAATTAGCTAGTTAATTCATTATCACGAAAAATATTTTTAAATCATTTATTAATAAATAAAAATTTTAAAATAAAATTTATTAATAAATAAAAATTTATTTAATAATAAAAGAGAAATATTTATAAAGGAAATATATTTAATATATATTTAATATTTTTCCTCATAACTAATTAATTAATCTAACTAATTTAATTTCGGTATGCATCAACACTATTTATTTATTAAGATTGATTAAATTCTCCACCTGAATTACATTATATGGTTTGAAATGTCTACCAAATCTTAATGATATGATTAATCCAAAAGACATTCATCTAAATCTTAATGAATCAATCTAAAAAAAAACAAACTAGATTCAAATAAAAATACAAACCTAACATTTAAAAAAAAAAGTTATATATGGGGCAAAATACTGAACACTCATTCATATATTACAATATCAGTCATGCATACAATCACCATTTTTGTTCGAAAAGAAAAAAAAAATTGTAATACATTTTTCAAATTACTATAACTAAGAAAATTATAATAGTTAAATTTTCTTCGGTTAATGTTAACTATTATTATAACTTATTTAGTTAAAATTTTATGTTAAGAGAATTTAATTCATGTGGGTATTATTAATATTATTATATTACCAAATGTATTATTATTATGATATTCATGTTATAATTGGTTGGCCTTGAAGCGTTTCAATGAAGTTAAATCTTTATGAGTCACATAATAATTATTGATAATTAAATTAAAATTTTGGAAATCTTATTTTAAAATAAAGATACTTACTAGTATAAATATGTACACTTGAAATTGAAATATTTTAATCAACATAAAAATTGAAATAGTTGAACTTGAAATATTTTGGTCAACACCACAATTGAAATATATTACTTATGATCCATATTGTCCACATTAAAACGTTTTGTTTGTTATTGGTATATTTTTAAATACACATACTCTCATATTGGAAACTATAAAATGTATATTCATGTACTATAATCAATAGTATTTTTGAAAATGTTATATGTCAATTGGGTCTTTCTCTCCTATATTATTTTTGAAATATATCTCGTTATTAATATTTTTTAAATGTCATATCTCAACTCCATATAGAAAATTGAATAAATTATATATCTTTCTAGCATTTTAATGGGGATATCATTAATAAATATTTCAATACCCATATTATATAATTATTTATGTGAAATATGTATATATTTTATAAAACAAATAAAAATTAAAAATAAAATAAAATTATGGTTAAAACGTTTTATTCGAGTGATTCTCAAAAAGAAATAGATATACAATCCCTTCCATACTCAACATAAAATTAAAACATGTATATATAGTTAACCATCATAAATTTACGTCAGTCTTTTATAAATCTGAAATTTACACTAGTTGTTTATTATTTTTTAATATAACATTAAAGAACAAAATTTTCTAGTACTAAATTACATCTTAAAACAATAAAAAAATTATATAAATAAAATATAAATTTTAATATTTAACATTATTTAGTTATAATATTTAAAACTACATATACTACATAAATAAAGGTCATTTCTCATTAAAAAGTATTGACAAGGAATATATACTTGTTTTTGTTTTGCATCTTTAATATGGATATCATAAATAAATATTTCAATACTCATGTTCAATAATTATTTATGTGAAATATGTATATATTATATATATATATAAAAGTACAATTAAAATATTTTATTCGTATAATTATCAAAAAGAAATAGATATAGAATTTCTTCCACACTCAACATAAATTTAATATATATATATATATATATAAAATTAACCATCATAAATTTATGTTAATGGCTTATAAAAATTTATACTAATTATTTATTATTTTTTAATATAACATTAAAAAACAACATTTTCCATATACTAAATTACAACTTAATATTACAACTTAACACAATAAAGAAATAAAGAAATATATAAATAAACTATAAATTTTAATATTTAACATTATTTAGTTATAATATTTAAAACTACACATACTACATAAACAAAGGCCATTTCTCGTTAAGAAGTGTTGACAAGGAATATATACTTGTTTTTGTTTTGCATGCTCTCCTTCCAAAGGAGAAAAAGGGGCAACAAAGGAGAAAAAGGGGCAACGAGAACACGGCCATGAATATGGTGGCATCTATATTGATAGCCAAATAGAGCATCTATGTGAAGCAAAAACAATCAGAATGTATGTATGTTTTATGGTAGATTATTTGTTTTGTACGAGAAAAGGGGAACAAGAACATATCCATGAATATGGTGAAATCTATCTTGAATTCCAAATAGAGCACCCATGTAAAGGTAAAATAGAAATAACCTCATTACATGTATGTATGTTTATAATATTTTTATTTTTATTTTTAATGAGCTTTAGATTTTATTAGGCTTTAATTGTTTTTATGGGCCGGAGTGAAGGATGGGAGTAAATTATGATGTTTTTAAATTACAATAATACTTATATAACTATGGTTATGACATCATAAAATTAGTTTAATTTTTACTAAGTTTTACATAAATTTAGTGATAACATCATATAATGGATAAGTAATTCTTTTATTCAAAATTATAACTAACTCAATATAAACTTATTATTCTAAAATAAATAAATAATGTTATAATATTATGTTGCATTAAAAGGAAATATATTTACCTATGATAATAGTATAATAATATATGTATGTATGTTACATATAAAAGGTTATGAATTCTTATTTTAATTATGTATTTGAGAGTGGAATAATACATCCATTTACAAAAGGGGGGAGAGAGTTTAATGTGTGTGTGTGAGAGATATATGGGAATGAAAAGACAGAGAAAAATAGAGATCGAGAGAAATGAAGGAATGGGTAAATGAGGAGAGATATAGAAAGAGGGATAGGGGTAGGAGAGAGATAGAAAGGGGTTGAGAGACACGACGGTTATGTGCAGAGAGAGTGAGAGAGAGATGGCGGAAGGAAGAGAGATGGGGGGTGGCAATGAATCCTACAGTGACACTTGTCACAGTGTGATTGGGAAAACTGAAGAATATTCCTAGAATATATTTAAATTTGCTGACTAGGCTGCCATACAATTTTTTAGCTATTTGGGAAAATGAATGATGGGCCCTAGCTATTTTTGACAAAACGAATTACACTGGATTCCTGGCGATTATCTCTTCATTCTCATTCACTTTTCAATCGATTTTGGGCACTTTAATTTTTAGCTTTAACACTGAGCACCTTATCATTCCTCGCCACTAGAAGCCTTTTCGACGACAAAATATCTTTGATTATTAATCATGTGGATGTGGGTACAATTCCCTCATCCTTCCAGTCTCAATCCACCGAAATTTTCCCATTTTCATCAATTGGAGATTTTCACAAAAACTAAGTTTTTTCCTTGACTCTTGAGACCCTCTCTTGTTGTTTTTGACACCGTCATGCTGAAATTTCCCTCAATTTGTAGAGAAATGTGCTATTCTTGCAAAAACAAACTTGTTCCCACCTCGATCATCAATCAAAGGAAACTTAAAAATTGTCTCACCTCGCATACTGTCGTCATGCTGATTCTTAGCTGATCTTTCTTTGTACTTGCATCACACTTGACCAAGTATTTTCGCCATTTTCATGTACCCTTTGGAAACAAAAAATAAGCACTTGTGGAACCTATGCGTTCTTTGTCAAATTGATTTAGTGCATTCTCTTTCACCTTTCCACTCTCTTGCACCGGCATCTTATTTCCAACACTACTCAATAGTGATATTGAATGCTGCAAGTTTTTCACATCTTGTTCACCTCCTTTCAAAGGAAACCTATTAGAATCCAGAAACATCTCATTACAAGCATAAGAAACTTCAATTAAATCAACTTTTTCATTCGATGCATCTTTTTGAAAGGTTTGATTCAAAACATCTCTATGCTTGATCATTAGCAATGTCAAATTTTGACTTGTATTCACTATCCTCTTCATTTCTCCTACATGTATAAGAGACAAACTTGTATTTTTCTTATGCTCTCTAACTATGTACTCAATTCCATCTTTAAACAAGTGATACTTATTCTTATGGAGATGAAATACTGCTTTCCAATCATAAATATAAGGACTTCCCAAAAAAATACCTGATATCTCAAACGACACCACATTAAGTTCAAACTCATCAAGAAAGTTTGAATCTATGTCAAACCTTAGTATGCACTTACTTGTTACCTACAAGTTTGCATTATTTCATATCCACCCTAAATAATAAGGTCTTGGATGTTTAACAATTTCAAGGTTTAGCTTCTTAACTAATTCTTCTGGAATCAAATTAGCTTGAGAGCCACTATCAAAAAGTGTGTCTATCTTGGTATGTTTATAAACGACTCTAATATAAAAAAGTTCAATTCTTGTATCTTCATCTTGAGTTACATTAGAACAACTTGAAGAACTAGTTATTTCTATGTTCTTACCTTTCAAACCCATGGCTGTAATCTTTGTTTCATCTCCTGAATCAGAACCTAAGTCATGTTCAATTATAGCAATATTTTTCCCCTTTTCTTTGGCTTCAAATATGGATGAAGTTTCCAACAATGGTCTTCATCATGGCCATTATTTGAATAATGTTTACATGTGAGTTTCTATTTCTCTTTTCTGATGGATCTATTTTTGTTTGCTCCTCCATTAAACTTTCCCTTCCCTTTACCCTCATACTCAAGGAAACTACCACTTTTATCATCTACATTCGGTTTTCCTCTTTCTTATAAATGTGTGGCTTGAACAAAAAGCTCATCTAAGTTTGGGGAATTGCACACGAGAATAGTGTGCCTAAGGTAACTGTGAAAACCCCAATATACTTTAACAAAGTTTCTTGAGAATACAAATTAATACCCAAAATAAGAGATCTTCTCCTAAATTCATGAGTATAATATTGCACACTTTTCCCTTTCAATTGTCTAAAATTTTTCCAATCCATAATGGATTATTTCACATAAGCTAGAGGATAAAATTACCTTTTAATGGCAATAATAAAACTTGACCAAGACATTGAGATCTTACCGTAGTTTTTAATCTCTTCTTGAGTCCTTGGTTCCCACCATACAAGTGCAGATCCTTCCATCCTTAAGGAAAACAATTGAAGCTTTATGTCATCTTCTTGAAGGTTCTCAATTTAGAAATAAACCTCCAATTGAAGAATCCAATTTTCCAAATTCTTTGCATTTACCTCACCATTATACATTGGAAGCTCAAATTTGACATCAAGTTTGAGTAAGGGATTTTTTCCTTTTGGAGTTTTTGAGTGAGTATGGGTAGTTTTGGTTGTGGAAGTGGAAGCTAATGATGATGGTGATGATGAGGATGATGATGAAGATGGTGGATATGGAGGAGGGTTTCAACCACTTCCCTTTCAATACTTCTCTTTATCCTTTTTTCCTTCTGAATTTCCCTCTCCATGTGGAGACTTAGAATTATATCCAACCATCCTACTGTCCCTCTCTTCAAAGAGAATCCTAACCATTTTAGTCAGGTCATATAAATCCTTCTTGTAAGCTTCCTCTTTTGAAAAACCTTCAGTCTCTCCAAAAACTGACATGATGGTTATGGATTCAAGCTCAGCTTCTGGTGCAACTTATACCTCCTCAATCTCAGCTAGAGATAGAACATCAAGTACTTCAAGTGCAGCTGTGAGTGAAAATTTTGGTGGATATGGCACCCTTTTGGCTCTCCTTCTTTTGGTCCTAACCTCAAGATTACAAACAACCACTTTCCCTTCTCCTCTCTGTAAATTCAACCTTGTAAGAATCACAAATTTGCAACCATTAAAACCCTACTTGCACAAAACTCAAGCAAATCAAGAAAATAACCTTTGCAACATTTTCTCTGATACCACCTTCATTTGAATCTCAATGTTATTTTTTCTGTGATCATTTCATCTTCTGAATTATAAACAATTTTTTGATCTTTTGGTTCATGTGCATAGTTTTCTTGAGGTGTTTGTGAGTGTTAAAATAGGTAAATGTATTAAGTTTCATGTTAAATTCATGATAATTTTAACTGAAAACATAATATTGAACAAAAACAATAAAATGTACAGAAAACCATCAAAATGTTCCATTAACACAATGTTTTAATGAATGAGTTCACCCCTCCTAGGCTACATCTTCTTGGTCTAGCTTCCATGGCTCGGACCTATGTATTAGATGAAATGTTAAAAAATTGTTGCTCACATTCATATAATGCTCCTAAAACTTGGTTCAATGTGTTTAGAATGTCCAAATCATCCAAAATAGACTCTCCTTGAGCCCAATTTTATTGAATTTTGCAAACATTATGGCCTCCTCAATACTTGCCTAGGAAATCCCACTAAAACTGGAGAAACTCTAGTTAGGGCCACTAATTTTGGAGGCAGCGCTGAATATGGGGGCTTTGCCAAATGTGCCGCCAAATTAAACTGTGGATTAATTAATCCTTAAGTGGAGATTTAAATGATTATTAGCAAAAAACAATTTCTTTTCAAAAATCCTAGATTAATGTGATAAGCGCATTTTTAATTCAGTTTAGTGCTAATTAAGCACATTTAACCCTGCGCTTTAAAATATGCCTCCACTCCTGGTCACAGCATCTGGTTATATGGGGAGGGGACTGGCCTGCGGGGCTAGTCCCCTCCTTACCCTCGTCGGTAAAATGGTATTGATTGAAATATAAGTCAAAAGCATGGTTTATTAAGACCCATCAGTGTTGCTTAATGGTATGGAGGACCTGCTTTTTGGGGGAGGTTGTGGGGTTGAGCCCCGACCTCCTCCCTTCCATCAATAATTTTTCCATATCCTATATCATAAGGTATAAACCTTACGACTTGATGAATATTTTTCCCCATGTAATATGTAACCCAACCTTTGATATATGAAAATAATTCATACTTTTGAACTTTGCATTCGACCTTGACCTTGGTCCACCAGAGGGGGCACATGGTGGCCCCTAGATGCACCACGTGTCTGCCTTTGTTTGGACTATTCCAACCATAATATAAAAACAATGCGGCTCCATAAATATATGAAAATTTGACCTTAGATAAAAAAAACTCCACCTTCCAAACTTTACTACGAATCTTGCAATGACACTTGTCATACTGTGATTAGGAAAATTGAAGAATATTCCCAGAATGTATTTAAATTTGTTGACTAGGATGCCATGTCACCAACCTGCCACTTCTGCAATTTTTTTAGTTGTTTAGGAAAGTGAACAACAAGCCATATCTTCCTTATTCGGACTTCGTTTTTGATGAAACGAATTGTGCCATATTCCCAGAGACGAGCTCTTCGCTGTCGTTCAGTTTTCAATTCATTCTAAGCACTTTCATTTCTTAGCTTTAACATTGAGCACCTGATCACACAAAGGATGATATTTCAAATAAGTTGGGGGAGATGTAACACCCATTCCCATGTATACATTATTTTCTTACTAACGACAAGATTGGGTAATTATGTTTGGTAAGACACATCATTATTATATTTAAGAGTTGTTTTTATTTTAAAAAAAAATTGAATTATGATAGTTAAGAAAATAGAAAAAAAGCAAAAGGAAATCTTAGTTTCCATACGATTAGAAGGTTGGATATTTATCTCCTCTTTGGGTGACCAAAAATGGGGAAAATCCCAATGAGCGGGAGGAGAGAAAAGAATGAAGAGACAAGAAATTATCAATGGAAGAAGTATTACTTCTAGATGGTTTTTCCATAGTTGGTTCAACCAGTGGAAAATCATCTAAGAAATTCTAGACTCGACTTGGACTCTCGAGGTCGCAGAACAAAAAATTTCCTAATTGCACTAGAAAGCTAAGGGTTCAGGGGGAGTTCTGAAAGTTATTGCCAGATTCATCGGTTGGGTGGACTGAAAATTTTATTTTTGGTTTCTTCTTTTGAAAAGGGCCAAACTAGACCTACAACAAATGAGTATTATTTTGAATATTGTTTGTGTAATTCAATTTTTAATTTTAGGTTTATGCTCTGATAAAAGGTTGGTTGATAACTACAATATTTAGAAGGTCTTTATCATATAAATATAAGCAACACTATGTTCATTTATCAAGATAGGAGAGGAACATATTGAACTATTGTGATATAGGGTTCCTTTTCCATGAAGAAGTTATTTTTCTATTTGTCTATAAGACATATGTGAATACTATGTATTTCTGGTAGTATAAGCTATTTCTCAGACACAAAAGGTATCTCATTGTTTCTTTATAAGCTATATGTAATGTTTTCATATTATAAAAAATTATAGTACCAGTAAAAAAATAAAGACCAAATTGTACATAAAACGACTGACACTTCCACATTAAAGGTTAGATTCCTAGGTGGGTTGGAAACCCTCCATGGAAACAATCCTCTTAACTACTTGGATGTTGTTTCCCTAAATTTGGAGGTACCTTAAAGGAGTGATCATAGAGTGAAAAGCCATGTACACAACAAAAATACAACGCAATTCATCCAAAACAAAGACAAGCAACTCTTGATATAAATGAAAGGAATAAGTAAATTGAGCATGCATATTTTTAACTAAATAAACTTGTCTAACAGTGGAAAGAAAAAATCCTTCAAGAAAAAAAATTCACATGAAGATATACTGACTATTGAGTATTTGCGAGATAGTCAACATAGCAAGCCACTAGAGAAAAATTATTGAAACAAGAAGTTCTTTCTTAGAAATAATCTGAAATTCATTACATAGATAATGCTATAGTATTACAACTGAATGTATACCAGAAAAGATAGAAGTCATTAAAGTTAGCCGGCCAATCCTATGGCCATCACAGAGAAAATACACATATCTAACCCTAGAGTCTTTTAATAGGAAGTTTCGACGTAATGCCAAAATTTACCACAATTAAGCAGGACCTTGGAGAAGTGAAACTAATAATAATTTGAGAAGCATTAATCAAAAAATAATTACAAGATTCATAACATTAAATGCCATCTATTGCTACTTTGATAACTCTCTAACATGCCCAGAACCCTTAAAATGCACCCTGAAAAGGAGAGAGTCTAGGAACCTAAAAGAAATGAAATCCCAAGTCAGTCAGAATGTTGAACTATGCCTCAACCATAAAACCAAAAGTGGAGACCCCGAGTTGGGTGATACACACCTGCATGATAGCGAATAAGGGAAATAAGGGAAGGGATCCAACCTGAGACAAAGAAAAACCCTCGCTCGAAAATTTAGGAAGAAAACAGAATATACTATGCAATAACTCCAAAATTTGTGAAAACACCATACGTGTATACTGCAGGGAGCTTTTGAACACAGAGTCGAAACTTGGTGACTAGTAATAAGATTAGTTCCACTGGATGAAGGATGACAATAGGCTACAATAGTGGAAATGGAAATGACTAATTGAATACATGGAAGGATAATTTGTTGAGTGTTAGGAAGTATCAACTGAAAAAATACGATGACCAATGATTCCTGAGGTCCACCGAACACCAATAAGAGAGGAAAAATTAATGTAGAAAAAAATAGAAAAAAATAATTATATGTGGAACAAATGACAGAGACTCTAACCTGTACAATGAACAACTCAGGAAATGTAACTAGGGTGTGAGAAGAGATAAAGAGGTTCCTGTGGAGGATTGAAATGACAGTGCCAAATGGTGTTTGGGATGTAAACTGGTACAACAAACTAACCCAATTTTTTTTTTTTTTGTCCATCGCAAACCTTAATTCCCAACGACGAAGGTACTTATAGTTTTTAACCACTATTTTATTGACCCAAGGCTCTGGTACCACATTCACCATGTTTTGGAGAGTTCTGGGATGATGCAATTAACATGTTAACCAAACCATATGTGATACAAATTTATACCTTAGATATCTTTCAATAATCTCCATTGATAAAAATTAATGTACCTTTCTGCATAACTTGTAAAACATCAAATAATTGCTATATAGCCTTAAGTCAAGAACAAAGGTTAAGTGATGTTAAAAAAACCTTGAGCAGATTATCCAAATATGCCAAAATTTAGCTTAGCCTTTTTCTCTATATAGTAAGTTTTACTATAATACTAGTGGGTCCATTTGTTTTTTTTTTTTTTTTAAAGGTTGAAGTTAATGCACTTTACAAACTTCTTTTGAAAAGCATAAAAGAGAATGAAGGATTTTAAATTAAGGGTATGTTGCAAATAATAAATAAATAAATTTTACCATTATTCTTAAAATATGATTTTTCAAAAGTTAAATTATATAATAAAAAATTATAAAACATTTTAAAATGAAATTAAATATTCTGAAATTTTAAGGTAAAAAAAAATGAAATTAAATATTTTAATATTTTAAGCTGATAATAATGAATATAATTGACCATAGTGTGAACTTTATATATAGAGTTTTTTTTAATGTGACTTTTTGGAGTCTCCACTCAACTGTCTGGCTACATTATTACTCTCATATTGCAATAATTACAATAAAGAAAAAGGAAAAAAAGTCGAAGATTTTTTTACGTACCCAACAGAGAGTTCAATAAAAATTCAAGAATAGATATCCAGCTTCCACCTCTCGGCTTTTCCCACTTTAAGTTCCCCTCGTTAAGTGTTTTAATCACTTTACCATTCTCCGAATTGAGTCATGGCTTGAATACAAATATTTAACTACAATGCAAACTGGGGAGGACAGGCAAATAAAATTTCAACTGTATTGGTAATTCGGCTCTGTTACGAATGAACTGAGAAACTACTTTAATCTCTATGCAATTTCCAAAATGCTCCGAAATGTAATCTCCCCAAGGCAATCGATTTAATTTGTAGAACCCACTATTTCCAAAATGCTAGAGACTCCCCATGAGTCTCTCGATCCCCACTTTAATACACAGCACCTATTCATTTTCAACCAATTCAAGAATTCGGTTTTCAACCAATTCTTGATAAAACAGTTAAAAATAAAATTACGTAATATTTATTTACCATGAGTTGTTTCAGTACGTGTGTGACATACTCCCCGCCTTGAAGAGAACACCGTCCTCGGTGTGCTTCTCTCACTTAAACTCAAACTTATACTCATGATATAATAATATAAACAACCCAAAGGGGTCCTTCCCCTCACAATGAAACATTTTTGTTTCCTTAAATGTCATTATTTAAAACAATAATGTTTTTATCCATACTCATAAGCATGTATAGCGCAAAGAAAATTGCATTTCCATTTCTAACTGCTTATCCCCTATTCAATTCACAAAAGTATAGAAAAATCTCTATACAAGCTTACCATTATTTACCAATTACCATTGGAAGAATGATGGCTTTTACGCCATCTCTCGGAGAATTTTTGAACAACCCATCAACACTCTATGGAAAGAGCCTGTAATATATGACTAACAATTCAATCACATTAGTCACATAGTTTTCAATCAAATGAAAATACTTGCAACCATCAAACATTATTGCAATATAAAGAGATGTTTTAATAAAAGTACTTCCATAAGTACTTAGAGAGAACCAACCCTCTCATCAATGCATCACGTGCACACTGTATTAGCTCCTGCTAAAGACATCCACACAGTACTTCAAAAAGTACTCAGAGAGCACCTAGCTCTCTAATTGTACCAATGGTCAATCAATGCACCATAGGCATATCCTAGCCTCTGCTAAGACATTCAATCAAATTAGTAATAAAATAAATGAACTTATACATTCAATAATTCATTTTCCAAGCGCCAAGCTCCTTTCATTTTAATATCTACATAAAATATTTACTCAATCATATAAAAATTCATTTTAATATAACACATAAATTTTTACTTAACTTGTTCCGTTATGAGAACCACAATGGTTAACAAAATGCTCCTCCCAGCCCATGGGAGTTGGTTTCTACAACCAATTCGAGTCATTTTCACATCCAGACAGTCAATCTTTCCATATTAATTCAAAATAGCACAGCACACTAAAAATTATTTATACTTATCTGGAAATTTATACTTTCAAGCTGTGGTCCTTTCAACCATCAAGAGAGCCTATTTCGTCCTCCACTTGCCCCTAGCTCCAGAATCTGAACGGTGCCACGGGTTAACAGTGGATTTTTTTGCTATGACATCTGGATGGCCAATCCAGTCACACTCAGAAATTCTGGTTTTACAAGGGTTGTTGTAAGCTATTTTCAACTGGTCCCAACCAGCTCTAGAAAATACCCCCCCTTTACCAATTTGACAGAATGCCTACTCCTCCTCTAGGATTCAACTTTATCCTTAGAGGAGTAGGTAACTATCTTTCCAGCTATCCCCAACCACCTCCTATTCTTGGAAACATTTTTACCATCAGCTTAAAAAGATTTTTTGTTTCCATTAAGCTACCCATGCTTACTCTAAGAAACAATTCTAATCGTAAATATGCATTTCTCAAGCACATATTATCTTATGCAATCATTTTAAGTTCCTGCATAAAATGTTGTTATGCATACAATGTCGTCATGTATAAAAGTATATACAAATATTTATTAATGCGTATGTGTCAATAATGATTAGGGTATGAGTGCAACATTTCCAATTCCCATAATGTTCTGTTCCAATAGACTGACACACGAATTAATTATCATAATCACTTGTTCACAACTTTCAAATAGATTTAGTCAAAATCGATTCGTACATATAACTTTCATTAGTTATTCATTCATAACTAATCAATGCTATTAATAATTTTAATGCAATCATGACGACCTATGAAAACACTAGTCAGTCAACTAGTAATCATAGTTAAGTCTCACAACTTGACCCATTAAGAGGCTTCATTCAATTTAATTTTAACACTCTATCATCTTATATAAGGACTTTCCTCATCTTTTGCATTCATGCATTAGTTTCACACACCATCACTATACACATTCATCTTTTTAAAGTAGTGCATGGTAAGTTTAGAAATTTTATTGCATGCAAAAACAATTACTTCTTTTCAAACTCAAATGAAAGGTAACTATTTTTATTTCATGCTTTTTATACTTTCTTTCCTAAAGAAATAAAGCATAATACACAGATTAATCTGATATGCATATATTCTTATCCGAAAAAAGTATATTATAATAGCATGCACATTTTTAAGAATTCTTTTAAATAGAAGCTAATCTGATGCAATGCTAATTTGTTTTACGTATATAACAATTCCTTTTTAAAGGAAATCAACATGCATATGCACAGACTTCTTAAATAAGATAAAATAAAATACTTATGTTTATTTCATTTGAAGAACTTCTCTCCCTACTGGATTACTCATCCCCATCAGGAATTCACATTGCTCCTCTACAACAATGTTCTCTTTTGGCAACATCGACAAGATTTTATAGCATGATTAGATAAAACCTTAATCAATAAATAATCAATATTTGAGTGATCCTTTAACACCTATTCATGTGCATATATGAGATGTGAATACAATGTCACAACATGTTTTCTTCTAACATCTCTACATTAGTGTGAGTAAGTAATTATCAATTCATGTCAAATAACTCCCACATTATTATGACATTTTTCACACACGCACACATTCGTACAAGAAAAATCACTATATCTATTCAGAAATTCCTTTAATGGAAAATGACACAATGTGCATTCTCTTTACTTAAACTTTTACAAAAAAACCCACCACTTCAAATTTTGCCTTTGGAGTATGAAAATATAATAAAGCTAACACATTGGCTGTTGTTCCTATGCATACAATGCATAAAGATTCTAATCTTAATTTCCTAACAGAGTACTTAACATAATCGAGTAGGAAAACTCATGATTCCTCTTCGACGACATATAACATAATAGAAATCTTTAACATAATAATTATGTTTTCTAGAAGAGACAACATGGATTCTTTTTAGAAAAAACCAACGCAATAAGTTTTCCTTTTTAAAGAAACTCTAACTTCATTGCTATTTACTTGGTACGCATTTTATTTTCCATAAATGCAATAACTATAACAATACTTATCTCTTGAAACTCTTTGTTCAACCTGGATTAGAGATGTGATCCCTTCCTTCAAAAAAGTGCATTTCATCTTGGATCTCTTTAGAATTAGTTTATAACATACCTCAATTTATTTTCGATTAAAAAATCCCAAAGGCGCTAGTGTTGCAACCTTTAGCTTTGATACCACTTGTAACATACACCGAGAAGTTCACATGGAAATGTAAGGAGTTTATTTATTTTTTTATACAAGTTAATCATGGGTAACTATCCATTCACTATTAAATATTCCTTGCTCATTATTACATAGCATGTTTACCAGTTCATAGTGTAATTTTAGGATAAGAATAGTAAGCTCCTTAACCATTAAAAATGTTCATTACATTACATTAACATAATACTATATTATGTAACCTTCCACTCATATTATTATTCTTGAAGTCATCACATACTTGCCATTATGAACATCATAACAAGAAAAGAATTAACATCATCAACTTGACACAATAATCAATCACATCATTGAACACCAATATACCCTGGAAACCCCCTAGGGTGAAAACCAACAAACGCTTAATTTTATTATTAAACGCTCGTGAGGGTGATCAGCTCTTCCTTAATAGATTATAAGGGAGACCATTCCTTAACCATCGTTTAGATAATCTTACAAGGAAATATACAAATATCTAGCTTAAATCCATTACAATAAATATGATACCATTTACCCTCTGGTCTTCATATCTTCATATCTGGATGGCATGGATGTACCTACAATGGTCCATCGTACACTGGATCATCCAGTAGTTCACACTCATTTGCATGAACCATAATCATTTACCTGCCACTGGGTTAAGCATAATATTTCCTTTATACATATCACCATCATACCCTGCTAATATTACCTTCAATGTACATTGATTTCAAGATTCATAAAGTATAATAAATCATTTAATATATCTATACTATAGTAATTTCTCCATCTACTCATGTATATCCATGACATGCAAGTAAAGTACCTTGACATTCTCCCTTTAACAACACATACCTCATATGTTCTACTTATAAGTAATCACATTAACTAATGTTTCCGTCGCATAAGCACACATTCCTGCAAGACAATAGCTACATCTCCCCGGCATGTTTTTAAAATAAACTGATACATTAGTTATGATATTCGTGCATGCAATTTACATAATTTAGTCAAAATAGATAACCCTTGAGATATTACTTTTAGTGGATGGAATGCAAGCTAACATAACAAATGTTGCTCCCATGCATGCAAATTCATATAGATTCCAAATATTCTCCCCAAAGGAGTGCTCACACAACGAAGCACATAGCTTTCTTCATGAGTCTTCCCAAAGAAAATCTCAACACAAGTGAGCATGTAAACATATGTTTTATTTTCTGTAAAACTATGCAACTAAGCATACAAATACATGTATTTTTTTTCAAAGATTATACTAACAATCATTTCCAATGTAGTTTGATACAACATGCTATCTTTCCCTCATACAAATATGTATATTATTTCCAATGAAATTTAATACATATATTGCATGCCTATGCATAATCTTCTTCCAAAAGGAATTAACATCATAATCATGATAATATACAAGTAATCACACAGTTTGTTCATCTAAATAAATATAACTGAATAGTTCCTTATCCAAGGATTTATTAAATAACTAATCTTTACCAACACCACAATAATCTACCCATGGATTTATTAAATAATTAATCTCTACCAACACCATGGTAAACTATCCATGGATTTATTAAATAATTACTATTTACAACATGGTTAATGAATATTAATCTGGGAAATATTCTCTTTTCTTCTTCATCACATAAGAAGATATTTCAAGAGTTACCCTCTTTAATCTATTCAAGAAATTACCTTGGTCTTGCTGTCATTTCATAAACTAAATGAGTACAAAATCCATTTTATATAAGGGCATGCATCTTCTATTTTCTTGCTTATACAATATTATGTAAATACTTTTATTAAAGAGATACCCTCTTTCATTTAATCAGGAAAATATATTTTAAAAATAAAGTACCATAACTAACCCTTATTTGGGCATAAGAGCTAGATAGAACTTTTAAAATAATATCAAAATTAACATGTAACTTTTGCAAACCCTTTTAAAGGAATTAACACAATGGACTTATCTTCTACTCCCAAGATAAATACATTGTTTCGAAAATAGTCAGCAATGAATTTGTTTCAATCAAATCCCAATAAACTAATGAAATACCATTTTCTTAGCATATGTAACTTATCTCAAGAAATATGAGAAAGATCATTAGCATTTTTTCTATTTTCTAAGAATCTTTTTGCAGAAAAACTATATGATATATAATCTTTATTTATGTCTTTCCAGTCACAAAGAAAAAGATTATATAATAAATAAATTTAGCCAAAATTACTTATCTTAGTAGTCAACTCTTATCCAGTCAACTCTTATCAAATAAAAGGAATGGCAATGGTATCTTACTCTCGATCGAAGCTCTCGCAGAGCTTTTCCCCTTCATCACCAACTCGTTCATCTGTGCATTTTTCATTTGTTAGGGATTGGCAACTCCGTGCAGAAACTCAAGGTGGTGTTCCGCTGTAGAAAGGAAAGTGTCAAATGAGATAGGGTCTGTGGATGTAACGTCGATCCTCCTTCCTTTAACCGTCTGATCTAAGCTAAATAACAAATACACCCAAGAATGTTGGTTTCAATGAGCCAACATTGTGGTGTGGATATGAAGCACAACCATACTCTAATTGTCGAGCAAAGATGTGAGCAATCCAATCTATACCCTAAACATCGACGATGTTAAATGAAACACTTAGTAATTGTCTAATCAACCACATGATTTCTCTTAAGAGAATTAGAACTGAAGAAATTTTTGAGTCCCTTGCATTCCTTAAAAAGAGAATTCGCATAGATGGTTATCAAGAACTTTTTTCCAACGAATTCTTGAATAAAAAATTTAGATTTACGTTACATAAAATCAATTTACTGTGAATTGGTTGGAGACATGTGTTACATACTCCCCCCTTGAAGAGAACACCATCCCCGATGTGCTTCTCTCACTGAAACTTAAACTTATACTCATGATATAATAATATAAACAACCCAAAGGGGTTCCTTCCCCTTGGAAATGAAACACTTTCGTTTCCTTAAATGTCATTATTTAAAACAATAATTTTTTTATCCATACTCACAAGCATGTATAGCACAAATAAAATTTCATTTCCATTTCTAACTGCTTATCCCTTATTCAATTCACAAAAATATAGAAAAATCTCTATACGAACTTACCATTATTTACCAATTACTATTGGAAGAATGATTTCTTTTACGCAAGCTCTCTGAGAATGGTTGAACACCCACCAGCACTTCCTGGAAAGAGCCTGTAATGTACGACTAACAATCCAATCACATTAGTCACATAGTTTCAATCAAATGAAAATAATTGCAACTATCAAACATTATTGCAATATAAAGAGATGTTTTAATCAAAGCACTTCCACAAGTACTCAGAGAGAACCAACCCTTCTCATCAATGCATTACGTGCATAATGTCTTAGCTCCCACTAAAGACATCCACACAGTACTTCAAAAAGTACTGAGAGAGCACCTAGCTCTCTAATCATACCAATGGTCAATACATGCACCATAGGCATATCTTAGCATCTGCTAAGACATTCAAACAAATTATTAGTAATATAAATGAACTTATACATTCGGTAATTCATTTTCTGAGCGCTAAGCTCCGTTTCTCTTAATATCTACATAGGATATTTACACAATCTTATAAAACTTCATTTTAATATAACACATAACTTTTTACTTAACTTTTTCCGCTATGAGAACGAAAATGGTAAACAAAATGTTGCTCATAATCCATAGGAGTTGGTTTCTACAACCAATTCGAGTCATTTTCACATCCAGACAGTCAATCTTTCCACACTAAAAAGTCTTTATACTTATCTGGAAATTTAGTCATTCAAGCTGTGGTCTTCCCATCCATCAAGGGAGGCTATTACGTCCACCACTTGCCCGTAGCTCCATAATATGGACGGTGCCATAGGTTAACAGTGGAAATAATTCTCTTTGTGTTATGACCTCTGGATGGCCAATCCAGTCAAACTCAAAAATTCTGGTTTTACAAGGGTTGCTGTGAGTTATTTTCAACTGATCCCAACCAGCTCTAGAAAATACTCCCCTTTACAACTTTGCACAGAACCCCTACTCCTCCTCTGGGATTCAGCTTTATCCTCAGAGGGTAGGTAACTATCTTTCCAATTGTCCCTAACCACCTCCTATTCTTGGAAACATTTTTACCATTAGCTTAAAAATATTTTCTTTTCATTAATTAATTACAACAAATTAAATAATTTTCTTTATCAACAGTGATGATTTAAGTTTTTCTTGCCAGATAAAAGAAAATTAAGAAAATTGTCTTTAACTAGTTAATACTAGTTAACTTTAATAAAGCTGTCACAACTTCCCCCCCTGGAAGTAACATACATGTGTTGTACATTGTTATTTCCGATATAACAAAATAATACACATTAAAACATGATACTTTAACATTTACTGTTGCAATACACATTGCAATTTTTGCAATGTGTTATTTCCATAGGCTTTCTGTTTCCATTAAGCTACCCATGCTTACTATAAGCAACTATGCTAATCGTAAATATGCATTTCTCAAGCACATATTATCTTACGAAATCATTTTAAATTCCTGCATAAAATGTTGTCATGCATACAATGTCATCATGCATAAAATTATATACAAATATTCATTAATGCATATTTGTCAATAACGATTAGGGTATGAGTGCAAAAATTTCCAATTCCCATAATGTTCTGTTCGAACAGACTGAAATACGAAGTAATTATCATAATCACTTGTTCACAACTTTGAAATAGCTTTAGTCAAAATCGATTCGTGCATATAGCTTTCATTAGTTATCAATTCTATTAATAATTTTAATGCATCCATGACTCGACTCATTCAAAAAACTAGTCATTCAATGCCACTAATAATGTTAATGCATTCGTGACGACTCATGCAAAAACTAGTCAGTCAAGTAGTCATTATAGTAAAGTCTCACAACTTGACCCATTAAGAGGCTTCTTTTAATTTTAACACTCTATCATCTTATGTAAGGACTTTCCTCATCTTTTGTATTCATGCATTAGTTTTACACACCATCACTATACACATTCATATTTTTAAAGTAGTGCATGGTAACTTTAGAAATTTTATTGCATGAAAAAACAATTACTTATTTTGAAACTCAAATGAAAAGTAACTGTTTTTCTTTCATGCTTTTTATACTCTTTCCTAAAGAAATAAATCATAATACACATATTAATCTCATAGGCATATTCTTATGCAGAAAAAGTATATTATAATAGCATGCACATTTTTAAGAATTTCTTTTGAATAGAAGCTAATCTCATGCAATGTCATTTTTCTACATATATAAAAATTCGTTTTTAAAGTAAATCAACATGCACATGCACAAACCATGCCTTGAATATACCTCTCTAACACAATGCCTATTTTTTGTGCATGCAAGAAAGATAACTCTCCCTCTTTGTGCATGCAAGCGAGATAGCTCTTCCTTTACTGTAGGCAACACATATTCCCCTCTTAGAATTCTATGATCATGAAATACTATTTTCATGTAAAAATATTAACATAATATAAATCTTTAACATAATAATTATGTTTTCTAGAAGAGACGACATGGATTCTTTTCAGAAAAAACCAACACAACAAGGTTTCCTTTTACCATGGTATATATTTCTAAGAGATTATCATATGAGCAATGCTTTATTACTTTCCAAAGGAACTAGCACAATATTTCATATTAAGTAAAAGCACGTTTTACTCTATATTTGTCTCTTTTAGTTGCAAGATTCACATGCAAAAATTATTTCAAAATATACATATTTCTCTCCCAGAAAAAATCAAATGTATATTAGTTTAAATTTTCAAGAAAAACACGCACATGTTTCATTTTCAAGAAACCAAATTCCCATCTCCTTTCATGAATACTTCAACATAAAAATGGAATTCTTACGTCATGGAAAAGATATATCCTTTTTAAAGAAAGTCTAACTTCATTTCCATTTACTTTGTACGCATTCTATTTTCCATAAATGCAATAACTATTGTTTCAAGAAAATAAAGATAATAATACTTATCTATTGAAACTCTTTGTTCAACCTGGATTAGAGATGCGATGCCTTCCTTCATAGACGCGCATTTCATCTCAGATCTCTTTGGAATCAGTTTATAACATGCCCCAATTTATTTTCTCTTAACAAATCCCAAAGGCATGAGTGTTGCAACCTTTAGCTTTGATACCACTCGTAACATACACCGAGAAGTTCACATGGAAATGTAAGGAGTTAAAAAAAAAATTATACCAGCTACTCACAGGTAACTATCCATTCACTATTAAATATTCCTTTCTCATTATTACATAGCGTGTTTACCAGTTCATAGTGTAATTTTAGGATAAGAATAGTAATCTCCTTAACCATTAACAACCTCCATTACAATACATTAACATAATACTGTATGATGTAACCTTCCACTCATATCATTATTCATGTAGTCATCACATATTTCCCATTATGAACATCATAACAAGAAAGGAATCAACATCATCAACTTGACACAATAATCAATCACATCATTGAACACCAATATACCCTGGAAACCCCGTAGGGTCAAAACCACCAAACGTTTAATTTTATTATTAAACGCTCATGAGGGTGATCAGCCCTCACTCAATGGATTATAAGGGAGACCATCCCTTAAACATAGTTTATATAATCTTATAAGGAAATATACAAATATCTAGCTTAAATCCATAACAATAAATATGATACCATTTACCCTCTGGTGTTCATATCTTCATATCTCAATGGCATGGATGTAGCTATAATGGTCCATCGTACACTAGATCATCCGGTAGTTCACACTCATCTACATGAATCATAATCATCTAATTGCCACTGGTTTAAGCATAATATTTCCTTTATACATATCACTATCATACCCTGTTAATGTTACCTTCAACATACATTGATGTCAAGATTGATAAAGTATAATAAATCATTTCATATATCTATACTATAGTAGTTTCTCCATCTACTCATGTATATCAGTGACATGCTAGTAAAGTACCTTGACATTCTCCCTTTAACAACACATACCTCATATGTGCTAGTTATAAGTAATCACATTAACTAATGTTTCCGTCGCATAAGCACACATTCCTGCAAGACAATAGCTACATCTCCCTAGCATATTTTTAAAATAAACTGATAAATTAGTTACGATATTCGTGCATGAAATTTACATAATTTAGTCAAAATACCTAACCCTTGAGCTATTAATTTTAGTGCATGGAATGCAAGCTAACATAACAAATGTTTCTCCCATGCATACAAATGCATATAGATTCCAAAAGAGTCTCCCCAAAGGAGTGCTTACACAATGAAGGACATAGCTTCCTTCACAAGTCTTCCGAAAGAAAATCTCAACACAAGTGAGCATGTAAACATATGTTTTATTTTCTTTAAAAATATGCAATTAAGCATACAAATACATGTCTTTTTTTTCAAAGATTATACTAACAATCGTTACCAGCGTAGTTTAATACAACATGCTATCTTTCCCTCATACAAATATTTATATTATTTCCAATGAATGTTAATACATATATTGCATACCTATGCATGATCTTCTTCCAAAAGGAATCAACATCATAATCATGATCAAAAATAAGTAATCACACAGTTTGTTCATCTAAAGAAATGTAACTGAATAGTTCCTTATCCGAGGATTTATTAAATAACTAATCTTTACCAACAACATGGTAATCTATTCATGGATTTATGAATAACTAATATTTACAAACACCATGGTAGTCTACCCATGGATTTATGAAATAATTAACCTCTACCAACACCATGGTAAACTATCCATGTATTTATTAAATAATTACTATTTACAACATGGTTAATGAATATTAATTTGGGAAATCTTCTCTTTTCTTCTTCATCGCACAAGAAGATATTTCAAGAGTTACCCTCTTTAATCTATTCAAGAAATTACCTTGGTCTTGTTGTCATTTCATAAACTAAATG
The DNA here is from genome assembly GCA_034641835.2 of Pinus albicaulis. Taxonomy (NCBI): domain Eukaryota; kingdom Viridiplantae; phylum Streptophyta; class Pinopsida; order Pinales; family Pinaceae; genus Pinus; species Pinus albicaulis. The sequence continues at coordinate 1,074,964,609 of CM076581.1, read as the reverse complement.
AGTGCAAAATCCCTTTTAAAATAAGGGCATGCATCTTCTATTTTCCTGCTTATACAATATTATGTAAATATTTTTATTAAAGAGTTACCCTCTTTAATCTAATAAAGAAAATCTCTTTTAAGAATAAACTACCATAACTAACCCTTATTTTGGCATAAGAGCTAGATAGACCTTTTAAAAAAATAACAAAGTTAACATGTAACCTTTGCAAACTCTTGCAAAGGAATTAACACAATGGACTTATCTTCTACTCCCAAGATAAATACATTCTTTTGAAAATAGTCAACAGTGAATTTTTTTCAATCAAATCCAAATAAACTAATGAAATACCATTTTCTTGGTATATCTAACTTATCTCAAGAAATATGAGAAAGATCATTAGTATTTTTTCTATTTTCTAATAATATTTTTGCAGAAAAACTATATGATATATAATATTTATTTATATATTTCTACTCACAAAGAAAAAGATTATATAATAAAGTAATTTAGCCAAAATTACTTATCTTAGCAGTCGAATGTTATCCAGTCAACTCTTATGAAAGAAAAGGAATGGCAATGGTATCTTACTCCCGATCAAAGCTCTCGCAGAGCTTTGACCCTTCATCACCAACTCGTTCATCTGTGCATTTTTCATTTGGTAGAGATTTGCAACTCCATGCAGAAACTCAAGGTGGTGTTCCACCACATAAAGGAAAGTGTCAAATGAGACGGAATCCATGGATGTAAATTCGATCCTCCTTCCTTTAACCGTTTGATCTGAGCTAAATAACGAATACGCCCAACAAAGTAGGTTTCAAATGAGCCAACATTGTGGTGTGGATATGAAGCACAGTCATACTCTAATTCTCGAGCTAGGATGTGAGAAATCCAATCTAAACCCTAAGCACCGATGATGTTAATTGAAACACTTAGTAACTATCTAATCAACCACATGATTTCTCTTAAGAGAATTAGAACTGAAGAAAGTCTTCAGTCCCCTACCTTCTTTAAATAGAGAATTCCCAGAGATGGTTATCAAAAATTCATTTCCAACGAATTCTTGAATAAAAAAGTTAGATTTACGTTACGTAAAATTAATTTACTGTGAATTGATTAGAAACGTGTGTTACAAATACTTTTTTTCTCAATGCTATAATAAAATAAAATTATATACTTCTTAGTTATAGTTATATTTATTTTCATATATAAAATTAAATATTTCTTTCAATTTATTAAATAAATAAAAATCTGTAATTTTTTTATTTTCCATATCAAATATACTAAAATATAAATAAATAATTTTATTTATTTAAACGGGAAACAAATAAATATGATTGACATTTAAGATATGATTTAAATTATCCTATACGATTATATTGAAATATCGAAGTAATTAACTTCGTTAAAATTAGAAATCTAATTATAAGTGGAAATATTTAGTAATGGGCCACGTTAATAAAGTGACTATTATCATTCCTTAATAGAAAGTATATTGATTTAGTTTTTAAATATTTTTTTATATAAATATAATTTAATATCCATTTTTTTTAAATATTATTATAATTTAAAGTCAAAATATTTAGATTTGCAACTTTTTAATCAAATTTGAATCCCAGTCAACCAAACTATATTAGAAAAACAATTAAAAGTTCAAAATTTCAGTGGTTAAACTACTTAAACAACTACTACTTTATAGATATGGTTTGGACTCAGCTCAATTCAACAATCATATGGATTGAGACTTTACTCCTTTCAGTAGACAACTAGTTCGAAGGGATATAACATATTTATCTTTCACTTCTAATGATGTTCTAATCTATTGTTATATTTAGAAATAAAAATAGAAACAAAGTGGTTGAATAACATAAAATTTGGTTGCATTACTTCAGTAGGATTACTTTAGCCCATTCCTGTACTGGAATGGAAATGGGAATTAATTTCACTTGATTTCAACACAATTCTATCGAAAATTGAGAGACACAATGATTCAATTATGATGGTTGTGGATAGACTTAACAAGGTAAGTCATTTCATACCAGTCCAGTGAACTTAAAAAACTGTACATATTGTTGACTTCCTCATGAGGGAAATATTTAGACTGCACGACATTCTGAGAGTTGTCATCTTAGATCGAGATGTGAAGTTCACCTCAAATTTTTGGAAGGCACTATTCACTAGATTGGGTAAAAATATTTTGTTTAGTACAACCTATCATCCTGAAATGGATGGATGAACTAAAATGACGAATCAAATATTAGGAGACAACAACCCACCAAGTGGGAAGTGTATTTGCATCTGGTAAAATTTTCTGGCAATAATGGATACCAAGAATCCTTAAATATGAATCCTTTTGAGGCATTATATGGAAGAAAATTCCAGACCCCAGACCCCCATAAACTGGAGCAGTCCAGAAACCGAAATGATTCTTGGGCTGGAGATGCTGGAGGAAATGGAGTGTGAGGTAACAAAAATCAGACAAAATTCTAAGCAACCCAATATGACAAAAGATATATGTGATCGAAACGAGAGTTTGAAGTGGTTGACCAGATTTATGTAAGAATTAAACCTAAGAAAAGCACATTAATGTGGAATACCTATGCCGAAGTGGCTCTCAGGTACTGTGGATACTTCCAAATTTTGGAACAAGTAGGGCCGGTGGCTTATCAGCTAGCATTGTCGAGCCACATATTGGTGCACAACATGTTTCATGTATCATTAATGAAATGATATGTATATGACCCCAAACATGTTATAAACTAGAAAAGTGTACATATAAGTTATGTTTAAATTATGACTTCTAGAAAAAAGAAGAATCCTTACTTAAAATAATTATGAATTTTGTAGCATGCAGGTAGAAATGGACGATGAATTTATGGTATAATCTCAACGTATCCTCTATCAGAGAGAAATAACACTCCAGAGGCGAGCCATCCCCCATGTTAAAGTGTAGTGGAAGGAGTTTGGCCCAGAGGAGGCTACTTGGGATGACGAAAAATCTATACGAGAATCATATCCTGAACTGTTTTCTGTGATGAAGTAAACAACGAGTATGATGTTTACCTTTAGATAGGGAAAATGTAACACCCAGTTTAATTTTAATATTATGTTTAAAATACTTTTATAAAGTACATTTAATATTTAATGAGAAAAATATATTAATGAATATTATAAATTTTTATGGAATTTTAGTTCTACCTTATGAATAAAAATTGCATTAAGTAGTTGATTGACTGATTGGTAAATAAATTCAAGATTCTAGAGTAAAAATGACGAGGAAGTTTTTGACAGTTTCGTTCCCCAAAAGGATAAAAAGGAAACCCTAGGAAGGGGAAGGAGTTTTGTACATGATGAAAACAAAAGCGTTAATAAAAAAATGTTGCAAAAAATATATTTTTCTAGAGATGGTATGGAACCAGAGGAGCTTTGTAACCCGAAAAGAGTATAGGTTCAAAAGAGGTACTAAGGAATAGCTTATGAAAATAACGGCTACCTTAGACATGGCTGTGGAGCACAGGGGGAGAGGAGGACATGATATCCTCTCTCATGGTTGGGTGGCTAAATTAATTTAATGGAAACAGGGATAAGTATCTCAGTTATTTGGTTAAGTTGTAGAAATTAATGACGAATTTGTATCTAACTTATGTTTATGACTCAATCCATGAATTAAAGAGAGTTATCTGTTAGGTTAGTTTTAATACAATGGTATTTTCTTATCTAGTAAAAATATGAAATATTTTGAATATTAGAAAAATAACTAATATATGCCATGATGATGCTAAGAATATGATGTATAGTTACTATTTCTACAAAATAACACTGCTAACATGTGTAAATCCTAATTTTATGGAAATAGAGATATATGACAAAAGAGAAGGATTTGAAATAATTATATTCTATCTATCAAAGTTAATGTTCTTAGTATTACCAAGTTTTAATGTACAATTAAGATAAATGCATTGAAAAATAATTTACAATCTTATGAGTAAATAATTACAAAGGAATCTACTAAGGGTAGAATAAGAACATATGGTAAAATGCATACTCATAATCTATAAATTATTTATACATTTCGAAATAACGAGTTTAAAGAATCAGTAGGCATGGAGGTTTAGAACCCCATCTCTATGGCGAACAGAGTAGGGTCCAATGTCCTATGGGCTCTTCTTGTCTAATCATACAGTTTATGTTGAACGTAAAAAGAAAAAAATTATAGTTCTTTAACAAATGTTAACTTTGTGAGTGGAAAATGCATAAAAACAGAACTCGGTTACCAAACAATAAAACCCATAAATCTATCTTGGATGTTTCCATCCTAGAAGACAATATAACAAAACGCATCCAGAAGCAGGAACGATGTGTGCAATCTTGCACGGTACGAACTCTATTTACCATAACTAAATTTAGAATTTAAACTAGAAATTCAATAAACATGTATTAAAATATCAGAGCCATACATATAAGATAACCTTGTACATGAGAATCAACAAACAGATACTTCCTTGGGCACACAAGAACAGGAAATGCAAGAGCAGCTCGACACCACCTCAAAGACTCAACAGGCTATGGGACCTGGAACACTAGACAGTGGGGGATACAAAAGAACACATACATCAGACACATCTGACTCGGATAAGGACAATGGAGCACCAACAAAAGGAAATCAGCTTGTCCTTATCGAGACCGAGCCAACACTTGGTGCTTGGCGTAAGGTTGAAAAGAATAAGGGGAGAAAATCTTAATTGTAGCTCCTTTGCTTTTTTTGCGGCATATTTAATGTCTTTGGACATATACCAGCTCATACAACATGTAATTTTGTTTTCTCATAAATAAAATTACGAATTTTTTCTTTGTGAAAAAAAAGATAACCTTGTACAAAGTAATAAAATACTCATGTATGGTGGATAAAACTTGAGGTTAAATCCTTCAAAACTTACATAGAGTGAAAAAATACATATTTATCCATATAAACACAACTTGGAACTACTACGAATATAGGTAAATGGTTTAGCCATCACTATCCAAACCCCTAAGAATTAACTACACCAAAAGCCTTCAACAATAAAGTTCATAACACAACTCTCTCATGGTAGCAAGCCCTATGCTATAATAACAAAAGAACTAGGGTCCCTTTCTAGTACATGTCAAAGACAGATAATTTAACCCTCAATAACACCATAAGGAAACAAGATACCGATCGTTTACGCTGATAGGGGTTTGACTTAAATATGGTGGCTACCCAAGGAGGATCGTTGGAGTCTTCAAGAGGTCTTATTTTTTACAAGACCTCTACAACCAATCATGGAAACCCTAGCACAGAGAAAAGAAGAAGACAGTGGGGTCATCAGTACCTCACTTTGAATTAAAAGTAAAATAAATAAATAAAAGGAAATTGTGTTCCATAATTTTACTTGTGTTCCAGCTCATGACAAGCTTAGTTGATGGTAGTCTGGTGTTCGATTCCATAAGAGAAGGAACCACATCAACTTTCACATGAAACCCTTCGGGCGCCATAGTCCTTCCATCCTAATAAAGATTGAACAGGAAAATAAGAGGGTTAAGTGAACCTCAAGATACTGATAATTACCCATGTTTCTTTTTAATAACTTGTGCAAATGAGGAATAACACCAAAAAAAACTGGAAAATTACCTGTGAATGGAAGAGAGCTCAATAATATTGGTGCAGAAGCAGAGAATTAGTACTAATATAAAACCCCTTTCACATGGCTATTCAAGAAAAATATATAGTGCCACAACGAAAGCTAAATAACTTCATATAACAACATTTACCAGAATGGATAGCAGAACCAAAGTTAAGCTCACATCCTCTGACGAGAGAGAGAGGTAACACTCTTGTTGTAGGAGGTAAAACTCGGAATATAAATTGCAAAGAAGCTCAACCTAAGTGCATAGTAAAATGAGCATTGTATGCGGCACTTTGGGTTGGTAGTTACCATAAACCCTTCAAAAAGGTTATCCTCTCTTACATCTAGGTTTTGGAAGATCGATGGTTAGCACACATCCCCGCAAAAACTGCAACCGACGTTTGTCAAAGAACTACAACATTCAAGAAGCCTCCTATTGGACAATAGGTGGATGAGCAATCGGTAATGATCGGATCATGCCGTTTAAGTAAAATTACAAAATTAACAATTAATCTTAAGCCAAATCCCAGGCAGAGTAACATGTATGCGAGGAAGATTAATAATCTTAAACACTATGATGAATAGATTAAAACTAATGCAATTTAGTGAATACATCCAACAATAATACATCAATGATACAAATACAATAGTAGGGTTAGATTAACTGTAAAGCATAGTTACATGTTTTATAACATAGCAACATAATTGCTTACCTATGATGTAATGAATTATTTTAGGTGTGGTAATAAATTTTTTTTTTTTTATGGTAAATGTTTTGATGGTGATGACATTTCCCAATTAATTTTGATTATTTTAGATTTTCATATATTTATTTAAATTATACTATATTTAATTATAATAAATTTTGTCATATATATTATATTACATTTGTTAATTAATTAGAAATTTTTTGTTATTATTTATTAATTTATTATTGTTTAAAAAAATAATACCATTTAGAATGATTAGAAACACGATATTGTTTCACTTATGTCGAATAATTTTTGGTAATACTGTATTAACATATTTACTTATATATAAAGAATTCAATTTTTTAAATTTAACTCTAAAACTAAAAAGTAATTTTAAACAATATTATTAAAGTAATTAATTTTAAAGTTGATATTATATGTGATGGTTAATATTGTTTTATTGATAACATAATAATATTATATATTTTTTAATTATATTATATTTAATTTCATATATAATTAATATAAGACAATATTGTTTTATTTCAAATCTAAAAGATTGATCATCTTACAATTATTTTCAATTTTATAATAAGCTTTCCAATCTCAATAATATTTTTTTTAGGTACTATAATATAATAAAATTATATACTTTTTAATTACAATTATCTTTAATTTCATATATAAAATTAAATATTACATTTAATTTAATAGATAAATAAAAATCTCTAATTTTTTTTTATACTATAATATAATAACATTATATAGTTTTTAATTACAATTATCTTTAATTTCATATATAAAATTATATATTACATTTAATTTACTAAATAAATAAAAATCTCTTATTTTTTTATTTTTGATATCAAATATAGTTAAATAAAAATAAATAATTTGAGTTATTTAAAGGGGAAACACTTAAATATGACTGAAATTTTAAATATGATTAAAATACTCCTATATCATCATATTCAAATATCAAAGTACGTCTTTTCGTTAAAATTAGAAATCTGATTATAAGTGGAAGGATATATTCAAATTGTAAGTGGAAGGATATATTCAAATATAAGTAATTAACTTCTTTAAAATTAGAAACCTGATTGTAAGTGGAAGTATTTAGTTATCGGCGACGTTAATAAATTGACTATTAGGGTTCCTTAATAGAAAGTATATTGATTGATTTTTTAAATATTTTTATATAAATATAATTTAATATCTTAAAAACTTTTTAAATATTATTATAATTTAAGGTTAAAATATTTAGATTTCCAACTTTTTAATCAAATCTGAAACCCAATCAACCAAACTATATTAGAAAAACAATTAATAGCTCAAAAAGTATTTGGTTAAACTACTTAAACAACTACTAATTTATAGATATGGTTCGGACTCACCTGAATTAAACAATCATATGGATTGAGACTTTTCTCCTTTTAAGAGAAAGGGATTTATAAGGATATATTTCATATAGATATATGCACATATCTATTTATCTTTCACTTGCAATGATGTGTTGATCGATTGTTATATTTAGAAATAAAATAAAACAAAAGCAATTGAATAATTAGTGTAAGATAAATTTTGGTTACGTTAGTTTAATAGGATTACTTTAGCTCATACATCTACCAGAATGGAAATGGGATGTCATTTGACTTGATTTCAATATGGGTCTACCTTAATATAAGCGACGCAATTATTCAATTATGGTGGTTGTGGATAGTGTCAACAAGGTAGCTCATTTCATATCAGTCCAGTCAAGTTACAAAATTGTACATATTGCTGACATCTTCATGAAGGAAATATTGTCTTCATCTCAGATCGAGATGTGGCGTTCACCTTAGCTTTATAAAGGCATTATTCACTAGATTTGATACACATATTTAGTATAGTACAACCTATCATCTTCAAACCGATGGATGAACTGAAAGGGTGAATCAAATATTACGAGATATGTTACGCATGTATATAATGCAGCAATCCACCAAGTGGGAAGAGTATTTGCATCTGGTCGAATTTTCTTAGAATAATGGATACCAATAATCCCTCAAGATGAGTCCTTTTGAGGCATTATACAAAAGGAAATTCCAGAACTCCATAAATTGGAGCAGTCCAGAAACCAAATTGATGCTTCTGCTGGACATGCTGGAGGAAACGGAGCGTGAGGTAAGAGAACATAGACATAATTTAAAAGAAGCCCGGGACAGGAAAAAGATATACGTCGACCGAAAAAAGAACTTTTTGAGAGTTTGAAGTGGGTGACCATGTTTATGTAAGAATTAAACCTAGGAAAAGCACCTTAATTTCGACTACATGTGCGAAAGTGGCTCTCAGGTACTTTGCACCCTTCCAAATTTTGGAATGAGTAGGGTCAGTGGCTTATCGACTTGCATTTCCCAGCCACATATTGGTGCACAATGTGTTCATGTATCATTAATGAAATGATATGTACATGAGCCCAAACATGTTATACACTGGCTGAGTGTACAAGTAAGTTATGTTTAAATTATGACTTAGAGAAAATTAATAATCCTTAATTAACTTAATTATGAATTCTGTTTCATGCAAGTGGAACCAGATGATGAATTTCTGGTAGAATCTCAGTGTATTCTTGATTAGAGATAAATAATGCTCCGGAGGCGAGACATCCCCCAAGTTAAAAGGAACTATAAGAAATTTTTCCCAAATGAGGCTACTTCGGAGGACAAAAACTCTATACGAGAATCATATCCTGAACTGTTTACTATGATGAAGTAAACACCAAGGATGATGTTTACCTCTAGTGGGGAAAAATGTAACACCTACTTTAATTTTAATATGCTATGTTTAAAATATTTTTATAAAGTACATTTAATATTTAAGTGCAAAAATATATTAACGAATATTATTATTCATTAGTGAACTTGAGTTCTACCTTATGAATAAAAATTGTATTTAGTAGTTGGTTAACTGATTTGTAAATAATTCCAAGACTCTAGACAGTTAAGGAAGAGGTATGTTTTCATAGCTACCTTCCCCAAAAGGATAAAAGGGAAATCCCAGGAATGGGAAGGGATCGTGTACATGATGAAAAGAAAAGGGTTAAAAACAAAATGTTGCAAAAAAGAGAGTTGTCGAGGGATGGTTTAAAACTAGAGGAGCTCTGTAACCCGAAAGGATTTTAGGATACAAAAAGATCCCAAGGCCTAGCTTCTAAAAATAACTACTACCTTAGACACTAATGTGGATAACGAGGGGAGAAGGACGTGATCGCCTCTATCATGGTTGGGTGGCACAATGGTTTTAACTAAAACAAAGATAAGCATTCGAGTTACCTGGTTAACTTGTAGAAATTAATGAAGATCTGTATTTAAGTTTTGTGTATGACTCAATACATGAATTAAAGAGAGTTATTTTTTCGGTTGATTTTAATACAGTGGTATTTTCTTATCTAGTAAAAAGATGAAATATTTTGGATATTAGAAAAAAATATAATATATGCCATGATGATACTAATAATATGATGTATAATTAATCTTTCTACAAAATAATACTGCTAACATGTGCAAATCCTAATTTCCTGGAAATAGAGATATATGATAGAAGAAAAGGAATTCAAATAATTATACCGTGTCTTGCAGAGTTAATGTTATTAGCATTGCCAAGTGTTAATGTACAATTAAGATAAATTCATTAAAAAGTAATATACAATATTTTGTGTAAATTATTACAAAGGAATGTATTGAGGGTAGAATAAGACCATATAGTAAACTGCATACTCGTAATCTAGAAATTACTTATACATTTCCAAATAACCAGTTTAGAGAATCAATAGGCATGGAGGTTTATAACCCTAGCTCTGTGGAGAACAGAGCAGGGTTCAATGTCCTCTGGCCTCTTCTTGTCTAATGATACACTTTATGTTGAACATAAAAAAATAAAATAAGCTATAATTCTTTAAAAAATGTCAACTCTATGACTGTAAAACGCATAAACATAGAACTTGGTTACCAAATAATTAAACGCAGAAATCTATCTTTGATGTTTCCATCCTAGAACATAATATAACAAAAGACATTCAGAAGCAGGAACAATGTGTGTAATCTTCCACGGTACAAACTCTATTCAGCATAACTGAATTGAGAATTTAAAATAGAAATTTAATAAATAGGTATTAAAAAAGAAAAACAATACATATAAGTTAACCTTGTACAAAGTGAGCAAAGACTCACATATGGTGGAGAAAACATGAGGTTAAATCCTTCAAAATTTATATAGAGTGAAAAATTACACAGTTATCCATATAAATATGACTTGGAACTACTACAAAGAAAGGGAAATGGTTTAACCATCTCTATCTAAAACCCTGAGCATTAAATACACCAAAATACTTTTGCAATAAAGTTTAGAACGTAACTCTCTCGTGGTAGAAAGCATTAAGATATAACAAGAACATAACGAGAGCTGGTTTCTAGTACCTGTTACAGACAGAGGGTTTAACCCTCGGTAACACCATGAGGAAACAAGATACCAAGCTTTTGTGGTGATAGGGGTTTGGATTACCTATGGTGCCTACTCGAGGAGGACAGTTGGAGTCTTCAAGAGGCCTTCTGTTCGCCTCTACAGCCAACCCTGGTAACCCTAGCAAAGAACAAAGAACAAGATAGTGGGATCTTGAGTACCTCGCTTCAAATTAAAAGGAAAATAAAGAAATAAAAGGAAATTGCATTCCAAAATTTTACTTGTGTTCCAGTTGACAGAAAGCTTAGCGGATGCCACCCTCATGTTTGATTTCATAAGATAAGGAACCACAACAACTGCCAAATGAAACCCTCTAGACACCATAGTCCTTCCATTCTGAGCAAGATTGAACCAGAAAATAAGAGGGTTAGCTGAACCTCAAGCTAATGATAATTACCAAGATCTTTCTTTAATAACTTGTGCAAATGAGATTACACACACAAAAACTGGAATACTACGTGTGAATAGAATAGAGCTCGATAATATTGGTGCAGCAGTCGAGAAGCAATACTAAAACAAAACCCCTTTTGCATGGCTATTCAAGATGAATCTACAATGCCACAACAGAAGCCAAATAAGTTTAGCTAACAACATTTACCAGAATCCATAACAGAACCGGAGTGAAGAACATGTCATTTGAAGAGAGAGAGAGGTAACACTCTTGCTGCCGGAGGTAAAACCAAGAAGATGAATTGTAGAGAATCTCAGCCTGAGTGCAGAGGAAAATGAGCGGTGAATGCAACTCTTGGGGTCAGGTAGCTATACTAAACCCTCCAAAAAGGTTATCCTCCGTTAGATCTTAGTTTTGGAATACTGACGGTCAACAGGCATCCCTGTAAAAATCGCCACCGACATATTTCAAAGAACTAGAACATTCAATAAGCCTCCTACTAGACGATAGGTGGATGGGCAAAAATCAATCTTAAGCCAATTCCTAGGTAGAGTACGATGTACGCGAGGAAGATTAATAATATTAAACACTATGATGAGCGGATTAAAACTAATGTAATTGAGCTAATATGTCTGACAGCAATACACTAATGATCCAAATACAATAGTAGAGTGAATTTAATTGTAAAGTATAGTTACATGTTTTATAACATAGTGGCATAGTTTCTTACTTATGATATAGTGAATTATTTTTGGTGTTGTAATAATTCTTTTTTATGATAAATGTTTTGATGGTGATGACATTTTCCCAATTAATTTTAATTATTTTAGATTTTCATATATTTATTTAGATTATACTATATTTAATTTTAATAAATTTTGTTATATATTTATTAGTTAATTTAAAATAATTTTGTTATTATTTATTAATTTAGTATTGTTTAAAAAAATAATACCATTTAGAATGGTTACAAACACGATATTGTTTCACTGATGTAGAGTACTTTTTTGTAATATTTTATTAACATATTTACTTATATATAAACAATTCAATTGTTTAAATTTAACTCTAAAACTAAAAATTAATTTTAAACTACATAAGTTATTCAATTGTTTAAATTTAACTCTAAAACTAAAAAGTAATTTTAAACTACATAATATAATATAAGTTAACATTATATGTGATGGTTGATATTTTTTATATTCATAACAAAATAAAATTATATATTTTTTAATTATATGTATATTTAATTAGAGATGTTACAAAGTTTTAAATAGAAATTTCTTTTTCTTTCAAAGTTAAATATAGATCTATTTACAATTGTTTTCAAGTTTATAATAATTTTTTTGTTTACAATTGTTTTCAAGTTCATAATAAATTTTCGAACTCCAATAATTTTTTTCTAAAAACTATAATATAATAACATTATATACTTCTTAATTACATTTATTTTTAATTTCATATATAAAATTAAATATTATGTTCAATTTACTGAATAAATAAAAGTCTATAATTTTTTTAATTTTTGATATCAAATATGCTTGAATATAAATAAATAATTTGATTTAAAAGGCAACCAATTAAATATGATTGACATTTTAGATATGATTAAAATACTCCTATATCATCATATTCAAATATGAAAGTAATTAACTTCGTTAAAGTTAGAAACCTGATTATAAGTGGAAGGATATATTCAAATATCGAAGTAATTAACTTCGTTAAAATTAAAAACCTGATTATAAGTGGAAGTATTTAGTGATGGGCCACGTTAATAAAGTGACGATTCTGGTTCCTTCTGGTTCCTTCATAGAAAGTATATTGATTGATTTTTTAAATATTTTTTTATATAATTATAAGTTAATATCCGAAAAGCTTTTTAAAGATTATTATAACCTAAAGCTGAAATATTTAGATTTCCTGACTTTTTAATCAAACTTGAAACCCAATCAACCAAAGTATATTAGAAAAACAACTAAAAGTTCAAAAAATCGGTGGTTAAACTACTTAAACGACTACTACTTTATAGATATGGTTTGGACTCAGCTCAATTCAACAATCATATGGATTTGAGACTTTAGTCCTTTCAGCAGACAACTGATTTACAGGGATATACTTCATATAGATCAATGTACCGATCTATCTTTCACTTCCAACGATGTGCTGAACTATTGTTATATTTAGAAATAACAATAGAAACAAAGCCGTTGAATAATTAGTCTAAGATAAACCTTGGTTGCGACAATTTTAACTCCTTCGGCACGGTCAAAATAATAAACTACTTGGAAGGTGCATTGAACTTGAGGTCGAACCGCTCTCTTTATTTTATTTAAATATATAGAATAATATTATCAGGTCACACGATACTTATTATAATAATTACGGATAGAATTATGATTCCTCTAAAAGCAGACAACGCCCATTGATGCCTCTAATTGCGTTTGTTAATTGCAGAGCGCGCCTGTACCTGACTGTGCCCGGCCCCGACAACCCGTTAATCACGCCATCGAAACGAAAATAACTGATTTCGCTTTTCACTTTTCATTTTCCGTTTGAAATCAAAATATCAGGAAGTCCCACATATTTCACAAACCTAGTCGGTGCTATCTTCCCATATATTTGCAAGTTTTGCAGTTATTATTGTTTTGTGTGTTTGGTTCTTCCCGTCGGATCAGTGCATACAATGAGGATGAGTTGCAATGGCTGCCGAGTGCTCCGAAAGGGTTGCAGCGAATCATGCGTCCTCAGGCCGTGCCTCCAGTGGATAAATACTCCAGATTCTCAGGCGAACGCCACTATATTCCTAGCCAAGTATTATGGGCGCACAGGTCTGGCGAATCTCCTTAGCAACGGCCCCGAGCATTTGAGGCCGGGTAATACGTTCTGAACCCAGACTCATCTAATGTTGTGTTGGTGAATAGTATGCATCGGCAGCTTTAAAACCCTAATTTCATATGCACATGCGGTCAGATGTTAAGGTTAGCATATTTTATATTTTCACATACTTCATGATTTCCGCAGACAGAAGGTAGATGCTTTCAGAAAATATGTAGGATATTTCCGTATAAATACATACAAATCTGTGTATTAAATTCACTCCAAACACATGAAAACTACTTGAGAGAATTTTGTTCAACAATTTCAACAGAGGCACATAGACTAAAAACTACATTTATGTTATAAAAGTACTAATCAAACAATTGAAACGATATATAGCTCGTCTCCATATGAAATAGCTAAGTAGTATCAGATTTTCAAATATTTCATAACCTTAATTTTATCTGAATAATTATCCCATGTCTTTTTAGAACTACTTCCATACTATCTCATGTTATTTTCAAACATGACTAGTGAAAATTTCTTCTATCTCATGTAAAGGTATGATTTACAAATACCTAGCTTCTGTGAGGGATCCAGTATAGATACAAATAAGGTTAACTTTATACTATCTAATTTAAAAAAGGTTTATCTAATTTCTCATTACAAGCTAAGGAGCTTGGCGAAGGTTTATCTTTAACCAGCGATTGAGAATTCTCACGAGTTTTGCTCAAAACCGCGTACTTGCTCCCTGTACATCATTTGATGTAACGAGTTTTCAAGTTTTTATCAAGAAAAGCGTACCTTACACTGATCTGATCATTTGATTCGCTTCATAACATTGAAGCCAATGGAATCCCAGTACTTAGGATTAGAGAGAGGATTTGATAGACAAATTGTGTCACAGAACTGTTAAATATGATAGACAAATCTTCCTCCTCATCACTAGTTTTTATCATTTTTAACATTTTCATAATCCAGACCATGTCATTTAAAAAACAATCTGATTTTCACAACGCTGTTGGAATTTTTGAATAGAGAGAATAAACTTCTCTCTATAACACAGAGAAATTAATAAAATTTCACTCACAGGAGACAGAATTTCAACTCATAAAACAAACTTTTATTACATAAAAAATGTTGTTACAAATTCTTCGTCTAACAGAGAGATTTACAAAATATGATTGACTGCTACAAACGCAGTGCCTTTCAAAACAAATCTCTGTCTCTCTCTCAGAAAAATACGTTGCTGTGTATTTTCGTTTCGCACTGCTGTGCATAAAAACGACTTTGTTGTTAAAACAAAAACATTACGTTTTGCCTCATGGACCTTTGCTTTATATATGCCGCCGCACATATTAAAACATATAAAACAATAAACAAAAACTTTAAACTATTCAACCAACTAACTGTCGGGCCTACCGCCTTAGCGCATCGCGCATAGTGCATTGAACGCGCGATCAAACAAAACAAATTTCTGAGATTGCGATTTCACGATTTTGCGATGTTGCGATTTGCGATGGGATCACATCGCAAACATCTGCGATCTACATAAATGGCGAAACAAACTTTAAAACCACGATTTGCGATGTTGCGATCTCCGCAATGATCACATCGCAAATATCTGCGATCAACCGGCGGACCAAACTTTTGAAAATGCGATATTGCGATGTGCGCGATTTGCGATCGCGCGGCACATATATTATTCAATGCCGTGTGGTCTATGGGACCCATGGGCCTCACGCTTTATGGGAGGGCGATTGTTTATATATATAACATATATATATGTTCGTTCCGCTCGTGGAACTCAACATATCAACAAGACACTCTTAACATAAAAGTCCTTCACCACCTCTGCCATTTAACTCCGCCGTTTTGTTGGTAAGGCTTTAAAGCCTGATTCAACCCTGTGAAAAAAGCTCTGCCCGCTAGCATGACTTTGAGTCTTGGCCATTAATTCTGCTGTTAATAAAATGGCTACCGCCTTTGATAAAATATCGAGGGGATCAAATCCCATCTGCTCTTTACTGCACCTGTGCGCTTTCCAATCCTTTTGCAATTTGTTCAAGATTTAAACGGCAACCGCCTTAGCCTTGGCTTCAATGTGCCACAATATTTCAACTTCTGCAATTACTGCTGATTGACTTGAGCAGTTGGAATTAATTTCCAACACTCCCCCTTAATTTCAACTGCTGGGTTTTTCTGCATACCCAGACATTTCCTGAAATGTTCAAAGCTTTTCTGCGCAAGTGGCTTTGTGAGGATATCTGCAAATTGATCCTCTGTTCTGCAATGCTGCAAAACTATCTCACCATTGTTAACCAATTCACGTATGAAGTGAAACTTGGTGTCAATGTGTTTAGTCCTTTTATGAAAAATAGAATTTTTAGACAATGCAATAGCTGAGCTATTGTCACAAAATATCACTATCCCTTTTACATGTTCTTAACATAAGCTTCTCAACATTTTTCTCATCCAAACTGCTTGACACGCTACTGTTGTAGCTGCCACATATTCTGCTTCTGCTGTAGACAATGCTACAATGGGTTGTTTCTTAGAAGACGATGAAATGGCTCCTGAACCCATGTGAAAAACATAACCGGAAGTGCTCTTCCGATCATCTACACTTCCAGCCCAATCACTGTCTGTGTATCCAACTAAATCTGAACTTTCTGAAGTAGTATAAAAAATACCAAAACTTTTAGTACTTTTAACATACCTCAGAATTCTTTTCGCTGCCTACCAATGTGCATCCTTTGGCTTTTCCATGAATCTGGAAATCAAGATAACATCATGCATTATGTCCATCCTAGTTGCAGTCAAATACATAAGGCTGCCAACTATGCTCTTGTATAAACTAGGATCAAAATCCTCGCTGCTGTCCTCTCTGCTGAGTTTTAATCCCATCACTGTGGGAGTGATTGCTGCTTTGCATTCCTACATGTTAAATCTTTCAAGTACATTATTAACATACTTTGCCTGTGAGATGAAAATCCCACTTTCATCTTGTTCTACTTCTATTCCCAAGAAGTATCTCAACCAACCCATATCAGTCATTTCAAATTCTTCTTTCATAACTGTTTTAAAATTTTCAATAAGGCAATGATCATTACCTGTGAAAATAACATCGTCAACATACAAAACTACTATCAATAGTTTTCCATCCTTTTCTTTGATGTAGAGGGTGGGTTCTCCCTCACACTTTTCAAAACCATTTTCCAGTAGATAGGAATCTATCCTACTGTACCACGCTCTTGGCGCTTGCTTCAGCCCATAAAGAGCTTTCTTCAACTTACACACTTTGTGCTCTTGGCCTTTCTTTTCATAGCCGAGAGGTTGATCAATGTAAACCTCTTCCATTAACACTCCATTTAGAAATGCTGACTTCATGTCCATTTGGTAAACTTTCCACTTGTTTTGCGCTGCTATGGATAACACAGTTCTCACGGTTTCCATTTTAGCAACCGGTGCGAAAGTTTCCTCATAATCTATGCCATGCTTCTGCTTATAACCTTTGACAACAAGTCTTGCCTTATGTCTTTCTATTTTTCCTTCAGCATTACTCTTGTTCTTGTAGACCCATTTAAATCCAATGACATAATTACTTTTTGGGAGTTCAACCAAATTCCAAGTTTTGTTCCTCTCTATGGCATTTATTTTCTCATCCATAGCTTCTATCCATTTCTTATCCTTGATGGCTTCTTCGAAATGAACAAGATCATCAACATGACAATATAAAGCAAACAAAGAATTGATACCTTCATTAGCTATATTTTGTTCATAAATATCTTTCAAACTTCTGAATTTCTTACCTCTTACAATAGGTGTACAAATGCTTGAAGAAGCACTTGAATTTCCTCCTTGTGGTGTGCTTGGAGAAGCACTGTCATTTCTCCTCAAGGGTGTGCTCTGTTGTGTTGGTGCTGCTGTTTGGGGATGTATTTCAGCGAACTCATCATCATTTTCATCATGAGATAAACAGTGTTTAACATTCATTGTTTTCTCTATGCTTCCATCCCAAGCTTCCTCTTCAATGAACTGAACGTCTTTGCTCACAGTGAACTTCTTGGTGGATGGGTTATATAACCTGTATGGCTTGGATTCCTCACTGTATCAAATGAAAATACATTTCTCCCCCTTGCTGTCCAACTTCCTCCTTAGCTGATCCGGTATGTGTGCATAAGCCACACATCCAAAAACCTTCATGTGTGTGACACTTTGCTTTGTGTCACTCCATGCCTCTTCTGGCGCTTTGTTCATAACTTCTTTCATAGGGCACCTATTCAAAATATACGCTGGACAATGTACAGCTTCAGCCCAATAATCATTAGGAAAATGCTTTGCCTTTAACATACTCCTCACCATGTCCATTATGGGTCGGTTCTTCTTTTCGGCTACCCCATTTTGTTGCGGAGTATATCTAGTTGTAAATTGTTTATGAATACCATTTTCTCTACAAAAACGTAGAAAATATTTAGATATATAATCACCTCCTCTATCAGTCCTTAAGACTTTGATATGAAGCCCACTCTGATTCTCAACAAGTGCTTTGAAATTGCAAAATTTTTCAAACACTTCACTTTTGTTTTTCAAAAAATAAACCCAAGTTTTTCTTGTAAAATCATCTATAAATGTTAGCACATAGTGGCTGCTTGCAAGTGATGGAGTTTTCATCGGTCCACATACATCTGAGTGGACAATCTCTAAGGGTGCTTTTGCCCTTATGATTTTCCCGGAAGGAAAACTTTCTTTGTGTTATTTCCCCAAGATACAACCTTCACAAAGGCTGTCTGGTTTCTCTATCAATGGTAAACCACTTACCATTCCTTTTCTGTTCAACAAATTAAGACCTCCAAAGTTGAGATGTCCAAATCTCAAGTGCCATAACCAATTATCATCTTTTGGTTCGCTTTGGTAAGTCTCTTGTGCAACTGCTGCTTTCTCTTCACCATTCTTCAAGTCTGCTCTCATTCTGAGAGGGAACATCCTGTTCCTTGTCATATTTACTTCAGAAATGCACTGATTGCTGGGTGGTTTGTCCATGATGGTACAAACATCATTATCAAAGAAAACATTATACCCCTTGTGGACAAGTTGTCCAATACTTAAGAGGTTACACTTCATTCCTGGAACATAATAAACATCTGCTATGGATTTCTTTGCACCTAATCTTGTTAGGACATTTACATCTCCTTTTCCCATAACATAAACTTTGCTATCAGTTCCTAGTGTGACTTGTGACTTCACACTCTCATCTAACATATAAAACATTGCTAAGTTTCCTGTCATATGGTTACTGCAACCGGAGTCTAGAAACCATAAGTCTTCATTCTTTTCTTCAGCCATGTTACAAGCTAAAAAAAAATTACTTTGGCTGCTATTTTCTTTAGTGAAATTTGCACTAGTTCTACTTGCCATATTTTGTTGCTTCTTTCTACATTCATTTGCATAATGACCATATTTTTTACAATAGTGACATTGGACATTGGATTTATCATACCTTTCTCCTTGAGCATTCTGCTGACCACTTTGCTGGTTGCCTTGGCTGTGGCTGTGATTTTCATTGTTGCACCTTCCATGTGAATATGAAAGGTTGTTCCTTCCACCTCTATTTTGGCTTCTGCCTCTTCCTCTTTTGTTTCCTCTGCCTTGCCCTCTTCCTCTTCCGAAAGACATCTGGGTCTTAAAGGCATGTTCACGAGATGAGTTTTCACTCCTACCCAATCTCTGTTCATGAGTCATCAGTGATGCATGTAGCTCATCCACTGAAAAATTTGTGAGATCCTTAGTCTCCTCTATGGTGGTGACAATCACATCAAATCTTGAGAGCAAACTTCTCAAGAGTTTTTCCACAATCCTCTTCTCTTCAAGAGTCTCTCCATGTGATCTTATTTGTGTGACCATTCCAATCACATGAGTGAAGAATGAGTCAATAATATCTGACTCTTTCATATAGAGAGTCTCAAAGTCTCTCCTCAGCAACTGAAGTTTTTCTGTGTTCACTTTCTCCATTCCCTGATAAGCTGTTTTGAGAGTTTCCCATGCTTCTTTGGATCTCTTGGCTGTTGCTATCCTCGGAAACACACTCTCATGCACTGCTTGATATAATAAGAAAAGAGCCTTGGCATCTTTCTTCTTATAGCTCTTCAATGACTCCTTTTCTTCCTGAGTTAAAACAAATAACTCTGCTTCACTTGCTGGCTCTTCAAAGTCATCTTCAACAAATTCCCATAAGTCTTGGGAGACAAATAAAGCCTTCATAGTTATTGACTAGTAGTCATAATTTTTCCCATTAAATTGTGGGAGATGGATATTTCTCATACCCATACCAGTGCTGGCTCCAGCTATTCTGCACTCTTAATTATGATTCAAAAAACACTTGACTCTGTGTTTAAATAACTATCTGTACTGCAACAGTAACACTAAACTGTATAGAGAAATACCTTTGGATTCTTCTGGCTGAGTCTTCACACTGCTGGAGAAGCTGCTACAACAAAAGAACTCCTTCCTTCAGCTTACTTGACCTTCAAATACTCTGGACTAGCTCCGATACCATGTTGGAATTTATGAATAATTCCAGAACAATAATAGAGATAATAAACTTCTCTCTATAACACAGAGAAATTAATAAAATTTCACTCAGAGGACACAGAATTTCAGCTCATAAAACAAACTTTTATTCCATAAAAAATGTTGTTACAAATTCTTCCTCTAACAGAGGGATTTAAAAAATATGATTGACTGCTACAGACGCAGTGCCTTTCAAAACAAATCTCTGTCTCTCTCTCTCAGAAAAATACGTCGCTGTGTATTTTCGTTTCGCACTACTGTGCATAAAAACGGCTATGTTCTGTTAAAACAAAAACATTACGTTTTGCCTCACGGGCCTTTGCTTTATATATGCCGCCGCACATATTAAAACATATAAAACAATAAACAAAAACTTTAAACTATTCAACCAACTGACTGTCGGGCCCACCGCCTTAGTGCATCGTGCATAGCGCATTGAACGCGCGATCAAACAAAACAAATTTCTGAGATTGCGATTTCACGATTTTGTGATGTTGCGATTTGCGATGGGATCGCATCGCAAACATCTACGATCTACATATATGGCAGAACAAACTTTAAAACTGCGATTTGCGATGTTGCGATCTGCGAAATGATCACATCGCAAATATCTGCGATCAACCGGCGGACCAAACTTTTGAAAATGCGTTATTGTGATGTGCGCGATTTGTGATCGCGCCGCACATATATTATTCAATACCGCGTGGTCTATGGGACCCACGGGCCTCACGCTTTATGGGAGGGTGACTGTTTATATATATAACATATCTATATGTTCGTTCCGCTTGTGGAACTCAACATATCAACAAGACACTCTTAACATAAAAGTCCTTCACCGCCTCTGCCATTTAACTCCACCGTTTTGTTGGTAAGGCTTTAAAGCATGATTCAACCCTGTGATCAAAGCTCTGCCCGCTGCCATGACCTTGACTCTTGGCCATTAATTCTGTTGTTAATAAAATGGCTACCGCCTTTGATAAAATATCAAGGGGATCAAATCCCATCTGCTCTTTACTGCACATGTGCGCTTTCCAATTCTTTTGCAATTTGTTCAAGATTTAAACGGCAACCGCCTTAGCCTTGGCTTCAATGTGCCGCAATCTTTCAACTTCTG